>JBAPLH010001437.1:2385000-2982167 GCA_037897445.1 Ceriops zippeliana | reverse complement strand
AATATAAGTTATTAAGAAAGAAACAAAATGTTAATTTCAAGGTTATTGCATGAAAAATTAGTCCTGGTAACAATAAAATGGAGCCATGATTTAACAATGAGTTTGATTAGAAATTCTCATTATTTAGGAATTAAAACCAGAAAACATTTGTACGAAATGCAAACGCAGATGAATTGCATCTTTTGCCAATGGATTTAAATCGATTTGGATTTTTATTAGTGTTTATACTTGTTTGAATCAATTAATATACTAGGTTGTTTAGCCACATGTGTTATATTTCATGATCAATGTGTCAAAACAGTGTGTTTGGAAATCAAAAGAGGAAACTTGCTAAGTAGAAATGATGGGAGAAACTCTCTGATTTTTAAATTCAAACAAATAATATCAATATAAGAAATGCAATTCAAAATCAAGGACTGAATTGTTTTGTTAAATTGAATGAATTCATGTAATTGATGGTTCCACGGGCATTTTTTTCAAAAATGAATATAGTTATTAAGAAAGAAACAAAAGTGAATTTCAAGGTAATTGCATGAAAAATAGTCCTGGTAACAACAAGAGGAGCCTAATTGACATGAGGTGATTAGAAATTCTCATTATTTTGGAATTAATCCAGTTAACATTTGTACGAAATGCAAACCATGATGAATGGCACCATTGGCCAATGGATTTAAATAGATTTGGATTTTTATTGGTGTTTACACTTGTTTGAATCAATTAATATACTAGGTTGTTTAGCCACATGTGTTATATTTCATGATCAATGTGTCAAACAGTGTGTTTGAAATCAAAAGAGGAAACCTGCTAACTAGAAATGATGGGAGAAACTCTCTGATTTTGAATTCAACAAATAATATCAATAAGAAATGCAATTCAAAATCAAGGACTGAATTGTTTTTTTTAAATTGAATGAATTCATGTATTTGATGGTCCACGGCCATTTTTTTTCAAAATGAATATAGTTATTAAGAAAGAAAAAAATGTTCATTTCAAGGTTATTGCATGAAAAATAGTCCTGGTAACAACAAGAGGAGCCTAATTAACATGAGGTGATTAGAAATTCTCATTATTTTGGAATTAAACCAGTTAACATTTCTACCAAATGCAAACCCTGAATAATGGCACCTTTGGCCGATGGATTTAAATAGATTTGGATTTTTATTGATGTTTATACTTGTTTGAATCAATTAATATACTAGGTTGCTTAGCCGCATGTGTTATATTTCATTATCAATGTATCAAATAGTGTGTTTGGAATCAAAGGAAGAGGCTTGTTAACCAAAAAAGATGGGAGCAACTCTTTAATTTTGAACTCAACAAATAATATCATTAAGAAATGCAATTCAAAATCAAGGACTGAATTGTTTGTTAAATTGAATGAATTCATGTAATTGATGGTCCACGGGCATTTTTTTCAAAATGAATATAGTTATTAAGAAAGAATCAAAAGTGAATTTCAAGGTTATTGCATGAAAAATAGTCCTGGTAACAACAAGAGGAGCCTAATTCACATGAGGTGATTAGAAATTGTCATTATTTAGGCATTAAACCAGTTAACATTTGTACGAAATGCAAACCATTATGAATGGCACCATTGGCCAATGGATTTAAATAGATTTGGATTTTTATTGGTGTTTATACTTGTTTGAATCAATTAATATACTAGGTTGTTTAGCCACATGTGTTATATTTCATGATCAATGTGTCAAACAGTGCGTTTGAAATCAAAAGAGCAAACTTGCTAACTAGAAATAATGGGAGAAACTCTCTGATTTTGAATTCAACAAATAATATCAATAAGAAATGCAATTCAAAATCAAGGACTGAATTGTTTGTTAAATTGAATGAATTCATGTAATTGATGGTCCACGACCATTTTTTTCAAAATGAATATAGTTATTAAGAAAGAAAAAAATGTTAATTTCAAGGTTATTGCATGAAAAATAGTCCTGCTAACAACAAGAGGAGCCTAATTCACATGAGGTGATTAGAAATTCTCATTATTTTGGAATTAAACCAGTTAACATTTCTACAAAATGCAAACCCTGAATAATGGCACCTTTGGCCGATGGATTTAAATAGATTTGGATTTTTATTGATGTTTATACTTGTTTGAATCAATTAATATACTAGGTTGCTTAGCCATATGTGTTATATTTCATAATCAATGTATCAAATAGTGTGTTTGGAATCAAAAGAAGAGGCTTGTTGACCAAAAAAGATGGGATCAACTCTTTAATTTTGAATTCAACAAATAATATCATTAAGAAATGCAATTCAAAATCAAGGACTGAATTGTTTGTTAAATTGAATGAATTCATGTAATTGATGGTCCACGGGCATTTTTTTCAAAATGAATATAGTTATTAAGAAAGAAGCAGAAGTGAATTTCAAGGTTATTGCATGAAAAATAGTCCTGGTAACAACAAGAGGAGCATAATTAACATGAGGTGATTGGAAATTCTCATTATTTAGGAATTAAACCAGTTAACATTTGTACGAAATGCAAACCATGATGAATGGCACCATTGGCCAATGGATTTAAATAGATTTGGATTTTTATTGGTGTTTATACTTGTTTGAATCAATTAATATACTAGGTTGTTTAGCCACATGTGTTATATTTCATGATCAATGTGTCAAACAGTGTGTTTGAAATCAAAAGAGGAAACTTGCTAACTAGAAATGATGGGAGAAACTCTCTGATTTTGAATTCAACAAATAATATCATTATGAAATGCAATTCAAAATCAGGGACTGAATTGTTTGTTAAATTGAATGAATTCATGTATTTGATGGTCCACGGCCATTTTTCTCAAAATGAATATAGTAATTAAGAAAGTAAAAAATGTTAATTTCAAGGTTATTGCATGAAAAATAGTCCTGCTAACAACAAGAGGAAAATAAATAACATCAGGTGATTAGAAATTCTCATTATTTAGCAATTAAACCAGTTAACTTTTGTACGAAATGCAAACCCTGATGAATGTCACCTTTGGCTGATGGATTTAAATAGATTTGGATTTTTATTGGTGTTTATACTTGTTTGAATCAATTAATATACTAGGTTGTTTAGCCACACGTGTTATACTTCATGATCAATGTATCAAAAAGTGTGTTTGGAATCTAAAGAAGAGGCTTGTTAGCCAAAAATGATGGGAGCAACTCTTTAATTGTGAATTCAACAAATAATATCAACAAAAATGCAATTCAAAATCAAAGACTGAATTGAATGTTAAATTTAATGAATTCATGTAATTGATGGTACACGGGCATTTTTTTCAAAATGAATATAGTTATTAAGAAAGAAACAAAAGTTAATTTCAAAGTTATTGCATGAAAAATAGTCCTGGTAACAAGAAGATGAGCCTGATTAACATGAGGTGATTACAAATTCTCATTATTTAGGAATTAAACCAGTTAACATTTGTACGAAATGCAAACCCTGATGAATGGCACCTGTGGCCGATGGATTTAAATAGATTTTGATATTTATTGGTGCTTATACTTGTTTGAATCAATTAATATACTAGGTTGTTTAGCCACATGTGTTATATTTCATGATCAATGTATCAAAAAGTGTGTTTGGAATCTAAAGAAGAGGCTTGTTAACCAAAAATGATGGGAGCAACTCTTTAATTTTGAATTCAACAAATAATGTCAACAAAAATGCAATTCAAAATCAAGGACTGAATTGAATGTTAAATTGAATGAATTCATGTAATTATTGGTACGCGGGCATTTTTTTCAAAATGAATATAGTTATTAAGGAAGAAACAAAAGTTAATTTCAAAGTTATTGCATGAAAAATAGTCCTGGTAACAAGAAGATGAGCCTGATTAACATGAGTTGATTAGAAATTCTCATTATTTAGGGATTAAACCAGAAAACATTTGTACGAAATGCAAACGCAGATGAATGGCATCTTTTGCCAATGGATTTAAATCGATTTGGATTTTTATTAGTGTTTATACTTGTTTGAATCAATTAATATACTAGGTTGTTTAGCCACATGTTTTATATTTCATGATCAATGTATCAAAAAGTGTGTTTGGAATCAAAAGAAGAGGCTTGTTAACCAAAAATGATAGGAGCAACTCTTTAATTTTGAATTCAACAATTAATATCAATAAGAAATGCAATTCAAAATCAAGGACTGAATTGTTTCTTAAATTGAATGAATTCATGTAATTGATGGTTCACGTGCATTTTTTTCAAAATGAATATAGTTATTAAAAAAGAAACAAAAGCTAATTTCAAGGTTATTGCATGAAAAATAGTCCTGGTAACAACAAGAGGAGCCTAATTAACATGAGGTGATTAGAAATTCTCATTATTTAGGAATTAAACCAGAAAACATTTGTACGAAATGCAAACCCAGATGAATGCACCTTTTGCCAATGGATTTAAATCGATTTGGATTTTTATTAGTGTTTATACTTGTTTGAATCAATTAATATACTAGGTTGTTTAGCCACATGTTTTATATTTCATGATCAATGTATCAAAAAGTGTTTTTGGAATCAAAAGAAGAGGCTTGTTAACCAAAAATGATAGGAGCAACTCTTTAATTTTGAATTCAACAATTAATATCAATAAGAAATGCAATTCAAAATCAAGGACTGCATTGTTTGTTAACATGAATGAATTCATCTAATTGATGGTCCACGTGCATTTTTTTCAAAATTAATATAGTTATTAAGAAAGAAACAAAAGTGAATTTCAAGATTATTTCATCAAAAATAGTCCTGGTAACAACAAGAGGAGCCTAATTAACATGAGGTGATTAGAAATTCTATTATTTAGGAATTAAACCAGTTAACATTTGTACGAAATGCAAACCATGATGAATGGCACCATTGGCCGATGGATTTAAATAGATTTGGATTTTTATTGGTGTTTATACTTGTTTGAATCAATTAATATACTAGCTTGTTTAGCCACATGTGTTATATTTCATGATCAATGTGTCAAACAGTGTGTTTGAAATCAAAAGAGGAAACTTGCTAACTAGAAATGATGGGAGAAACTCTCTGATTTTGAATTCAACAAATAATATCAATAAGAAATGTAATTCAAAATCAAGGACTGAATTGTTTGTTAAATTGAATGAATTCATGTAATTGATGGTCCACGGGCATTTTTTTCAAAATGAATATAGTTATTAAGAAAGAAACAAAAGTGAATTTCAACGTAATTGCATGAAAAATAGTCCTGGTAACAACAAGAGGAGCCTAATTGACATGAGGTGATTAGAAATTCTCATTATTTAGGAATTAAACTAGTTAACATTTGTACGAAATGCAAACCATGATGAATGGCACCATTGGCCAATGGATTTAAATAGATTTGGATTTTTATTGGTGTTTACACTTGTTTGAATCAATTAATATACTAGGTTGTATAGCCACATGTGTTATATTTCATGATCAATGTGTCAAACAGTGTGTTTGAAATCAAAAGAGGAATCTTGCTAACGAGAATTGATGGGAGAAACTCTCTGATTTTGAATTCAACAAATAATATCAATAAGAAATGCAATTCAAAATTAAGGACTGAATTGTTTGTTAAATTGAATGGATTCATGTATTTGATGGTCCACGGCCATTTTTTTCAAAATGAATATAGTTATTAAAAAAGAAAAAAATGTTAATTTCAAGGTTATTGCAAGAAAAACAGTCCTGGTAACAACAAGAGGAAAATAAATAACATCAGGTGATTAGAAATTCTCATTAGTTAGCAATTAAACTAGTTAACTTTTCTACGAAATGCAAACCCCGATGAATGGCACCTTTGGCTGATGGATTTAAATAGATTTGGATTTTTATTGGTGTTTATACTTGTTTGAATCAATTAATATAATAGGTTGTTTAGCCACATGTGTTATACTTCATGATTAATGTATCAAAAAGTGAGTTTGGAATCTAAAGAAGAGGCTTGTCAACCAAAAATGATGGGAGCAACTCTTTAATTTTGAATTCAACAAATAATATCATCAAGAAATGCAATTCAAAATCAAGGACTGAATTGAATGTTAAATTGAATGAATTCATGTAATTGATGGTCCACGGGCATTTTTTTCAAAATGAATATAGTTATTAAGAAAGAAACATAAGTTAATTTCAAAGTTATTGCATGAAAAATAGTCCTGTTAACAAGAAGAGGAGCCTGATTAACATGAGGTGATTAGAAATGCTCATTATTTAGGAATTAAACCAGAAAACATTTGTACGAAATGCAAACCCAAATGAATGGCACCTTTTGCCAATGGATTTAAATAGATTTGGATTTTTATTAGTGTTTATACTTGTTTGAATCAATTAATATACTAGGTTGTTTAGCCACATGTGTTATATTTCATGATCAATGTATCAAATAGTGTGTTTCGAATCAAAAGAAAAGGCTTGTTAACCAAAAAAGATGGGAGCAACTCTTTAATTTTGAATTCAACAAATAATATCAACAAGAAATGCAATTCAAAATCAAGGACTGAATTGTTTGTTAAATTGAATGTATTTATGTAATTGATGGTCCACGGGCATTTTTTTCAAAATGAATATAGTTATTAAGATAGAAAAAAATGTTAATTTCAAGGTTATTGCATGAAAAATAGTCCTGGTAACAACAAGAGGAGCCTAATTAACATGAGGTGGTTAGAAATTTTCATTATTTAGGAATTAAACCAGAAAACATTTGTACGAAATGCAAACCCAGATGAATGGCACCTTTTGCCAATGGATTTAAATCGATTTGGATTTTTATTAGTGTTTATACTTGTTTGAATCAATTAATATACTAGGTTGTTTTGCCACATGTTTTATATTTCATGATCAATGTATCAAAAAGTGTGTTTGGAATCAAAAGAAGAGGCTTGTTAACCAAAAATGATAGGAGCAACTCTTTAATTTTGAATTCAACAATTAATATCAATAAGAAATGCAATTCAAAATCAAGGACTGAATTGTTTCTTAAATCGAATGAATTCATGTAATTGATGTTCCACGTGCATTTTTTTCAAAATGAATATAGTTATTAAGAAAGAAACAAAAGTTAATTTCAAGGTTATTGCATGAAAAATAGTCCTGCTAACAACAAGAGGAGCCTAATTAACATGAGGTAATTAGAAATTCTCATTATTTTGGAATTAAACCAGTTAACATTTGTACATAATGCAAACCCTGAATAATGGCACCTTTCGCCGATGGATTTAAATAGATTTGGATTTTTATTGGTGTTTATACTTGTTTGAATCAATTAATATACTAGGTTGTTTAGCCACATGTGTTATATTTCATGATCAATGTGTCAAACAATGTGTTTGAAATCAAAAGAGGAAACTTGCTCACTAGAAATGATGGGAGAAACTCTCTGATTTTGAATTCAATAAATAATATCAATAAGAACAGTCCTGGTAACAACAAGAGGAAAATAAATAACATCAAGTGATTAGAAATTCTCATTAGTTAGCAATTCAACCAGTTCACTTTTGTACGAAATGCAAACCCCGATGAATGGCACCTTTGGCTGATGGATTTAAATAGATTTGGATTTTTATTGGTGTTTATACTTGTTTGAATCAATTAATATACTAGGTTGTTTAGCCAAATGTGTTATACTTTATGATCAATGTATCAAAAAGTGTGTTTGGAATCTAAAGAAGAGGCTTGTTAACCAAAAATGATGACAGCAACTCTTTAATTTTGAATTCAACAAATAATATCAACAAGAAATGTAATTCAAAATCAAGGACTGAATTGAATGTTCAATTGAATGAATACATGTAATTGATGGTCCACGGGCATTTTTTTCAAAATGAATATAGTTATTAAGAAAGAAACAAAAGTTAATTTCAAAGTTATTGCATGAAAAATAGTCCTATTAACAAGAAGAGGAGCCTGATTAACATGAGGTGATTAGAAATTCTCATTATTTAGGAATTAAACCAGAAAACATTTGTACGAAATGCAAACCCAGATGAATCGCACCTTTTGCCAATGGATTTAAATGGATTTGGATTTTTGCTAGTATTTATACTTGTTTGAATCAATTAATATACTAGGTTGTTTTGCCACATGTGTTATATTTGATGATCAATGTATCAAAAAGTGTGTTTGGAATCAAAAGAGAGGCTTGTTAACCAAAAATGATGGGAGCAACTCTTGAATTTTGAATTCAACAATTAATATCAATAAGAAATGCAATTCAAAATCAAGGACTGAATTGTTTGTTAAATTGAATGAATTCATGCAATTGATGGTCCACGTGCATTTTTTTCAAAATGAATATAGTTATTAAGAAAGAAACAAATGTTAATTTCAAGGTTATTGCATGAAAAATAGTCCTGCTAACAACAAGAGGAGCCTAATTAACATGAGGTGATTGGAAATTCTCATTATTTAGGAATTAAATCGGTTAACATTTGTACGAAATGCAAACCCAGAATAATGGAACCTTTGGCCGATGGATTAAAATAGATTTGGATTTGTATTGGTATTTATACTTGTTTGAATCAATTAATATACTATGTTGTTTACCCCACATGTGTTATATTTCATGATCAATGTATCAAAAAGTGTTTTTGGAATCTAAAGAAGAGCCTTGTTAACCAAAAATGATGGGAGCAACTCTTTAATTTTGAATTCAACAAATAATATCACCAAGAAATGCAATTCAAAATCAAGGACAGAATTGAATGTTAAATTGAATGAATTCTTGTAATTGATGGTCCACCGGGCATTTTTTTCAAAATGAATATCGTTATTAAAAAAGAAACAAAAGTTAATTTCAAAGTCATGAAAAATAGTCCTGGTAACAAGAAGAGGAGCCTGATTAACATGAGGTGATTTGAAATTCTCATTATTTAGGAATTAAACCAGTTAACATTTGTACGAAATGCAAACCTTGATGAATGGCACCTTTTACCCATGGATTTAAATAGATTTGGATTTTTATTGGTGCTTATACTTGTTTGAATCAATTAATATACTAGGTTGTTTAGCCACATGTGTTATATTTCATGATCAATTAGTCAAACAGTGTGTTTGAAATCAAAAGAGGAAACTTGCTAACTAGAAATGATGGGAGAAACTCTTTGATTTTGATTTCAACAAATAATATCAATAAGAAATACAATTCCAAATCAAGGACTGAATTGTTTGTTAAATTGAATGAATTCATGTAATTGATGGTCCATGGGCATTTTTTTGAAAATGAATATAGTTATTAAGAAAGAAACAAAAGTGAATTTCAAGGTTTTTGCATGAAAAATAGTCCTGGTAACAACAAGAGAAGCCTAATTAACATGAGGTGATTAGAAATTCTCATTATTTAAGAATTAAAACAGAAAACATTTGTACGAAATGCAAACCCAGATGAATGGCACCTTTTGCCAATGTATTTAAATGGATTTGGATTTTTATTAGTGTTTATACTTGTTTGAATCAATTAATATACTAGGTTGTTTAGCCACATGTTTTATATTTCATTACCAATGTATCAAAAAGTGTGTTTGGAATCAAAAGAAGAGGCTTGTTAACCAAAAATGATAGGAGCAACTTTTTAATTTTGAATTCAACAATTAATATCAATAAGAAATGCAATTCAAAATCAAGGATGGAATTGTTTGTTAAATTGAATGAATTCATGTATTTGATGGTCCACGGCCATTTTTTTCAAAATGAATATAGTTATTAAGAAAGAAAAAAATGTTAATTTCAAGGTGATTACATGAAAAATAGTCCTGCTAACAACAAGAGGAGCCTAATTAACATGAGGTGATTAGAAATTCTATTATTTAGGAATTGAACCAGTTAACATTTGTACGAAATGCAAACCATGATGAATGGCACCATTGGCCGATGGATTTAAATAGATTTGGATTTTTATTGGTGCTTATACTTATTTGAATCAATTAATATACTAGGTTGTTTAGCCACATGTTTTATATTTCATGACCAATGTATCAAAAAGTGTGTTTGAAATCAAAAGAAGAGGCTTGTTAACCAAAAATGATAGGAGCAACCCTTTAATTTTGAATTCAACAATTAATATCAATAAGAAATGCAATTCAAAATCAAGGACGGAATTGTTTGTTAAATTGAATGAATTCATGTATTTGATGGTCCACGGCCATTTTTTTCAAAATGAATATAGTTATTAAGAAAGAAAAAAATGTTAATTTCAAGGTTATTGCATCAAAAATAGTCCTGGTAACAACAAGAGGAAAATAAATAACATCAGGTAATGAGAAATTCTCATTATTTAGCAATTAAAGCAGTTAACTTTTGTACGAAATGCAAACCCTGATAAATGGCACCTTTGGCTGATGGATTTAAATAGATTTGGATTTGTATTGGTGTTTACACTTGTTTGAATCAATTAATATACTAGGTTGTTTAGCCACATGTGTTATATTTCATGATCAATGTGTCAAACAGTGTGTTTAAAATCAAAAGAGGAAACTTGCTCACTAGAAATGATGGGAGAAACTCTCTGATTTTGAATTCAACAAATAATATCAATAAGAACAGTCCTAGTAACAACAAGAGGAAAATAAATAACATCAAGTGATTAGAAATTCTCATTAGTTAGCAATTCAACCAGTTCACTTTTGTACGAAATGCAAACCCCGATAAATGGCACCTCCGGCTGATGGATTTAAATAGATTTGGATTTTTATTGGTGTTTATACTTGTTTGAATCAATTAATATACTAGGTTGTTTAGCCACATGTGTTATACTTCATGATCAATGTATCAAAAAGTGTGTTTGGAATCTAAAGAAGAGGCTTGTTAACCAAAAATGATGGGAGCAACTCTTTAATTTTGAATTCAACAATTAATATCAATAAGAAATGCAATTCAAAATCAAGGACTGATTTGTTTGTTAAATTGAATGAATTCATGTAATTGATGGTCCACGTGCATTTTATTCAAAATGAATATAGTTATTAAGAAAGAAAAAAATGTTAATTTCAAGGTTATTGCATGAAAAATAGTCCTGGTGACAACAAGAGGAGAATAATTAACATAAGGTGATTAGAAATTCTCATTATTTAGCAATTAAACCAGTTAACTTTTGCACGAAATGCAAACCCTGATGAATGGCACCTTTGGACAATGGAATTAAATAGATTTGGATTTTTATTGGTGTTTATACTTGTTTGAATCAATTAATAATCTAGGTTGTTTTGCCATATGTGTTATACTTCATGATCAATGTATCAAAAAGTGTGTTTGGAATCAAAAGAAGAGGCTTGTTATCCAAAAATAATGGGAGCAACTCTTTAATTTTGAATTCAACAAATAATATCAATAAAAAATGCAATTCAAAATCAAGGACTGAATAGTATGTTAAATTGAATGAATTCATGTAATTGATGGTCCACGGGCATTTTTTTCAAAATGAATATAGTTATTCATTAAGAAACAGATGTTAATTTCAAGGTTATTGCGTGAAAAATAGTCCTGGTAACAAGAAGAGGAGCCTAATTAACATGAGGTGATCAGAAATTCTCATTATTTAGGAATTAAACCAGTTAACTTTTGTACGAAATGCAAACACTGATGAATGACACCTTTCGCCAATGGATTTAAATGGATTTGGATTTTTCTTAGTGTTTATACTTGTTTGAATCAATTAATATACTAGGTTGTTTACCCACACGTGTTATATTTCATGATCAATGTATCAAAAAGTGTGTTTGGAATCAAAAGAAGAGGCTTGTTAACCAAAAATGATGGGAGCAACTCTTTAATTTTGAATTCAAAAAATAATATCAAGAAGAAATGCAATTCAAAATCAAGGACTGAATCTAATGTTAAATTGAATGGATTCATGTAATTGATGGTCCACGTGCATTTTTTTCAAAATGAATATAGTTATTAAGAAAGAAACAGATGTTAATTTCAAGGTTATTGCATGAAAAATAGTCCTGGTAACAACAAGAGGAGCCTAATTAACATGAGGTGATTAGAAATTCTCATTATTTAGGAATTCAACCAGTTAACATTTGTACGAAATGCAAACCCTGATGAATGCCACCTTTTGCCAATGGATTTAAATGGATTTGGATTTTTTTTGGTGTTTATACTTGTTTGAGTCAATTAATATACTAGGTCGTTTAGCCACATGTGTTATATTACATGATCAATGTATCAAAAAGTGTGTTTGGAATCAAAAGAGGAGGCTTGTTAACCAAAAATAATGGGAGCAACTCTCCAATTTTGAATTCAACAAATAATATCAATAAGAAAAGCAATTCAAAATCAAGGACTGAATTGTTTGTTAAATTGAATGAATTCATGTAATTGATGGTCCACGTGCATTTTTTTCAAAATGAATATAGTTATTAAGAGAGAAAAGAAAGTTAATTTGAAGGTTATTGCATGAAAAATAGTCCTGGTAACAACAAGAGGAGCCTAATTAACATGAGGTGATTAGAAATTCTCATTATTTAGGAATTAAACCAATTAACATTTGTACGAAATGCAAAACCTGATGAATGCCACCATTGGCCAATGGATTTAAATAGATTTGGATTTTTATTGGTGTTTACACTTGTTTGAATCAATTAATATACTAGGTTGTTTAGCCACATGTGTTATATTTCATGATCAATGTGTCAAACAGTGTGTTTGAAATCAAAAGAGGAAACTTGCTAACTAGAAATGATGGGAGAAACTCTCTGATTTTGAATTCAACAAATAATATCAATAAGAATTGCAATTCAAAATCAAGGACTGAATTGTTTGTTAAATTGATTGAATTCATGTATTTGATGGTCCACGACCATTTTTTTCAAAATGAATATAGTTATTCAGAAAGAAAAAATGGTTTATTTCAAGGTTATTGCATGAAAAACAGTCCTGGTAACAACAAGAGGGGCCTAATTAACATTAGGTGATTAGAAATTGTCATTATTTAGGAATTAAATTAGTTAACATTTGTACGAAATGCAAACCTTGATGAATGACAGCTTTTACCTGTGGATTTAAATAGATTTGGATTTTTTTTGGTGTTTATACTTGTTTGAATCAATTAATATACTAGGTCGTTGAGCCACATGTGTTATATTTCATGATCAATGTATCAAAAAGTGTGTTTGGAATCAAAAGAAGAGGCTTGTTAACCAAAAATGATGGGAGCAACTCTTTAATTTTGAATTCAAAAATTAATATCCATAAAAAATGCAATTCAAAATCAAGGACTGAATTATTTGTTAAATTGAATGAATTCATGTAATTAATGGTCCACGTGCATTTTTTTCAAAATGAATATAGTTATTAAGAAAGAAACAAAAGTGAATTTCAAGGTTATTGCATGAAAAATAGTCCTGGTATCAACAAGAGGAGCCTAATTAACATAAGGTGATTAGAAATTCTCATTATTTAGGAATTAAACCAGTTAACATTTGTACAAAATGCAAACCCTGATGAATGCCACCTTTTGCCAATGGATTTAAATGGATTTGGATTTTTATTAGTGTTTATGCTCGTTTGAATCAATTAATATACTAGGTTGTTTAGCCACATGTGTTATATTTCATGATGAATGGATCAAAAAGTGTGTTTGGAATCAAAAGAGGAGGCTTGTTAACCAAAAATGATGGGAGCAACACTCCAATTTTGAATTCAACAAATAATATCAATAAAAAAAGCAATTCAAAATCAAGGACTGAATTGTTTGTTAAATTGAATGAATTCATGTAATTGATGATCCACGGGCATTTTTTTCAAAATGAATTTAGTTATTAAGAAAGAAAAAAATGTTAATTTCAAGGTTATTGCGGGAAAAATAGTCCTGGTAACAACAAGAGGAGCATAATTAACATTAGGTGATTAGAAATTGTCATTATTTAGGAATTAAATCAGTTAACATTTGTACGAAATGCAAACCTTGATGAATGACAGCTTTTACCTGTGGATTTAAATAGATTTGGATTTTTTTCGGTGTTTATACTTGTTTGAATCAATTAATATACTAGGTTGTTTAGCCACATGTGTTATATTTCATGATCAATGTATCAAAAAGTGTGTTTGGAATCAAAAGAAGAGGCTTGTTAACCAAAAATGATGGGAGGAACTCTTTAATTTTGAATTCAACAATTAATATCAATAAAAAATGCAATTCAAAATCAAGGACTGAATTGTTTCTTAAATTGAATGAATTCATGTAATTGATGGTCCACGTGCATTTTTTTCGAAATGAATATAGTTATTAAGAAAGAAACAAAAGTGAATTTCAAGGTTATTGCATGAAAAATAGTCCTGGTAACAACAAGAGGAGCCTAATTAACATGAGTTGATTAGAAATTCTCATTATTTAGCAATTAACCAGTTAACATTTGTACAAAATGCAAACCCTGATGAATGCCACCTTTTGCCAATGGATTTAAATGGATTTGGATTTTTATTAGTGTTTATGCTTGTTTGAATATATTAATATACTAGTTTGTTTAGCCACGTGTTATATTTCATGATCAATGTATCAAAAAGTGTGTTTGGAATCAAAAGAGGAGGCTTGTTAACCAAAAATGATGGGAGCAACTCTCCAATTTTGAATTCAACAAATAATATCAATAAGAAAAGCAATTCAAAATCAAGGACTAAATTGTTTGTTAAATTGAATGAATTCATGTAATTGATGGTCAACGGGCATTTTTTTCAAAATGAATATAGTTATTAAGAAAGAAACAAAAGTTAATTTCAAGGTTATTGCGGGAAAAATAGTCCTGGTAACAACAAGAGGAGCATAATTAACATTAGGTGATTAGAAATTGTCATTATTTAGGAATTAAATCAGTTAACATTTGTACGAAATGCAAACCTTGATGAATGACAGCTTTTACCTGTGGATTTAAATAGATTTGGATTTTTTTCGGTGTTTATACTTGTTTGAATCAATTAATATACTAGGTTGTTTAGCCACATGTGTTATACTTCATGATCAATCTATCAAAAAGTGTGTTTGGAATCAAAAGAAGAGGCTTCTTAACCAAAAATGATGGGAGGAACTCTTTAATTTTGAATTCAACAATTAATATCAATAAAAAATGCAATTGAAAATCAAGGACTGAATTGTTTGTTAAATTGAATGAATTCATGTAATTGATTGTCCACGTGCATTTTTTTCAAAATGAATATGGTTATTAAGAAAGAAACAAAAGTGAATTTCAAGGTTATTGCATAAAAAATAGTCCTGGTAACAACAAGAGGAGCCTAATTAACATTAGGTGATTAGAAATTGTCATTATTTAGGAATTAAACCAGTTAACATTTGTACCAAATTCAAACCATGATGAATGGCACCATTGGCCAATGGATTTAAATAGATTTGGATTTTTATTGGTGTTTACACTTGTTTGAATCAATTAATATACTAGGTTGTTTAGCCACATGTGTTATATTTCATGATCAATGTATCAAAAAGTGTGTTTGGAATCAAAAGAAGAGGCTTGTTAACCAAAAATGATGGGAGCAACTCTTTAATTTTGAATTCAACAAATAATATCAAGAAGAGAAGCAATTCAAAATCAAGGACTGAATTTAATGCTAAATTGAATGGATTCATGTAATTAATGGTCCACGGGCATTTTTTTCAAAATGAATATAGTTATTAAGAAAGAAACAGATGTTAATTTCAAGGTTATTGCGTGAAAAGTAGTCCTGGTAACAACAAAAGGAGCCTAATTAACATGAGGTGATTAGAAATTCTCATTATTTAGGAATTAAACCAGTTAACATTTGTACGAAATGCAAACCCTGATGAATGCCACATTTTGCCAATGGATTTAAATGGATTTGGATTTTTATTAGTGTTTATGCTCGTTTGAATCAATTAATATACTAGGTTGTTTTGCCACATGTGTTATACTTCATGATCAATGTATCAAAAAGTGTGTTTGGAATCAAAAGAAGAGGCTTGTTAACCAAAAATAATAGGAGCAACTATTTAATTTTGAATTCAACAAATAATATCAATAACAAATGCAATTCAAAATCAAGGACTGAATAGTATGTCAAATTGAATGAATTCATGTAATTGATGGTCCACGGGCATTTTTTTCAAAATGAATATAGTTATTAAGAAAGAAACAGATGTTAATTTCAAGGTTATTGCATGAGAAATAGTCCTGGTAACAAGAAGAGGAGCCTAATTAACATGAGGTGATCAGAAATTCTCATTATTTAGCAATTAAACTAGTTAACTTTTGTACGAAATGCAAACATTGATGAATGGAACCTTTCGCCAATGGATTTAAATGGATTTGGATTTTTCTTAGTGTTTATACTTGTTTGAATCAATTAATATACTAGATTGTTTAGCCACATGTGTTATATTTCATGATCAATGTATCAAAAAGTGTGTTTGGAATCAAAAGAAGAGGCTTGTTATCCAAAAATAATGGGAGCAACTCTTTAATTTTGAATTCAACAAATAATATCAATAAAAAATGCAATTCAAAATCAAGGACTGAGTTGTTTGTTAAATTGAATGAATTCATGTAATTGGTGGTCAACGGGCATTTTTTTCAAAATGAATATAGTTATTAAGAAAGAAATAAAAGTTAATTTCAAAGTTATTGCATGAAAAATAGTCTTGGTAACAACAAGAGGAGGCTAATTAACATTAGGTGATTAGAAATTGTCATTATTTAGGAATTACACCAGTTAACATTTGTACGAAACGGAAATCCTGACGAATGGCACCTTTTGCCTGTGGATTTAAATAGATTTGGATTTTTATTGGCGTTTATAGTTGTTTGAATCAATTAATATACTTGGTTGTTTAGCCACATGTGTTATATTTCATGATCAATGTATCAAAAAGTGTGTTTGGAATCAAAAGAAGAGGCTTGTTATCCAAAAATAATGGGAGCAACTCTTTAATTTTGAATTCAACAAATAATATCAATAAAAAATGCAATTCAAAATCAAGGACTGAATTGTATGTTAAATTGAATGAATTCATGTAATTGATGGTCGACGTGCATTTTTTTCAAAATGAATATAGTTATTAAGAAAGAAACAAAAGTGAATGTAAAGGTTATTGCATGAAAAATAGTCCTGGTAACAACAAGAGGAGCCTAATTAACATGAGGTGATTAGAAATTCTCATTATTTAGGAATTAAACCAGTTAACATTTGTACAAAATGCAAACCCTGATGAATGCCACCTTTTGCCAATGGATTTAAATGGATTTGGATTTTTATTAGTGTTTATGCTTGTTTGAATCAATTAATATACTAGGTTGTTTAGCCACGTGTTATATTTCATGATCAATGGATCAAAAAGTGTGTTTGGAATCAAAAGAGGAGCCTTGTTAACCAAAAATGATGGGAGCAACTCTCCAATTTTGAATTTAACAAATAATATCAATAAGAAAAGCAATTCAAAATCAAGGACTAAATTGAATGTTAAATTGAATGAATTCATGTAATTGATGGTCCACGGCCATTTTTTTCAAAATGAATATAGTTATTAAGAAAGAAAAAAATGTTAATTTCAAGGTTATTGCATGAAAAATAGTCCTGGTGAGAACAAGAGGAGAATAATTAACATCAGGTGATTAGAAATTGTCATTATTTATCAATTAAACCAGTTAACTTTCGCACGAAATGCAAACCCTGATGAATGGCACCTTTGGACAATGGAATTAAATAGATTTGGATTTTTATTGGTGTTTATACTTGTTTGAATCAATTAATATACTAGGTTGTTTTGCCAGATGTGTTATACTTCATGATCAATGTATCAAAAAGTGTGTTTGGAATCAAAAGAAGAGGCTTGTTATCCAAAAATAATGGGAGCAACTCTTTAATTTTGAATTCAACAAATAATATCAATAAAAAATGCAATTCAAAATCAAGGACTGAATAGTATGTTAAATTGAATGAATTCATGTAATTGATGGTCCACGGGCATTTTTTTCAAAATGAATATAGTTATTAATTAAGAAACAGATGTTAATTTCAAGGTTATTGCGTGAAAAATAGTCCTGGTAACAAGAAGAAGAGCCTAATTAACATGAGGTGATCAGAAATTCTCATTATTTAGGAATTAAACCAGTTAACTTTTGTACGAAATGCAAACACTGATGAATGACAACTTTCGCCAATGGATTTAAATGGATTTGGATTTTTCTTAGTGTTTATACTTTTTTGAATCAATTAATATACTAGGTTGTTTAGCCACATGTGTTATATTTCATGATCAATGTATCAAAAAGTGTGTTTGGAATCAAAAGAAGAGGCTTGTTAACCAAAAATGATGGGAGCAACTCTTTAATTTTGAATTCAAAAAATAATATCAAGAAGAAATGCAATTCAAAATCAAGGACTGAATTTAATGTTAAATTGAATGGATTCATGTAATTGATGGTCCACGTGCATTTTTTTCAAAATGAATATAGTTATTAAGAAAGAAACAGATGTTAATTTCAAGGTTATTGCATGAAAAATAGTCCTGGTAACAACAAGAGGAGCCTAATTAACATGAGGTGATTAGAAATTCTCATTATTTAGCAATTAAACCAGTTAACTTTTGTACGAAATGCAAACCCGGATGAATGGCACCTTTCGCCGATGGATTTAAATAGATTTGGATTTTTATTAGTGTTTATACTTGTTTGAATCAATTAATATACTAGGTTGTTTAGCCACATGTGTTATATTTCATGATCAATGTATCAAAAAGTGTGTTTGGAATCAAAAGAAGAGGCTTGTTAACCAAAAATGATGGGAGCAACTCTTTAATTTTGAATTCAACAAATAATATCAAGAAGAGAAGCAATTCAAAATCAAGGACTGAATTTAATGCTAAATTGAATGGATTCATGTAATTAATGGTCCACGGGCATTTTTTTCAAAATGAATATAGTTATTAAGAAAGAAACAGATGTTAATTTCAAGGTTATTGCATGAGAAATAGTCCTGGTAACAAGAAGAGGAGCCTAATTAACATGAGGTGATCAGAAATTCTCATTATTTTAGAATTAAACCAGTTAACATTTGTACGAAATGCAAACATTGATGAATGGCACCTTTCGCCAATGGATTTAAATGGATTTGGATTTTTCTTAGTGTTTATACTTGTTTGAATCAATTAATATACTAGATTGTTTAGCCACATGTGTTATATTTCATGATCAATGTATCAAAAAGTGTGTTTGGAATCAAAAGAAGAGGCTTGTTAACCAAAAATGATAGGAGCAACTCTCTAACTTTGAATTCAACAAATAATATCAATAAGAAATGCAATTCAAAATCAAGGATTGAATTGTTTGTTAAATTGAATGAATTCATGTAATTGGTGGTCAACTGGCATTTTTTTCAAAATGAATATAGTTATTAAGAAAGAAATAAAAGTTAATTTCAAAGTTATTGCATGAAAAATAGTCTTGGTAACAACAAGAGGAGGCTAATTAACATTAGGTGATTAGAAATTGTCATTATTTAGGAATTAAACCAGTTAACATTTGTACGAAACGGAAACCCTGACGAATGGCACCTTTTGCCTGTGGATTTAAATAGATTTGGATTTTTATTGGCGTTTATAGTTGTTTGAATCAATTAATATACTAGATCGTTTAGCCACAGGTGTTATATTTCATGATCAATGTATCAAAAAGTGTGTTTGGAATCAAAAGAAGAGGCTTGTTAACCAAAAATGATAGGAGCAACTCTTTAATTTTGAATTCAACAATTAATATGAATAAAAAATGCAATTCAAAATCAAGGACTGAATTGTTTGTTAAATTGAATGAATTCATGTAATTGATGGTCCACGTGCATTTTTTTCAAAATGAATATAGTTATTAAGAAAGAAACAAAAGTGAATTTAAAGGTTATTGCATGAAAAATAGTCCTGGTAACAACAAGAGGAGCCTAATTAACATGAGGTGATTAGAAATTCTCATTATTTAGGAATTTAAACCAGTTAACATTTGTACAAAATGCAAACCCTGATGAATGCCACCTTTTGCCAATGGATTTAAATGGATTTGGATTTTTATTAGTGTTTATGCTTGTTTGAATCAATTAATATACTAGGTTGTTTAGCCACGTGTTATATTTCATGATCAATGGATCAAAAAGTGTGTTTGGAATCAAAAGAGGAGCCTTGTTAACCAAAAATGATGGGAGCAACTCTCCAATTTTGAATTCAACAAATAATATCAATAAGAAAAGCAATTCAAAATCAAGGACTGAATTGAATGTTAAATTGAATGAATTCATGTAATTGATGGTTCACGGCCATTTTTTTCAAAATGAATATAGTTATTAAGAAAGAAAAAAATGTTAATTTCAATGTTATTGCATGAAAAATAGTCCTGGTAACAACAAGAGGAGAATAATTAACATAAAGTGATTAGAAATTCTCATTATTTAGCAATTAAACCAGTTAACTTTTGTACGAAGTGCAAACCCCGATGAATGGCACCTTTCGCCGATGGATTTAAATAGATTTGGATTTTTATTGGTGTTTATACTTGTTTGAATCAATTAATATACTAGGTTGTTTTTGCCACATGTGTTATACTTCATGATCAATGTATCAAAAAGTGTGTTTGGAATCAAAAGAAGAGGCTTGTTAACCAAAAAATAATAGGAGCAACTCTTTAATTTTGAATTCAACAAATAATATCAATAAGAAATGTAATTCAAAATCAAGGACTGAATAGTATGTCAAATTGAATGAATTCATGTAATTGATGGTCCACGGGCATTTTTTTCAAAAAATGAATATAGTTATTAAGAAAGAAACAGATGTTAATTTCAAGGTTATTGCATGAGAAATAGTCCTGGTAACAAGAAGAGGAGCCTAATTAACATGAGGTGATCAGATATTCTCATTATTTTGGAATTAAACCAGTTAACATTTGTACGAAATGCAAACATTGATGAATGGCACCTTTCGCCAATGGATTTAAATGGATTTGGATTTTTTCTTAGTGTTTATACTTGTTTGAATCAATTAATATACTAGATTGTTTAGCCACATGTGTTATATTTCATGATCAATGTATCAAAAAGTGTGTTTGGAATCAAAAGAAGAGGCTTGTTAACCAAAAATGATAGGAGCAACTCTCTAACTTTGAATTCAACAAATAATATCAATAAGAAATGCAATTCAAAATCAAGGATTGAATTGTTTGTTATATTGAATGAATTCATGTAATTAGTGGTCAACGGGCATTTTTTTTCAAAATGAATATAGTTATTAAGAAAGAAATAAAAGTTAATTTCAAAGTTATTGCATGAAAAATAGTCTTGGTAACAACAAGAGGAGGCTAATTAACATTAGGTGATTAGAAATTGTCATTATTTAGGAATTAAATCAGTTAACATTTGTACGAAATGCAAACCTTGATGAATGACAGCTTTTACCTGTGGATTTAAATAGATTTGGATTTTTTTCGGTGTTTATACTTGTTTGAATCAATTAATATACTAGATCGTTTAGCCACATGTGTTATATTTCATGATCAATGTATCAAAAAGTGTGTTTGGAATCAAAAGAAGAGGCTTGTTAACCAAAAATGATAGGAGCAACTCTTTAATTTTGAATTCAACAATTAATATGAATAAAAAATGCAATTCAAAATCAAGGACTGAATTGTTTGTTAAATTGAATGAATTCATGTAATTGATGGTCCACGTGCATTTTTTTCAAAAATGAATATAGTTATTAAGAAAGAAACAAAAGTGAATTTAAAGGTTATTGCATGAAAAATAGTCCTGGTAACAACAAGAGGAGCCTAATTAACATGAGGTGATTAGAAATTCTCATTATTTAGGAATTAAACTAGTTAACATTTGTACAAAATGCAAACCCTGATGAATGCCACCTTTTGCCAATGGATTTAAATGGATTTGGATTTTTATTAGTGTTTATGCTTGTTTGAATCAATTAATATACTAGGTTGTTTAGCCACGTGTTATATTTCATGATCAATGGATCAAAAAGTGTGTTTGGAATCAAAAGAGGAGGCTTGTTAACCAAAAATGATGGGAGCAACTCTCCAATTTTGAATTCAACAAATAATATCAATAAGAAAAGCAATTCAAAATCAAGGACTGAATTGAATGTTTAAATTGAATGAATTCATGTAATTGATGGTTCACGGCCATTTTTTTCAAAAATGAATATAGTTATTAAGAAAGAAAAAAATGTTAATTTCAAGGTTATTGCATGAAAAATAGTCCTGGTAACAACAAGAGGAGAATAATTAACATAAAGTGATTAGAAATTCTCATTATTTAGCAATTAAACCAGTTAACTTTTGTACGAAGTGCAAACCCCGATGAATGGCACCTTTCGCCGATGGATTTAAATAGATTTGGATTTTTATTGGTGTTTATACTTGTTTGAATCAATTAATATACTAGGTTGTTTTGCCACATGTGTTATACTTCACGATCAATGTATCAAAAAGTGTGTTTGGAATCAAAAGAAGAGGCTTGTTAACCAAAAATAATAGGAGCAACTCTTTAATTTTGAATTCAACAAATAATATCAATAAGAAATGTAATTCAAAATCAAGGACTGAATAGTATGTCAAATTGAATGAATTCATGTAATTGATGGTCCACGGGCATTTTTTTTCAAAATGAATATAGTTATTAAGAAAGAAACAGATGTTAATTTCAAGGTTATTGCATGAGAAATAGTCCTGGTAACAAGAAGAGGAGCCTAATTAACATGAGGTGATTAGATATTCTCATTATTTTGGAATTAAACCAGTTAACATTTGTACGAAATGCAAACATTGATGAATGGCACCTTTCGCCAATGGATTTAAATGGATTTGGATTTTTCTTAGTGTTTATACTTGTTTGAATCAATTAATATACTAGATTGTTTAGCCACATGTGTTATATTTCATGATCAATGTATCAAAAAGTGTGTTTGGAATCAAAAGAAGAGGCTTGTTAACCAAAAAATGATAGGAGCAACTCTCTAACTTTGAATTCAACAAAATAATATCAATAAGAAATGCAATTCAAAATCAAGGATTGAATTGTTTGTTATATTGAATGAATTCATGTAATTAGTGGTCAACGGGCATTTTTTTCAAAATGAATATAGTTATTAAGAAAGAAATAAAAGTTAATTTCAAAGTTATTGCATGAAAAATAATCTTGGTAACAACAAGAGGAGGCTAATTAACATTAGGTGATTAGAAATTGTCATTATTTAGGAATTAAATCAGTTAACATTTGTACGAAATGCAAACCTTGATGAATGACAGCTTTTACCTGTGGATTTAAATAGATTTGGATTTTTTTCGGTGTTTATACTTGTTTGAATCAATTAATATACTAGATCGTTTAGCCACATGTGTTATATTTCATGATCAATGTATCAAAAAGTGTGTTTGGAATCAAAAGAAGAGGCTTGTTAACCAAAAATGATAGGAGCAACTCTTTAATTTTGAATTCAACAATTAATATGAATAAAAAATGCAATTCAAAATCAAGGACTGAATTGTTTGTTAAATTGAATGAATTCATGTAATTGATGGTCCACGTGCATTTTTTTCAAAATGAATATAGTTATTAAGAAAGAAACAAAAGTGAATTTAAAGGTTATTGCATGAAAAATAGTCCTGGTAACAACAAGAGGAGCCTAATTAACATGAGGTGATTAGAAATTCTCATTATTTAGGAATTAAACCAGTTAACATTTGTACAAAATGCAAACCCTGATGAATGCCACCTTTTGCCAATGGATTTAAATGGATTTGGATTTTTATTAGTGTTTATGCTTGTTTGAATCAATTAATATACTAGGTTGTTTAGCCACGTGTTATATTTCATGATCAATGGATCAAAAAGTGTGTTTGGAATCAAAAGAGGAGGCTTGTTACCAAAAAATGATGGGAGCAACTCTCCAATTTTTGAATTCAACAAATAATATCAATAAGAAAAGCAATTCAAAATCAAGGACTGAATTGAATGTTAAATTGAATGAATTCATGTAATTGATGGTTCACGGCCATTTTTTTCAAAATGAATATAGTTATTAAGAAAGAAAAAAATGTTAATTTCAAGGTTATTGCATGAAAAATAGTCCTGGTAACAACAAGAGGAGAATAATTAACATAAAGTGATTAGAAATTCTCATTATTTAGCAATTAAACCAGTTAACTTTTGTACGAAGTGCAAACCCCGATGAATGGCACCTTTCGCCGATGGATTTAAATAGATTTGGATTTTTATTGGTGTTTATACTTGTTTGAATCAATTAATATACTAGGTTGTTTTGCCACATGTGTTATACTTCATGATCAATGTATCAAAAAGTGTGTTTGGAATCAAAAGAAGAGGCTTGTTAACCAAAAATAATAGGAGCAACTCTTTAATTTTGAATTCAACAAATAATATCAATAAGAAATGTAATTCAAAATCAAGGACTGAATAGTATGTCAAATTGAATGAATTCATGTAATTGATGGTCCACGGGCATTTTTTTCAAAATGAATATAGTTATTAAGAAAGAAACAGATGTTAATTTCAAGGTTATTGCATGAGAAATAGTCCTGGTAACAAGAAGAGGAGCCTAATTAACATGAGGTGATCAGATATTCTCATTATTTTGGAATTAAACCAGTTAACATTTGTACGAAATGCAAACATTGATGAATGGCACCTTTCGCCAATGGATTTAAATGGATTTGGATTTTTCTTAGTGTTTATACTTGTTTGAATCAATTAATATACTAGATTGTTTAGCCACATGTGTTATATTTCATGATCAATGTATCAAAAAGTGTGTTTGGAATCAAAAGAAGAGGCTTGTTAACCAAAAATGATAGGAGCAACTCTCTAACTTTGAATTCAACAAATAATATCAATAAGAAATGCAATTCAAAATCAAGGATTGAATTGTTTGTTATATTGAATGAATTCATGTAATTAGTGGTCAACGGGCATTTTTTTTCAAAATGAATATAGTTATTAAGAAAGAAATAAAAGTTAATTTCAAAGTTATTGCATGAAAAATAGTCTTGGTAACAACAAGAGGAGGCTAATTAACATTAGGTGATTAGAAATTGTCATTATTTAGGAATTAAATCAGTTAACATTTGTACGAAATGCAAACCTTGATGAATGACAGCTTTTACCTGTGGATTTAAATAGATTTGGATTTTTTTCGGTGTTTATACTTGTTTGAATCAATTAATATACTAGATCGTTTAGCCACATGTGTTATATTTCATGATCAATGTATCAAAAAGTGTGTTTGGAATCAAAAGAAGAGGCTTGTTAACCAAAAATGATAGGAGCAACTCTTTAATTTTGAATTCAACAATTAATATGAATAAAAAATGCAATTCAAAATCAAGGACTGAATTGTTTGTTAAATTGAATGAATTCATGTAATTGATGGTCCACGTGCATTTTTTTCAAAATGAATATAGTTATTAAGAAAGAAACAAAAGTGAATTTAAAGGTTATTGCATGAAAAATAGTCCTGGTAACAACAAGAGGAGCCTAATTAACATGAGGTGATTAGAAATTCTCATTATTTAGGAATTAAACCAGTTAACATTTGTACAAAATGCAAACCCTGATGAATGCCACCTTTTGCCAATGGATTTAAATGGATTTGGATTTTTATTAGTGTTTATGCTTGTTTGAATCAATTAATATACTAGGTTGTTTAGCCACGTGTTATATTTCATGATCAATGGATCAAAAAGTGTGTTTGGAATCAAAAGAGGAGGCTTGTTAACCAAAAATGATGGGAGCAACTCTCCAATTTTGAATTCAACAAATAATATCAATAAGAAAAGCAATTCAAAATCAAGGACTGAATTGAATGTTAAATTGAATGAATTCATGTAATTGATGGTTCACGGCCATTTTTTTCAAAATGAATATAGTTATTAAGAAAGAAAAAAATGTTAATTTCAAGGTTATTGCATGAAAAATAGTCCTGGTAACAACAAGAGGAGAATAATTAACATAAAGTGATTAGAAATTCTCATTATTTAGCAATTAAACCAGTTAACTTTTGTACGAAGTGCAAACCCCGATGAATGGCACCTTTCGCCGATGGATTTAAATAGATTTGGATTTTTATTGGTGTTTATACTTGTTTGAATCAATTAATATACTAGGTTGTTTTTGCCACATGTGTTATACTTCACGATCAATGTATCAAAAAGTGTGTTTGGAATCAAAAGAAGAGGCTTGTTAACCAAAAATAATAGGAGCAACTCTTTAATTTTGAATTCAACAAATAATATCAATAAGAAATGTAATTCAAAATCAAGGACTGAATAGTATGTCAAATTGAATGAATTCATGTAATTGATGGTCCACGGGCATTTTTTTTTCAAATGAATATAGTTATTAAGAAAGAAACAGATGTTAATTTCAAGGTTATTGCATGAGAAATAGTCCTGGTAACAAGAAGAGGAGCCTAATTAACATGAGGTGATCAGATATTCTCATTATTTTGGAATTAAACCAGTTAACATTTGTACGAAATGCAAACATTGATGAATGGCACCTTTCGCCAATGGATTTAAATGGATTTGGATTTTTCTTAGTGTTTATACTTGTTTGAATCAATTAATATACTAGATTGTTTAGCCACATGTGTTATATTTCATGATCAATGTATCAAAAAGTGTGTTTGGAATCAAAAGAAGAGGCTTGTTAACCAAAAATGATAGGAGCAACTCTCTAACTTTGAATTCAACAAATAATATCAATAAGAAATGCAATTCAAAATCAAGGATTGAATTGTTTGTTATATTGAATGAATTCATGTAATTAGTGGTCAACGGGCATTTTTTTCAAAATGAATATAGTTATTAAGAAAGAAATAAAAGTTAATTTCAAAGTTATTGCATGAAAAATAGTCTTGGTAACAACAAGAGGAGGCTAATTAACATTAGGTGATTAGAAATTGTCATTATTTAGGAATTAAATCAGTTAACATTTGTACGAAATGCAAACCTTGATGAATGACAGCTTTTACCTGTGGATTTAAATAGATTTGGATTTTTTTTCGGTGTTTATACTTGTTTGAATCAATTAATATACTAGATCGTTTAGCCACATGTGTTATATTTCATGATCAATGTATCAAAAAGTGTGTTTGGAATCAAAAGAAGAGGCTTGTTAACCAAAAATGATAGGAGCAACTCTTTAATTTTGAATTCAACAATTAATATGAATAAAAAATGCAATTCAAAATCAAGGACTGAATTGTTTGTTAAATTGAATGAATTCATGTAATTGATGGTCCACGTGCATTTTTTTCAAAATGAATATAGTTATTAAGAAAGAAACAAAAGTGAATTTAAAGGTTATTGCATGAAAAATAGTCCTGGTAACAACAAGAGGAGCCTAATTAACATGAGGTGATTAGAAATTCTCATTATTTAGGAATTAAACCAGTTAACATTTGTACAAAATGCAAACCCTGATGAATGCCACCTTTTGCCAATGGATTTAAATGGATTTGGATTTTTATTAGTGTTTATGCTTGTTTGAATCAATTAATATACTAGGTTGTTTAGCCACGTGTTATATTTCATGATCAATGGATCAAAAAGTGTGTTTGGAATCAAAAGAGGAGGCTTGTTAACCAAAAATGATGGGAGCAACTCTCCAATTTTGAATTCAACAAATAATATCAATAAGAAAAGCAATTCAAAATCAAGGACTGAATTGAATGTTAAATTGAATGAATTCATGTAATTGATGGTCCACGGGCATTTTTTTTCAAAATGAATATAGTTATTAAGAAAGAAAAAAAATGTTAATTTCAAGGTTATTGCATGAAAAATAGTCCTGGTAACAACAAGAGGAGAATAATTAACATAAGGTGATTAGAAATTCTCATTATTTAGCAATTAAACCAGTTAACTTTTGTACGAAATGCAAACCCGGATAAATGGCACCTTTCACCGATGGATTTAAATAGATTTGGATTTTTATTGGTGTTTATACTTGTTTGAATCAATTAATATACTAGGTTGTTTTGCCACATGTGTTATACTTCATGATCAATGTATCAAAAAGTGTGTTTGGAATCAAAAGAAGAGGCTTGTTAACCAAAAATAATAGGAGCAACTCTTTAATTTTGAATTCAACAAATAATATCAATAAGAAATGCAATTCAAAATCAAGGACTGAATAGTATGTCAAATTGAATGAATTCATGTAATTGATGGTCCACGGGCATTTTTTTCAAAATGAATATAGTTATTAAGAAAGAAACAGATGTTAATTTCAAGGTTATTGCATGAGAAATAGTCCTGGTAACAAGAAGAGGAGCCTAATTAACATGAGGTGATCAGAAATTCTCATTATTTTGGAATTAAACCAGTTAACATTTGTACGAAATGCAAACATTGATGAATGGCACCTTTCGCCAATGGATTTAAATGGATTTGGATTTTTCTTAGTGTTGTTTATACTTGTTTGAATCAATTAATATACTAGATTGTTTAGCCACATGTGTTATATTTCATGATCAATGTATCAAAAAGTGTGTTTGGAATCAAAAGAAGAGGCTTGTTAACCAAAAATGATAGGAGCAACTCTCTAACTTTGAATTCAACAAATAATATCAATAAGAAATGCAATTCAAAATCAAGGATTGAATTGTTTGTTATATTGAATGAATTCATGTAATTAGTGGTCAACGGGCATTTTTTTCAAAATGAATATAGTTATTAAGAAAGAAATAAAAGTTAATTTCAAAGTTATTGCATGAAAAATAGTCTTGGTAACAACAAGAGGAGGCTAATTAACATTAGGTGATTAGAAATTGTCATTATTTAGGAATTAAATCAGTTAACATTTGTACGAAATGCAAACCTTGATGAATGACAGCTTTTACCTGTGGATTTAAATAGATTTGGATTTTTTTCGGTGTTTATACTTATTTGAATCAATTAATATACTAGATCGTTTAGCCACATGTGTTATATTTCATGATCAATGTATCAAAAAGTGTGTTTGGAATCAAAAGAAGAGGCTTGTTAACCAAAAATGATAGGAGCAACTCTTTAATTTTGAATTCAACAATTAATATGAATAAAAAATGCAATTCAAAATCAAGGACTGAATTGTTTGTTAAATTGAATGAATTCATGTAATTGATGGTCCACGTGCATTTTTTTCAAAATGAATATAGTTATTAAGAAAGAAACAAAAGTGAATTTAAAGGTTATTGCATGAAAAATAGTCCTGGTAACAACAAGAGGAGCCTAATTAACATGAGGTGATTAGAAATTCTCATTATTTAGGAATTAAACCAGTTAACATTTGTACAAAATGCAAACCCTGATGAATGCCACCTTTTGCCAATGGATTTAAATGGATTTGGATTTTTATTAGTGTTTATGCTTGTTTGAATCAATTAATATACTAGGTTGTTTAGCCACGTGTTATATTTCATGATCAATGGATCAAAAAGTGTGTTTGGAATCAAAAGAGGAGGCTTGTTAACCAAAAATGATGGGAGCAACTCTCCAATTTTGAATTCAACAAATAATATCAATAAGAAAAGCAATTCAAAATCAAGGACTGAATTGAATGTTAAATTGAATGAATTCATGTAATTGATGGTCCACGGCCATTTTTTTCAAAATGAATATAGTTATTAAGAAAGAAAAAAATGTTAATTTCAAGGTTATTGCATGAAAAATAGTCCTGGTAACAACAAGAGGAGAATAATTAACATAAGGTGATTAGAAATTCTCATTATTTAGCAATTAAACCAGTTAACTTTTGTACGAAATGCAAACCCGGATAAATGGCACCTTTCACCGATGGATTTAAATAGATTTGGATTTTTATTGGTGTTTATACTTGTTTGAATCAATTAATATACTAGGTTGTTTTGCCACATGTGTTATACTTCATGATCAATGTATCAAAAAGTGTGTTTGGAATCAAAAGAAGAGGCTTGTTAACCAAAAATAATAGGAGCAACTCTTTAATTTTGAATTCAACAAATAATATCAATAAGAAATGCAATTCAAAATCAAGGACTGAATAGTATGTCAAATTGAATGAATTCATGTAATTGATGGTCCACGGGCATTTTTTTCAAAATGAATATAGTTATTAAGAAAGAAACAGATGTTAATTTCAAGGTTATTGCATGAGAAATAGTCCTGGTAACAAGAAGAGGAGCCTAATTAACATGAGGTGATCAGAAATTCTCATTATTTTGGAATTAAACCAGTTAACATTTGTACGAAATGCAAACATTGATGAATGGCACCTTTCGCCAATGGATTTAAATGGATTTGGATTTTTCTTAGTGTTTATACTTGTTTGAATCAATTAATATACTAGATTGTTTAGCCACATGTGTTATATTTCATGATCAATGTATCAAAAAGTGTGTTTGGAATCAAAAGAAGAGGCTTGTTAACCAAAAATGATAGGAGCAACTCTCTAACTTTGAATTCAACAAATAATATCAATAAGAAATGTAATTCAAAATCAAGGATTGAATTGTTTGTTAAATTGAATGAATTCATGTAATTGGTGGTCAACGGGCATTTTTTTCAAAATGAATATAGTTATTAAGAAAGAAATAAAAGTTAATTTCAAAGTTATTGCATGAAAAATAGTCTTGGTAACAAAAAATAGTCTTGGTAACAACAAGAGGAGGCTAATTAACATTAGGTGATTAGAAATTGTCATTATTTAGGAATTAAACCAGTTAACATTTGTACGAAACGGAAACCCTGACGAATGGCACCTTTTGCCTGTGGATTTAAATAGATTTGGATTTTTATTGGCGTTTATAGTTGTTTGAATCAATTAATATACTTGGTTGTTTAGCCACATGTGTTATATTTCATGATCAATGTATCAAATAGTGTGTTTGGAATCAAAAGAAGAGGCTTGTTAACCAAAAAAGATGGGAGCAACTCTTTAATTTTGAATTCAACTAATAATATCAATTATAAATGCAATTCAAAATCAAGGACTGAATTGAATGTTAAATTGAATGAATTCATGTAATTGATGGTCCACGGGCATTTTTTTCAAAATGAATATAGTTATTAAGAAAGAAACAGATGTTAATTTCAAGGTTATTGCATGAGAAATAGTCCTGGTAACAAGAAGAGGAGCCTAATTAACATGAGGTGATCAGAAATTCTCATTATTTTGGAATTAAACCAGTTAACATTTGTACGAAATGCAAACATTGATGAATGGCACCTTTCGCCAATGGATTTAAATGGATTTGGATTTTTCTTAGTGTTTATACTTGTTTGAATCAATTAATATACTAGATTATTTAGCCACATGTGTTATATTTCATGATCAATGTATCAAAAAGTGTGTTTGGAATCAAAAGAAGAGGCTTGTTAACCAAAAATGACAGGAGCAACTCTCTAACTTTGAATTCAACAAATAATATCAATAAGAAATGCAATTCAAAATCAAGGATTGAATTGTTTGTTAAATTGAATGAATTCATGTAATTGGTGGTCAACGGGCATTTTTTTCAAAATGAATATAGTTATTAAGAAAGAAATAAAAGTTAATTTCAAAGTTATTGCATGAAAAATAGTCCTGGTAACAACAAGATGAGCCTAATTAACATTAGGTGATTAGAAATTGTCATTATTTAGGAATTAAACCAGTTAACATTTGTACAAAATGTAGACCCTGATGAATGGCACCTTTTGCCTGTGGATTTAAATAGATTTGGATTTTTATTGGCATTTATACTTGTTTGAATCAATTAATATACTTGGTTGTTTAGCCACATGTGTTATATTTCATGATCAATGTATCAAATAGTGTGTTTGGAATCAAAAGAAGAGGCTTGTTAACCAAAAAAGATGGGAGCAACTCTTTAATTTTGAATTCAATGAATAATATCAACAAGAAATGCAATTCAAAATCAAGGACTGAATTGAATGTCAAATTGAATGAATTCATGTAATTGATGGTCCACGGGCATTTTTTTTCAAAATGAATGTATTTATTAAGAAAGAAACAAAAGTTAATTTCAAAGTTATTGCATGAAAAATAGTCCTGGTAACAAGAAGAGGAGCCTGATTAACATGAGGTGATTAGAAATTCTCATTATTTAGGAATTAAACTAGTTAACATTTGTACGAAATGCAAACCTTGATGAATAGCACCTTTTACCTATGGATTTAAATTGATTTGGATTTTTATAGGTGCTTATACTTGTTTGAATCACTTAATATACTAGGTTGGTTAGCCACATGTGTTATATTTCAAGATCAATGTATCAAATAGTGTGTTTGGAATCAAAAAAAGAGGCTTGTTAACCAAAAAAAATGGGAGCAACTCTTTAATTTTGAATTCAACAAATAATATCAACAAGAAATGCAATTCAAAATCAAGGACAGAATTGAATGTTAAATTGAATGAATTCTTGCAATTGATGGTCCAGGGGTATTTTTTTCAAAATGAATATAGTTATTAAGAAAGAAAAAAATGTTAATTTCAAGGTTATTGCATGAAAAATAGTCCTGGTAACAACAAGAGGAGCCTAATTAACATGAGGTGATTAGAAATTCTGATTATTTAGGAATTAAACCAGAAAACATTTGTAGGAAATGCAAACTCAGATGAATGCCACCTTTTGCCAATGGATTTAAATGGATTTGGATTTTTATTCGTGTTTATACTTGTTTGAATCAATTAATATACTAGGTTGTTTAGCCACATGTGTTATATTTCACGATCAATGTGTCAAACTGTGTGTGTGAAATCAAAAGAGGAAACTTGCTAACTAGAAATGATGGGAGAAACTCTCTGATTTTGATTTCAACAAATAATATCAATAAGAAATGCAATTCAAAATCAAGGACTGAATTGTTTGTTAAATTGAATGAAGTCATGTAATTGATGGTCCACGGGCATTTTTTTGAAAATGAATATAGTTATTAAGAAAGAAACAAAAGTGAATTTCAAGGTTATTGCATGAAAAATAGTCATGGTAACAACAAGAGGAGCCTAATTAACATGAGGTGATTAGAAATTCTCATTATTTAGGAATTAAACCAGTTAACATTTGTACGAAATGCAAACCCTGATGAATGCCACCTTTTGCCAATGGATTTAAATGGATTTGGATTTTTATTAGTGTTTATGCTTGTTTGAATCAATTAATATACTAGGTTGTTTAGCCACGTGTTATATTTCATGATCAATGGATCAAAAAGTGTGTTTGGAATCAAAAGAGGAGGCTTGTTAACCAAAAATGATAGGAGCAACTCTCCAATTTTGAATTCAACAAATAATATCAATAAGAAAAGCAATTCAAAATCAAGGACTGAATTGTTTGTTAAATTGAATGAATTCATGTAATTGATGGTCGACGGGCATTTTTTTCAAAATGAATATAGTTATTAAGAAAGAAATAAAAGTTAATTTCAAGGTTATTGCATGAAAAATAGTCCTGGTAACAACAAGAGGAGCCTAATTAACATTAGGTGATTAGAAATTGTCATTATTTAGGAATTAAATTAGTTAACATTTGTACGAAATGCAAACCTTGATGAATGACACCTTTTACCTGTCGATTTAAATAGATTTGGATTTTTTTTTTGGTGTTTATACTTGTTTGAATCAATTAATATACTAGGTCATTTAGCCACATGTGTTATATTTCATGATCAATGTATCAAAAAGTGTGTTTGGAATCAAAAGAAGAGGCTTGTTAACCAAAAATGATGGGAGCAACTCTTTAATTTTGAATTCAACAATTAATATCAATAAAAAATGCAATTCAAAATCAAGGACTGAATTGTTTGTTAAATTGAATGAATTCATGTAATTGATGGTCCACGTGCATTTTTTTCAAAATGAATATAGTTATTAAGAAAGAAACAAAAGTGAATTTCAAGGTTATTGCATGAAAAATAGTCCTGGTAACAACAAGAGGAGCCTGATTAACATGAGGTGATTAGAAATTCTCATTATTTAGGAATTAAACTTGTTAACATTTGTACAAAATGCAAACCCTGATGAATGCCACCTTTTGCCATTGGATTTAAATGGATTTGGATTTTTCTTAGTGTTTATGCTCGTTTGAATCAATTAATATACTAGGTTGTTTAGCCACATGTGTTATATTTCATGATCAATGGATCAAAAAGTGTGTTTGGAATCGAAAGAGGAGGCTTGTTAACCAAAAATGATGGGAGCAACTCTCCAATTTTGAATTCAACAAATAATATCAATAAGAAAAGCAATTCAAAATCAGGGACTGAATTGAATATTAAATTGAATGAATTCATGTAATTGATGGTCCACGGCCATTTTTTTCAAAATGAATATAGTTATTAAGAAAGAAAAAAATGTTAATTTCAAGGTTATTGCATGAAAAATAGTCCTGGTAACAACAAGAGGAGAATAATTAACATAAGGTGATTATAAATTCTCGTTATTTAGCAATTAAACCAGTTAACTTTTGTACGAAATGCAAACCATGATGAATGGCACCTTTGGCCGATGGATTTAAATAGATTTGGATTTTTATTGGTGTTTATACTTGTTTGAATCAATTAATATACTAGGTTGTTTAGCCACATGTGTTATATTTCATGATCAATGTATCAAAAAGTCTGTTCGGAATCAAAAGAAGAGGCTTGTTAACCAAAAATGATAGGAGCAACTCTCTAACTTTGAATTCAACAAATAATATCAATAAGAAATGCAATTCAAAATCAAGGACTGAATTGTTTGTTAAATTGACTGAATTCATGTAATTGATGGTCTACGGGCATTTTTTTCAAAATGAATATAGTTATTAAGAAAGAAATAAAAGTTAATTTCAAAGTTATTGCATGAAAAATAGTCCTGGTAACATCAAGAGGAGCCTAATTAACATTAGGTGATTAGAAATTTTCATTATTTAGGAATTAATCCAGTTAACATTTGTACGAAATGTAAACCCTGATGAATGGCACCTTTTGCGTGTGGATTTAAATAGATTTGGATTTTTATTGGTGTTTATACTTGTTTGAATCAATTAATATACTTGGTTGTTTAGCCACATGTGTTATATTTCATGATCAATGTATCAAATAGTTTGTTTGGAATCAAAAGAAGAGGCTTGTTAACCAAAAAAGATGGGAGCAACTCTTTAATTTTGAATTCAACAAATAATATCATTAAGAAATGCAATTCAAAATCAAGGACTGAATTGTTTGTTAAATTGAATGAATTCATGTAATTGATGGTCCACGGGCATTTTTTTCAAAATGAATATAGTTATTAAGAAAGAAACAAAAGTGAATTTCAAGGTTATTGCATGAAAAATAGTCCTAGTAACAACAAGAGGAGCCTAATTAAAATGAGGTGATTAGAAATTCTCATTATTTAGGAATTAAACCAGTTAACATTTGTACGAAATGCAAACCATGATGAATGGCACCATTGGCCGATGGATTTAAATAGATTTGGATTTTTATTGGTGTTTATACTTGTTTGAATCAATTAATATACTAGGTTGTTTAGCCACGTGTTATATTTCATGATCAATGGATCAAAAAGTGTGTTTGGAATCAAAAGAGGAGGCTTGTTAACCAAAAATGATGGGAGCAACTCTCCAATTTTGAATTCAACAAATAATATCAATAAGAAAAGCAATTCAAAATCAAGGACTGAATTTTTTGTTAAATTGAATGAATTCATGTAATTGATGGTCGACGGGCATTTTTTTCAAAATGAATATAGTTATTAAGAAAGAAACAAAAGTTAATTTCAAGGTTATTGCATGAGAAATAGTCCTGGTAACAACAAGAGGAGCCTAATTAACATTAGGTGATTAGAAATTGTCATTATTTAGGAATTAAATCAGTTAACATTTGTACGAAATGCAAACCTTGATGAATGACACCTTTTACCTGTGGATTTAAATAGATTTGGATTTTTTTTGTGTTTATACTTGTTTGAATCAATTAATATACTAAGTCGTTTAGCCACATGTGTTATATTTCATGATCAATGTATCAAAAAGTGTGTTTGGAATCAAAAGAAGAAGCTTGTTAACCAAAAATGATGGGAGCAACTCTTTAATTTTGAATTCAACAATTAATATCAATAAAAAATGCAATTCAAAATCAAGGACTGAATTGTTTGTTAAATTGAATGAATTCATGTAATTGATGGTCCACGTGCATTTTTTTCAAAATGAATATAGTTATTAAGAAAGAAACATATGTGAATTTCAAGGTTATTGCATGAAAAATAGTCCTGGTAACAACAAGAGGAGCCTAATTAACATGAGGTGATTAGAAATTCTCATTATTTAGGAATTAAACCAGTTAACATTTGTACAAAATGCAAACCCTGATGAATGCCACCTTTTGCCAATGGATTTAAATGGATTTGGATTTTTATTAGTGTTTATGCTCGTTTGAATCAATTAATATACTAGGTTGTTTAGCCACATGTGTTATATTTCATGATCAATGGATCAAAAAGTGTGTTTGGAATCAAAAGAGGAGGCTTGTTAACCAAAAATGATGGGTGCAACTCTCCAATTTTGAATTCAACAAATAATATCAATAAGAAAAGCAATTCAAAATCAAGGACTGAATTGAATGTTAAATTGAATGAATTCATGTAATTGATGGTCGACAGCCATTTTTTTCAAAATGTTAACATTAGTACGAAATGCAAACCAAAATGAATGACTCCTTTGGTTGATGGAAGTAAACACATTTGGAGTTTTAATCATATTTATACTTGTTTGTTTTAATTAATATACTAGGTAGTTTAACCATAAATGTTAATTTAACTATCATTGTATCAAAAAGTGTGTTTGGAACCAAAAGAGGAGCCTTGCAAACCAAAAATGATGGGATGGACTCTTGATGTTGTAATTTAACCAATTAATATCAATTAGAAATGAAAATCAAGATCGAGGACTCCATTATTTATTAGAATTGAATGAACTTATAGTATATATGGTTCATGGACATTGTTTTCACAATGAATATAGTTGTTAAGTATGACAAAAGATAATTTTATGGTTATTGCATAATGAATAGTCTTTGTAACAAAACAAGGAGTGTAATTTGCTTCAGGTGAATTTAAAGTCTCTTTATTTTGGAATTAAACCACTTAACATTAGTACGAAATGCAAATCAAGATGAATGACTCCTTTGGGTGATGGAAGTAAACATATTTAGAGTTTTAATTGTATTTATACTTGTTTGTTTTATTTAATAGACTAGGTAGTTTAACCAAAAATGTTAATTTAACTATCATTGTATCAAAAAGTGTGTTTGGAACTAATGTGTCCTACATCGGTTCCTGAGGGGATCTTTAGGCTATTTATAAGGGTTGGGTCAACACTCCATTCTTGAGTTAGCTTTTGTGGTGGATTTAAGGTTCAATCTCTTATTAGATGGTATCAGAGCCAAACCTCAGAGGGTCAGTGGGCGCATGTACAAAGGTTCCTTGCCATCGTGCCGATCACCGATTGAGGCAGCATGGCAATGTGCAGTTTAAAGGGGTCAAGAATGATATGTCCCATATTGGTTCCTGAGGGGGACTGTGGGCTGTTTATAAAAGTTGTGTCAACCCTCCATTCTTGAGCTATCTTTTGTGGTGGAGTCAGGGTTCAATCCCTTATTAGGTGATATCAGAGCCAAACCTCAGAGGGTCGGTGGACACATCACAGAGTTTTGATTTCCCAATGTTTTGGTTTGACAAAGTTCCAGGTTCCCAGAGTTTTGGATTCCCAAAGTTTCACTTTCACACAATTCCAGTTTTATAGATTTCTGAATTCATAGAGTTTTAAATTCGCTGAGTTTTGGACCCAAAGATTTCCAACTTCATAGGTTTTCAGATTCACAGAGTTCTGGATTCTTAGAGCTTCACTTTTGCTTTATTCCAATTTTCTAGATTTTCAAAATTGTAAAGTTCCATATTTGCAGAGTTTTGAATTCAAGAATTTTCATCTTTCGTAGAGTTTCAGATTCATAGAGTTCTGTGGTCCTAGAATTTTAGATTCCTAGAGTTTCGGTTTTGTAAAGTTCAAGTTTCATAAAGATTCGGTTTCACAGAGTTTTGGATTCACAAAGTTTTGGTTTTGTATTCCTTTGGATTCTTAAAGTTGCAGATTCCAAGATTTTTGGATTTGCAGAGTTTTGGGTACGTAGAGTTTCAGATTCTCTGAATTTTGATACCACAGAGTTCCAATTTTGCTTAGTTTAGGATTCACAATGTTTAGATTGACAAAGTTTTGGTTTCTCAATGTTCTGGATTCATAGAGTTCTAGGTTCCCAAAGTTTCGAATTCGCAGTGTTTCACTTTTGCACAGTTCTGGATTTCCAAATTTCTAAATTTGTAGTGTTCTGGATTCGCAATATTCTGGTTTTATAGTGTTTTGGATTCCCAAAATTACGAATTCCAAAAGTTTCAAATATACAAAGTTTGGAGTTTGTAGACTGTTGGATTCCCAGAATTCTGATTTCATAGAGTTCCTAATTTGCATGGTTGTGGTTTCGGATATTTTCGGATTTCCTGAGTTCTGGTGTCATAGAGGTTCAATTTCACAGAGTTTCAGAGTCACAGACTTTTGGTTTCATAGTGTTCTGGATTGCCAAAGTTGCGCATTCCAAGTGTTTCGGATTTGTAGAGTTTTAAGTATCTAGAGTTTCAGATTCTCAGAGGATTGGTGTCCCAGAGTTCCAATTTTGGGGATATTTAGGCTGTTTATAAGGGTTGGGTCAACACTCCATTCTTGAGTTAGCTTCTGTGGTGGATTTAAGGTTCAATCTCTTATTAGGTGGTATCAGAGTCAAACCTTAGAGGGTCAATAGGCACATGTACAAAGGTTCCTTACTACCGTGCCGATCGCCGATTGAGGCAGCATGGCAATGTGCAGTTTAAAGGGGTCAAGAATGATATGTCCCACATTGGTTCCTGAGGGGGACTGTGGGCTGTTTATAAGAGTTGTGTCAACCCTCCATTCTTGAGCTATCTTTTGTGGTAGAGTTAGGGTTCAATCCCTTATTAGGTGATATCAGAGCCAAACCTCAGAGGGTCGGTGGACACATCACAGAGTTTTGATTTCCCAATGTTTTGGATTGACAAAGTTCCAGGTTCCCAGAGTTTAGGATTCCCAAAGTTTCGCTTTCACACAATTCCAGTTTTATAGATTTCTGAATTCATAGAGTTCTAAATTCGCTGAGTTTCAGACCCAAAGATTTCCAACTTCATAGGTTTTCAGATTCACAGAGTTCTAGTTTCCCAGTGTTCTAGATTCACAGAGTTTTGGATTCTTAGAGCTTCACTTTTGCATTATTCCAATTTTCTAGATTTTCAAAATTGTAAAGTTCCATATTTGGAGAGTTTTGAATTCAAGAATTTTCATCTTTCGTAGAGTTTCAGATTCATAGAGTTCTGTGGTCCTAGAATTTTAGATTCCTAGAGTTTCGGTTTTGTAAAGTTCATGTTTCATAAAGATTCAGTTTCATAGAGTTTTGGATTCACAAAGTTTTGGTTTTGTATTCCTTTGGATTCTTAAAGTTACGGATTCCAAGATTTTTGGATTTGCAGAGTTTCGGGTACGTAGAGTTTCAGATTCTCTGAATTTTGATACCACAGAGTTCCAATTTTGCTTAGTTTAGGATTCACAATGTTTAGATTGACAAAGTTTTGGTTTCTCAGTGTTTTGTATTCACAGAATTCTGGGTTCCCAAAGTTTCAAATTCGTAGTGTTTCGCTTTCGCACAGTTCTGGATTTCCAAATTTCTGAATTCGTAGTGTTCCAGATTCGCATTATTCTGGTTTTATAGTGTTTTGGATTCCCAAAATTATGAATTCCAAAAGTTTCAAATATGCAGAGTTTCAAGTTTGCAGACTGTTGGATTCCCAGAGTTCTGATTTCATAGAGTTCCTAATTTGCATAGTTGTGGTTTCGGATATTTTCAGATTTCCTGAGTTCTGGTGTCATAGAGGTTCGATTTCACAGAGTTTCAGATTCACAGTCTTTTGGTTTCATAATGTTCTGGATTGCCAAAGTTGTGCATTCCAAGTGTTTCAGATTTGTAGAGTTCTAAGTAGCTAGAGTTTCGGATTCTCAGTGGATTGGTGTCCCAGAGTTCCAATTTTGAGGATCTTTAAGCTGTTTATAAGGGTTGGGTCAATACTACATTCTTGAGTTAGCTTTTGTGGTGGATTTAAGGTTCAATCTCTTATTAGGTGGTATCAGAGCCAAACCTCAGAGGGTTAGTGGGCGCATGTACAAAGGTTCCTTGCTACCTTGCCGATCACTGATTGAGACAGCATGGCAATGTGCAGTTTAAAGGGGTCAAGAAGGATATGTCCCATATTGGTTCCTAAGGGGGACAGTGGGCTATTTATAAGAGTTGAGTCAATCCTCCATTCTTGAGCTATCTTTTGTGGTGGAGTCAGGGCTCAATCCCTTATTAGGTGATATCAGAGCCAAACCTCAGAGGGTCGGTGGACACATCACAGAGTTTTGATTTCCCAATGTTTTGGATTGACAAAGTTCCAGGTTCCTAGAGTTTTGGATTCCCAAAGTTTTGCTTTCACACAATTCCAGTTTTATAGATTTCTGAATTCATAGAGTTCTAAATTCGCTGAGTTTCAGACCCAAAGATTTCCAACTTCATAGGTTTTCAGAATCACAGAGTTTTGGTTTCCCATGTTTTAGATTCACAGAGTTTTCGATTCTTAGAGCTTCACTTTTGCATTATTCCAATTTTCTAGATTTTCAAAATTGTAAAGTTCCATATTTGCAGAGTTTTGAATTCAAGAATTTTCATCTTTCGTAGAGTTTCAGATTCATAGAGTTCTATGGTCCTAGAATTTTAGATTCCTAGAGTTTCGGTTTTGTAAAGTTCAAGTTTCGTAAAGATTTGGTTTCACAGAATTTTGGATTCACAAAGTTTTGGTTTCGTATTCCTTTGGATTCTTAAAGTTGCGGATTCCAAGATTTTTGGATTTGCAGAGTTTTGGGTACGTAGAGTTTCAGATTCTCTGAATTTTGATACCACAAAGTTCCAATTTTGCTTAGTTTAGGAGTCACAATGTTTAGATTGACAAAGTTTTGGTTTCTAAGTATTCTGGATTCACAGAGTTCTGGGTTCCCAATGTTTCAAATTCGTAGTGTTTCGTTTTCGCACAGTTCTAGATTTCCAAATTTCTGAATTCGTAGTGTTCCGAATTCGCAATATTCTGGTTTTATAGTGTTTTGGATTCCCAAAATTACAATTTCCAAAAGTTTCAAATATGCAAAGTTTCAAGTTTGTAGACTGTTGGATTCCCAGAGTTCTGATTTCATAGAGTTCCTAATTTGCATAGTTGTGGTTTCGGATATTTTCAGATTTCCTGAGTTCTGGTGTCATAGAGATTCGATTTCACAGAGTTTCAAAGTCACAGTCTTTTGGTTTCATAGTGTTCTGGATTGCCAAAAATGTGCATTCCAAGTGTTTCCGATTTGTAAAGTTCTAAGTATCTAGAGTTTCGGATTCTCAGAGGATTGGTGTCCCAGAGTTCCAATTTTGGGGATCTTTAGGCTGTTTATAAGGGTTGGGTCAACAATCCATTCTTGAGTTAGCTTTTGTGGTGGATTTAAGGTTCAATCTCTTATTAGGTGGTATCAGAGCCAAACCTCAGAGGGTCAGTGGGCACATGTACAAAGGTTCCTTGCTACCGTGCCGATCACCGATTGAGGCAACATGGCAATGTGCAGTTTAAAGGGGTCAAGAATGATATGTCCCATATTGGTTCCTGAGGGAGACTGTGGGCTGTTTATAAGAGTTGTGTCAACCCTCCATTCTTGAGCTATCTTTTGTGGTGAAGTTAGGGTTCAATCCCTTATTAGGTGATATCAGAGTCAAACCTCACAAGGTCGGTGGACACATCACAGAGTTTTGATTTCCCAATGTTTTGGATTGACAAAGTTCCAAGTTCCCAGAGTTTTGGATTCCCAAAGTTTCGCTTTCACACAATTCCAGTTTTATAGATTTCTGAATTCATAGAGTTCTAAATTCGCTGAGTTTCGAACCCAAAGATTTCCAGCTTCATAGGTTTTCAGATTCATAGAGTTCTGGTTTCCCAGTGTTCTAGATTCACAGAGTTTTCGATTCTTAGAGCTTCACTTTTGCATTATTCCAATTTTCTAGATTTTCAAAATTGTAAAGTTCCATATTTGCAAAGTTTTGAATTCAAGAATTTTCATCTTTCGTAGAGTTTCAGATTCATAGAGTTCTGTTGTCCTAGAATTTTAGATTCCTAGAGTTTCGATTTTGTAAAGTTCAGGTTTCGTAAAGATTCGTTTTCACAGAGTTTTGGATTCACAAAGTTTTGGTTCCATATTCCTTTGGATTCTTAAAGTTGCGGATTCCAGGATTTTTGGATTTGCAGAGTTTCGAGTATGTAGAGTTTCAGATTCTCTGAATTTTGATACCACAGACTTGCAATTTTGCTTAGTTTAGGATTCACAATGTTTAGATTGACAAAGTTTTGGTTTCTCAGTGTTTTGGATTCACAGAGTTCTGGGTTCCCAAAGTTTCGAATTCGCAATGTTTCGCTTTTGCACAGTTCTGGATTTCCAAATTTCTGAATTCATAGTGTTCCGGATTCACAATATTCTGGTTTTATAGTGTTTTGGATTCCCAAAATTACGAATTCCAAAAGTTTCAAATATGCAGAGTTTCGAGTTTGTAGACTGTTGGATTCCCAGAGTTCTGATTTCATAGAGTTCCTAATTTGCATAGTTGTCATTTCGGATATTTTCGGATTTCCTGAGTTCTGGTGTCATAGAGGTTCGATTTCACAGAGTTTCAGAGTCATAGACTTTTGGTTTCATAGTGTTCTGGATTTCCAAAGTTGCGCATTCCAAGTGTTTCGGATTTGTAGAGTTCGAAGTATCTAAAGTTTCGGATTCTCAGAGGATTGGTGTCCCAGAGTTCCAATTTTATTGAGTTCTAGATTCACAAAATTTTGCTTTCCAAATGTTTTGGATTGACAAAGTTCCAGGTTCTCAAAGTTTTGGATTCCCAAAGTTTCACTTTCTCACAGTTTCAATTTTATAAAATTCTAAATTCGTAGAGTTCCAAATTTACAATGTTTTGAATTCAAAGATTTCCAACTTTGCAGGTTTTCGAATTCCTAGAGTTCCAATTTCATAGAATTATGGTTTCACAAAGTTTCGGTTTCACAGAGTTTGGATTTGTAGAGTTCTAGGTTCCCAGTGTTTCGGATTCCTAGAGTTTAGGTTTCGCAATGTTTCAGTTTTACAGAGTTCTGGAATCACAAAATTTTGGTTTTGTAATGTTATGGATTCCATGAGTTGATGATTCCAAGAGTTTTGGATTTGTAAGGTTCTAGGTTCCCAGATTTTTGGATTCTCAAAGTTCCGATATCGTAGAGTTCTAATTTCACTGAGTTCAACATTCACAGTGTTCAGATTCGTAGAGTTTTGAATTCCTAGAGTTCCTATTTCAAAGTGTTCTGGTTTCACAAAGTTTTAATTTTATAGAATTTTAGTTTCACAAAGTTCTAAATAAACAAAATTTTGGTTTCATAGTGTTCTAGATTCCCAAATTTGCAGATTCCAAGAGTTTTGGATTTGTTGGGGTCTGGGTTCCAAAGCTTTTGGATTCTTAGAGTTCTTGTGTCACAGAGTTTCGATTTCACTGAGTTCAAAATTCACAAAGTTCTGGTTTCCTAGTGTTCTAGATTCACAGAGTTTTGGATTCTTAGAGTATTGCTTTTGCACTATTCCAATTTTCTAGATTTTCGAAATTGTAGAGTTCCATATTTGCAGAGTTTTGAATTCCAAGATTTCCATCTTTGTAGAGTTTAAGATTCGTAGAGTTTTAAATTCGTAGAGTTCTATGTTCCTAAAATTTCAAATTCCTAGAGTTTTGTTTTTGCAAAATTCAAGTTTCGTAAAGATTCGATTTCACAAAGTTTCGAATTCATAAAGTTTCAATTTCGTAGTGTTTTGGATTCCAAGTTTTTTGGATTCTTAGAGTTCTAGGTACGTAGAGTTTCAGATTCTCAGAATTTGATATCACAGAGTTCCAATTTTGCGTAGTTCAGGATTCATAGTATTTAGATTGATAGAGTTTTGGCTTCCCAATGTTCTGGATTCACAGACTTTTGGGTTTCCAAAGTTTCAGATTCACAGTGTTTCGCTTTCGCATAGTTCTGAATTTCCAGATTTCTAAATTTGTAGAGTTCCGAATTCGCAATATTCTAATTTCATAGTGTTTTGGATTCCCATAATTACGAATTCCAAGAGTTTCAGATATGCAAAATTCCAAGTTTGAAGACTGTTGGATTCTCAGAGTTTTGGTTTCATAGAGTTCCAAATTTGCATAGTTGTGGTTTCACATATTTCCAAATTTGCTGAGTTCTAATGTCATAGAAGTTTGATTTCACAAAGTTTTGGAGTCACAGACTTTTGGTTTCATAGTGTTCTAGATTGCCAAAGTTGACCATTAATGATCTCAACCTTGCAATTCAAGCGGGGTCTCAACAAATCCTTGCTCACATGCCATATTTGCAACTCAAACAAGAACAAAGTAGGGACTAGGATTACCTTGCTCTAATACCACCTGTCATAGAGTTAGGCTTGGACGTGCTTTAGACGTGCTAACCAGCACGACACTTAGACAATCTTGTGAGAGAAGATACTAAGTAAGCCTTGAAGAGTTGTGGGAGGTAAGTAATCAAACCATTCCAAGTGTTTCAGATTCGCAAAGTTCTGAGTATCCAGAGTTTTAGATTCTCAGAGGTTTGGTGTCCCAAAGTTTCGATTTCACTAAATTCAAGATTCAAATTTCTAAATTCGGAGAGTTCCAAATTTGCAAAGTTTCAAATTCAAAGATTTCCAACTTCATAGGTTTTTAGATTCACAGAGTTTTGGATTCGTAGAGTTCTAGGTTCCCAATGTTTCGAATTCCTAGAGTTCTAGTTTCATAGAATTTAGGTTTCACAGAGTTTTAGTTTTGTAGTGTTCTAGATTCCATGAGTTGAGGATTCCAAGAGTTTTGGATTTGTAAAGTTCTGGGTTCCCAGATTTTCAAATTCTCAAAGTTCCAGTGTCGTAGAGTTTCAATTTCACTGAGTTTAGGATTCACAATGCTTAGATTCACAGAGTTCTAGTTTACCAGTGTTTTGGACTCATAGAGTTTTAGGTTCCTATAGTTTCAAATTCGCAAAGTTTTGCTTTTACACTGTTCTAGATTTTCAGATTTTTTAATTCTTAATGTTCCAAATTTGCAAACTTTCAAATTAAAAGATTTGCAACTTTGTAAAGTTTCAGATTTGCAGAATTTCGTGTTCCCAGAGTTTTAGATTTCCAAAGTTCCTGTTTTGCAAAGTTTCAAATTTGCAAAGTTGCGGTTTCTTAAAGTTTTAAATTTGTAGAATTCTGAGTTGTTAAAGTTTCGATTTCATAGAGTTCTGGATTCGCAAAGTTCTCATTTCGTAGAGTTCAGGATTCATAGAGTTCTTATTTCGTAGTTTTCTGAATTCTCAAAGTTGCAGATTCCATGAGTTTTGAATTCACAGAATTTTGGGTTCCTAGACAATCGATTTCCCAAAGTTCTGGTTTCATAAAGTTTCGAATTTGCAGAGTTTCAATGTCACTTATTTCTAGATTCGCCTAGTTCTTGGTTCCTAGAGTTCTTATTTCAGAGAGTTCCAGTTTCACAGGATTTTGGATTATCAGAGTTCTAAATTCACAGAATTTTGGTTTCATAGTGTTCTACATTCCTAAAGTTACAGATTTCAAGAGTTTCAGATTCATAGAGATCCAAGTTCCCAAACTTTTGGATTCTCATAGTTCTTGTGTCGCAAAGTTTCGATTCACTGAGTTTAGGATTCATAATGTTCATATTCACAGAGTTTTGGTTGCCCAATGTTCTGGATACAAAGAGTTTTAGGTTCCTATATTTTCATATTCGTAGAGTTTTACTTTTACATTGTTTTGAATTTCCAAATTTTTAAATTCATAGTGTTCTAAATTTGTAGAGTTTTGGATTCAAAGATTTCCATGTTCGTAGAGTTTTAGATTCACAAAGTTATGGATTCGTAGAGTTCTGTGTTCTTAGAATTTCAAATTCCTAGAGTTCTGATTTCTCTAAGTTCAGGTTTCGCAGAACTTCAATTTCACAAAGTTTCGGATTTGCAAAGTTTCTATTTCATAATGTTTTGGAATCCCAGAGTTGTAAATTTCAAGAGTTTCAAATTTGTAGAGTTTTGAGTACCCAAAATTTCGAATTCTCAGAATTCCAATGTCACAATGTTCCAATTTTGCTTAGTTCAGGGTTCACAGTGTTTAGATTGACAAAGTTTTGGATTCATAGAGTTTTGGGTCCCCAAAGTTTTGGATTCGTAGTGTTCTGCTTTTGCACAATTCCAGATTTTCAGATTTCTAAATTCATAGAGTTTCAGATCCAAAGATTTCTAGTTTTGTAGAGTTTCAGATTTGCAAAGTTCTGGATTTGTAGAATTCTGGGTTCCCAGAGTTTTATTTTCCTTGAGTTCTGGTTTCGCAGAGTTCCAGATTTGCAATGTTCCAGTTTCATTGTATTATGGATTCCTTGAGTTGCAAATTCCAAGAGTTTTGGATTCCTAGACTATTGAATTCCCAAAGTTTTGGTGTCTTAGAGTTTCAATTTCATAGAGTTTTGGAGTCACAAACTTTTGGTTTTATAGTATTTTGGATTCCCAAAGTTGTGCATTCCAAGTGTTTCGAATTCGTAGATTTTTTAGTATCCATAGTTTTGGATTCTCAGAGGTTCGGTGTCCCAGTGTTCCAATTTTGCTGAGTTTAAGATTACCAGAGTTCTAATTTGGATTGACAAAGTTCTGGTTTCCTAGAGTTTTGGATTCTAAGAGTTTTGCTTTCGCATAGTTCCAGTTTTACAGATTTTTGAATTCGTAGAGCTTTGGATTCAAAGATTTCCAAGATTGTAAAGTTTTATATTCATAGAGTTCTAGATTCATAGAGTTCTAGGTTCCTAAAGTTTCAATTTCCTAGAATTTTGGTTCCATAGAGTTCAGGTTTCACAGAGTTTTGAATTTGTAGAGTTTTAGTTTTGTTGTGTTTTGGATTCCCTAAGTTGTGGATTCCAAGAGTTTCAGATTAGTAGGGTCCTGGGTTCCCAGACTTTTGGATTCTTAGAGTTCTGGTGTCACAGAGCTCCAATTTCATTGAGTTCAAGATTCACAGTGTTTAAATTCACAAAGTTCTGGTTTCCCAGTATTATGGATTCATAGAGTTTTGGGTTCCTATAGTTTCAGATTCACAGAGTTTCACTTTCGCACTGTTCTGGATTTCCAAATTTTTGAATTCATAGGGTTCTAGATTTGCAAAGTTTTGGTTTCAAAGATTTGCAACTTCGTAGAGTTTCAGATTCGCTGAGTTCAGGATTCATAAATTTCTGGACACACAGAGTTCTGGTTTTGTAAAGTTCCAAATTCGTTGAGTTCCACATTCTTATAGTTTTGGTCTTCTAGAGCTTCAAATTTGCAAAGTTCCCAATTCTTAGAGTTCTAATTTTGTAGAGTTTCAGGTTCATAAATTATGGTTTTCAAGAGTTGCAATTTCTCAAAGTTCCAGATTTGCAGAGTTCCAATTTCGTAGAGGTCTAGAATCACAAAGTTTTGGATTCCATGAGTTCTAGATTTGCTGAGTTCCAAATTTGCAAGGTTATGGCTTCCCAGAGTTTTGGATTCGTAGAGTTTTGATTTCGCAAAGTTCCAATTTTGCAAAATTTCAAATTCATACAGTTTTGACTTCGTAGAGTTTTGAATTCGTAGTGTTTCGGATTCTTAGAATTCCTATTTTAGAGTGTTCTAGTTTCACAGAGTTTTAATTTTGTAGAGTTTCAATTTCACAGAGTTTCAAATATACGAAGTCTTTGTTTCATAGTGTTCTAGATTCCTAGAGTTGCGAATTCCAAGAGTTTTAGATTTGTAGGGTTCTAGGTTTCCAGACTTTTGGATTCTTAAAGTTCCTGTGTCACAAAGTTTCGATTTCACTAAGTTCAAAATTCACAAAGTTTTGGTTTTCTAGTGTTCTAAATTCATAGAGTTTCGGATTCTTAAAGTTTCGCTTTTGCACTATTCCAATTTTTTAGATTTTTGAAATTGTAGAGTTCCATATTTGTCGAGTTTGGAATTCAAAGATTTCCATCTTCATAGAATTTCAGATTTGTAGAGTTCTGTGTTCCTAGAATTTCAGATTCCTAGAGTTTCGGCTTTGCAAAGTTCAGGTTTTGTAGAAATTCAGTTTCACAGAGTTTTAGATTCATAAAGTTTCAGTTTCGTAGTATTTTGGATTCTTAAAGTTACGAATTCCAAGATTTTTAGATTCGCAGAATTTTGATATCACAGAGTTCCAATTTTAATTAGTTCAAGATTTATAGTGTTTAGATTGACAAAGTTTTGGTTTCTTAGTGATTTGGATTCAAAGAGTTTCGAGTTCCCAAAGCTTTGGATTTGTAATGTTCTGCTTTCACACAGTTCCAGATTTCCTAATTTTTGAATTCGTAGAGTTCCAAATTCGCAGAATTTCAGAGTAAAAAATTATTAGCTATGTAGTGTTTTGTATTCGTAGAGTTCTACGTTCCTAGAGTTTTGGATTCCCAAATTTTTGATTTCGTAAAGTTTTGAATTCGCAGTGTTTCAGTTTCATAATGATTTGGATTCCTAGAGTTGCGGATTCTAAGAGTTTTGGATTCACAAAGTGCCTGGTATCCAAACTTCTAGATTCTTAGAGTTCCAGAGATTCTTAGAGTTCCAGTTTCTAAGAGTTCTAATTTTATTGAGTTTAGGATTCATAGAATTTCAGTTTCACAAAGTTTTGGATTTACAAATTTCTGGATAAGCAAAGTTCTAGTTTTGTAGAATTCCAAATTTGTTGAGTTTCAGATTCTTATAGTTCCTGTTTTCCAGAGTTTCAGATTCGTAGAGTTCCCAATTCTCAAAGTTTTGGTTTTATAGAGTTTCGGGTTCATATATTGCGGTTTCACAAGTTTGTAGTTTCTCAAAGTTCTGGATTCACAGAATACCGAATTCAAAGAGTTCTGGTTTTGTAGAGTTTTAGAATTGCAAAGTTTTGGGCTCTACAAGTCTTGGATCCTAGAGTTTTAGATTCCATAAGTTCCAAATTTGCTAAGTTCCAGATTTATAAGATTATAGGTTTCCAAAGTTTTTGATTCGCAGAGATTTGATTTCGTAGAATTTTGATTTAGCAAAATTTCATATTCGAACAGTTCTTACTTCGCAAAGTTTCAAGTTTACAAAATTTCTGATTAGTAGAATTTTGTGTTCCCAGAGTTTTGCATTCCTAAAGTTCTTGTTTCGCAGGGTTGTGGTTTTGAAGAGTTGTAGTTTCATAGAGTTCCGAATTCATAGAATTTCGAGTTACCAGAGTTTCGGTTTCACAAGGTTCTGATTTCACAGTGTTTTGGATTTGCAAAGTTCTCATTTCGCAGAGTTTTGGATTCATAGATTTCTTGTTTCGTAGTTTTCTAAATTCCTAGATTTGCAAATTCCAAGAGTTTTGAATTCACACAGTTTCGAGTTCCTAGACTGTTGATTTCCCAAAGTTGTGGTTTTGTAAATTTCCGAATTCATGGAGTTGCAATGTTGTATATGTCCGAATTCGCAGAGTTCCAACTTCCTAGACTTTTGGATTCCTAGAGTTCCTGTTTTGTAGAGTTCCAATTTCACAAAGATTTGATTTCACAGAGTTTCGGTTTCATAGTATTTTGGATTCCGAAAGTTGCAGATTCCAAGAGTTTTAGATTCCTAGATTTTTGGATTCCAAGACTTTTGGATTCTCAAAGTTCAAGATTCACGGTGTTCAGATTCATAGAGTTCTAGTTTTCTAGATTTTCAAGTTCCCAAAATCTCAGATTCCCAAAGTTCCACTTTCGCACATTTTCGATTTTTTAGATTTCTGAATTTGTAGAGTTTCATATTTGCAGTGTTTCGAATTCAAAAGTTTCCATCTTCATAGAGTTTTGGATGCACAAAATTTGAATTCATAGAGTTATGTGTTCCCAGATTCTTGGAATTCCAGATTCGCAGAGTTCAAGTTTCATAGAGTTTTCATTTCATAGAGTTTAGGATTCTCAGAGTTTTGATTTTGTAGTGTTTTGGATTCCTAGATTTGAAGATTCCAAAAGTTTTAGATTCGCAAAGTTTCAGGTTCCTATACTTTTAGATTCTTAGAGTTCTGATATTATAAAGTTTCAATTTCGCTAAGTTCAAGATTCATAATGTTCAAATTCATAAAGTTCTGGTTTTCCAGTATTCTTGATTCATAGAGTTTCGGGTTCCCAAAGATTCAGATTCACCTAGTTTCACTTTCGCATTGTTATGGATTTCCAGATTTCTGAATTTATAGAGTTCCAGATTTATAAAATTTTGGATTCAAAGATTTGCAACTTCATAGAGTTTTGGATTCGCAGAATTCTTGATTCATAGATTTCTGGGTTACCAGACTTTCGAATTCCCATAGTTATGGTTTTGTAGAGTTCCGAATTTGTACTATTTTTGTTTCATAATGTTCTAGATTCCTAGAGTTATGGATTCCTAGAGTTTTGGATTCACAGAGTTTTGAGTATCCAAACTTTCGGATTTTTAGAGTTCTAATGTCCTAGAGTTCTGATTTTGCTGAGTTCAGGAGTCACAGATTTCCAATTTCATAAAGTTCTAGATTCGCAAATTTCTGGATAAGCAAAGTTCTAGTTTTCTAAAGTTTTGGATTTTAATAGTTCCACTCTTCTTGAGTTCCAAATTCACAAAGTTCCTAATTCTCAAAGTGTCGGGTTGTAAATTACGGTTTTCAAAAGTTATGGTTTTGCAGGTTTGTGGTTTCTAAAAGATCTAGATTCGTAGAGTTCTGAATTCACATAGTTCCAGTTTTGTATAGTTTTGGAAGTGCAAAGTTCTATGTTCCGTAAGTTTTGGATTCCCAGAGTTTCATATTCTGTGAGTTCCAGATTTGTTGAGTTTTGGATTTACAGGGTTATGAGTTCTTAGAGTTTCAGATTTGCAAAGTTATGATTTCGTAGAGTTTTGGTTTCATAGAATTTCATATTCGAATAGTTCTGACTTCATAGAGTATCGAGTTCGCAGAGTTTCTGATTCGCAGAATTTTGTGTTCTCGGAGTTTTGGTTTCACAGAGTTGTAATTTGATAGAGTTCCAAATTTGTAGAATTCCAAATTAACAGAGTTTCTGTTTAACAAGGTTTCAATTTTACAAAGTTCTGGATTTGCAAAGTTCTCATTTTGCAGATTTTTGAATTTGTAGAATTCTTGTTTCGTAGTTTTCTGAATTCCCAGAGTTTCAGATTCCAAGAGTTTCATATTCGCAGATTTCTGGGTTCCCAGACTATTGATTTCCTAGAGTTTTGGTTTCGTGCAGTTCCAGATACACAGAGTTGCGGTGTCGCATATGTCCAGATTCGCAGAGTTCTAAGTTCCCAGAGTTTTGAATTCCTAGAGTTCCTATTTTAAAGAGTTCCGGTTTCACAGAGACTCAATTTTGCAGAGTTTCAGTTTCACAGAATTCCAAATTTACAGAGTTTTGGTTTCATAGTGTTCTAAATTCCCAGAGTTACGGATTGCAAGAGTTTTGGATTCCTAAAGTTCTGGTTCCAAGACTTTTGGATTCTTAGCGTTCCTGTGTTGCAAAGTTTCGATTTCATTAAGTTCAGGATTCATAGTGTTCAAATTCACAGAGTTCTAGATTCATAGAGTTCCGAGTCCCCAAAGTTTCGGATTCCTGGAGTTTTGCTTTCGAACAGTTCTAGTTTTCTAGATTTCCAAATTTGTAGAGTTCTATATTTGTAAAGTTTTGGATTCAAAGATTTCCATCTTCGTAGAGTTTCAGATTTGCAGAGTTTTAGATTCGTAAAGTTCTGTCTTCTAGAGTTTCAGTTTCACAAAGTTTAGGTTTCACAGAGTTCTAGATTCATATAGTTTCGATTTCATAATGTTTTGGATTCCCAAAGTTATGGATTCTAAGCATTTCAGATTCGTAGAGTTTCGGCTACCTAGACTTTCAGATTCTCAGAGTTCCATTATCATAAAGTTCCAATTTCACTGAGTTCAGGATTCATAGTGTTTAGATTTGTAGAGTTCTAGTTTCCTAGTATCTAGGAATCACAGAGTTCTAGGTTCCCAGGGTTTCGGATTCGTAGTGTTCCACTTTTGCACAGTTTCGGATTTTTAGATTTCTGAATTCGTAGACTTCCAAATTTGTAGAGTTTCAAATTCAAAGATAAAATAATATAATTTACTATAATAAATAATAATACAAAATAATATCTTGAAAAATTCAGTTTCACAAAGTTCCGTATTTGCTTAGTTTCAATTTCGTAGTGTTCTGGATTTCCAAAGTTTCAAATTCATAAAGTTTCGAGTTCTTAGACATTTGGATTCTCAATGTTCTAGATTCGCTATGTTCAAAATTCACAGAGTTCTAATTTCTCAGTGTTTTGGATTGACAAAGTTCTGGGTTCCCAGAGTTCCGCTTTTGCATAGTTCAATTTTTTCAGATTTTTGAATTAGTAGAGTTCTAGATTCACAGAGTTTCAGATTCAAAGATTTCCAACTTTGTAGAATTTTGGATTAATATAGTTCTAGATTCATAGAGTTTTGGGTTTCCAATGTTTCAAATTCTTAGACTTTCGGTTTTGCAAAGTTTAGGTTTCACAGAGTTTTAGTTTCACGATGTTTCGGATTTGCAGAGTTTCCATTTCATAGTGTTTTGGATTCCTAGAGTTGTGAATTCCAATATTTTTGGATTCGTAGAATTCTGAGTTCCCAAACTTTTAGATTCCCAAATTTTCAGTGTCATAGAGTTCCGATTTCGCTGAGTTCAAGATTCACAGTGTTCAAATTCACCAAGTTCTATTTTTCCAGGGTTCTAGATTCACAGAGTTTTGGGTTCCTAGTGTTTTGGATTCCTAGAGTTTTACTTTCTCACAGTTTCAATTTTCAAGATTTTCAAATTCGTAGAGTTCCGGATTCGCAGAGTTTCGGATTCAAAGATTTCCACCTTTGTAGTGTTTTGGGTTCCTAAAGTTTAAGATTCCCAGAATTCTGATTTCACAAAGTTCAAGTTTTGCAAAGTTTCGGTTTCACAGAGTCTTGGATTCGCAAAGTTTTGATTACATAATGTTCTAGATTCCTAAAGTTGTGGACTATAAGAGTTTCAAATTTGCAAAGTTTCAGGTTCTTAGACTTTCGGATTCTCAATGTTTTGGTATCGCAGAGTTCATATTTCACTGAGTTCACGATTCACAATATTCAGATTCACAAAGTTTTGGTATCCTAGCATTTTGGATTCACAGAGTTTCGGTTTCCTAAAATTTTCGATTCAGAGAATTTTGCTTTCACACTATTCTAGATTTCCAAATTTCTGAATTCATAAAGTTCTAGTTTTATAAAGTTTCCAATTCAAAGATTTGCAACTTTTCAGAGCTTTGGATTCGCAGAGTTCTGGATTCATAGAGTTTTGGGTTCCCAAAGTTTTAGATTCTCATAGTTCTGGTTTCTGAGAGTTCCGGATTTGTAGTGTTCTAGTTTCATAATGTTCTGGATTCCCAGAATTGTGGATCTCACATGTTTCGGATTTGCAAAGTTTTGAGTATCCAAACTTCCAGATTTTCAAAGTTCCTGTCACCTAAGTTTTGGATTCCCAAAGTTCTGCTTTTGCTTAGCTCTGGTTTTCCAAATTTTTGAATTCGTAGAGTTTAAGATTTGTAGAGTTTCAAATTCATTGATTTCCAACTTCGTAGATTTTTAGATTCATAGAATTCTGGATTCGTAGAGTTCTGGGTTCCTAGAGTTTCAATTTTGCAGTGTTTAGGTTTCATAGTGTTTCAGTTTCACAGAGTTTCGTATTCACCCAGTTATAGTTTTATAGTGTTTTGGATTCCTAGATTTGCGGATTGCAAGAGTTTTAGATTCGCAGAGTTCCAAGTTCCCAAACATTCAAATTCTTAGAGTTAGTTTTGAATTCATTGAGTTAAGGATTCACAATGTTTAAATACACAAAGTTCTAGGTTCGTAGAATTTTGGATTCGTACAGTTCTTGGTTCCTATAGTTTTAGTTTCCTTGAATTTCGGTTTCGCAGAGTTTAGGTTTCCTAAAGTTTCAGTTTCACAAAGTTATGGATTTGCAGAGTTTTGATTTCATAGTGTTATGGATTCCCAAAGTTGCAAAATCCTACAGTTTCGAGTTCCCAGATTTTCATATTCTCAATGTTCCAATTTTGTTGAGTTCAGGATTTAAAGTGTTCAGATTCACAGAGTTCTGGGTTCCTAGAGTTTTGGATTTTCCGAGTTTCACTTTTGCACTGTTCTAGATTTCCAGATTTCCAAATTCATAGAGTTGCAGTTTTACAAAGTTTTAGATTCAAAGATTTCTAGTTTCATAGAATTTCAGATTCACAGAGTTCTAAATTTTTTATCCTTAGAATTCTAGTATTGTAGAGTTCTAATTTTGCTTAGTTTAAGATTCAAGTGTATAGATTGATAGAGTTTTAGTTTCCCAATGTTCTGAATTCACAAAATTCTAGGTTCCCAATGTTTCAAATTTGCAGTGTCTTACTTTCGCATAGTTCCAAATTTCTAAATTTGTAGAATTTTAAATTCACAGAATTTCAAATCTAAAGATTTCCAACTTCGTAGAGTTTCGGATTTGCAAAGTTTGGGATTTGTAAAGTTCTAGGTTCCAAGAGTTTTGAATTCTTTGAGTTTTGCTTTTACAAAGTTCTGGATTTGTAGTGTTTCGGTTTTGTAGTGTTATGGATTCCCTAAGTTGTAGATTCTAAGAGTTTCAAATATGCAGAGTTCCAAGTTCCTAGACTGTTGGATTCCTAGAGTTCTAGTTTCATAGAGTTCCTGATTTGCATAGTTATGGTTTCCCATATTTCTGGATTCACTGAGTTCTAGTGTCGTAAAGGTTCGATTCATAAAGTTTTAGAGTCACAGACTTTTGGTTTTGTAGTGTTCTAGATTCCCAAAGTTGTGCATTCCAAGTGTTTTGGATTCGCAAAGTTCCTAGTATATAGAGTTTCAGATTCTTAGCGGTTTAGTGTCCCAGATTTTTGATTTTGCTAAGTTCATGATTCACAGAGTTCTACTTTTCTAGTGTTTTGGATTGATAGATTTCTGAGTTCCCAAAGTTTTGGATTCCCAAAGTTTTGCTTTCACATAGTTTCGATTTTACAGATTTATGAATTCTTAGGGTTCCAAATTCACGAGGTTTCAGATTTGAAGATTTCCATCTTCGTAGAGCTTTAGATTCATAGAGTTCTGGATTCGTAAAGTTTTAGGTTCCCAGAATTTCAATTTCGTAGAGTTTATGTTTAGCAAAGTTTCAGTTTCAAAGAGTTTTGGATTTGTAGACTTCTAAGTTCCAATGTTTTAGATTCCTAAAGTTACGGTTTCATAAAGTTCAGGTTTCACAGAGTTTCAATTTCAAAGAGTTCCGGTTTCATAGAGTTTCGGTTTCGTAGTGTTCTGGATTCCCTGAGTTGAGGATTCCAAGAGTTTCAGATTCATAAGAATTTTGGTGTTGCAAAGTTCCAATTTCGCTGAGTTTGGGATTCATAATGTTCAAATTCACAGAATTTTGGGTTCACAGAGTTTTTAATTTGTTGATTTCCAAATTCAAAGAGATCTGGTTTCATAGAGTTTCCAATTCACAAAATTTTGTGTTCCCAAAGTTTATGATTCCTAGAATTCTGATTTCAAAAGTTTCAAATTTACAAAGTTACAGTTTTGTAGAGTTTTAGATTTGCAAAATTCTGGGATGCTAGACATTCGATTTCACAGGGTTCCAGTTTCGCAAAGGTATAGATTTGCAAAATTTTAGTTTTGCAGAGTTTCGGATTCACAATAATTCTGTTTCACAGTATTCCAGATTCACTAAGTTCTTATTTAGTAGTGTTGAATTCCCAAATTTACAGATTCCAAGAGTTTCAAATTCACGGAATTTCGAGTTCTAGACTTTCATATTCCTAGAGTTCTAGTTTCATAGTGTTCCGAATTCGCAAAATTGCAGTTCCATAGATTTTTATTAGTAGAATTTCGGGTTCCCAGTGTTTTGGATTCCTAGAGTTCTGGTTTCACAGAGTTTAGATTTCACAAAGTTTAGGTTTCATAGAGTTTCAAATTCACAAAGTTTCGACTTCATAGTATTCTGGATTTCTAGAGTTACATATTCCAAGAGTTTTAGATTTGCAGAATTTTAAATTCCTAGACTTTCAAATTCAAAGAGTTCCAATGTCGCACAGATCTAATTTCATTGAGTTTAGGATTCACACTGTTCAGATTTACAGAGTTCTAGTTTCACAGTGTTTTAAATTCACAGAGTTTCGGATTCCCAAAATTCCGGTTTTTACAGTTTTAGATTTCCAAATTTTTGAATTAATAGAGTTCCAGATTCGCAAAATTTCATATTCATAGATTTCCAACTTCATAGAGTTTCAAATTCGCAATGTTTTGGTTTTACAGAGTTTTGAATTCGTAGAATTTTGGTTTTATAGTGTTCTGTGTTCCTAGAATTGCAAATTCCAATAGCTTTAGATTCGCAGTGTTCCGAGTTCCCAAACTTTTGGATTCCTAGAGTTCCAGTTTTGCAGAGTTTGGGATTTGAAGAGTTGTAGTGTCACAGAGTTTCAGAGTCACAAAGTTATGGGTTCCCAGTGTTTTAGATTTGTAATGTTCCAGATTCCCAGAACAGTTTCGCAGGGTTCCTAATTCATATAGTTTTGGGTTCCATGAGTTTTGGATTTATAGAGTTTTGAATTTTGTGAGTTCTAGATTTGCAAAGTTCCAGGTCGCTAGACTTTCAGTTTCACATAGAGTTCTGGTTTTGTATAGTTTTAGGTTTATAGAGCTGCAGTTTCTAGGAGTTGCAATTGCATAGGTTTACAGTTTCTTAAAGTTCTAGATTCGCAAAATTTTGAATTCATAGGATTCCGGTTTTGCATAGTTTTCGAAATGCAGTGTTTTAGGTTCCATAGTTTTAGATTCCCAAAATTTCGGATTTGATGTGTTCCAGGTTTGCTAAGTTTTGAATTTGCAAGGTTGGGGTTCCTAGAGTTTTGATTTTGCAGAGTTCCGAATTTGCAAAGTTTCAGATTCAAAAGATTTTGGCTTCGTAGAGTTTCAAATTCGTAGAGTTCCAAATTCATAGAATTTCGTGTTCTAAGAGTTTTGAATTTCCAAAATTTATGTTTCACAAATTCCAGATTTAGAGAGTTATGGTTTCATAGAGTTCAGGATTTGGAGAATTCTGGGTTGCCAAAGTTTCAGTTTCACAAGGTTCCGGTTTCGCAGTGCTCTGGATTTGCAAAGTTCTCATTTTGCAGAGTTCTAGATTAGCAAAGATTCATTTTCGTAGAGTTTTGTATTCATAGAATTTCATGTTCAAAGAGTTTTGAATTCTCAAAATTCTTGTTTTGCAACATACCAAATTCAGATAGTTGCGGTTTCGCAGAGTTTAGAATTTGGAGAATTTTGGGTTGCTGGAGTTTCAGTTTCATAAGGTTCCAGTTACACAATGTTTTGGATTTGTAAATTTCTCATTTCATAGAGTTTTGGATTAGCAACGATTCGATTTCATAAAGTTCCGGATTCATAGAGTTTCTATTTCGTAGTGTTCTGAATTCCCAGAGTTGCAGATTCCAAGAGTTTCAAATTTGTAGGGTTTAGGTTCCCAAACTATCGATTTCCCAGAGTTTTGGTTTCATAGAGTTTTGAATTCGGAGATTTGCAGTTTCATATATTTCTGAATTCATAGAGTTTCGGGTTTCCAAAGTTTCATATTCCACAGTTATAGTTTTGCAGAGTTCCGATTTCACAGAATTTTGATTTTTAGAGTTTTGATTTCACAGAGTGTTAGATTCCCAGTGTTGCAGATTCTAAGAGTTTTGGATTTGTAAAGTTCCGAGATATAAGACTTTTAGATTCTTAGTGTTCCAGTGTTGCAGAGTTTCAATTTCAAAGAGTTTAGGATTCACAGTGTTCAGATTCATAGAGTTATGGTTTTCTAATGTTTTGGTTTCACAGAGTTGCGGGGTCCTAGAGTTCCGCTTTTGCACAGTTCCATTTTTCCATATTTCCGAATTCATAGATTTTCGAATTCAAAGATTTTCTGCTTTGTAGAGTTTCAGATTCACAAAGTAATGGATTTATAAAGTTTAGGGTTTCCAAAGTTTTAAATTCATAGAGTTTTGTTTTCTTAGAGTTCTATTTTTGCAGAGTTCAGGTTTCATGGAGTTTCAATTTCTCGGAGTTCCAAATTCATAGAGTTTCAGTTTCATAGAGTTCTGAGTTCCCAAACATTTGAATTCTTAAAGTTCCAGTGTCGCATAGTTTTGATTTCATTGAGTTTAGGATTTACAGTGTTCAAATTCTCAAAGTTCTTGTTTACCAGTGTTTTGGATTCACAAAGTTTCAGATTCCCAAAATTTCGCTTTTGTATAGTTTCAGTTTTCTAGAATTTTGAATTCGTAGAGTTTTTGATTCCCAAAGTTTCAAATTCATATAGTTTTTGATTCCCATAATTTTAGATTCAAAGATTTCTAGCTTCATAAAGTTTTACATTCACAGAGTTTTAGATTCACAGAGTTCTGGGTTTCCAAAGTTTCAAATTCTTAGAATTCTAGTTTCACAGAGTTTCGGATTTGTAATGTTCCCAATTCACAAAGTTCAGATTCGCAGAGTTTTGGGTTCCCATACTATCAGTTTCCCAGAGTTCTTATTTCGTAAAGTTCTGGATTCACAGAATTGTGGTGTCACATATTTTCGGATTTGTAGAGTTTCAGATTCCCAAAATTCCTGTTTTAGAGAGTTCTGGTTTCATAGAGTTTTGATTTTGTAGAGTTTTGGTTTTCTAGAATTCCAAATTTATTTTTGGATTGCCAGAGTTACGGATTCTAAGAGTTTCAATTCATAGAGTTTCGGGTTTGCAGACTTTCGGATTCTCCGAGCTCCTATGTCATAGAGTTTTGATTTCACTGAGTTTAGAATTCACAGTCTACAAATTGACAAAGATTTGGTTTCTAGTGTTTTGGATTCAAAAAGTTCCAAGTTCTCAGAGTTTCATATTCCCAGAGCTATACTTTCGCACAGTTTCAGGTTTTAAGATTTCTAAATTTGTAGAGTTTTAGATTTGCAAAGTTGCAGATTCAAGGATTTCTAACTTTGATGTATTTTAAATTCGTAAAGTTCTGGATTCGTAGAGTTCTAGGTTCTCAATTCTCTGAGTTTTGGTTTTATAGTATTTTGGGTTCGTAAATTATGGTTTCCAAGAGTTACAATTTCGCAAGGTTGCAGTTTCTGAAAGTTCTGGATTCATAGAGTTCCAAATTCATAGAGTTATAGTTTCGTAAAGTTCTAAATTGGTAGAGTTATGGGTTTCATAAGCTTTAAATTCCAAAAGTTTTAGAGTCTATGAGTTCCAGGTTTCATGAGCTGAGTTTTAGATTTGTAGGATTATGGGTTCCTAGGGTTTTAGATTCGCGGAGTTTTGATTTCGTAGAGTTCCGAATTAGAATAGTTTCAACTTCGTAGAGTTTTGGATTTGAAGAATTTCATGTTCCTGGAGTGTTGGTTTCGCAGGGTTTTGGATTTCTAGAGTTTCAGATTCCCAGAGTTTCGGTTTTGCACAGATTTAAATTTTGAGATTTTTAAATTCGTAAAGTTCAAATTTTGCAGAGTTTCTAATTCAAAGATTTCTAGCTTCAATGTGTTTCGAATTTGCAAAGTTTTTGATTTGTAAAGTTCTAGGTTCCCAATTCTCAGAGTTCCAATTTTGTAAAGTCCTAGGTTCGTAAATTATGCTTTCCAAGAGTTGCAATTTTGCAAGTTTGCAGTTTTTGAAAGTTCTAGATTCGTAGAGTTTCAAATTCAGAGAGTTCTAGTTTCATAAAATTCTAGAATCACAGAATTCTAAGTTCTATAAGTTTCAAATTACCAGAGTTTCGAAGTCCATGAATTCCAAATTTGCTGAATTTCGAATTAGTAGGGTTATAGGTTCCCAGAGTTTCGGATTTGTAGATTTTTGATTTCGTAGAGTTCCAATTTTGCAAAGTTCCAAAATAAAATAATTCCAACTTTGTAGAGTTTTGGATTCATAGAATTTCGTGTTCCCAAAGTTTTGGATTTCTAGAGTTTTGCTTTCGTACAATTTCAATTTTCCAGATTTCTGAATTCATAGAGTTCCATATTTGCAAAGTTTTGGATTCAAAGATTTCTTACTTCATAGAATTTTGAATTCACAGAGTTTTGGATTTGTAGAATTTTGGGTTTCCAAAATTTCATATTCTTAGAGTTCAGGTTTTGCAGAGTTTCGGTTTCGTAGTGTTTTGGATTCCTGGAGTTATGAATTCCATGAGTCTTGAATTCATAAAGTTTTGGGTTTCTAGACTTTTGGATTCACAGAGTTCTGGTGTTGCAGAGTTCCAATTTTGCTAAGTTCAAGATTCACAGTGTTCAAATGCATAGAGTTTTGGTTTCCTAGTTTTTTGGATTCACAGATTTCTGGGTTCCCAAAGTTTCAAATTCCCAGAGATCCATTTTCGCACAGCTCCATTTTTTTAGATTTCTTAAATTATTGAAGTTCTAAATTTGTAGAGTTTTAGATTCAAAGATTTCCATCTTTGTAGAGTTTCGAATTCACAGAGTTTTGGATTAATAGAGTTTTGGGTTCCCAAAGTTTCGAATTCCTAGAGTTTCAGTTTCGGAGAATTTAAGCTTCACATAGTTTTGGTTTCAAAAAGTTTTGAATTCGTAGAGTTTTGGTTTCATATTTTGGATTCCCACATTTGTGGATTCCAAGATTTTTGGATTCATGGAGTTTCGGTTCCCAGACATTTGGATTCTCATAGTTCCGGTGTTGCAAAGTTCCAATTTTATTGAGTTTTGGATTCACAATTTTCAAATTCATAGAGTTTCGGGTTCCCAAAGTTTCAAATTCCAAGAGTTTTGCTTTTGCACAGTTTTGGTTTTCCAGATTTTAGAATTCGTAGAGTTTTGAATTCAAAGATTTTCAGCTTCGTAGAGTTTTGGATTTGCAGAGTTCTGTGTTCCCAGAGTTTCGGATTCCTAGAATTCTAGTTTCGTAGAGTTCAAGTTTAGCAGAGTTTCAATTTCAAAGAATTCTGGATTTGCAAGGTTATGGATTCTAAGAGTTTCATATTTGTAGAGTTTTAAGTTCCCAGACTATTGAATTCTCAGAGTTTTGATATTGTAGAGTTCCAATTTCACTGAGTTGAGGATTCATAGAGTTTCGGGTTCCTTGTTGTTTCCATAACCTTGTATGGGTTGTAATTGTTGTCAACTAGCTTTAAATGTGCAAGAAAGTAAAGTCATATAAAATGGCAAGAAGGTAAAAGCCACATGGAGGGGCAAAACTGTAAATTTGCTGCAAGTAAGCTCTATTAGGGTTTCATGGAAGATAGTATATAAAGACCTTGGAAGACAAAATTAAGGTAAGACCAACACAATTGAATACTCAGCAAACACAAGCAAGTGTTGGACGACAAAAGGAGAGAAGAAACGGCACACCTGTTAGAGCAAACCAGACTTGGAGAAAGAGTGGACGTTAAAGAGAAACGTTAGAGATATAGATCAAAAAAATTGGAGAGAAATGTTGGAGATATAGACCAAAACCGTTGGAGATACAAACCAGAGCACACCGGAAGATAGTAGACCTAGTATTTGTGAGACCACTCGAAAGAGAAGACCAAACTAAAACGTAAGACCAGGTGAGACCTGGAAAAGTGAGACCAGACCAGATCAGAACATGAGACCAAACCTGACCAGAACAATAAGACTAGGTGAGACCTGGAAACGTGAGACCAGGTAAGACCAGACCAGACCTAAAACGAGTGAGACCAAATTAGACTTGGAGGGCGAGACCAGAATAGAAACATATGACAATGTGAGCAGATCAGAAATGTGTGTGAGGCATGTGACTAGCAAGGCATGCAAACTAGAAATGTACATGAGGCGTGTGACCAGCAAGGGGTGCAAACCAAAAATGTGCGTGAGGCATGTGACCAGCAAGGTATGCAAACCAGAAACATGCATAAGTCATGAAACCAGTAAAGCGTGCAAACCAAAAACGTGTGTGAGATGTGAAATGCCAAATCAAAAATGCAAGTCAGGCCATGAGATATGGAATGGCAAACCAGAAACGTGAGGAGAGTCATGAGACATTGGGATAGTGAAAAAGGAGACGAGTAAGACAGTAAGACAATGAAAGCAGGAGTTATGTGAGACAACCTATAGAAGGAATTCAGCGAAGCATCGAAATGAATTCAATATATTTCGATATTTCTTCAAGAGAGGTTAGAAAGCATTACGGTGAACTTCGAAGCAGCAGTGGAGCAGCTTTTCAATTCAACAGATACAAGACAAGCTAAAAGAAGGGTAGACATAGTAAGTGACACTCTTTTAATTGTACTTGCTTAGTAATTGCAATAGTGAAAGGAGCAGAGAATTAAAGACATCCATTGTAACCTATATTCACAAGTATAGTGGATAGTCTCGATAGAGGGAGAGTCCCTACCACTGTGGATGTACGTCACGTTGACGAAATCACGTAAAACTCGTATGTCCTTAATTTGCTTTACATTCTGTATTTTGAATTGAGTTGTGAATACAGTTAAAGTATCAGCTAACCCATAACCTAATGAAGACCTAAATAAGAACATCTGAATTTTCTATTAGGTAAGGTGTCTTAAAGGTGACTTTGGGGACTATTGTAATTAGTAGGTAGCAATAGATCTACCTTAGTCGAGTCTGAGAAGTAGTTTACTTTTAAGAAGTGGTTGAAATTGTTCACTTTCCTACAAATTACGAATTGTGGTGTTACTAATTCACCCCCCTCTTATTATCATAAACTAGTAGATCTTAGGGAGAAGTCGGGAACTTCATTCCCAGAGTTTCAGATTTGCAGAGTTTTTCTTTCACACTGTTCTAGATTTCTAAATTTCCAAATTCATAGAGTTTCAGATTTGTAGACTTGTTGTTTCTTAGAGTTCCAGATTTGCAGAATTCTACATTGCTAGAGTTTCAGTTTCATAAGGTTCCAATTTCACAGAGTTTTGGATTTGAAAATATCTCACTTTATAGAGTTTCAGATTCGTAGGGCTCCTATTTTGTAGTTTTCTAAATTCCCAAAGTTACAGATTCCAAGAGTTCAAATTCACAGAGTTTCGAGTTCCCAGACTATCAGTTTCAAAGATCTTAGGTTTTATAGAGTTCTGGATTCGCAGAGTTTCAGGTTCCCATATTTTTGAATACCTAGAGTTCCTGTTTTGGAGAGTTTTGGTCTTATAATATTTTGATTTCACAGAGTTTTAGTTTCATAAAATTATAGATTCCCAGAGATGTAGACTCCAAGAGCTTTGGATTCATAGATTTTCGAGTTCCCAGACTTTTAGATTCTTAGAGTTCCTGTGTCGCAAAGTTTCGATTTCATTGATTTCAAGATTCATAGTGTTCATATTCAGAGAGTTCTAGTTTTCCAATGTTTTGGATTCATAGAGTTCTGGGTTCCAGGGTTTCACTTTTGCACAATTCCAGTTTACTAGATTTCTGAATTTGTGGAGTTTCATATTCACAAAGTTTCAGATTCAAAGATTTCCATCTTCATAGAATTTCAGTTTTGTAGAGTTTTGAATTCGTAGAGGTATGTGTTCCCAAAGTTTCAATTTCACAAAGTTCAAGTTTTGCAAAATTTCAGTTTCACAGAGTTTTGGATTTGCAGTGTTCCAAATTCACTGAGTTTTGGATTCACTGAGTTTTGGTTTCCTAGAGTTCTGGTTTTGCAGAGTTTAGGATTCACAGAGTTGAGATGTCGCATATTTTTGGATTTGCAGAGTTTCAGGTTCCCAAAGTTTTAGATTCCTATAGTTCTTGTTTCAGAGAGTTTTTGTTTCATAGAGTTTCAAATTCACAAAGTTTCGATTTTATAGTGTTCTAGATTCACAAAGTTTCAAGTTCACAGAGTTTCGGATTCCCAGAGTTCTACTTTCCCACAATTCTAGTTTTAGAGATTTCTAAGTTTATAGAGTTTTAGATTCGTAGAATTTTGGATTCAATGATTTCTAACTTCGATGTGTTTTGAATTCACTGAGTTCTGGATTCATAGAGTTCTAGGTTCCTAATTCTTAGTGTTCCACTTTTGTAGAGTTCTTGGTTCATAAATTATGGTTTCTGAAAGTTATGGATTCGCAGAGTTCCAAATTCATATAATTCTAGTTTCATAGAGTTCTACAATCACAGAGTTTTAGGTTCCATAAGTTTCAGATTTGCAAAGTTTTGAAGTCTATGAGTTCCAAATATGCTGAGTTTCGAATTTACAGGGTTATGGGTTCCCAGAGTTTTGGATTTGTAGAGTTTTGATTTCATAGAGTTCTAGATTAGAACAATTTTGACTACGTAGAGTTTTGGATTCACAGAATTTCATGTTTCCAAAGTTTCAGATTTGCAGAATTTTGGATTTCTAAAGTTTCAAATTCCCAGACATTCACTTTTGTATAGTTCCAGTTTTCCAGATTTTTGAATTCATAAAGTTCCAAATTTGCAGAGTTTTGTATTCAAAGATTTCTTAATGCGTAGAATTCTAGAGTCGTAGAGTTTTGGGCTCCCAAAGTTTTGGATTTCTAGAGTTTTAGTTTTGCAGAGTTCAATTTCACAGAGTTCAGAATTGACAGACTTTTGGTTTTGTAGTATTTTGTATTCCCAGAGTTGTGGATTCCAATAGTTTTGGATTCATAAAGTTTCGAGTTCCTAGAGATTTGGATTCTCAGAGTTCTTGTGTCACAAGGTTTTGATTTAATTGAGTTCAGGATTCATAATGTTCAAATTCACAGAGTTTTGGTTTCCCAGTATTTTGGATTCACAAAGTTTTGGGTTCCCAGAGTTTCAGATTCATAGAGTTTTGCTTTTACACAGTTTTGGTTTACTAAATTTCCAAATTTGCAGACTTCTAGATTCATAGAGTTTTGGATTCAAAGATTTCCATCTTCGTAGAATTTCAGATTCATAAAGTTCTGGATTCATAAAGTTATGTGTTCCCAACGTTTTAGATTCTTAGAGTTTCAGTTTTGTAGAATTCAAGTTTCATAAAGTTTCAGATTTGCAATGTTCTAAATTCATAGAGTTTTGGATTCACAGAGTTTTGGGTTCCCATATTACTTGTTTCCCAAAATTCTAGTTTTGTAGAGTTTTGGATTCACAGAGTTGCAGTGTCGCATATTGCTGGATTTACAGAGTTCTAGGTTCCCAAAATTTTGGATTCCTAGAGTTCTTATTTCGAAAAGTTTCAGTTTCATAGAGTTTTGATTTTGCAGTGTTTTGGTTTCACAAAATTGCAAATTTACAGAGTTTTGGTTTCATAGTGTTTTGGATTCACAGAGTTCCAAGTTCCTAGAGTTTTAGATTCCTAGAGTTTTGCTTTCCTATAGTTCCAGTTTTTGAGATTTTTAAATTTGTAGAGTTCCAAATTCGTAGGTTTGTAGTTTCTGAAAGTTTTGCATTCGTAAAGTTCTAAATTCACATGGTTCTGGGTTTGTAGAGTTCTAAAATCGTAAAGTTATAGGTTCCATAAGTTTCAGATTCCCAAAGTTTCAGAGTCCGTGAGTTCTAGATTTGCTGAGTTTTGAATTCGTAGGGTTATGGGTTCCAGAAGTTTTGAATTCGTAGAGTTTCAGTTTTATCATGTTATGGATTCCTAGATTTGTGGATTCTAATATTTTTGGATTCGTTGAGTTTTGGGTTCCCAGACTTTCAGAATCTCAGAGTTTCAATGTCGCAAAGTCTAATTTTGTTGAGTTCCAGATTCACAGTGTTCAGATTCACAAAGTTCAGGTTTCCTAGTGCTTTGGATTGACAGAGTTCCTAGTTCCTAATGTTTCAGATTCTCAGAGTTCAGCTTTTACACAATTTTAGTTTTTCAGATTTTTGAATTTGTAGAGTTCTAGATTCACAGAGTTTCGAATTCAAAGATTTCCAACTTCATATAATTTTGGATTCACAAAACTCTAAATTCATAAAGTTCTGGATTCGTAGAGTTTTGGATTCAAAGATTTCTTACTTTGTAAAGTTTTGAATTCACAGAGTTTCAGTTTCATCGTGTTATGGATTCTAATATTTTTGGATTCGTTGAGTTTTGGGTTCCCAAACTTTCAAAATCTCAGAGTTTCAGTGTCGCAAAGTGCAATTTCGTTGAGTTCCAGATTCACAGTGTTCAGATTCACAAAGTTCAGGTTTCCTAGTGCTTTGGATTGACAGAGTTCCTAGTTCCTAATGTTTCAGATTCTCAGAGTTCAGCTTTTACATAGTTTCAGTTTTCCAAATTTTTGAATTTGTAGAGTTCTAGATTCGCAGAGTTTCGAATTCAAAGATTTCCAGCTTCATATAATTTTGGATTCACAAAATTCTAGATTCATAAAGTTCTGGATTCCTAGAGTTTCGATTTTATAGAGTGTTGGTTTCACAGAGTTTTGGATTTACAAAGTTTCGATTTCATAGTGTTCTGGATTCCTAGAGTTGTGAATTCCAAGTGTTTCAAATTCGTAAATTTTCAGTTTCCCAAACTTTTAGATTCTTAAAGCTTCGGTAACGTTGAGTTTAGGATTCACAAGGTTCTGGCTTTCTAGTGTTCTAGATTCACAAATTTTTGGGTTCCCAGAGTTTTGGATTCACAGAGTTTTGCTTTTGTACAGTTTTGGATTTTCAGATTTTTGAATTCATAGAGTTCCAGATTCGTAGAATGTCATATTCAATGATTTGTAGCTTTGTAGAGTTTTGGATTTGCAAAGTTCTAGATTCGTAGAGTTCTAGGTTCCTAGGGTTTTGGATTCCTAGAGTTCAAGTTTTGTAGAATTTCGTACTCACATTGTTCCGATTTCATAATGTTTTGGATTCCCAGAGTTGCAAATTCCAAGAGCTTCTATTTTGCAATGTTCTGATGTCTTAGAGTTCTAGATTAGCAAATTTATGGATATGCAGCATCCTGGTTTGGTAGAGTTCCAAATTCATTGAGTTATGGATTCTTACAGTTCCATTCTTCTAGAGTTCCCAATTCTCAGAGTTCCTGTTTTGTTGAGTTTTGAGTTTGTAAATTGTAGTTTCCAAGGGTTGCGATTTCTCAAAGTTCTATATTCACAAAGTTCTAAATTCACAGATTTCGGGTTTCATAGAGTTATAGAATTACAGTGTTCTAAGTTCCATAATTTTTGGATTCCCAGAGTTTCACATTCCATAAGTTCTAGATTTGCAAGGTTATGGGTTCCTAGACTTTCAGATTCACAGAGTTTTGATTTTGTATAGTTCTAGTTTCGCAGAGTTTCTGATTCGAATAGTTTTGACTTCGTAGAGTTTTGGATTCACAGAATTTTGTGTTCCCAGAGTTTTGAATTCCTAGAGTTGTTGTTTCACAAAGTTCCAAATTTGTAGAGTTACAGTTTCGTAAAGTTCTAGATTCCTAGGGTTTTGGGTCTCTAGACTTTTGGATTCCAAAGTTCTTATTTCAAAGAGTTCTGGTTTCATAGAGTTTTGATTTCACAGAATTTTGGTTTCATAGAGTTCCAAATTTATAGAGTTTTGGTTTCATTGCGTTGTGGATTGCAAGAGTTTCGGATTTGTAGAGTTCTAGGTTTCCAGACTTTTGGATTCTTAGAGTTCCTATGTCGCAGAGTTTTGATTTCATTGAGTTTAGGATTCATAGTGTTCAGATTCACAAAGTTCTGGTTTCTTAGTGTTTAGATTCATAGGGTTTTGGGTTCCCAGAGTTTCGAATTCAAAGATTTCCATCTTCATAGAGTTTCAGATTCGTAGAATTCTAGATTGGTAGAGTTTTGGATTCCTAGAGTTCTGGCTTCACAAAGTTTAGGTTTCGCAAAGATTTAGTTTCACAGAGTTTTAAATTTGCAGAATTTCAATTTTATAGTGTTCTAGATTCCCAGAGTTAAGGATTCTAAAAGTTTCAAATTCATAGAGTTCCAAGTATCCAGACTTTCGAATTTGTAGAGTCTTGATTTCGTTGAGTTCAAGGTTCATAGAGTTCTGGAATCACAAATTTCTAGATATGCAAAGCTCTAGTTTTGTAGAGTTTCAAATTTGTTGAGTTCCGAATTCTTACAATTTCGGTCTTCTAGAGTTCCCAATTCTCAGAGTTCCGATTTTGTGGAGTTTCGGGTTTGTAAATTACAATTTCCAAGAGTTACGGTTTCTCAAAGTTCAAAATTCACAGAGTTCCAATTTTGTAGAGTTCTAGAATCGCAGAATTCTAGATTCCATAAGTTTTAGATTTTTTGATTTTGTGAGTTCTAGATTTGCTGAATTCCAAATTCACAGGGTTATAAGTTCCTAGAGTTTTTGATTCATAGAGTTTTGATCTCGTAGAGTTCCGTATTGGAACAATTCTGACTTCATAGAGTTTCAGATTCGCAGGGTTTCAAATTCGTAGAATTTCGTGTACCCAGAGTTTCAGATTCCTAAAGTTTATATTTTGCAAAGTTTCAAATTTGTAGAGTTGCGGTTTTGCAGAATTTTGAATTCGTAGAATTTTGGGTTGCCAAATTTTTAGTTTTACAAGGTTCCGGTTTCACAAAGTTCTTGTTTTGTAGTTTGCTAAATTCCCAAAGTTGCAGATTCCAAGACTATCAGTTTCCTAGAGTTTTGGTTTCGTAGAATTATGAATTCCCAGAGTTGTAGTATCGCATAATTTTTGATTCGCATAGTTCCAGTTTCCTAGAGTTTTGGATTTCTAGAGTTCCTGTTTTGAAGAGTTCTAGTTTCACAAAGTTTCGGTTTCACGAAGATCAAAATTTATAGAGTTTTGGTTTCATAGTATTTTGGATTCCTAGAGTTGCAGATTCCAAAAGTTTCAAATTTATAGAATTTCAGGTTCCAAGACTTTTAGATTCTTTGAGTTCTTGTGTCGCAGAGTTTTGATTTAGCTGAGTTTAGGATTCACAGTGTTCATATTCACAATGTTCTAGTTTTCTAGAGTTTTGGATTCGTAGAGTTTTAGGTTCCTAGAGTTTTGGATTCCCAAAGTTTTCCTTTCGCACAATTTTAGTTATCAAGATTTTCAAATTTGTAGAGTTCCATATTCGCAGAATTTCGGGTTCAAAGATTTTCATCTTCGTAGAGTTTCGAATTTGTAGAATTTTGAATTCATAGAGTTCTATGTTCCCAGAGTTTTGGATTTCTAGAGTTCTGATTTTGCAAAGTTTAGGTTTCAAAGAGTTTCGGGTACCCAAACTTTTGGATTCTTAGAATTCTAGTATTGCAGATTTCCAATTTTGCTTTGTTCAAGATTCATAGTGTTTAGATTGACAGAGTTTTGGTTTCCCAATGTTCTGGATTCACAGAGTTCTAGGTTCCCAAAGTTTCAAATTCGCAGTGTTTTGCTTGCGCACAGTTCCAGATTTCTAAATTTGTAGATTTTTAAATTCGTAAAGTTTAGGATCTAAAGATTTCCAGCTTTATAGAGTTTTGGATTTGCAAAGTTTGGAATTCATAGAGTTTTGGGTTCCAAGAGTTTCAAATTCTTTGAGTTTTGGTTTTGCAGAGTTCTGGATTCGCAGTATTCCAGTTTTGTAGTGTTATGAATTCCCTAAGTTGTAGATTCCAAGAGTTTCAAATATGTTAAGTTCCAGGTTCCTAAATTGTTGGATTCCTAGAGTTTTAGTTTCATAGAGTTCCTAATTTGCATAGTTATGGTTTTGCATATTTCTGCATTCATTGAGTTCCAGTGTCGTAGAGGTTCGATTTCACAAAGTTTTGGAGTCACAGACTTTTGGTTTCATAGTGTTCTAGCTTCCCAAAGTTGCGCATTCCAAGTGTTTTGAATTTGCAAAGTTCCTAGTATACAGAGTTTCAAATTCTTAGAGGTTCAGTGTCCCAGATTTTCGATTTTGCTAAGTTCAGGATTCACAAAGTTCTAATTTCCCATTGTTTTGGATTGAAAGATTTCTGAATTCCCAGAGTTTTGGATTCCCAGAGTTTTGCTTTCACACAGTATTAATTTTACAGATTTATAAATTCGTAGAGTTCCAAATTCACAAAGTTTTAGATTCAAAGATTTCCATCTTCATAGAGTTTCGGATTCATAAAGTTCTAGATTTGTAGAGTTTTAGGTTCCCAAAGTTTTGGATTCCTAGAGTTTTGATTTTGTAGAGTTCAGGTTTCGTAGAGTTTCAGTTTCACAGAGTTCTAGATTTGTAGAGTTCTAAGTTCCTAATGTTTTCGATTCCTAAAGTTACGGTTTTGTAGAGTTTAGGTTTTGCAGAGTTTCAATTTTAAAGAGTTCTGGTTTCATAGAGTTTCAGTTCCGATTTTATAGATTTCAAAATTCGTAGAGCTCCAGATTCGTAGAGTTTAAAATTCAAAGATTTCTAGCTTCATAGAGTTTTGGATTCGTAGAGTTCTAGGTTTCCAAAGTTTTGGTTTCCTAGAGTTTCAATCTTGTAGAATTCAGGTTTCGCAGAGTTTTGGTTTCATAGTGTTCTGGATTCCCTGAGTTGCTAATTCAAAGAGTTTCAAATTTGTATGGTTCTGAGTTCCCAAACTTTCGGATTCTCAGAGTTCTGACTTTGTAGAGTTCAGGATTCATAGTGTTCAAATTCACAGGATTTTGGTTTCCTAGTGTTCTAGATTCACAGAGTTCCAGGTCCCATAGTTTTGAATTCATAGAAGAGGATTCCAAGAGTTTCAGATTCATAAGGTTCCAGGTTCCCAGATTTTTGGATTCTTAGAGTTTCGGTGTCGCAAAGTTCTAATTTCACTGAGTTCGGGATTCACAGTGTTCAAATTCACAGAATTCTGCTTTCCCAATTTTTTAGATTCACAAAGTTCTAAGTTCCCATAGTTTCGGATTCGTAGAGTTTCATTTTTGCACAATTCTGGATTTCCAGATTTGCGAATTCATAGAGTTTCACATTCAAAGATTTGTAGCTTCATAGAGCTTTGGAATTTCATGTTCCTAGAGTTCCTATTTCACATAGTTTTGAATTCACAAAGTTACGGTTTTGTAAAGTTTTGAATTTGTCAAATTCTAGGTTACCAGAGTTTCAATTTCACAGAGTTCTACATTTGCACAATTCTCATTTTGCAGAGTTTAGGATTTGTAGAGTTCTTGTTTTGTAGTTTTCTAAATTCTCAGTGTTAAAGATTTCAAGAGTTTTGGATTCACAGAGTTCCAAGTATCCAAACTTTCGGTTCCCAAAGTTTTGGTTTCAAAGAGTTCAGGGATCCCAGAGTTTTAAATTCCTAGAGTTCCTATTTCGGAGAGTTCCAATTTCATAAAGTTTTGATTTCAAAGAGATTCAATTTCACAGAGTTCCAAATTCATAGAGTTTCAGTTTCATAGTGTTCTGGATTCCTAGAGTTACGGATTCTAAGAGTTTTGGGTTCCCAAACGTTTGGATTCTTAGAGTTCTTGTGTTGCATATTTTTTATTTCACTGAGTTTAGGATTCACAGTTTCATATTCACAGGGTTCTAATTTCTTAGTGTTCTGGATTCACAGAGTTCTGAGTTCCAAGAGTTCCGCTTTTATATAGTTCAATTTATCGAGATTTCGAACTTGTAGAGTTCCATATTTGCAAAGTTTCAGATTCAAAGATTTCCATCTTTGTAGAGTTTTGGATTCCCAGAGTTATGGATTCATAAAGTTCTATGTTCTCAGAATTTTGGATTTCTAGAGTCTGATTTCATAGAGTTCAAGTTTTGAAGAGTTTTAGTTTCACAAAGTTCTAGATTTGTAGAGTTTCAGTTTCATAGTATTCTGGATTCCCAGAGTTGTAGATTCCAAGAGTTTCAGATTTGCAGAGTTTTGGATACCCAAACTTTCAAATTCTCAAAATTCTAGTATCATAGAGTTCTAATTTTACTTAGTTCAGGATTCACAATGTTTAGATTGACAGAGTTCTGGTTTCCCAATGTTTTGGATTCATAATGTTTTGGGTTTTCAAAGTTTTGAATTTGTAGTGTTTTGCTTTTGCACAGGTCTAAATTTCTAGATTTCTAAATTCATAGAGTTTCAGATTTGTAAAATTTTGGATCCAAAGATTTCTAGCTTTGAAGAGTTTCGGATTTGCAATGTTTTGGATTTGTAAAGTTCTAGGTTGCAAGAGTTTCAAATTCCTTAAGTTTTGGTTTCACAAAGTTTCGGATTCGCAGTATTCTATTTTCGTCGTGTTTCAAATTTCCAGAGTTGCAAATTCCAAGAGTTTCAAATATGCAGAGTTCTGAATTTGCAGTGTTTCAATTCCAAATTCTTAGAGCTTCAGTGTCCCAAAGTTCCCATTTCAATGAGTTTAGGATTTATAAAGTGCTAATTTCCCAATGTCTTAGATGGACAAAGTTTCGGGTTCATAGTGTTCTGGATTCCGAGAGTTCTACTTTCATACAATTCCGATTTTATAGATTTCAAAATTCGTAGAGCTCCAGATTCGTAGAGTTTCAAATTCAAAGATTTCTAACTTCATAGAGTTTTGGATTCGTAGAGTTCTAGGTTTCCAAAGTTTTGGTTTCCTAGAGTTTCAATCTTGTAGAATTCAGGTTTCGCAGAGTTTTGGTTTCATAGTGTTCTGGATTCCCTGAGTTGCTGATTCAAAGAGTTTCAAATTTGTATGGTTCTGAGTTCCCAAACTTTCGGATTCTCAGAGTTCTGACTTTGTAGAGTTCAGGATTCATAGTGTTCAAATTCACAGGATTTTGGTTTCCTAGTGTTCTAGATTCACAGAGTTCCAGGTCCCATAGTTTTGAATTCATAGAAGAGGATTCCAAGAGTTTCAGATTCATAAGGTTCCAGGTTCCCAGATTTTCGGATTCTTAGAGTTTCGGTGTCGCAAAGTTCTAATTTCTCTGAGTTCGGGATTCACAGTGTTCAAATTCACAGAATTCTGCTTTCCCAATTTTTTAGATTCACAAAGTTCTAAGTTCCCATAGTTTCGGATTCGTAGAGTTTCATTTTTGCACAATTCTGGATTTCCAGATTTGCGAATTCATAGAGTTTCACATTCAAAGATTTGTAGCTTCATAGAGCTTTGGAATTTCATGTTCCTAGAGTTCCTATTTCACATAGTTTTGAATTCACAAAGTTACGGTTTTGTAAAGTTTTGAATTTGTCAAATTCTAGGTTACCAGAGTTTCAATTTCACAGAGTTCTACATTTGCACAATTCTCATTTTGCAGAGTTTAGGATTTGTAGAGTTCTTGTTTTGTAGTTTTCTAAATTCTCAGTGTTAAAGATTTCAAGAGTTTCGGATTCACAGAGTTCCAAGTATCCAAACTTTCGGTTCCCAAAGTTTTGGTTTCAAAGAGTTCAGGGATCCCAGAGTTTTAAATTCCTAGAGTTCCTATTTCGGAGAGTTCCAATTTCATAAAGTTTTGATTTCAAAGAGATTCAATTTCACAGAGTTCCAAATTCATAGAGTTTCAGTTTCATAGTGTTCTGGATTCCTAGAGTTACGGATTCTAAGAGTTTTGGGTTCCCAAACGTTTGGATTCTTAGAGTTCTTGTGTTGCATATTTTTTATTTCACTGAGTTTAGGATTCACAGTTTCATATTCACAGGGTTCTAATTTCTTAGTGTTCTGGATTCACAGAGTTCTGAGTTCCAAGAGTTCCGCTTTTATATAGTTCAATTTATCGAGATTTCGAACTTGTAGAGTTCCATATTTGCAAAGTTTCAGATTCAAAGATTTCCATCTTTGTAGAGTTTTGGATTCCCAGAGTTATGGATTCATAAAGTTCTATGTTCTCAGAATTTTGGATTTCTAGAGTCTGATTTCATAGAGTTCAAGTTTCGAAGAGTTTTAGTTTCACAAAGTTCTAGATTTGTAGAGTTTCAGTTTCATAGTATTCTGGATTCCCAGAGTTGTAGATTCCAAGAGTTTCAGATTTGCAGAGTTTTGGATACCCAAACTTTCAAATTCTCAAAATTCTAGTATCATAGAGTTCTAATTTTGCTTAGTTCAGGATTCACAATGTTTAGATTGACAGAGTTCTGGTTTCCCAATGTTTTGGATTCATAATGTTTTGGGTTCACAGAGTTCTGGTTTCACAAAGTTTCGGATTCGCAGTATTCTATTTTCGTCGTGTTTCAAATTTTCAGAGTTGCAAATTCCAAGAGTTTCAAATATGCAGAGTTCTGAATTTGCAGTGTTTCAATTCCAAATTCTTAGAGCTTCAGTGTCCCAAAGTTCCCATTTCAATGAGTTTAGGATTTATAAAGTGCTAATTTCCCAATGTCTTAGATGGACAAAGTTTCGGGTTCATAGTGTTCTGGATTCCGAGAGTTCTACTTTCATACAATTCCGATTTTATAGATTTCAAAATTCGTAGAGCTCCAGATTCGTAGAGTTTCAAATTCAAAGATTTCTAGCTTCATAGAGTTTTGGATTCGTAGAGTTCTAGGTTTCCAAAGTTTTGGTTTCCTAGAGTTTCAATCTTGTAGAATTCAGGTTTCGCAAAGTTTTGGTTTCATAGTGTTCTGGATTCCCTGAGTTGTTGATTCAAAGAGTTTCAAATTTGTATGGTTCTGAGTTCCCAAACTTTTGGATTCTCAGAGTTCTGACTTTGTAGAGTTCAGGATTCATAGTGTTCAAATTCACAGGATTTTGGTTTCCTAGTGTTCTAGATTCACAGAGTTCCAGGTCCCATAGTTTTGAATTCATAGAATTTCACTTTTGCACTGTTCTGGATTTCCAAATTTTTGAATTCATAGAGTCCCAGATTTATAGAGTTTTGTATTCAAAGATTTGAAGCTTTGTAGAGTTTCAGATTCACCAAGTTCTAGATTCATAAAGTTCTAGGTTCTTAAAGTTCTAGATTTACAGTGTTCCAATTTTATAATGTTCTGGATTCCCAAAGTTGAGGATTACAAGAGTTTCAGATTCACAGAGTTTCGGGTATCCAGAATTTTGGATTCTTAAAGTTCTAGTGTCCCAAAGTTCTATTTTTGTTGAGTTTAGAATCCACAAAGTTCCGGTTTCACAGAGTTTTAGATTCATAAATTTCTGGATACACAGAGTTCTATTTTTGTAGAGTTCCAAATTTGCTGAGTTTTAGATTCTTATAGTTTTGGTCTTCCATAATCCCAGATTCATAGAGTTCCCAATTCTCAAAGTTCTAATTTTGTATAGTTTCGGGTTTGTAAATTGCGGTTTCCAAGAGTTGCAGTTTTGCAAGTTTCTAGTTTCTCAATGTTTTGGATTTACAGAGTTTCAAATTTATAGAGTTCTGAAATCATAGAACTTTAGGTTCCATAAGTGTCAGATTCCATAAGTTCTAGATTTGCTACATTTTGGATTTGCAGGGTTATCGGTTCCTAGAGTTTTGGATTCTCAAAGTTTTAGTTTTGTAGAATTTGAAATTTGAACAATTCTAACTTCGTAGAGTTTTGAATTTGCAGAGTTTCAAATTCCTAGAGTTCCTGTTTTGGAGTGTTTTATTTCACAAAGTTTCAATTTTGAATTGTTTTGGTTTCACAGAGTTTCAAATTCATAAAGTTTCAGTTTCATAGTGTTTTGGATTCCCAGAGTTCTGGATTCCAAGAGTTTCAAATTCATAGGGTTTTGAGTTCATAGACTTTCGGATTCTTAGAGTTCCTATGTCGCAGAATTTTGATTTCATTGAGTTTAGGATTCACAGAGTTCTGGTTTCCCAGTGTTCTAGATTCACAAAGTTCAGGTTCCCAGAGTTTGGATTCCTAGAGTTCTGCTTTTGTATTGTTCTGATTTTTTAGATTTTCGAATTTGAAGAGTTCCATATTTGCAAAGTTTTGAATTCAAAGATTTCTATCTTCGTAGTGTTTCAGACTCATAAAGTTCTGGATTCGTAGAGTTCTCCCAAAAATTTGGATTCCTAGAGCTCTAGTTTGGTAGAGATTTGGTTTCACAGAATTTTAGATTTGCAGAGTTTTAGTTTCATAGTGTTCTGGATTCCTAGAGTTTCAAATTTGTAGAATTCTAGGTATCCAGACTTTCAATTCTTAAAGTTCCGGTGTCCCAGAGTTCTGATTTCATTGAGTTCAAAATTCACAGAGTTCTGGATTCACAAATTTTTGGATATGTAAATTTATGGTTTTTTAGAGTTCCAAATTTGCTGAGTCCTAGATTCTTACAATTTCGGTCTTCCAGATTTCTACATTCGCAGAGTTCCCAATTCTAAGAGTTCCAGTTTTGTAGAGTTTCGAGTTCATAAATTTTGGTTTCCAAGAGTTGCGATTTCTCAATGTTTTGGATTCACAGAGTTCAGATTTCGTAAACTTCTATAATCGCATGAGTTCCAGATTTGCTGAGTTCCATATTCGTAAGGGTATGGGTTCCCAAAGTTTTGAATTCACATAATTTTGATTTTCATAAAGTTTTGGTTTTACAAAGTTTTGGATTCAAATAGTTCTGACTTCGTAGAGTTTTAGATTCACAAAATTTCGTGTTCCTAGAGTTTATGATTCCCAAAGTTCCTGTTTCACAAAGTTCTGAATTTGCAAATTTGCAGTTTCACAGAATTCTAGATTTGTAGAATTTTAAGTTCCCAGAGTTTTGGATTCCCAGATTTTCCATTTCAGTGAGTTCTGGTTTTAAAGAGTTTTGATTTCACAAAGTTCTAAATTTATAAAGTTTCGATTTCATAATGTTTTGAATTCTCAGAGTTTCAGATTCTTAGATGTCTGGGTTCCTAAATTTTTGGATTCTCAGAGTTCCTGTGTTACAAAGTTTCAATTTCAATGTGTTTATGATTCACAATATTCAGATTTACAGAGTTCTAATTTCCCAGTGTTTTAAATTCATAGTGTTCTGCTTTCGCATAGTTCTAGTTTTCTAGATTTCCAAATTTGTAGAGTTCCATATTCGCAAAGTTTCGAATTCAAAGATTTCCATTTGCATAGATTTTCAAATTCACAGAGTTTTGGATTCGTAGAGTTCTGGGTTCCCTTGGTATTGGATTCCTGGAATTTCAATTTTGTAAAGTTTTGGTTTCATAGAGTTTTGGATTCACAGAGTTTCAATTTCATAGTGTTCTAGATTCCCAAAGTTATGGGTTCCAAGAGTTTCAGATTCACAGAATTCCAGGTTCACAGACTTTTTGATTCTCAAAGTTTTGGTATTGCAAAGTTCCAATTTTTGTGTGCTCAGGATTCACAAAGTTTTGGTTCCCAGTGTTCTTGATTCACAGAGTTTTGGGTTCCCAAAGTTTGGGATTCGCAGAGTTTCACTTTTGCATTGTTACAAATTTCTAGATTTTTAAATTTATAGAGTTCATGATTTGCAGAGTTTTAAATTCAAAGATTTGCAACTTCATAGAGTTTTGGATTTGCAAAGTTCTGGATTCATAGAATTCTAGGTTTCTAAAGTTTTAGATTCATAGAGTTCTAGAATCGCAGAGTTCTAGGTTCCATAAGTTTTGAATTCAATGAGTTCCAGATTTGCTGAGTTATGGATTCGTAAGGTTATGGGTTCCTAGAGTTTTGGATTCACAGAATTTTGATTTCGCAAAATTTTGGTTTCATATAATTTCATATTTTAACAATTCTGACTTCATAGAGTTTCAGATTCGCAGAGTTTTGGATTCCTAGAGTTCTTGTTTCAAAGTGTTTTGGCTTCACAAAATTTCAATTTCACAAAGTTTAGGTTTCACAAAATTCCAAATTCATAGAGTTTCGATTTTATAGTATTCTGAATTCCTAGAGTTGTGGATTTCAAAAGTTTCAGATTCGCAGGGTTTTAGATTCCTAGACTTTTAGATTCTTAGAGTTCTTGTATTGTTGAGTTTCAATTTCATTGAGTTCAGGATTCATAGAGTTCTAGTTTTCCAGTGTTCTAGATTCATAGAGTTTCAGATTCCTAAAGTTCTGCTTTTGCACTATTATGATTTTCTAGATTTTTGAATTTGTAAAGTTCTATATTTGCAAAGTTTCAAATTCAAAAATTTCCATCTTCGTAGAGTTTCAGACTCATAGAGTTCAAGATTCGTAAAGTTCTGTGTTCCCAGAATTTTGGATTCATAAAGTTCCAATTTCGCAGACTTCCAGTTTCGCAGAGATTCGGTTTCACAGAGTTTTAAATTCGTAGAATTTCGGTTTCGTAGTGTTCTAGATTCCCAGAGTTATGGATTCTAAAAGTTTCAGATTTGTAGAGTTATGGGTATTCGGACTTTTGGATTCTTAGAGTTTTGGTGTCCTAGAGTTTTGCTTTTGCTGAGTTTAAAATTCACAAAGTTCTAGTTTCACAAATTTCTAGATACGCAAATTTATGGTTTTTTAGAGTTCCAAATTCTCATAGTTATGGTTTTGTAGAATTTTGGGTTTGTAAATTGCAATTTTCAAGAGTTTTTTAATGTTTTGGATTCGCAGAGTTCTAAATTCACAAAGTTCCAATTTCATAGACTTCTGGAATTGCAGAGTTTTGGGTTCAATAACTTTCAGATTCCCAGAGTTTTAAATTATATGAGCTTTAGAGTTGCTAAGTTCAGGATTCATAAGGTTATGGGCTCCCAAAGTTTCGGAGTCACAAAGCTTTGATTTCATAAAAAATTTTTAGTTTTGCAAAATTTTGAATTCGAATAATTTCAACATCGTAGAATTACAAATTTGCAAAGTTTTGGATTTGCCCAGAGTTCTTATTTCATGAAGTTCTAGAATTCGCAGAATTGCAGTTTCGTAAAGTTCCAAATTTGTATAGTTCTGAGTTCTCAGAATTTTGGATTCCTAGAGTTCCTATTTCAGAGAGTTCTAGTATCATAGAGTTTTGATTTCACAAAGTTTTAGTTTCACAGAGTTTCAAATTCATAGAGTTTCGATTTCATAGTGTTCTAGATTCCCAGAGTTGCAGATTCCAAGAGTTTCAGATTCGTAGATGTCCGAGTTCTTAGATTTTCAGATTCTCAGAGTTCCTGTGTTGCAGATTTTCAATTTCACTGTGTTCAAATTCCTAGTGTTTTAGATTCACAAAATTCTAGGTTCCTAGAGTTTTGGATACCTAAATTTCCACTTTTGCATTGTTTTGGATTTCTAGAATTTTGAATTTGTAGAGTTTCATATTGGTAAAGTTTTGGATTTAAAAATTTCCAACTTTGTAAAGTTTCAGATTCATAAAGTTCTAAATTCATAGAATTCTATGTTCCTTGAGTTTTGGATTCCTAAAGTTCCAGTTTCGCAAAGTTCAGGTTTCGTAGAGATTCAGTTTCACAGAGTTCCAAATTTATAGAGTTTCAATTTCGTAGTATTTTAGATTCCTAGAGTTGCGGATTCCAAGAGTTTTAGATTCGTAGAGTTCTAGGGATCTAGACTTTTTTATTCTTATAATTCCAGCGTCCTAGAGTTTTGATTACGTTGAGTTCAGGATTCACAGAGTTCTAGTTTCATAGAGTTCTGGATTCGTAATTTTTTGGATACACAAATTTATGGTTTTGTAAAGTTCCAAATTCGCTGAGTTCTAGATTCTTACAGTCCTGGTCTTTCAGAGTTTCAGATTCTCAAAGTTCTGGTTTTGTAGAGTTTCAAGTTCATAAATTACGATTTCCAAGAGTTATAGTTTCGCAACTTTGCGATTTCTCAAAGTTCTGGATTCATAGAGTTCTAGAATCGTAAGGTTTTGGGTTCCATAATTTTTGAATTCCACAAGTTCAAGATTTGCTAAGTTCTGGATTCGTAGACGTATGGGTTCCCAGAGTTTCAAATTCGTAGAGTTTTGATTTCATAGAGTTCCGATTTTGCAGAATTTCAGATTCAAATAGTTCTAACTTTGTAGAGTTTCAGATTCGTAAAATTTTGTGTTCCGAGAGTTTCGGATTCCCAAAGTTCCTGTTTCACAATGTTTCGGATTCACAGAGTTATGGTTTCGCCAAGTTCCAAATTCATAGAATTTTAGGTTGCCAAAATTTTAGTTTCTTAAGGTTCTAGTTTCATCGAATTCTAGATTCACAAAGTTCTCATTTGGTAGAATTTTGGATTCATAGAATTATTGTTTCATAGTTTTTTGAATTCAGAGAGTTGTAGATTCCAAGAGTTTTGGATTCGTAGGGTTTTAGATTCCAGACTGCCGATTTCTAAGAGTTCTAGATTTGCAAAGTTACGGTGTCGTATATTTCTATATTCACAGAGTTCCAGGTTCCCAGAATTTCATATTCCTAGAATTCCTATTTCGGAGAGTTCTGAATTCACAGAGTTTCAATTTCAGTTTTGATTTTGGATTCCTATAGTTGTAAATTCCAAGAGTTTCAGATTCATAGAGTTCTGGGTTCCAAAACTTTTGGATTCTTAAAGTTCCTATCTAATAGAGTTTCGATTTCACTGAGTTTAGGACTCATAATGTTCAAATTCATAAAGTTCTGGTTTCCCAGTGTTTTAGATTCACAGAGTTTGGGTTCCCAAAGTTCTACTTTTACATAGTTCCAATTTTGTACATTTCCAAATTTGTAGAGTTTCGAATTCAAAGATTTTCATTTGTGTAGAGTTTCACATTGGCAGATTTTTGGATTCATAAAGTTCTAGGTTCCTAGAGTTCTAGTTTCACAAAGTTTTGTTTTCATAGAGTTTTGGATTCGCAGAGTTTCAATTTCATAGTGTTCTAGATTCCTAGAGCTGCAGATTCTAAGAATTTCAGATTCGCAGAGTTTCGGGTTCCCAGACATTCAGATTCTCAGAGTTTTGGTATCGCAAAGTTCCAATTTGACTGAGTTTAGGATTCACAATGTTCAAATTCATAGAGTTCTAGTTTCCCATTGTTCTTGATTCACAAAGTTTCGAGCTCCCAAAGTTTCAAATTTATAGAGTTTTTCTTTTGTATTGTTACAAATTTCCAGATTTTTGAATTTATAGAGTTTTAGATTTGTAGAGTTTTGGATTGAAAGATTTGTAGCTTCATAGAGTTTCGGATTTGCAGAGTTTTGGGTTCTTAGAGTTTTAGATTCCCAGAATTTTGGTTTCATAGAGTTCTGGAATTGTAAAGTTTTAGGTTCCATAAGTATCGAATTCTTAGAGTTTCAGATTCCATTAGTTTCAAATTTGCAGAGTTTCATATTCGTAAGGTTATGGGTTCCCGGAATTTTGGATTCACAGAGTTTTGATTTCACAAAGTTATAGTGTAGTAGAATTTCAGATTCTAACAATTCTGACTTTGTAGAGTTTCAGATTTGCAAAGTTTTAGTTTCTTAGAGTTCCTATTTCGGAGTGTTCTATTTTCACAAAGTTTCAATTTCACAGAGTTCCAAATTCATATAGTTTCAGTTTTATAATGTTCTTGATTCCATGAGTTGGGGATTCCAAGAGTTTCAAATTTGTAGGGTTTTGGGTTCCCAAACTTTTAGATTCTTAAAGTTTCTGTGTTACAGAGTTTCGATTTTACTGAGTTCAAGATTCATAGAGTTCTGGTTTCCCAATGTTCTAGATTCATAGAGTTTTGGGTTCCCAGATTTCAGAGTCCTAGAGTTCAGATTTTGCATTATTTTGATTGTCTAGATTTTTGAATTTATAGAGTTTTATATTCGCAAAGTTTCAAATTCAAAGATTTCCATCTTTATAGAATTTTAGACTCGTAGAGTTCTAGATTCATAGAGTTTTGTGTTCCTAAAAATTTGGATTCTTAGAGTTCTAGTTTTGTAGAGTTCAAGTTTTACAGAGATTCGATTTCACAGAGTTTCAAATTCGCATAATTTCAATTTTGTAGTGTTCTGGATTCCCAGAGTTGCGGATTCCAAGAGTTTCAGATTTGCAGAGTTTCTATTTCAGAGAATTCTTATTTCACAGAGTTTTGATTTCACAAAGTTCTAAATTCATAGAGTTTCGATTTTATAGTGTTCTGGATTCCCAGCGTTGCAGATTCCAAGAGTTTCGGATTTGTAGATGTCTGCATTCCTAGATTTTTGGATTCTCAAAGTTCCTATGTCGTAGAGTTCCAATTTCACTATGTTTAGGATTCACAGTGTTCAGATTCATAGAGTTTTGGTTTCCCAGTATTCTAGATTCATAGAGTTTTGGGTTTCAAGAGCTTCAGATTCCTAAAGTTCCACTTTCGCATTATTTTGGTTTTCTAGATTTTTGAATTTGTAGAGTTTCATATTCATAAAGTTTCATATTCAAAGATTTCCAACTTCGTAGAGTTTTGGATTCATAAAGTTTAGTGCTCCCAGAGTTTTAGATTCCTAGGGTTCTAGTTTCGTATAGTTCAGGTTTTGCAGAGATTCAGTTTCACAAAGTTCTAGATTCATAAAGTTTCAATTTCATAGTGTTCTGGATTGTTAGTGTTACAAATTCCAAGAGTTTCAGATACATAGAATCCAAGTAGCCAGATTGTTAAATTTTTAGAGTTCCAATGTCCTAGAGTTCTAATTTCACCGAGTTTTGATTTACAAATTTTTGGATTCGCAAATTCTGGATACGCAAAGTTATGGTTTTGTAGAGTTTTGGATTCTTACAGTTTTGATCTTCCAGAGTTCTAGATTCGCAAAGTTACAATTTTGTAGAATTTTAGGTTTGTAAATTGCGGTTTCCAAGAGTTGCAATTTCGCAGAAAGTTTTGGATTCGTAGATTTCTGAATTCACAGAGTTTTGGTTTCGTAGAATTCTGGAATCGCAAAGTTTTAGGTTCCATAAGTTTCGAATTCTATGAATTCTAGATTTGCTGAGTTCTGAATTCACAGGCTTATGGATTCCTAGAGTTTTAGATTCGTAGAATTTTGATTTTGTAGAGTTTTGGTTTCATAGAGTTTCGGATTTGAATAGTTTCGACTTCGTAGAGCTTCAGATTCACAGAATTTTGTATTCCCAAAGTTCCTGTTTCTCAATGTTTTGGATTCATAGAGTTATGGTGTTGTCTAATTTGAGATTCGTAGAATTTTGGGTTGCCAGAGTTTTTGTTTCACAAGGTTTTGGTTTTGCAGAATTCTAGATTTACAAAGTTCTCATTTTGCAGAGTTCTAGATTCTTAGAGTTCTTGTTTCATAGTTTTTTGAATTCCTAGAGTTTCAGATTCATAGAGTTCCAAGTTCTCGGACTGTCGATTTCCCAGAGTTCTAGTTTTGTAGAGTTTTGGATTTGCAAAGTTGCAATGTCACATATTTCTGGATTTGCAGAGTTCTAGGTTCCCAGAATTTTGGATTCCCAAGGTTCCTATTTAAGAGAGTTCCAGTTTCATAGATTTTCGATTTTGTAGAGTTTCGATTTCACAGAGTTCCAAATTCACAGTGTTTCGGTTTCATAGTGTTCTGAATTCCCATAGTTACAAATTCCAAGAGTTTCAGATTTGTAGAGTTCTAGGTTCTAAGACTTTTGGATTCTTAGAGTTCCTATGTTGCAGAGTTTCAATTTCACTGATTTTAGGATTCATAATGTTCAGATTTACAAAGTTCTAGTTTCCCAGTGTTTTGGATTCACAGAGTTCCACTTTCTCATAGTTCCAAGTTTTTAGATTTCCAAATTTGTAGAGTTCCATATTTGCAGAGTTTCAAATTCGAAGATTTTCATCTGTGTAGAGTTTTAGATTCATAGAGTTCTGGATTTGTAAAGTTCTGGGTTTCCAAAATTTTGGATTCCTAGAGTTCCAGTTTCATAGACTTCAGGTTTCGCAGAGTTTCAATTTCATAGTGTTATAGATTCTTAGAGTTGCAGATTCTAAGAGTTTCAGATTCATAGAGTTCTGGGTTCCCAGACTTTTGGATTCATAGAGTTTTTGGTATCGCAAAGTTCCAATTTTGCTGAGTTCAGGATTCACAGTGTTCAGATTCATAGAGTTTTGGTTTCCCAGTGTTTTGGAATCATAAAGTTATGAGTTCCCAAAGTTTCGGATACATAGAGTTTTGCTTTCACATTGTTACGGATTTCTAAATTTTCAAATTTATAGAGTTTTAGATTCAAAGATTTGTAGCTTCATAGAGTTTCAAATTCGCAAAGTTTTAGATTCATAGAGTTCTGGGTTCTTAGAGTTTTGGATTCCCAGAGTTTTGGTTTTCGATAGTTTTGGATGGCAAAACAAAGTGGATGGAAAATAAGGTGGACAGCAAAACAAGGGTGAACAATGGCAAGAGAGAGGACACCATTGACTAGAGGAAAACCATGAGACCACACAGAAGAGAAGATAGCAGATCTAGAATGGGTGAGACCACACCATCGGCTGAAAGAAAAGAGTGACCAACGGCAAGAGAAAATGCACGATGAGAGAAGACTCACTGTAAGAGGAGATGGCACACCATCAATAAGGGAAGAGACATCACACTAACGGGCAAGAGTATCCCAAATGCGTGAAACAGTCGAGTGAGCAAACCAAGCATCCAAAAGGTGTGAAACATACAAAATTATTCTGAAGGTGTGAAATGTGTGACCGAAACACCAAACCCCTAGAAAGTGTTTAAATGTGAAAGCAAACTCGTGAGGTGTGAAACGGACAGGGGAGTGCAGCAAAACTGTGAAGCGGACGAGTGTGTGAAGCGTGAAACTAGCAAAGTGAACAACTAGAAACATGGGTGAGGTGAGAGACCAGTAAAGCATGCAAAATGGAAATGTGCGTGAGACATGAAATGCCAAACCAGAAATGTGAGGCAGGTCGTGAGACAGTGAGACTGTGAGATCAGGAGACGGGTGAGATCATGAGATGATGAAAGTAGGAGTTGTGTGAAACTACCTAGAGAAGGAATTCAATGAAGCATTGGAAAGAACTCAACATATTTCCAAATTTATTCAAGAGAGGTTAGAGAGTTTTGTGGTGAACTTCTAGATGACAGTAAAGCAGCCTACTCAATTTAATAGAGGCAAGACAAGCTAGAAGAAGAGTAGACACAATAAGTGACACTCTTTGTATTGTACTTGCTTTGTATTTGCAATAGTGAAAGGTGCAGAGGATTAAGACATCTATTATAACTACATTGTGAATATAAGGAGTACCACACCGGTATTCTCAAGTATAGTGGATTGTCTTGGTAAAGGAAGAATCCCTACCACCATAGACAAACGCCACATTAACGGAACCATATAAATCTCTTGTGTCCTTACTTTGAATTTACGTTTTGTGTTTTGAATTGAGTTGTGAACACAGCTAAAGTATCATCAAACCCATAATCTAAAAAAGACCTAATCAAGAACATCCAATCTGTTTAATAGATAAGGTATATAAAAGGTGACTTTGGTGACTATTGTGATTAGTAGGTAATAATAGATTTGCCTTAGTCGAATTTGAGAAAGTGTTTGCTTTTGAGAAGAATTTGAAGTTGTTCACATACTTACGTATTAACAAGAGATAGAGTATTAAATAAGTAGAATACTTTGACTTAATTTATCGAAGTGTGTTTTTAAGGGATTTGATATTGATTCACCCCCCTCTCATTATCACAGACTAGTAGATCCTAGGGTGAAGTTGGGAACTTCAATTGGTATCAAAGCACAAGTTCACCAGTTTGAAGCTTAATAGCTTGGTGTACTAGTTTGAAGGGTTTCAGAAGTTTTAACTTGTTCAACATATACTGAGAAATGGATGTCAGTACTAGCACTAGCACTACTTATAGCATGAAGGTTCCAATCTTCAACGGAACCAACTACCATATGTGGAGAGCGAGAATGTAGGTGGTATTTGCAACCATAGGCATAATCGTGGTGAAATCCATACAGGAGGGTTTTGTGGCCCCAAAAGAAAGTAAAGATCTAACCCCAGAGGAATTAAGGTAGTTTGAGATAAATGGGAAGGCCTCAAACTTCATCATTTCAACATTGATTGATGTTGAGTATGCAAAAGTTATGGACTGCAGATCTACTAAGGAGATATGGGATAGACTACCGAAAGTCAATAAAGGTGATGCCAAAATGAAGGAGGCCAAGCTTCAAGTGTTCAAAGAAAGATATGAATCTCTTAAAATGTAGAAAAATGAAACAGTCCAAGAGTTCTTCAGCAGGGTTATTGATGCTGTAAACGATCTTAAAAGTCATGGGAAGAACAAGAAGGACTCATCTATTATGAAGAAGATTCTGGAAATTCTGCCTGAGAGGTTTACCTCAAAGGTGGCAGCCATAGAGGAGAGTAGAGATCTCAATTCTATGTCACTGCATGATCTCTAGTGCAATCTCATTGCATATGAGATGAGAATAAAGTCAACTAAAAGCTCCTCAACATCAAAGCTATCAAAGGAGGCAACTTTCAAAGTTATGAGACACTTAAAGATAAGAGAAGAGGAAGAATCATCTAATGAGGATGATGATGATGATGATAAGAAAGAAAGTGAAGGTGAAGTGTTGACTTACTTCACAAGGAAATTCAAAAAGGGGTCTAAGAAGGGAAAAGGACAGTTGTCCATGATATATTATTGTTGTGGGCAAACTGGACACTTTGCTTCTCAGTGTAAAGTGAAACTTGATGATGAAGATGAGGATGGTGATGATGAGTAGAATTCAAAATAGAGAAGACCATCATTCAAATCAAAGAAGTCTAGCAAGAAGACTACTAACCCATGGAAGAAGAAGAGAGGCGCATTCAAGAGTTATGTGAGTCAGATAAAAGAAGCTGATGAGGAGGAAGATGAAAACTCATTAGATGAGTATGCCTTTATGACATCAGCTTAAGGTGGTAGTTCAACCTTTGAAGAAGAAGAGGAGATTGATGAAGAAGAACCAAATATTGAAGTTGAGTTGGAAGTAGCTTCAAAGGAGATAATCAGAAGGGGCAAAACCATAAGAAGGTTGGAGGCTCACATAAAACAAGTTGAAGCAAAGTCTAAGGAAGCAAAAAGTCAAAAAGATGAAATAAGGGCTGATCATATTGACTTGAAAAGAAGATTTAAAGAATAGATCAAAATATGTGAAGACCTTATAATAGAGCTTGGCTCAAGGACTTCAAAAATTGAAGGAATGGAGAAAGAGTTGTTAAGACTTCAGTAACAACTCAAAAGAAGTAAAGAGAACTTACAGAAGCTTGAAATGATAGGAGAAATAAGTTCTGTAAGAGAAAAGAAGAATGAAAAGAAAGTGTAGCAATCTGAAGCTATATTACCTAAAGATAATAAGAATGTGCCACATAAGTTGAAAGAGAATGTTGTGACTTAGGATAAGATAGCTGAGAATAAAGAAGATTTGAAGAAGCAACCTAAGGTTACAAACAAAAATGAAGAAAAGAGAGTCAGCCAGCAAAGGGCTACGACTGAACAAAAGAAGGAGAAGAAGGTGAATGAAATGAAAGCCATACAAGCAAAGAAGCCAACTACTTTGTCTACACCGCAAGTAATGAATAAAAGAAAACAAGCTGTGAGTAAACCCAAAAAGAGGCAATTTCAAGGTCATTGTCTTTATTGTGGAGTTTAGGGTCATAAGGCAAGTAACTACTGGTGGAAAAGGCTAGTATACATCTCCAACTTAAAAGGAATCGATGTTGCATACATGGGGAGATAGTACAGAATTCAGAAGAGAACACCTGTCATGAGTTCTTGCACATACTGTAAAAGGCAAGGACATATTGACAAGGATTGTTGGTGGAAGCCCAAACCAGTGGTTTCAAAGAACAAGTTTGCTATATTGGCAGACTTGGAACAGTGTGAAAGGTACAAACAGGATGGCCATAATGCCAAGAGATGCATAACACTTCTCTCTGAGCAAGGAAGACACTCGATAGCACAGTAAAAATAATTGGTGCAGTCAAAGCTGAGAAAAAGGAGAAAGTTATCTTCCAGCCAGTTCAAAATAAGAAACATAAAGCTAAAAGGGAGGTGGCTAATATAGTTAAAATTGCATTAAAGGCTAACTACAAGGATAAGCAATGGATCCTTGATAGTGGATGCACTTCACACATGACAAGAGACAAGAGTAAATTATCAAAGCTAAAGAAGTCAAGAGAAGGCAAAGTCAAGTTTGGCAATGATGATTCACTTAACATTAGTGGTCAAGGGTCAATAAATATTGGAAAAAGAAAGCTGAAAGATGTTCTGCACATTGAAGGACTTAGATATAATCTAGCATACGTCAGCTAACTATACAATGAAGACCATAAAGTGATATATACGAAAACAAGTTGCCAAGTAAAGAGTAAAAAAGGCAATACTGTTGCAACCGGGAAGAGAATAGTTGGAAATTTATATGTGATTGATGAGTATAAGACAAACAGCTGTTTACTTACAAAAGAAGAAGAAAATCAACTCTGGCATAGGAGGCTAGGGCACTTAACAAAGAAGAACATAAGGAAGCTGACCACTATTCATATAATCAGAGACATCCCAAACCTCAAGAGAGAGAGGGAGTATGTCTGCTCAGCATGCTCTAAAGGAAAATATGTCAAAAAGAACTATAAGACCAAAGAGTTCAGTTTTAAAGCAGTGCTTGACATTGTACATACTAATTTGTGTGGGCCAATGAGAACAAAAGGGTTAAATGGTGAAAGGTACTTCATCTTGTTTGTTGATGATTATTCCAAAAGGACCTACATCATACACATCAAACACAAGTCAAAAGTTTTGAAATGCTTCAAGAGATACAGAAGATTAGTTGAAAATGAGAGTGAAAAGAAGATCAAAGTATTGAGGTCAAATTAAAGCACAGAATTTACAAATGACATTTTTGAAGATTTCCTTGAGAAGCATGGTATTCACCATCAGATGGCAGCAACATGAACACCTTAACAGAAAGGGGTGGTAGAGAGGAAAAATAGAGCTGTGGTTGAAATGACAAGAACTCTACTACTGGAATCCAAGCTTCACACAAGATTTTAGATAGAAGCAACATTTACAGTTATGCACCTACTAAATAGAGTTTTACTAAGGCCTAATACTGATAAGACTCCATATGAGCTATGGAGTGGGAAAAAGACAATAGCCAAGTATCTTAGAATCTTTGGTAGCCCATGTTTTGTGAAGGACAAGGAGCAAAACTTGGGAAAATTCAATGTTAGGTTTGATTAAGGAATCTTTTTGGGATACTCAGCAAGGACAAAAGGTTAAGAGTTTTTCTGCATAAGTTAGGAAAAGTTATCATGTCCAGTGATGTGAGAATAAATAAGAATTGGAAAACAATGCATAATGGAGAAGCTAAGGATAATAAAGAAGATGACTTCAAGATAGATGTAGAATCAGACCAACCTAAAGAAAAGGAACAAGAAGTAAGTTCAAACTGAGAGAAGAGTGAGTCTGAAAATGAAGAAAGAGATCCCCTTGTAGCTAAGACTGTGCAAGAAAGAAAGATAAAGAAAATGTGGACTAGTACTCATTAAGGAAATTAGATCATAGGTGACCCATCAGTAGGAGTTACAACAAGAAGAAGAATTATGGGAACTACTACTTTATTCTCACAAGTTGAACTTAAATCTGTTGAAGAGGCTACACAAGACATAGCCTGGGTTAAAGCTATCAATGAGGAGCTGGATCAAATCGATAAGAATGATACATAGGAGCTGGTTCCAAGACCCACTAACAAGAATCTCATAGGAACAAAATGGGTTTTTAGGAATAAACACAATGAAGATGGCAAGGTGGTGAGGATTAAGGCCAGAATCATTTGCAAAGGCTACACTTAGATAGAAGGATTAGATGTTGATGAAACTTTTGCACTAATAGCAAGGTTGGAAATATCAGAATGTTCTTAGCTTTGGCAGCACATAAGAGGTACAAAGTTTACCAAATGGATGTGAAATCAGCCTTTCTGAATGGGCTCCCTAAAAGAAGAAGTGTATATTGAACAACCTGATGGAGTATAAATCAGTGAGGATGAGACACACATGTGTAAGATAAAGAAGGCCTTGTATGGACTTAAACAATCTCTAAAAGCATGGTACAACAGGATAAATGCGTATTTGAGAAGGTTGAACTTTAGAAGAGGAACAGTTGATAATAACCTATATGTGTTCAACTCAGAGAAAGGCCAACTGATAACCATAGTATATGTAGATGACGTCATCTTTGGAGGGGATCATTTTGAGCTATGCCAAGGATTTGCATAGAAGATGAGTGAGAAATTTAAGATGTCATTGATTGGAGAAATTATTTGCTTTCTTGGATGATAAAATAGTGTGAAGAAGGTATTTTATTTCTCAGACAAAATATGCCAAAAAGATGCTGAAAAAGTTTGGCATGAAGAATAGTAGACCTATTAGTACCTTTATGACAATAGGTTGCAAGTTAACAAAAGATCAGAAGGGAAGGAGTACAAGCCTTACAGAATATAGGAAGATGATAGGGAGCCCGCCTTACAACATCAAGGCTTGATCTTATGCAACCTATGTGTGTTGCCAGCAGATTCCAAGTTAATCCTAAGGAATCTCATGTGTTGGCAATGAAAAGAATCCTAAGATACCTCAAAGGGACATTGAAAATGGGTTTGTGGTATCTGGCCATGGATTCTGTAAAACTATGAGCATACACTAATTTAGATTGGGCAGGAAGTATATGACAGAAAATCAACTAGCAGCTGCAGCTTTTACTTGGATTCAAAGTGTGTTGTATGGTTAAGTAGAAAGCAAAACAATGTTGCTTTGAGCACAACTGAGGCTGAGTATATGGCTGCTTGTACAGCATGTACTCAGGTGATATGGATACAAAGACAATTGGAAGACTTGGGTGTTGAAGTGAAGTTACCAATAAGTGTACTTTGTGATAATCAAAGTGCTATTGATCTCAATAAGAATTAGGTTCATCATTCAAGGAGCAAGCATATTGACATCTGGTATCACTTCATCAAAGATTAAGTGGAACAGGGTACAATTTAGTTGGAGTATGTTGGCATAGGGTACCCACAACCTTGTATGGGTTGTAATTGTTGTCAACTAGATTTAAGTGTGCAAGTAATTTGAAGCTATATAGAAGGGCAAGAAAGTAAGGCCACATGAAGGGGCAAGAAAGCAAATCACAATATAAGTAAGCCTTACTAGGGTTTTCATGGAATAGAGTATATAGACCAAGACCTTGGAAGACATAAGGGTACACGATAAAAGCACACCAACGGCAAGAGAGACCTTGGTAAGACAAAACCCAACAACAAGAGAAAAACCACAGGCTGGATGGAAAGGAGACAACACAGCAAAGAGGTTGATGACAAAATAGAGCGACGACAAAACTGAGTGGATGAGTTAACAGCAAAACAGAGTGGACGAGTGGATAGCAAAACATAAACGATGGCAAAAAAAAGTGGATAGAAAAATAGGGTGGACAGCAAAACAAGGGTGAACAATGGCAAGAGAGAGGACACCACCAGCTAGAGGAAAACGGTGAGACCACCCAAAAGAGAAGATAGCAGATCTGGAACCGGTGAGACCAGATCAAAGTTGGAACGGGTGAGACCACACCACCGGTTGAAGAAAAGAGTGACCAATGGTAAGAGAAAATGCACGGTGAAAGAAGACTCACCATGAGAGGAGACAACGCACCATCAATAAGGGAAGATACTGCACACAACAGGCAAGAGCATCCCAAAGGCATGAAACAATCGAGTGAGCAAACCAAGCATCCCAAAGGTGTGAAATGGACGAAAATATTTTGAAGTTGTGAAACGTGTGACCGAAACACCAAACCCTTGGAAAGTGTGTGAATGTGAAAGCAAACCTGTGAGGTGTGAAATGGATAGGGGAGTGCAGCAAAACTGCGAAGTGGACGAGTGCATGAAGAGTGAAACTAGCAAAGTGGGCAAACTAGAAACGTGCGTGAGGCGTGAGACCAGCAAAGCGTGCAAACCAGAAATATGCATGAGACATGAAATGCCAAACCAGAAACATGAGGTAGGCCGTGAGACAGTGTGACTGTGAGATCAGGAGACAAGTGAGATCATGAGACGGTAAAGGTAGGAGTTGTGTGAAATAATCTAGAGAAGGAATTCAGTAAAGCATTGGAAAGGACTCAATGTATTTCTAGATTTCTTCAAGAGAGGTTAGAGAGTGTTGTGATGAACTTCTAAACGGCAATGAAGCAGCCTACTCAATTTAACAGAGGCAAGACAAGTTAGAAGAAGAGTAGACACAATAAGTGACACTTTTTGTATTGTACTTGCTTTGTATTTGCAATAGTGAAAGGAGTAGAGGATTAAGATATGCATTGTAACTACATTGCGGACATAGGGAGTACCACACTAGTATTCTCAAGTATAGTGGATTGTCTTGGTAGAGGAAGAATCCCTACCAACGTAGACATACGTCACATTGATAGAATCATGTAAATCTCTTGTGTCCTTACTTTGAATTTACGTTCTGTGTTTTGAATTGTGTCATGAATGCAGCTAAAGTATCATCAAACCTATAACTTAAAGAAGATCTAATCAAGAACATCCAATCTATCTAATAGGCAAGGTGTCTGAAAGGTGACTTTAGGGACTATTATGATTAGTAGGTAACAATAGATTTACCTTAGTCGAATATGAGAAAGAGTTTGCTTTTAAGAAGATTTTGAAGTTATTCACATACCTGCATATTGATGAGAACTAGAGTATTAAATAAATAGAATACTTTGACTTAAATTATCAGAGTGTGTTTTTAAGGGGTGTGATACTAATTCACCCCCCTTTTAGTATCACGGACTAGTAGATCCTAGGGTGAAGTTGGAAACTTTATGCAGTTTTGGATTTCTAGAGTTCCTATTTTGCAAAGTGCCAGATTCATAGAGTTACAATTTTACAGAGTTCCAGATTTGTAGAATTCTGGATTGCTAGAGTTTCAGTTTCACAAGATTTCGATTTCATAGAGTTTTAGATTTGCAAAGTTCGTACTTCATAGAGTTTCAGATTCGTAGAGTTCTTATTTCATAGTGTTTTGAATTCTTAGAGTTTTGGATTCACAAAATTCTGAATTCCCAGATTGTCAATTTCCTAAAGTTCTAGTTTCATAAATTCCGGATTCACAAAGTTGCGGTGTCGCATATTTCTAGATTTGCAGAATTTTGAGTTCCCAAAGTTTCAATTTCAGAGAGTTTAGGTTTTACAGAGTTTCAATTTCATAAAGTTTCGAATTCACAGAGTTTCGGTTTCATAGTGTTCTAGATTCCAAGAGTTATGGAGTCCAAGAGTTTTGGATTCATAAAGTTCCAAGTTCCTAAATTTAGGAATTCTTAAAGTTCTTGCATCATAGAGTTTCAATTTCACTGAGTTCAGGATTCACAATGTTTAGATTCACAGACTTATGGTTTCCCAGTATTCTGGATTTACAAATTTTTGGGTTCCTAGTGTTCTGCTTTCACATGGTTCTAGTTTTCTAGATTTTTGAATTCATAGAGTTCTAGATTTGTGAAGTTTCAAATTCAATGATTTCTATCTTTATAGAGTTTTAGATTCATAAAGTTTTAGATTTATAGAGTTTTGTGTTCAAGTTTTACCAAGTTTCAGTTTCATAGAGTTTCGGATTCATAGAGTTTCAGTTTCGTAGTGTTTTGAATTCCTAGAGTTACGGATTCCAAGAGTTTCAGGTTCCAAGACATTTAGATTCTCAGAGTTTCAGCATCGCAGAGTTCCAATTTCACTGAGTTCAGGATTCATACTGTTCAGATTCACAGAGTTCTGATTTCCTAATGTTCTAGATTCAAAGAGTTATGGGTTCCCAAAAGTTTGGTTTTGCACTATTTTGGATTTCCATTTTTCTAAATACATAGAGTTCCAGATTTACAGAGTTTCAGATTCAAAGATTTCCATCTTCGTAGAGTTTCAGATTCGCAAAGTTATGGATTTGTAGAGTTTTGGGTTCAAAAAATTTTAGATTCTGAGAGTTCTAGTTTCCAAGAGTTCTGGATTTGCAGTGTTTTGGTTTCATAATTTTCTATATTCACAGAGTTATGGATTCCAAGAGTTTCAGATTTGCAGAGTTCCAAGTATCCAGACTTTCAGATTCTTAGAGTTTTGGTGCCCTAGAGTTTTGATTTTAATGAGTTCAGGATTCACAGAGATCCAATTTCGTAGAGTTTTAGATTTGCAAATTATGGATTTGCAAGGTTTTGGTTTTGTAGTGTTCCAAATTCACTAAGTCTCGAATTCTTATAGTTCTTCCCTTCCAAAATTCCAAATTCACTGAGTTCCAAATTTATAGAGTTATGGGTTTGCAAAGATGTAGATTCCAAGAGTTGCGGTTTCACATGTTTGTAGTTTCTCAAAGTTTTAGATTCGCAGAGTTATAAATTCACTGAGTTCCAATTTCACAGAGTTCTAGAAATAGAGACTTTTGGGTTCTACAAGTTTCAGATTCATAGAGTTTTGGATCCCATGAGTTCCAAATTTGCTGAGTTCCAGATTCACAGAGTTGTTGGTTCCCAAAGTTTTGGATTCGTAGAGTTTTGATTTGTAAAGTTACAAATTCGTAGAATTTCAGATACAAAGAGTTCCAGCTGCATAGAGTTTTGGATTCATAGAATTCCATGTTCCCATAGTTTCAGAGTTTTAAAATTCCTGTTTCGCAAAGTGCCAAATTCATAGAGTTACAATTTTACAAAGTTTCAGATTTGTAGAATTTCGGATTGCTAGAGTTTTAGTTTCATAAGGTTCCAGTTTCGCAAAGTTCTAGATTTGCAATGTTCTCATTTTATAGAGTTTCGGATTAAAGTTCCTATTTTATAATGTTATGAATTCCCAGAGTTTAGGCTTTACAGAGTTTCGATTTCATAGAGTTTCGAATTCATAGAATTTTGGTTTCATAGTATGCGAGATTCCTAGAGTTACGAATTCCAAGGGTTTCAAATTCATAGAGTTCTAAGTTTTCAGATTTACGAATTCTTAGATTTCCTGCATCTTAGAGTTTCGAATTCACTGAGTTCAGGATTCACAGTGTTTAGATTCACAGACTTATGGTTTCTTAGTGTTCTGGATTCACAAAGTTCTAGGTTCCCAGAGTTTTAGATTCCCAGTGTTATGCTTTTGCACAATTCTAGTTTTCCATATTTTTGAATTCGTAAAGTTCTAGATTCACAAAGTTTCAAATTCAAAGATTTCTAGTTTCATAGAGTTTTGGATTCGCAGAATTTTGGATTTGTATAGTTTTGTGTACCTAGAGTTTCAATTTCATAGAGTTCAAGTTTCACCGAGTTTCAATTTCACAAAGTTTCAAATTTGTAGAATTTCAATTTTGTAGTGTTCTAGATTCCTAGAGTTGCAAATTCCAAGAGTTTTAGGTTCCCAGATATTTGGATTCTTAGAGTTCTAGCATTGTAGAGTTCCAATTTTGTAGTGTTCTATTCCCAGAGTTATAGATTCCAAGAGTTTCGGATTCACAGAATTTCAGGTTCCCAGACATTCAGATTCTCAGAGTTATGGTATCGCAGAGTTCCAATTTTGTTGAGTTCAGGATTTATAGTGTTCAGATTCACAAAGTTCTGGTTTTCTAGTGTTCTGGATTCCCAAAGTATCCCTTTCGCACTATTTTGGATTTCTAGATTTTTGAATTCATAGAGTTCCAAATTCACAACATTTCAAATTCAAAGATTTTCAGCTTTGTAGAGTTTCAGATTCGCAAAGTTCTGGATTCATAGAGTTTTGGGTTCACAAAGTTTCGGATTCCCAGCATTCTGGTTTTCGAGAGTTTCAAAAGTGTTTTAGGTTCCTAATGTTCTAGATTCCTAAAGTTGTGGATTCCAAGAGTTTCAAATTTGCAGAGTTCTGAGTATCCAAACTTTCATATTCTTAGAGTTTCAGTGTGCCAAAGTTCTGATTTTGCTGAGTTCATGATTCACAGAGTTTTGATTTCTAAGAGTTCTAGATTTGTAGAGTTCTGGTTTTGTAGTGTTCCAAATTTGTTGAGTTCCAAATTCTTATAGTTTTACTCTTCCAAAATTCCAAATTTGCTAAGTTCCCAATTCTCAGAGTTCTAATTTTGTAGAGTTCTGGGTTTGCAGAGTTGCGGATTCCAAGAGTTGCAGTTTTGCAGGTTTGTAGTTTCTCAAAGTTTTGGATTCACAAAGTTCCAAATTCACAGAGTTCTAGAAATGGAGAGTTCTGGGTTCCAAAAGTTTTAGATTCCATGAGTTCCAAATTCGCTGAGTTCTAGATTAGCAGAGTTGTTGGTTCCCAGAGTTTTGGATTCATAGAGTTTTGATTTGTAGAGTTACAGATTTGCAAAATTCCAGATTAGAAGAGTTCCATCTACGTAGAGTTTTGGATTCATAGAATTTCATGTTCCCATAGTTTTGGATTCCTAGAGTTCTTATTTCACAAAGTGATAGATTCGCAGAGTTGCGATTTTGCGGAGTTCCATATTCATAGAATTCTGGGTTGCTAGAGTTTTGGTTTCACAAGGTTCCAGTTTCACAATGTTTTGGATTTGCAAAGTTCTCGCTTCATAGAGTTTCGGATTTGTAGAGTTCCTGTTTCATAGTGTTATGAATTCCCAGAGTTTCAAATTCGTAGAGTTATAGGTTCTTAGACTGTTGATTTCCTAGAGTTCTAGTTTCATAAAGTTCTAGATTCACAGAATTGTGGTGTCGCATATTTTTGGATTCGCAGAGTTCTGGGTTCCCAAAGTTTTGGATTCCCAAAGTTCCAATTTCACAGAGTTCAAGTTTCACAGAGTTTCGAATTCATAGAGTTTTGGTTTTGTAATGTTATGGATTCCCAAAGTTGCAGATTCCAAGAATTTTGAATTTGTAGAGTTTTGGGTTCCTAGACATTCGAATTCCAGAGTTTCAAATTCACAGATTTTTAATTTCATAGAGTTACAAATTCATAGAGTTCCAAATTCATAGAGTTTTAGTTTCGCAGAGTTCTGGAATCACAGAGTGTTGGGTTCCATAAGTTTCAGATTCCTAGAATTTCAGCTTCCATGAGTTTTAGATTTGTAGAGTTCCAAATTCACAGAGTTTGGGGATCCCAGTGTTTTAGATTCGCAAGGTTCCAGATTCCTAAACTTTTGGTTTCGCATAGTTCTGATTTGCAAAGTTCCAAATTCGTAGAGTTCTTGGTTCCATGAGTTTTAGATTCCCAAAGTTTTGGATTCCCTGACCTCCAAATTTGCAACGTTCTAGGTTGTTAGAGTTTTAGTTTCACAAGGTTTTGGTTTTGCAGAGTCTTGGATTCACAAAGTTTTGGATTTGCAGCACTTCGGTTTTGTGGTGTTCCAAATTCGATGAGTTCCAAATTCTTACAGTTATGATCTTCTAGAGTTCCAAATTCACAGAGTTCCCAATTGTTAAAGTTCCAATTTTGTAATGTTCTAGTTTCATAGAGTTGAAGTTTCAAAGAGTTTGCAGTTTCATAGAGTTTCGAATTCGCAGAGTTTTGAAATCACAGACTTCTGAGTTCCATAAGTTTTGGATTCCATGAGTTCCAGATTCACTAAGTTCCAGACTCATAAGGTTCTGAAACATAAGGTTCCAGTTGTTAGAGTTTTGATTTAGTAGAGTTTCAGATTCACTGAATTTTAGGTTGTCAGAGTTTTGGTTTCATGAAGTTTCAGTTTCATAGAGTTCTAAATTTGTAAAGTTCTCATTTCGTAAAGTTCCAAATTTGCAAAGAATTGGTTTCGCAGAGTTCTAAATTGCTAGAGTTCTTATTTCGTAGTGTTCTGAATTCCCAAAGTTATAGTTTCCAAGAGTTTCAGATTTGTAGAGTTCCAGGTTCCTAGACTGTCAAATTGCCAAAGTTTTGATTTTGTAGAGTTCTGGATTCGTAAAGTTATGGTTTCACAAATTTTTAGATATGCAAAGTTCTAGGATCTTAAAGTTTTGGATGAGAGTTTCAGTTTCTTAGAGGCCCAGTTTCGTAGAGTTTCAATTTCACAGAATTTCAGAGTTGTAGAGTCTTAATTTCGTAGTGTTCTGGATTCCCATAGTTGTAGATTCCAAGAGTTTTAGATTCATAGAATTTCGAGTTCCCAGACTTTCAGATTCTTCAAGTTTTGGTGTCGCAAAGTTCCAATTTCGTTGAGTTCAGGATTCACAGAGTTCTAATTTCTTAGTGTTTTGGATTCACAGTGTTTTGGTTCCCAGAGTTTTGGATTCCCAAAGTTCCGTTTTTGCACAGTTCTGGTTTTCTAGATTTCCAAATTTACAAAGTATCGGATTCAAAGATTTCTAGTTTCGTAGAGTTTTAGATTCGTGGAGTTTTGAATACTCAGTGTTTTGGCTTCGTAGAATTCTGGATTCACAGAGTTTCAGTTTCGTAGTGTTTTGAATTCCTAAAGTTGGGGATTCCAAGAGTTTTAGATTTGCAGAGTTCTAGGTTCACAGACTTTCGAATTCCTAGAGTTGTGGTTTTGCAAAGTTTTGGATTCGCAGAGTTATGGTTTTGCAAAGTTCTGGATTCTCAAAGGTTGGGGTTCCCAGAGCTTCACATTCGTAATGTTCCAGATTCCTAGATTTCATGTTTCAAAAAGTTTTGGATTCATAGAGTTTTAGGTTCCATGAGTTTCAGATTAATAGGGTTTTAGATTCACTAAGTTCCAAATTTGCAAAGATTCGGGTTGCTAGAGTTTTGATTTCACAAGGTTCTGGTTTCGCAGAGTTTTAAATTTGCAAAGTTATGCATTCATAGAGTTCCAAATTTACTGAGTTCTAGATTCATACAATTTCAGTCTTCTAGAGTTCTAGATTCACAAAGTTCTGGTTTTTTAGTGTTACAGGTTGCAGTGTTATGGTTTCCAAGAGTTATAGTTTCACAAAGTTATGGTTTTGCAGAGTTCTAAATTCGTAGAGTGTCAAATTTGTAGAGTTTTGGAATTGCAAAGTTGTATATTCCATAAGTTTCATATTACCAGAGTTTCAAATTCCATGAGTTCCAGATTTGCTTAATTCTGAATTAGTAGCGTTTTGGGTTCTCAAACTTTTGGATTTGCAAAGTTTTGATTTGTATAGTTTCAGATTCGAAGAGTTCCAGCTTTGTAAAGTTCCTGATTCACAGAATTTTGTGTTCGTAGAGTTTTGGATTCCTAGAGTTCTAGTTTTGTAAAGTTTCAAATTCGTAGAGTTGCAGTTTTGTAGAGTTTCAGATTCGTAGAATTCTGGGTTGCGAGAGTTTCAATTTCATAGAGTTTTGATTTGAAGATTTTTGTAGTGTTCTGGATTTCCAAGATTACAGATTCCAAGAATTTCAGATTCATAGAGTTCTGGGTTCCTAGACTTTCGAATTCTCAAAGTTCCAGTCGTAGAGTTCCGATTTCACTGAGTTTAGGATTCACAGAGTTCTGCTTTCCCAAAGTTTTGGATTCACAGCGTTTCGGGTTCCAAAAGTTCTGCTTTCTCACAATTCCAGTTTTCCATATTTTCAAATTTGTAGAGTACCAAATTTGTAGATTTTTGAATTCAAAGATTTCCAACTTCATAAAGTTTTGGAATCGTAGAGTTTTGTGATCCATAAGTTTCAAATTACCAAAGTTTCAAATTTTATGAGTTCCAGTTTGCTTAGTTCCAAATTAGCAAGGTTTTAAGTTCCAAGAGTTTTGGATTAGCAGAGTTTTGATTTCATAGAGTTCTGAATTCACAAAGTTTTATATTCGAAGAGTTTTGACTTCGTAAAGTTTCAGATTCACAAAATTTTGTGTTCATAGAGTTTTGGATTCCTAGAGTTTTGGTTTCGTAAAGTTTTGGATTTACAAAATTTCGTATTCGCAGAATTCTAGGTTGCCAAATTTTCAGTTTCATAGAATTTTGGAGTCATAGCGTTTTAGTTTCATAGTATTTTGGATTTCTAGAGTTACAGATTCCAAGAGTTTTAGATTCATAGAGTTCTGCATTCCTAGACTTTCGAATTCTCAAAGTTCTAGTGTCATAGAGTTCTTATTTCATTGAGTTTAGGATTTATAGAGTTTAAATTCACAGAGTTCTAGTTTCCTAATATTCTAAATTTACAGCATTTCGTGTTTCCTGAGTTTTGGATTCCCAAAGTTTCACTTTCACATAATTCTAGTTTTCCAGATTTCCAAATTTGAAGAGTTTCAAATTCAAAGATTTCCAACTTCATAGAGTTTTAGATTCATAGTATTCTTGATTCATAGAATTCTGAGTTCCTAGAATTTTGGATTCCTAAAGTTCTGGATTCGCAGAGCTGCGGTTTCACAAATTTTTGGATTCATAAAGTTCCAGGTTCCTAGAGTTTCAGATTCCTAAAGTTTGGGTTTTGCAAAGTTCTGATTTCATAGTGTTTCGGTTTCATAGAGTTCTAGATTTGCAAAATTTCAATTTTGTAGAGCTTTGGATTCCCAAAGTTACAGATTCCAAGAATTTCAAATTCATAGAGTTTCAGGTTCCCAGACTTTTGGATTCTCAAAGTTCCAATGTTGCAAAGTTCCAATTTTGTTGAGTTTAGGATTCACAGTGTTCAGTTTCATAGTGTTTTGGTTTCCCAATGTTTTGCATTCACAAAGTTCCGTGTTGCCAAAGTTTTGGATTTCCAGATTTTTCAGTTTTGCACAGTTTTAGTTTTCGAGATTTCCAAAATCATAGAGCTCCAGATTCATAGAGTTTTAAATTTAAAGATTTCCAGTTTCATAGAATTTTGGAATCACAGAGTTCCAGAATACTAAAGTTCTAAAATTTCAAAGTTCTTGGTTCCATCAGTTTTAGATTACCAGAGTTTTGGATTCTATAAGTTCCAAATTTGCTGAGTTACAAATTCGTAAGGTTTTGGGTTCCCAGAGTTTTGGATTTACAGAGTTTTGATTTCATAGAGTTTTGGATTCGCAAGGTTTCGAATTCGAAGAGTTCCAACTTCATAAAGTTTTAGAGTCACAAAGTTCAGGAATAAAAAAATTTTGTGTACCCAAAGTTTCAGATTCATAGAGTTTTGATTTTGAAGTGTTTCGGATTCACAAAGTTTCAGATTTGAAGAGTTCTAACTTCTTAGAATTTCAGATTCGCAGAATTCTGGATTCATAGAATTTCATGTTCCCAGAGTTTTGGATTCACAGAATTCCTATTTTGTATAGTGCCGGATTCACAAAGTTGCAGTTTCACCAAGTTTTGGATTCACTGAATTTTGGATTTCCAAAGTTTCAGTTTCAAAAGGTTCTAGTTTTGCAGAATTTTGGATTTTCAATGTTTCAAAAGGTGCCGAATTCACCAAGTTTTGCAATGTTTAAGTTTCACAAAGTTCCAAATTCGCAAAGATTTTGTTTCGAGAGTTCCATATTCGAAGAGTTCCGGCTTCATAGGGTTTCGGATTCACAAAGTTTCAGATTTGCAAAATTTTGTGTTCCTAAAGTTTTGTATTCCCAGATTCGGGCAAGCGCGATGGACCTTCAAGGCCATGCTTCATATGTGATGGACCACATTGGGTTAAGGATTGCCCTAACCGCAAAGTGATGAATGCTATTGTAGCAGAACTCAACAAGGAGAAGTTTAAGGAGGAGTCATTTCCTGTTTCATAAAGTTCTAAATTTACAAAGTTGTAGTTTCATTGAATTTTAGATTTTTAAAGTTCTGAGTTGCCAAAATTTCATTTTCACAAGGTTCTAGTTTTGCAGAGTTTTGGATTTGCAAAGTTCTTATTTCACAAAGTTCTAGATTCACAAAGATTCAGTTTTGCAGAATTTCAAATTTGAAGAGTTCTGGCTTCATAAAGTTTCAAATTTATAGAGTTCTGGATTTGTAGAATTTTGTGTTCCCAAAGTTCTTGTTTTGTAAAGTTTCAGATTTGTAGAGTTACGATTTGATAGAATTTTGGATTCACAGAATTTTGGGATGATAGAATTTCATTTTCATAAGGTTGCAATTTTACAGAGTTCTAGATTTGCAAAGTTCTTCTTTTGCAAAGTTCTAAATTCGCAAAAATTCGGTTTCATAGAGTTCCTATTTCATAGTGCTCTGAATTCTCAGAGTTACAAATTCCAAGAGTTTCGAATTTGCAAAGTTTTAGATTCTTAAACTTTCATATTCCTAAAGGTTTGGTTTCATAGAGTTCCGGATTTGCAGAGTTGCAGTTTCATAGATTTTTGGATTCGCAAAGTTTCGGGTTTCGAGAGTTTCATATTCCTAAAGTTTTAGATTCCCAGAGTTCTGGTTTTACACAATTCTAGATTTGCAGAGTTCCAGATTCGTAGAGGTTTAGATTCCCTAAGTTCTAGATTTGCAATGTTCTTAGTTGCTAGAGTTTCAGTTTCACAAGTTTTCAATTTTGCAGAGTTTTGGATTTGCAGCATTCCAATTTTACAGAGTTCCAAATTCATTGAGTTTTGGATTCTTACAATTCCAATCTTCCAAAGTTCTAGATTCACAAAGTTTCCAATTGTTAGAGTTTCAGTTTTGTAAGGTTCCAAGTTCACAGAGTTGCAGTTTCGAAGAGTTACATTTTCACAAAGTTTCGGAATCACAGAGTTCTAGGTTCCATAATTTTCAAACTCCATGAGTTCCATATTTGCTAAGTTCTAGATTGGTAGGGTTCTGGCTTCCCAAGGTTTTAGATTTATAGAGTTTTCATTTCTTAGACTTTTGGATTCACAAAGTTTTGTATTCAAAGAGTTCCGACTTTGTAGAGCTTCGAATTCACAGAGTTCTAGATTCACAGAATTTAGTCTTCCCAGAGTTCCTGTTTCACAAAGTTCTAGATTTGTAGAGTTGCGATTTCACAAGCTTTCAGTTTCATAAAGTTTTGGATTTGCAAAGTTCTAGATTCGCAAAGATTCAATTTTATAGAGTTGTAGATTTGAAGAGTTCCAGCTTCGTAGAATTTTGGATTTGTAGAGGTATGGATTCGCAGAATTTCGTGTTCCTAAAGTTTTGGATTCCTAGAGTTCCTATTTTGCAAAGTTATAGTTTCACAGAATTTTGGATTCACAGAGTTTTGGGTTGCTAAAATTTTATTTTCACAAGGTTTCGGTTTCACAGAGTTTGGATTTACAAAGTTCTAGATTTGCAAAGATTCAGTTTCACAGAGTTCCTGTTTCATAGTGTTCTGAATTCCCAAAGTTGTCGATTCCAAGAGTTTTAGATTCACAGATTTCTGGGTTCCTAGACTTTCAGATTCCTAGAGTTTTGGTTTAGTAGAGTTTCAACTTTGCAAAGTTGCAATTTCGCAGATTTTTAGATTCGTAAAGTTCCAAGTTCCCAAAGTTTCAGATTCCTAAAGTTTCGAATTCAAAGAGTTTCGACTTTGTAAGGTTTCAAATTTGCATAATTCTGAATTCGCAAAATGTTTTGGATTCCTAGAGTTTCGATTTTACAAAGCTCTAGATTCGAAAAGTTGTGGTTTCATAAAGTTTTAGATTCACAAAATTATGGGTTGCCAGCATTTCATTTTCACAAGGTTTTGGTTTCATAGAGTTCTAGATTTGTAAAGTTCTCATTTCACAGAGTTTTGAATTTGCAGAATTTTAATTTTGTAGAGTTTTAGATTCACAGAGTTCAGGATTCAAAAAGTTCTAGCTTTGTAGAGTTTAAGATTCATAAAGTTTTAGTTTCATAGATTTTTGTGTTCCCAGAGCCTTGGATTCTCAGAGTTCTAGTTTCATAAAGTTTCAAATTCGTAAAGTTGTGGTTTCACAAAGTTTCGAATTTGCAGAATTCTAGGTTGCCAAAGTTTTGTTTTCATAAGATTCTGGTTCCATAGAGTTCTAGCTTTGCAAAGTTCTCATCTCATAGAGTTCAGAAATCATAGAGTTCCAGGTTCCATAAATTTCGGATCACAAGAGTTTCAAATTCCATGAGTTCTAAATTTGCTGAGTTTGAAATTCGCAGGGTTCTAGGTTCCCAGAATCTCAGATTCGAAAAGTTCCAGCTTTGTAGAGTTTTAAATTTGTAGAGTTTCGAATTTGCAGAATTTTGTGTTCTTATAGTTTTAGATTCCCAAAGTTTTGTTTTACAAAATTCTGGATTCGTAGAGTTGTAGTTTTGCAAAGTTATGGATTCGCAAAATTTCGGGTTGCCAAAATTTCAGTTTCACAAGGTTCCACTTTCGTAAAGTTCTGGATTTGTAAAGTTCTCATTTCACAAAATTTCAGATTCACAGTATTTTGATTTTGTAGAGTTCTAGATTTGAAGAGTTATGGTTTTGTAGAGGCTTTGTAGAGTTTTAGATTCACAGTATTTTGCGTTTCTAGAATTTCAGATTCATAGAATTTTGGTTTTGAAAAGCTTTGAATTCAAAAAATTATGGTTTTGCAGAGTTCTAGATTTGTAGAATTCTAGGTTTCCAGAGTTTTGATTTCATAAGGTTTCAGTTTTGCAAAGTTCTGGAGTTGTAAAGTTCTCGTCTCATAGAGTTCCGGATTCGTAGAGTTCCAGTTTTGTAATGTTCTAGATTCCCTAAGTTGTGGATTCCAGGAGTTTTAGATTTGCAAAGTTCTATGTTCCCAAACTTTTGGATTCCTAGAATTTCGGTTTCACAGAGTTCTAGATTTGGAGAGTTGCAGTTTCTTAGAGTTCTGGATTCGCAAAGTTCTAGTTTCATAGTGTTATAGATTCTTTGAGTTATGGATTCCAAGTGTTTTAGATTCATAGAGTTTTGTGTTCCCAAACTTTTAGATTCCTAGAATTTTGGTTTTGCAAAGTTCTAGATTCGCAAAGTTATAGTTTCATAAAGTTCCGAATTCATAGAGTTCGGGGTTCCTAGTGTTTTAGATTCGCAAAGTTCAAAATTCCCAGAGTTTCAGTTTTACAAAGTTCTAAATTCATAGAGTTCTCGTTTTGTAAAGTTTCAAATTCGCAGATTTTTGGATTCCCTAAGTTTTAGATTTGCAAAGTTTCAGTTTCATAGAATTCTGGATTTGTAAATTTCTAAATTCGTGGAGTTCTAGTTTTGTAGAGTTCCAAATTCGCTGAGTTTTGGATTCTTGCAGTTCCAGTCTTCCAGAGTTCAAACTTTGCAGAGTTCCCAATTTTCAAAGTTTCGATTTTGTAGAGTTCCAAGTTCACAAAGTTGTGGTTTTGCAGATTTGCATTTTCTTGAACTTCCAAATTTGCAAAGTTTCAGATTTGTAGGGTTTTGGGTTTCCAAAGTTTTGGATTCACAGAGTTTTGATTTTGTAGAGTTCCAAATTCACAAAGTTCTAGATTAAAATACTTATGGCTTTATAGAGTTTTGGATTTGCAGAATTTTGTGTTCCAAGAGTTTTGGATTCCCAAAGTTTCGAATTTATAGAGTTATGGTTTCACAGAGTTTTGAATTCACTAAATTTCGGGTTGCCAAAGTTTCAGTTTCATAAGTTTCTAGTTTCATAGAGTTTTGGATTTGCAAAGTTCTTGTTTCGCAACGTTCCAAATTTGTAAAGATTCAATTTCACAGAGTTTTATTTCATAGTGTTCTGAATTCCCAGAGTTGCAAATTCCAAGAGTTTTGCATTTGTAGAGTTTTGAGTTCCCAGACTGTTGGTTTCCTAGAGTTCTAGTATCATAGACTTGCACTTTCATAGATTTCCGCATTTGCAGAGTTCTGGGATCCCAAAGTTTTGGATTCCTAAAGGCCTAGTTTCGTAGAGTTCTGGTTTCACAAAGTTCTAAAGTTGCAAATTTTCAGTTTCATAATGTTCTGGATTCCCATAGTTATGGATTCCAAGAGTTTTGGATTTGCAAAGTTTTGAGTTCCCAGACTTTCAAATTCTTAGAGTTCTGGTGTTGTAGAATTCTAATTTCATTGAGTTCAGGATTTACAAAGTTTAGATTCACAGAGTTATGCTTTCCTAGTGTTATGGATTCACAAAGTTCTAAGTTCCTTGAGTTTCATTTTTGCACAGTATAAGTTTTCCAGATTTCTAAATTTGTAGAGTTCCAGTTTCACAGAGTTTTAGATACAAAGATTTCGAGTTTCATAGAGTTTCAGATTCACAGAGTTTTGAATTCATAGTGTTCTAGGTTCCCAGAATTTTGGATTTCCAAAGTTTTGGTTTCACAGAGTTCTAAATTCGTAAAGTTTCAATTTTGTAGTGTTCTGGATTGCTAGAGTTGCGGGTTCCAATGTTTCAGATTCATAGAGTTTCAAGTTCCCAGACTTTCGGATTCTTAGAGTTCTGGTGTCATTGAGTTTATGATTCATAGTGTTTAGATTCACAGAGTTCTGGTTTTCCAGAGTTATGGGTTCCCAAATTTTTGGATTCCTAGAGTTCCAATTTCATACAGTTTCATTTTTCTAGATTTCTAAATTTGTAGAGTTGCAAATTCGCAGATTTTTTGATTTAAAGATTTCTAACTTCATAGAGTGTTAGATTCACACAACTCTGGATTTGTGGAGTTCTGGGTTCTCAGTGTTTCGAATTCCCATAGTTCTAGTTTCGCAAAATTCCAAATTCACAATGTTTTGGTGTCATAGTGTTCTAGATTTCAAGAGTGTCGGATTCCAAAAGTTTTAAATTCACAGAGTTTCAAGTTCCCAGACTATCGAATTTCCAGTGTTCTAGTTTTGTAAAGTTCCAAATTCATAGAGTTACGGTGTCACATATTTTTGGATTCACAGAGTTTCAATTTCTTAAAGTTTCAGTTCCACAAAGTTTCGTAGTTGCAGACTTTTAGTTTCGTAATGTTCTGGATTACCAAAATTTTGGATTCTCATAGTTTCGGGTTCCTAAACTTGGATTCATATCGTTTCAGATTCCCAAAGCTCAGGGTTCCCAAAATTTCATATTTGCATAGTTTCGGATTTCCAGAGTTCCAAATTTGCAAAGTTCTGATTTTGTAAAGTTATAGTTTTGCAGGGTTCTAAATTCACAAAATTTCAGTTTCCCAAATCTTCGAATTTGTAGGGTTCTGGGTTCCTAGAGTTTCAAATTTGCTGAGTTCCGTGTTTTTATAGTTTAGAATCACCAAAGCTTTGGTTTTGTAGAGTTTTGTGTTCCCATAGTTTAGAATCCCTAGAGTTCAGATTTTGTAGAGTTCAAGATGCACAGAATTCTAAATTCATATAATTTGGGATTCACAAAGTTTTTGAATTCACAGAGTTTCAATATGAAAAATTTTTTGATTCTTAGAATTTCCATTTCATAGAGTTTTGGATTTGTAAAGATCTTAATTCACAAAGCTCTAAGTTCCCAGAGTTTCAAATTCATAGAGTTACTTTCCCACAGTTGCAGTTTTACAGAGTTCTGAATTCATAAAGTTTCGATTTCGTAGAGTTCTAAATTTGTAGTGTTTTGATTTCACAAAGTTTCAATTTTGAAGAGTTCTAGATTAACAAAGTTCTAAATTCATAGAGTTTTGGTTTCGCAGAGTTTAGGATTCACAATGTTAAGGGGGTTCATAGAGTTTCAGATTCCTAGAACTTCAGATTTGCAAAGTTCTAGTTTCATAGATTTCAAATTTGCACGATTCACTTTTTCCAAATTTTCAAATTCATAGAATTGTGGTTTTCGAGATTTGTGGATTCACAAAGTTCTGGGGTCCCAGAGTTTCGGATGTTTAGAGTTCTTGTTTCGCAAAGTTTTGGATTCCCAAAGTTTCAGTTACACAGATTTTGAAATTTGTAGAGTTCTAAATTTGTAGAATTTCTGTTTTATAATGTTCTGCATTCCCAAAGTTACGGATTCCAAGAGTTTTAGATTTGTAGAGTTCTGGGTTCACAAACTTTCTGATACCTAGGGTTGCAGTTTTTTAGAGTTCCAATTTTGTAGAGTTTGGGATTCAATAAGTTTGGGGTTCCTAGATTTTCAAATTCATAGAGTTTTGGATTCCTAGAATTTTAGTTTCATAGAAATTTGGATTCGCAAAGTTTTAATTTCATAGAGTTCCAAATTCATAGAGTTTTGGATTCGAAGAGTTCCAACTTCGTAGAGTTTTGAATTTGCAGAGTTCAGGATTCACAAAATTTCATATTCCTAGAGTTTTGGTTCCTAGAGTTCTAGATTTATAAAATTTCAAGCTGCCAAAGTTTCGATTTGATAAGGTTCTGACTCCATAAAGTTCTGGATTTGCAAAGTTTTCATTTTGCAGAGTTTTAAATTCATATAGATTTAGTTTCACAAAGTTCCTCTTTCGTAGTATTCTAGATTCCTAGAATTACAGATTCGTAGAGTTTCAGATTCGTAGAGTTCTAGATTCCTAGACTTTTGGATTCCCAGAGTTCTAGTTTTGTATAGTTCTGAATTTGTAGAGTTATAGTTTCACAAATTTTCGAATTCGTAGAGTTTTGATTTCACAAAGTCTCAGATTTGTAGAGTTTTGGTTTCATAGTGTTTCAAATTCCCAAACTTGCAGATTCCAAGAATTTTTAATTCATAGAGTTCTGGGTTCCCAAACTTTCATATTCTCAGTGTTCTGGTGTCAAAGAGTTTTAATTTCACAAAGTTTAGGATTCATAGAGTTTTGGTTTCCTAGTATTTTGGATTTACAGAGTTTCAGTTTCACATAGTTTCGATTTTCTAGAGTCATAGAGTTCCAGATTCATAAAGTTTCAGATTGAAAGATTTTCAACTTTGTAAAGTTTCAAATTTACAAAGTTTTAGGTTCCCAGAGTTTTAGATTCCTAAAGTTCCTTATTCGCAGAGTTCTAGTTTCGTATTGTTGTGGATTCCCAGAGTTACAGATTCCAAGATTTTTAGATTCACAGTGTTCCGGGTTGCCAAACTTTTGTATTCTTAGAGTTCTGATTTTGTAGAGTTGTGGATTCACAAAGTTCAAGGTTCCTAGAGTTTCAGATTCACAAAGTTCCAGATTCCTAAAGTTTTGGATTTGCAGAATTTCATATTCATTAAGTTCTAGATTTGCAATGTTTTGGGTTGCTAGAGTGTCGGTTTCACAAAGTTCTAGTTTTATAGAGTTTTGGATTCGCAAAGTTTCGAAACTGCAAAGTTCTAGTTTCGTAGTGTTCTGGATTCCTAAAGTTATGGATTCCAAGTGTTTTAAATTCGCAGAGTTCCGAGTTCCCAGAATTTTGGATTCCTAGAGTCTTCATAAAGTTCCAGATTCACAGAGTTGTGGTTTCACAGAATTCCAAATTTGAAGAATTTCGGGTTGTTAGGTTCACAAGGTTCTGGTTTCGCAAAGTTCTAGGTTTGGAAAGTTCTCATTTTGCAGAATTCCAGATTTGTAAAGATTCAATTTTACAGAGTTTCAAATTCACAGAGTTCAGGTTTTATAGTGTTTTGAATTCCCAAAGTGGTAGATTCCAAGAGTTTCAAATTTGCAGATTTTCAAATTCCTAGAGTTCTGGTTTTGTAGAGTTTCATATTCGTAGAGTTGCAGTTTTGAAGATTTTTGGATTCACAGTGTTCTGGGTTCCTAGAGTTAGGGTTTCATAGAGTTTCGGTTTCACAAAGTGTTGGAGTCGTAGAGTTTCAGTTTTGTAGTATTCTAGATTCCCAGAGTTGCAGATTCGCAGAGTTTAGGGTTCCCAAATTTATAGATTCTCAGAGTTCCAGTGTCACAGAGTTCTAATTTCACTGAGTTCAGGATTCACAGAGTTCAGATTTACAAAGTTTTGGTTTCCTAACATTCTAAATTCATAGAGTTTCGAGTTCATAGAATTTCAGATTCCCAGAGATTTGTTTTTGCACAGTTCTGGTTTTCTAGATTTTTGAATTTGTAGAGTTCCAGATTCGTAAATTCTTGATTCATAGAGTTCTAGGTTTCTAGAGTTTTGAATTATTAAAACTTTGGTTTCTTAGAGTTCTAGATTCACAAAGTTCTAGTTTCGTAATGTCCAGGATTCTCAGAGTTGTAGATTCCAAAGTTTTCAGATTCTCAAAGTTCTAGGTTCCTAGACTTTTGGATTCCTAGAGTTTAGGATTTGCAGAGTTATGGTTTCACAGAGTTTCAAATTCAAAGAGTTTGAGGTTCCCAGAGTTTCAATTTCATAAAGTTCCAAATTCCTAGAGTTTTGGTTTCGCAGGTTTTGAATTTGCAGATTCCTGGTTCCATGAGTTTTAGATTCATAGAGTTTCAAATTCCTTAAGTTCCATATTTCCAGAGTTCCAAGTTGCTAGATTTTCAGTTTCACAAGGTTTCGGTTTCACAATGTTCTGGATTTGTAAAGTTCTAAATTTACAGAGTTTTAGTTTTGCAGAATTCCAAATTTGTTGAGTTTTGGGTTCTTACAGTTTCGGTCTTCCAGAGTTCCAGATTCATAGAGTTCCCAAGTTTCAGAATTCCGGTTTTGTAGAGTTTTGGATTTGTAGAGTTGTGGTTTTGCAAAGTTGTAGTTTCCCAGAGTTTTAAATTCACAAAGTTTTGGTTTTTTAGAGTTCTGGAATCGGAGAGTTCTTGGTTCCATAAGTTTTGAATTCCCAGAGTTTTAGATTCCATGAAATCCAAATTTGTTAAGTTTTGGATTTGTAGGGTTCTGTGTTCCTAGAGTTTTGTATTTGCAAAGTTTTGATATTGTAGAGTTTTTGATTCGCAAAGTTTCAGATTTGTAGAATATCATGTTCCCAGAGTTTCGGTTTTGTAGAGTTCCGAATTCACAAAGTTCCAGATTCGCAGAGTTAAGGTGTCACAAAGGTCTAAATTTGTAGAATTCTAGGTTGCTAGACTTTTGGTTTCACAAGGTTCTAATTTTGTAGAGTTTTGGATTTGCAAAGTTCTAATGTCCCTGAGTTTTGGATTCGTAAAGATTCAGTTTTGCAAAGTTCTTATTTTATAGTGTTTTAGATTCCCAGAGTATCGGATTCACAAAATTTTGGGTTCTTAGACTTTCGAATTCCCAAAGTTCTGATTTCATAGAATTTTGCATGCATTCATTGGTAAATTTGTAATTGTGTATTTTGATGATATTTTGTCTATAGTAAAACCCTAGAAGATCATCTTGATCATTTACATTCTATTGTAAGTTTTTGATGTTCTGAGAAATTATATGCTGACATACATAAATGTTCCTTTTGTACTAATTAAATCACATTTCTTGGCTATGTTGTCAGTGCTAAAGGTGTTGAGGTTGACGAGGAAAAAGTTCAGGCAATTCGTGATTGGCCTACACCTAAGTCAACTAGTGACATTGGAGCTGTTTTGATGTAGGAAAGGTGCCCAATTGCTTACTTTAGTGAAAAGCTAAGTGGAGCAAGCCTTAATTATCCTACTTATGATAAAGAGATGTATGTAATGGTACGGACTTTGGAGACATGGCAATATTACCTTTGGCCCAAGGAATTTGTTGTCCATACTGACCATGAATCTTTGAACTACTTGAAGGGACAAGGAAAGTTGAACAAAAGACATGCCAAGTGGATTGAATTCATTGAGACCTTTCCTTACATCATCCAATATAAACAAGGTAAGGAAAATGTGGTAGCTAATGCATTATCTCATAGGTATGCCCTTATCTTTACACTTATTACAAACTTATTAGCATTTGAACATATTAAGGATTTATATGTGAATGATCCTGACTTTGCTAATGTGTATAGAGCATGTAAGGCATCAGACTTTAAGATTTTATAGGCATAAGGGTTTCTTATTTAGGGAAAATCATTTATGCATGCCTATGAGTCCTTTGAGGGAGTTGGTTGTAAGAGAAGCTTATGAGGGTGGTCTAATGGGTCATTTCAGAGTTAGGAAAACCCTAGATGTCTTAAATGAACATTTCTTTTGGCCATGCAGGAAACGAGATGTTGAGAGGATATGTGCGAAATGCATAACATGCAAGCAAGCTAAATCTAAAGTTTTACCTCATGGCATGCATACCCTTTTACCCATACCTAACCATCCCTAGGTTGATTTATCTATGGACTTTGTACTAGGATTGCCATGAATAAAAAGGGGTAGGGATTCTGTATTTGTTGTTGTAGATAGATTTTCAAAGATGGCACACTTCATCCCATGTCATAAAACTGATGATGCATACAACGTGGCTGACTTATTCTTTAAAGAAGTAGTATGTTTGCATGGCATGCCATGAAGCATTGTTTCAGACTTTCTTAAGCTACTTCTGGAAGACTTTGTAAGGTAAGTTAGGTACTAAGCTATTGTTTTCAACTACTTGTCATCCATAAACTGATGGGCAGACTGAGGTAGTTAATCGAACTCTTTCTACTCTTTTACGTGCTATTATTCAAATAAATTTGAAAACATGGAAAGATTGTTTACCACATGTTGAGTTTGCGTATAATAGGAGTGTTCATTCTACTACTAGTTACTCTCCATTTGAAATTGTATACAGTTTTAATCCATTGACTCCTTTGGATTTGGTCCTTATGCCTATTAATGAGTCTGCTAGCTTAGATGGTGAACGCAAGGCTGACATGATAAAATAATTGCATGAGAAGGTGTGATAACATATTTAAAAACGAATTGAGCAACACGTATCTTATGTCAACAAGGGACGAAAGAAGGTGGTGTGAACCTGGTGATTGGGTTTGGGTACATATTCCCAAGGAACGGTTCCTAGCTCAAAAGTGTTCAAAGTTACAACCTAGAGGAGATGGTCCCTTTCAAGTTGTAGCTCGAATTAATGACAATGCTTATAAGTTGGACCTTCTTAGTGAGTATAATGTGAGTGCAACATTTAACATTTCTTATCTTTCCCCTTTTGATGTAGGTGATGATTCAAGGACGAATCCTTTTGAGGAGAGGGGGAATGATGAGAACCATAGAGATGATGGGTGGAAAGCTTTAATGGATGCAAGAGGTCCATTGCACATTCCAGAACACGAGCTAGAGCTTCAATGGATGCAAAAGATCCATTGCACATTCCAGAAAGCCCAATAACACGAGCTAGAGCCAAAAATATTAAAGAAGCACTAAATGGGTTGATTCAGGATATTCAAGCCATCCAAGCTTCAAATGGTGTGAATTCAAGTTTAACAAAGAGTCCAGACCTAATTAATATAATTAGAATACTTAATAGGTCAAACTAAGTAATGACATTCCCTCATAAGTAGGATTTTATTATCTATGTTGAAATTTGTCCATATTTAGGAATTCTTCCAAAATAAGGATTTGTCCTAAGTAGGAATTTGTGCCTCTTTAGAATTGCTATCTTATGTCACAAGGATACATTGATCTGGCCCATTCATGTATCCTTAAGGTGTAAATTTGGGCCAAGACCTAAAAACCTCCAAGGACTGTTCAGCCCATTTGTTACGAAAGGTCCCAGAAGCCCACAATTGACTAAGAGAATTCTGTAAGGGGCCATATTTAGAATAATCCATGTATATACCTAGAATATTCCTTATCTAGAATAGTCATAGCATAAGCCAAAGCATATTCCTTTCTAGGTCCTTCTTTTGAGTTGTATAAATAGGCTACTCATTTCATTTGTAAAGCACGTATCCTTTCAATACAAGTTCACTTGCAAAGCTCTTGTGCTCTCTCTCTCTCTCTAGCTCTCTGAAGTTCTTGTTTGGTTACTTACCTCCCACAAGTCTTCCACTGGTTCACTCAAACTCTTTAAGGCTTACTTAGCATCTTCTCTCGCAAGATCGTTTAAGTACCGTGTGGGTTAGCACATTTAAGGCACGTCAAAGCCTAACTCTGTGACAAGTGGTATCAGAGCCAGGTAATCCTAGTCTCTACTTTGTTCTCATTTGAGTTGTGAGTATGGTAGGTGAGGAAGGATTTGTTGAGACCACTTTTGATGGGCAACAAATGGAGCAAGAAGCTCGTGGACATGAGGAGCAATGTCCTCTAGCCAAACATGGCAAGTCCAAGGTTCCAGCAAAGGAAACCATGGACTCCCGTGTTGGTAACTTGGAGAGGAGCATCCTCGACATAAAATCTCTTGTGGGAGATCTCAGTGATCAAGTCGACAACTTGATCCATGAGAATGTAGAGATCGGCTGCCAAATTCATGATCGAAGAGTATGGCTGCTTGTTTAGGGGAGAGATACGCTCCCTAAATCAAGGTATGTCTGACCTTCGTGAGTTTGTTGAAGGAGAGATTCATGCTCTTTGTAGGGAGATGGAGTCCTTTTGCCGAAACAACTCACTTGCTAGTACGACTGCCACTACTAGCACTTCCAATGTGGTACATGGCTTGAAGGTCCCGAAGCCTGCCATGTATAATGGCACACAAAATGCCACTACCATAGAGAACTTCTTGTTTGGCCTTGAGCAGTACTTCGAGGACATGGAGGTTGTCGACGATCTGGCCAAGATAGACAACACCCCAATCTTTCTAAGAGATGCTACCCAACTCTGGTGGAGATGGAAGCACTTTGAATGGGAGAAAGGCTTATACATCATTGACACTTGAAAACAATTCAAGGCAGAAGTGCTTAGGTACTTTGTCCCTAATAATGCAGATAGCGAGGTGAGAGGAAAGTTGCGTCACCTTTGTCAGACATGTAGTATTTTTAACTACATTAAAGAATTTACTATCCTCATACTTGAAATCAAAATGTCTGATAGGGAGTTGCTCTTCTACTTCAAAGACGGCTTGAAAGATTAGGCAAGAGTTGAGCTGGAGAGGCGTAATGTGCAGACCTTAGATGCTGCCATTGCCGCTGCAGAAACCTTTGTCGACTACTCTACTCACCCCAAGAGTAAAAAGTCTAACTTTGGTAAAAGTGGGGGAGAGAAGGTCGGACAAAAAAAGCAGGATTCGGGTCGCAACAAGGGTGGACAACATATGCCCTCAAATAACCATCTGAAGCATAAGAAAAGTCTGAAGGTAAGCACAACTCGACTAATCCTCCTAGACCCTGTTTCATTTGTGATGGACCGTACTGGGTGAAGGACTGCCCCAAACACAAAGCCATGAATGCAATGATGGCAGCACTCGACCCAGAAAAGGCCAACGAAGAAGCCCAAGCAGACATGGGATCTATCAAATGATTGGGTAATCTCTTGAAGTATTTCTCCCCAACAGTCACCAAGGAGAAGGGACTGTTGTATGCTGATCTTGCGATTGAGGGCAAATCAGCTTGTGTAATGCTGGATACGGGAGCAATGCACAACTTCATGGATGTATAAGGGGCCAATCGTTTAGGCCTCAAACTAATGAAGGAAAATGGCACCATCAAACTCAGAAGCAAGGCCTGTCCAAGGCATGGCACACGGAGTTGCTATCAAGATCGGTGAATGGACGGGTAAGTTAGACTTTACTGTTGTTCCCATGGATGATTTCAAAGTGGTGTTAGGTCTTGCATTTTTCTGTGAAGCTCTAGCTTTTTTTGTGCCTGCTTCACATTCTTTTGTGGTTGTCGACAACCATAAGATCCGTATAGTCCCCTTAAAGCATAAGGTGAGATCTCAACCATTGATGATCTCGGCCTTGCAATTCAAGCGGGGTCTCAAGTCGGGTTTTGGCTATATCGCTACCATATGAGAACTAAGTGATGGGGAAGATGTAGCAACACCAACTCCTGCACTGCCGTAATTGATTTAGGCTATTCTTACTAAGTTCAAGGACATCATGCCATCCGAATTGCTGAAGAAGCTTCCATCAAAGTGAGATGTGGATCACCACATCAAGCTGGAACTCGGTGCTAAACCCCCTACCATGGCTCCTTACCACATGGCACCTCTGGAGCTCACTGAATTAAGGAAGCAGCTCCACGATTTGATAGATTCGGGCTACATTTGACCATCAAAAGCCCCATTCGGTGCCTCAGTTCTCTTCCAGAAGAAGAAGGACAGATCGTTATGCATGTGTATTGAGACCTCAAGCAAGTCTTCTAAGCTCTACGAGAGAACAAGTTGTTCATTAAGAAGGAGAAGTGCTCATTTTCCAAGCAAGAGGTGGACTTCCTTGGTCACTGAATCAAGGATGGTAGACTATTGATGGTCCAGCGAAGGTGCGAGCCATCCAACAATGGGAACCTCCAACCAAAGTCCCAGAATTGCAATCTTTCTTAGGACTTGTCAACTACTATCGTTAGTTCATCAAGGAATACTCTGTCGTGGCCGCACCCTTGACCAAATTGCAAAAGAAGAACCGCATTTGGTATTGGACGTAGGAATGCCAAGCTTCCTTCGAGAGATTGAAGCCAGCAATCTCTGAAGAACTTGTTATGGCGCTACCGGACTACGAAAAACCTTTCAAAGTCCACATCAATGCATCCGACTTCGCGATTGGAGGAGTCTTGATGTAGGATAGGCATCCTATTGCCTATGAAAGCTGCAAGCTGAATGATACGGAGAGACGGTATACATCTAAGACAAAGAGATGACTGCCTTTATCCACTGCTTACGCACTTGGAGACAATATCTCCTTGGAAGTCAGTTTGTGATCATGACCGATAATGTTGCTACGAGCTACTTCTAGACCCAGAAGAAATTCAGCCCCAAGCAAGCTCATTGGTAAGACTTCCTGGCAGAATTCGACTACACATTGCGATACAAGTCGGGACAAACCAATGTAGTTGCTGATGCGCTGAGCCGAAAAGCAGAACTAGCTGCTCTTGCTACTAGTACTCCTACAAGCAACCTCCTTGAATGGATCAAGGAAGGTACTGGATAGGACAAACTGGCCAACAACCTGTTGAGATTGGCTAGTGAGGGGAACACTCGTCGATTTTGGGTGAATGATGGAGTCTTGATGACGATTAGAAATCACGTCTTCGTGCCAAAGTGGGGAAACTTACGAAAGGAGATCCTCAAGGAATGCCACGACTCTCTATGGGTTGGTCACCCAGGTATGGCATGAACCCTTACTCTTGTCCAACAACATTACTTTTGACCATATATGCATGCAGATGTCGAGGCCTATGTGCGGACTTGCTTAGTTTGCCAACAAGACAAGGTAGAACAGCAGCCACTAGTCGGCCTACTCAAGCCACTACCACTCTTGAGAAGCCGTGGGAAAGTGTCTCAATGGATTTTATTGTGGCTTTACCGAAGTCCAAAGGATGCGGGAACATCATGGTTGTAGTCGATCGGTTCAGCAAGTATGGCACGTTCATTCCAGCCCCTATTGATTGTAAGGTGGATGAAGCCGCTCGCCTGTTCTCCAAGAATGTGGTAAAGCTATGGGGCATGCCAAAGAGCATAATCAGTGATAGAGACCCCCGTTTTACAGGTAAATTCTGGCGTGAGCTATTCAAGTTGCTGGGAACCAAACTGAACTTCTCCACAAGCTTCCATCCTAAAATTGATGGGCAAACTAAGCGAATTAATGCCTTGCTTGAGCAATATTTGAGGAACTATGTCAATGCTCACCAACGAGATTGGGTGAAGCTACTTGACGCTGCCTAATTCTCATATAACCTTCAGAGGAGTGAGGCCACAACCAAAAGCCCATTTGAGATTGTCATGGGACAACAACCACTCACACCAAGTGCTGTTGCCTCTCCCTACACTAGCAACAACTCATCTGCCTTTTAAGTTTGCAAAGGAATGGCACGAGGAAGCAAATATAACGAGGCTTGCCTTGACAAAGCGACCAAGAAGATGAAACGATGGGCTGACACTAAGCGATGCCCAAAGGACTACACTGCGGGAGACATGGTGATGGTGAAGTTGCTGCCCAACTAGTTTAAGTCTCTACATAAGGTACATAAGGACTTGGTACAGAAGTACGAAGGGCCATTTCTTATCATCAAGTGTGTGGGAAAGGTTGCCTATCAAGTCCAACTCCCTCCAAAACTAAAGATCCACAACGTTTTCCATGTAAGTCTTCTAAAGCCTTTCCATGTAGATGAAGAGGATCCAAGCCGAAACAAGTCAAAGCGCGCATTAACAACTGTGGTCACCGAATTCAATAAGGAGGTAGAATGCATCCTTACTGACCGAGTGATCTGGAGAAGAGGAGTTCCTAACTATACCGAGTACTTAGTGAAATGGAAAGTTCTGCCATACCATGAGGCTAGTTGGGAATAAGAAGATTATCTTTGACAATTTGCCGATCATATTCGATAATTTAAGGTTGAAAATGCGACGAGGACATCACAGAATTAAGTGGAGGAGGATGTCACAAGGATACATTGATCCAACCCACTCATATATCCTTAAGGTGTAAATTCGGGCCAAGACCCAAAAACCTCCAAGGGCTATCCAGCCCATTTTCTACGAAAGGTCTTAGAAGCCCACAATTGATTAAGAGAATTTTGGAAGGGACCATATCTAGAATAATCCATGTATATACCTAGAATATTCCTTATTTAGAATAGTCATAGCATATGCTAAAGCATATTCCTTTCTAGGTCCTTCTTTTGAGTTGTATAAATAGGCTACTCATTTCATTTGTAAAGCATGTATCCTTTCAATACAAGTTCACTTGCAAAGCTCTTATGCTCTCTCTCTCTCTCTCTCTCTCTCTCTTTAACTCTAGCTCTCTTAAGTTCTTCTTGTTCGGTTACTTGCCTCCCACAAATCTTCTGTTGGTTCGCTCAAATTCTTCAAGGCTTACTTAGCATCTTGTCTCGTAAGATGGTCTAAGTGCCGCACGGGTTAGCACGTCTAAAGCACGTCTAAGCCTAACTCTGTGACACTTAGCCTATAAATAGGCACCCCTTGTAAGCTTTGAAAAAACAAACAAATTTGAGTGAAATAGAAAGCAAGGTTTTTTTTTTTTCTCTCAGTTCTTTTAAGGACTAAAGAACTTATCAAGAGGTACTTCATCTTATGGCATTCCAATCGACTTATCACTCCCAATTCCTTTCTTTTTTAGAGTGTCCATATCCTTCTTAAATACCTTAGATTCGAGTTCCTTCCAAAGGTGGGTCTAAGGTTTGTGATATTAAATTCTGGTTTAACTTTCCTAGTTGTTCTTTGATTCCTTGTATGCGTTGGGTGCCTAAGCCATTTCTTTTTGGGGTTTTTCTCATCATTCTCAAAGTTGCAAATTCTAAAAGTTTCAGATTCGCAAAGTTCTAGGTTCTTAGACTTTCAAATTCTCAGAGTTCTAGTTTTGTAGAGTTTTGATTTCGTGGAGTTCCTTCGTAGAGTTTAGATACATAGAGTTTTGGTTTCCCAGTGTTCTAGATTCACAAAGTTTCAGGTTCCTATAGTTTCGAATTCCTAAAGTTTCAGTTTTGTAAAGTTATGGGTTCACAGAGTTTCAAATTCGTAGTGTTTCGGATTCTATAAGTTCCAAATTTGTTGAATTTCAGATTCATAGAGTTCTAGATTCCCATTGTTCCCATTTCACAAAGTTCCAAATTCATAGAGTTCTAGATTCCCAGACTTCAGGGTTCCTAGAATTTTAAATTCAAATAGTTCTAGATTCCTAGAGTTCCAGTTTAGTATAGATCTAGTTTCACAGAGTTTCGGTTTCACAGAGTTTCAGATTTGCAGAGTTACAATTTTCCAAAGTTCCAAATTTTCAAGGTTCTAAGTTCCTAGAGTTTTAGATTCACAAAGTTCCAGATTTGTACATTTTCATGTTCCCAAAGTTTTGATTTCGTAAAGTTTGGGATGCGTAGAGTTCCGAATTCACAGAGTTCTGGATTTGTAGAGTTTTGAGTTGCCCGAGTTTTGGTTTCACTAAGTTCCAATTTCACAAAGTTCTCATTTCACAGAGTTCCAGATTCACAAAGTTTCAATTTTACAAAGTTCTAAATTCGCAGAGTTCTGATTTAGTAGTGTTCTAGATTCTTAGACTTGTGGATTCCAAGAGTTTTGGATTCATAGAGTATTAAGTTCCTAGACTTTCATATTCATAGAGTTTCAGTTTCATAACTTTCCAATTTCGCTAAATTTTGGATTCACAAAGTTTAGATTCATAGAGTTCCGAGTTTCCAAAGTTTTGGATTCCTAGATTTTCGGTTTTGCACAGTTCTGGTTTTCTAGATTTTTGGATTCATAGAGTTCTAGATTTGCTAAGTTGTGGTTTCCAAGAGTTGTGAATTCACAAAGTTTCAAATTTGAAGAGTTCTAACTTCATAGAGTTTTGGATTAACCGAGTTTCAACTTCGCAGAGTTATGGATTCGTAGAGTTTCAGATTCCAAAGTTTTGGTTTCGTAAAGTTATGGATTCATAGAGTACTGGATTCCATGAGTTTTGGATACACAGATCTTCGGATTCCCTAAGTTCCAAATTTTCAAAGTTTCAAGTTGCCAAAATTTTGGTTTCACAAGGTTCTAATTTTGTAGAATTTTGGATTCATAGAGTTATGGTTTTGTAAAGTTCTAGATTCGTTAAATTCCAATTTCTTTCAATTCAGGTTTTCTAGATTTTCGGATTTGCAAAGTTCCTGATTTCCCCGCGTTCACAGAGTTGCGATTTCCGAGAGTTGTCATTTTGTAGAGTTTTGGATTTACAGAGTTTTGAATTTACAGTGTTCTAGTTTTATAAAGTTCCAATTTCATAGAGTTCCAAATTTATAGTTTTCCAATTTCATAGAGTTCTGATTTTGAATAGTTCCAAATTCACAGAGTTTTGGTTTTGCATAATTTGGGATTCACAGGGTTCGGGTTTCCCAAAGGTCCAATTTCACAGAATTCCAATTTTCCAAAGTCGGATTTGTAGGGTTATGAGTTCTAAGAGTTTCAGATTTGTAGAGTTTTGGATTAGCAGAGTTTCATGTTCCTAGAGTTTAGGATTCCCAAAGTTCTGGTTTTGCAGAATTCAGGATACATAGAGTTCTGAATTTCTAGAGTTTGAGATTCACAGAATTCCTACTTCACAGAGTTTTGGAATCACAGAGTTCCAGATTCCTAGAGTTCTCATTTCACAAAGTTTTTGATTCACAAAGTTCCAAATTCGCAGAGTTCTAGATTGCTAAAGTTCTAGTTTTGCAAAGTTTTAGTTTCGCAGAAATTCGATTTCCCAAAGCTTCAAATTCACAGGGTTCTAGGTTCCTAAAGTTTTAGATTCACAAAATTTTGATTTCATAGAATTTTGGATTCACAGAATTTCGGATTCGAAGAGTTTTGGATTCCCAGTATTCCAATTTCGTAAAGTTCTGCATTCGTAAAGTTTCAATTTCATAGAGTTCTAGATTTGTAGCGTTTTGGTTTTGTAGTGTTCTGGATTCCCAAAAATTATGTATTCCAAGGGTTTTAGATTCATAGGGTTCCAGGTTACTAGACTTTCAACTTCCTAGATCTTTGATTTCATAAAGTTTTGGATTCATAGAATTGCAGTTTCCCAAAGTTATGGTTTTGTAGGGTTTTGGATTCATAAAGTTTTGAGTTGCCAATGTTTTGATTTCACATGGTTCCAGATTCACAGAGTTCCAATTTTGCAGAATTTCAAATTCATAGAGTTACAGTTTCTTAAAGTTACAATTTTGCAAAGTTCCAAATTTGCAGAATTCTACATTTATAGAGTTTTAATTTCGTAGAGTTCCGATTTCATAGAGTTCCAAATTTATAATGTTCCAATTTTGTAGAGTTCTAGTTTCAAAGAGTTCCAAATTCATAAAGTTCAGGGTTCCTAAAGTTTTGGATTCCCAGAGCTCCAAAGTCACAGATTCTGATTTCCTAGATCTCCAGATTCATAGAGTTTTAGGTTCCCAGAGTTGCAAATTCATAGAGTCTTGGTTTCATAGAGTTTCAGTTTTATAGAGTTTTAGTTTTGCAGAATTCTGGATTCACAGAGTTTGAGGTTCTTAAAGTTCCAATTTTACCTAGATTTGCAGAGTTCTAGATTTTCGGAGTTCTCATTTCACAAAGTTTGAGATTCGCAGAATTTAAGATTTGTAAAGTTAAAGGTTCCCAAAATTTCAGATTTGTAAAGTTCTGGATTCCTAAAAATTCAGTTTCATAGAGTTCCAGATTCGTAAAGTTTTAGGTTCCCAAAGTTTTGAATTCTCATAGTTCTAGTTTCGTAGAATTCTAGATTTGCAGAGTTCTAATTTCAAAAAGTTTCGGTTTTTCATATTTCTAAATTCACAGAGTTCCAAATTCGAAAAGTTTCGGCTTCATAGAGTTTCATATTCGTAGAGTTTCAGATTCACAGAATTCGGGATTCCCAGGGTTTGGAATTCCCAGAGTTCCATTTTTGCAAATTTTGGGTTCCAATTTTACAGAGTCCAGAGTTCAGGTTAATAATCATATTCTAATGTACCCATAATGCTAAACAAATCAATTAGAAATGCATGTCATGCCAAATTAAAATTTATAGCTTAATATCTCCTAACTATCCTAAAAATGGTAAAAGAAAGGTTAGAAATGAGTGAGTAATCAACTAAAAGTATATAATTCTTAGTATAATTATCAACTACCATATAATGGTCATATAAAGCTCAAAGTTGGCATGTAAATGGCCAAAGTAAGGTATCTTTAGTTATTATGTCATACTTATGAAATGGTTATAGAAAGCTTATTTTTAAAAACTAATCAAACAAAGTAAAGGTTCTTTTTACTACCAGGCACTAACCTTTCAATGTTATTGTTTATTTGGTCTAGTCATTTATATTCTTGTCTTTTAGACTATAACCTTACACAATAATTTATCTAGGAAAAAAATTTCACACCATTAACCTTTTAAAGCACATATCAACACTTCAAAGTCATTTTTACCTTTTCCCATAACTTAGTCATTCACAATAACTTCAATTTAATTATGTTACCCACCTAACAATTACTTTATTTATACTCTAATAACAACACCCATTACACAACATAAACACAAGAAAAACACAATAAGATCACAAAAATAAGGCATGTCAAAGTTAAAAATACTTAGCTTAGTAATGGAGAACAAGGCCCTGTTCAAATGTAACAAAGCAAGTATTTTAAAGATCTTTTACAAGGAATTGGTAATCCAATGATTATGGCAAGGACAAAGAGAATGAAAGAGGCTTTACAAAGCTTAATTATGAAGTTGTATGACAAAAAAGGTACTTTAGAACATTCCAAATGCTACACCAAGGATAATCACTTATCTTTATGTTTAAGATGATGGACAAGGTTTAAAACTAGAAAAACAAAACTTGAAGCCTATGATATAAGTCCAAGTTGCATGACTAAACTAAGGACAAGCTTGATTTACATGCTAAGTTATATTAAAGTGCTTGATTTTGTTTTGGGTTGTTAGATTTTAAGTTAAAGTCGAATTACATATAGAAAAGGTTTAACTTCTTGGGTTTATTTAGGCTTATAGATTCAACTAAGTCTTGATATATTAGTTAGGGTTTTTACTTTGACTTTTCTACCTAGTTATCATTAGTTATAGGATTCTTAATCAAGGCAAATTTGTATTTCTTAGGATTCCCAATCAAAGTACATTTGTATTCCTTAATCAGAGTGATCTCTTATAATTAAGGATTTTTTTATATAGGTATGTTAAGAAACATCTTTTCCATATATAATTGTAATAGTTACATGCCTATATAAAGGCTACAATTATGTAAAATAGAATTAATAAGATTAAGGTAATTTTAACAAGTTTTGCTTTAACTTCTTGTGTTCTTGGAAGAATACATTGTCTTGACTTATCAAAGAAGTGATCAACTTTTGTGACATCTAAAGATTGGGGTTTTAGGACTTAGTTTCCTTTGGGTTCTGGTTTGATCAACCCAACTTATTTCCTAGTTTTCTAAGGTGCAAATAACAAATTGATTCAAGGGTTCTTAGGGTAGGTTACCTAATAGGTTCTTTATCAGTTGGTATCAAAGCCTTGGTTCTAGAAATAAGTTATATATCTCTTTTCCATCTTTATTTAGTATTTTCCTTTATGCTTTATTCATTCCTTATGTTTCTTTACTTAATTTTTCTGGTTTGTTTTGGTCAGCTTATTACTCTTGAAGTTGTGTTAATTTTGTAGGTGTTTGATTTGATTATAAAAACAAAAAGGGTTAACCAAAAAAAAAAAGAAGACAAAGAAGTTACGTTTAAGCTAAGTAATGCATATTGATTCTTGCAACCTATTATGTACATTTATAAGGTTGCAAATCTAATTTTTTCTTTCCGAGTTTAAAAAGGATATCTTGAATTTTTTTTCAAAAGTTCTGATTTTGAAATTTGACACTGTCTAACGAATTACTCCTTATGATTTGTTAATCTTGAGTCTTTCAAGAACATAAAGGGGGCTAGCTAAAGTGGGAAAAAGCAAGAGTGGTGAGATCATCATTGAGAAAAACTAAAATAGAGTGAAACATAAGTGATAACAATCTAATTTGAGAGTAAACATGTAAGGAAATATGTGAGGAACAAATTTATTTAATCACTAACATGTTTCTGCAAGTTGTAAACATGAGTAGTGAAGGAGAAATGCACAATATAGATATGAACATTTGGATAAAGGCTATCACCAAGCAATTTAAAATGATAAATGTAAGGTTAGATGAGTTATAATTACCTACTAAATCCAAATCCTTTAAAAGGCATGTGATTGAGGAAAAATCAGATTATAAATAATCAAGCTTAAGAAAAAGGCAAGAAGGTTGTTTCCAAAAGATAGCAATTTAGGTAGCATAAAGATGAAGATTCCAACATGTCAAGAAAAGAATGATCCTGAACTTTATTTGGAGTGGAAAAGAAAGGATATGCATGCATTTGATTGCTATAATTTTTCTGAAGTGAAGAAAGTAAAGTTGACAATCGTAGAATTCACTAATTATACAAAGGCAAATGGAACATTGGTGCAAAAGGGATTTGTAAGGTAGAGTCTTAGCCTATGCTCAATCCTTGTCATCTTAGTCCCAAAAAAAGATGAAACATAATGCATGTTTGTGGATTGCTGAGACATTAATAAGATCACTATAAAGTATAGACATCTTATTCCTAGATTAGATGATATATTTGATGAATTACATAGTTTGTGTGTGTTTTTAAAAATTGATTTAAAGAATGACTACTATCAAATTCGCATGAAAGAGGGAAATGAATGGAAAACAACATTTAAAACTAAATATGGATTGTATGAGTGGTTAGTAATGCCTTTTGGATTAACTAATGCACCTAATACATTTATAAGGTTAATAAATCATTCTTTGTGTACTTTCATAGGGAAATTTGTAATAATTTACTTTGATGATATTTTAGTTTATAGCAAGAATTTGGATGAACATATGAAACATTTACATGTGTTTAATGTGTTAAAAGAGAATCAACTATATGTTAATTTCAAAAAGTGTACATTTTGCATGGAATTTGTCATGTTTCTTAGCGTTAGTTCGCAAAGTATCAATGTAGATGAGGATAAGGTAAAGGTGATAAGGGACTAACCTACACCTAAGAATGCAAATGAGGTAAGAAGTTTTCATGGTTTAGGAAGTTTTTATTGGAGGTTTGTTATGGATTTTAGTTCCACTGTTGCACCTTTAAATGAACTTGCTAAAAAGAATGTTGTTTTCAAATGGGATGATGTGTATGACTGGGCTTTTAGTACTTTGAACAAAAAGCTTACTAATGCACCTTTGTTATACTTGCCTAATTTTGATAAAGTTTTGAAGTAGAATGTGATGCATTTGGAATAAGAATAGGGAATGTTTTAATGCAAGATTTCAAACCGATTACTTATTTTAGTGAAAAGCTAAATGGGGTAACCTTAAATTATCCCACTTATAACAAAGAACTTTATGCATTGGTATAAACTCTTCAAACATGGAAACATTATTTATGGTTAATAAGGACCTTCTTAATCCTCACACTAAGAAGGGGAGGGGATAAATCAATGTAAGTTGCTTACTTTTTACAAATCTATCCAAATTAAACCTTTATGACCTATTAAAGTCTATGATCCAATTTTATCTTGCTTCTTTATGTGAGAACAACTGTATAATTGTCAAGCAAGTACAAGCACTTGAGAACACACAAAATTTTTATGTGGTTCACCCATAATGTATGAGCTACATCTATAGTGTGATAGGATTACTCCTAAATCACACGATCCATTCTTGCAATCAAGGGATACAAATAATGTAATGGAAGGATCTCTCCTTAACCACTATGAAAGGATCACTCCTTAACCACTTACAATGATTTCTTGATCATCCCTAGGGTTCCTTACCCTTTTTCAAAGAAGTTCATAAAAGATTATAATAAAGACTCTCCTGAGAAAGATTTCTCCATGTGCACAAGTTGCTAATACAAAAACTGATCTTTTCCTTTCTTTTTACTGTTCTTTCTTCTTCATTACCAATCTATACTACTTAAACCTTCTACTATTCTCTCTTTCCTCACTATCGGTCTCTACCTTCTTTCTACTGGTCTGCTTAAGCTTTTTACCATTCTCTCCTTCTTCGCTACTGGTTTCTACTCAAGCTTTCTTTCGTTCTCTCCTTCTTCACTGCTAGTCTCTACTCAAGCTCTGTCAGTCTCTCCTTCTTTACTACCAATTTCACAGCCTTCTCTTTACCTTTGCTAATCTTAACTCTCTTTTAGTTTTGAACTCTCAGCCGCTCACACTTTTTGCCAGTTCTGATCTCTCAACCTCTGTTGGTCTCAACTCTCTTCTAGTTTTAAACTCTCAGCTGCTCACACTTTCTGCCAATTCTCAACTCTTAGCCACTTAAACTTTCTGTCAATTCTTAACTCTCAGCCGTTCACACTTTTTATCGATTCTAAACTTTCAGCTCCTTAATTCTTTTGAAGTACTCCTTCTCTTTCACTTCAAACTCTCTTTTTTTTTTTTTTCACTTGGAGATCAAATTTATCAACATCAGAATTTTTTTTCAGCTTTTTGAGATTCTTTACCTCTTTGTTGTAAACAAGCTCTTAATTTATTTTCAAGTTGTTACACTAATTCTTTCTCTTCCTTTTTGGTTGATTCCTTGTCACTTAAAGATTCTTTTTCATCATTTACTTGTGCAACCAGCATATTTTCTGCAGCATTATCATTGGAATCATTATCATTTCTTCTTCAAAATCTTCTTCATCCTATTTACTCAAGAAATTTCTTCTTTTGGATCTATAGAATTTCTTTTTCCCTTTAATGTTTAAATTCACAACTTTAGAATAGTTGGATTTCTTTGTTCTCCTCCTTGGGGCAGGTTCATGATCATCATCACTGTCTACTTCTTTTCTCTTTATACAATCTACAGTAAAGTACCTAATGCCTCCACAACTAAACTACTTTAAGGGTAATTTTCCCTTATACTTCCCTTTTCTTTTCTTATGTTCTTGATGATATATGCTATGACTTTCTCTAGTTTAATATCACCATCTTCTTCTTCAGAGTTGTTGTTGGATTCTTCTTCTTGTTCTTTAATTTTTAATTTCTTCATTACCTTGAAGGTCAGCTCCTTCTCCACCTTAGACTTCTTTTCTTTCTTCATTGGGGTTATTCTCATTTCATAGCCACCAATATGCTATTCAAATCATCTAGGGGCAGCCTGTCTAGATCTTTATCTTCTATATAGGAAACCTTAGCTTTGTAAGCTTCCAGTAAGGTTCTGAGTATCTTCTTTACTATAGTAACATCGTTAATCTCCTTTCTATAGCCTCCAATGAAGCACACAATTTCATTGAATCTTGTGAAGAATGCATCCATATATTTATTATTCTAATCTCCAAGTGAAAGAAAAGGAGTTTAAAGCAAAAGAAAATGAGTACTTGAAGAGAATTGAGGAGCTGATCATACTTAAGGTAGAGTAAGGCAAGATACACGAAGATCTTGGTGCTAAGGTGATTGCACAAGTGTAAGAGGTGTTGATTTTGCAAGCTAAGTTTCACAAGGCTAAGTCCAAACTGAGGAAGCATGAAGAAAGCTTTATGCAAGCCATAAAAGTGAAAAAAGAGTCATCTTCAATAAATGCCATCAAAGAGAATGCTACCAAAAAGTTGGATGAGTATCTAAGCAATCATAAACCTCATTTTATGGGGAAAAAAGAACTTGGCAATATTGAAAAGTCGAGTGAGGAGGTAGAAGAAAAGAAGAAAATTGTATTTGTACTTGAAAGCAAGCACAATGATGCTATGAAGAAGAGAAACCAACCTAAGCTAAAATGGGTTAAGAAAGATATGGTAAAAACTCTAAGCCAAAGGAGATAGGTTGTCAAAGATAGAGAGGAGGCTGCCACAATAGTTGCTAAAGGTATGAGACGTGAACTTGGTGAAAGAAGAAAATCCAAATTTGAATGATTTTGCTAAAGCTATGATAAGTATGGGAATAAAGCTAATGTGTGTTGGATTAATGGGCATATAATGAAGAGGAATATGAGACAAAAGTTTAGGAGAAGACTTTATGAAGAAAAGAGACAGTCTCAGGTGAAAAGAAGTCATATTCCATTAAGAAATAGATTTGATTTGTTGGGAGAAATCTGTGAAAACTGTGAAAAGGCTGGACACACTACTAAGGATTGCTTGACATTATTGTCCAATCAAAGAGTATAAAGGATAACACCTACACATGCTCCTACATTCAGCCAAACATTGTTGCACGATTAAAAGTGCAAAGGAGAACACCTTCTCATGCTCCTACATTCGGCCAAAGAAGAAGAAGAGGATGAGAAATGACAATGGTTGTGAAAGTATCCTTAAAAGCTTCCAAAAAAGAAAAGTCATAGATCCTAGATAGTGGCTCTTCTTCACACATAATAGAAGACTCCAAGATGTTGAAGGGAGTAGTAAAATATGATTCATTCAAATTTGGCAATAATGGTACCTTAAAGATTCAAGGTGTCAATACTACTGATATTGGTGCAGAAAAACTAAAATCAAAGAAAGTACTTTATTTTAAAGGGCTAAAACACAATCTCATTAGTGTTAGCCAGTTTTATGATGATGGATATGAAGTTACTTTCAACAAGAGTGGCTGTATAGTAAAGAGATTAAGAGATGGTTCTATTCTTACTTAGGGTGAAAGAACAAATGAAAACATAAATTGAGTTTTATGATGATGGATATGAAGTTACTTTCAACAAGAGTGGCTGTATAGTAAAGAGATTAAGAGATGGTTCTATTCTTACTTAGGGTGAAAGAACAAATGAAAACATAAATTGAGTTTCTAGAAGCAACAACAAATGCTACATTGGCAACAAAGATGAGAACTTGTTATGGCATAGAAGATTAAGACATCTTGGATAAAAGGGGCTGAATAAGCTATCCAAAAATGAAGTTATGAGAGATGTACCTAAGCTAAGAAAATAGAAATGTAATTTACAACATGTCAAAAAGGGAAAATGGTGAATGCTCCCTACAAAAATGTGGAGATTTAAACAAATAAGCCATTGAAGCTCATCCATTTGGACGTTTATGGGCCTATTAGACAAAGATCAATAAAGGGTGATAGGTACTTCATCTCCTTTATTGATGATTTTACAAGAATGACATGTATTATGTTCTTCAAACATAAGTTAGAGGCTCTCAATAATTTTAAGAGCTACAAAAGGCTGGCTAAAAATTAATTGGGGGAAAAAATTAAAAGGCTCAAGACAGATAGTGGGAAAGAATACACATATAGTGAATTTGAAGATTATTTGGAAAAGCAAAGAATGAAGCATGAATATACTAATCCTTACACACACTAACAAAATAGAGTGGCCAAAAAGAAGAATAAAAGCCTAGTGGATATAGTAAGAACCATGTTAGCTAAGCATGGTGCTTCATATGGCTACTGGAGAAAGGCTATCACCACTAAAACTTAGATTCAAAACAGATGCCTGATGAGACCACTTACAGGAAAGACACCCTATGAGTTATGGTATGGAAAAAAGCCAAGTGTAAAACACTTTAAAGTGTTTAAAAGCCTGTCCCTCATTAAAGTCAAAGGCAAGCATCTCAACAAATTTGATGATAAGGCTAATAAAGGCATGTTCTTGGGCTATGTACTAAATGGAAGAGGCTTTAAATGCTATAACAAAAGGTTGCTAAAAATGGTGGACAACTTTGATGTTAAAGTGATTGAAGATAGTTCTACAATGCAATCATAGCATGAGGAAGTTGAAGATGCCATGTATAACAACCAAAAAGAGTTTGAAAGTGATGAATCCAAGGCCATTCAACATGAGGAAGGCATTAATTCTTAAGTTACAAGTGATGAAGAAGAAGAATCAAGGCATTCCCAAACTCATAAAAGAGTCAGAGCTGAAGTTGAGGTTAAAAACATTATTGGTAGTAAAGAGAACTCTGTGTAGACTAGGAGAAGACTAAAAGGTGGTGAATAAACATCATTGATCTCCGAGGTTGAACCCAAGTTAGTGGAACAAAGTGGGTGTGTACTATGAATGAAAAGTTTGATCAAATTAAAAAAAACAATACTTGGTGTTTTGTACTTAGACTTAAAGGGAAAAATATCATTAGAACCAAGTGGGTGTTCAAAAATAAACTCAATGAAAAAGGTGAGGTGGTAAGAAATAAGGAAAGACTTGTCTACAAAGGCTACTTATAAATAGAAAGTGTTGACTTTAAAGAGACTTTTGCTCCTATGGCCAAGCTATTGAGCCCATCTTTAATGGCTAATGTTGGATTTGTTGTCAACAGCATCTCATATCATTGTTCATGTTGATTTGATGTTTTAAATGTCATTGAGATGCATAAAAGTTGTTGGTTAAAATCATTAATGGTAGGTCAACTAAAGTTAATGAGTCAATATTAACCATTGAACCTAATTCTTAGGGTTCAAGGTTGACTGTTGACCATTGACCCTAAATTTTAGAAATCAAATATAGTTGTTAATTGTAGGGCAACCTTTGGGAATCAACGATGATCGTTGATGATCGTGTAATCTTAATCTCAAGGCTCTATAAATACACCCATACATCTTTTAAAGGAGGGGTGTGTTGCAGAATTTTGAGAGAGCCAACCGAAGGAAAAAGAACAACAAACCTAAAGCCAATGAGAGGGTAAATGGCAAAGAGAGAGGCAGCCACACCAACCAAAGGAAGAGTTAAAGCAGCCCACAACCATACCAAAGGGAGAACAAGGTGTAGCAACCAGCAGCCACACCAAACCAGCAAAGGAGACATGCAGCAACCACCCCACGGAGGGAAGGACATGCCGCAGCCACCAAAGAGAGAGATTGCAGCACAAGGTAACAAGCAGTAGTAGCAAGGGCAGGTAGCAAACCAAGGAGAAACAAGCTACTTGTCAGCAACACCAGTAATAACTTGCTATTACAACAACATGCAATAACCAACAGTAACCTGCTAAACCAGCAATCCACAACACCAGCTATAACTTGCAACAACCAGCAGCCACCTAAAGAAGGAGAGAAATGCAGCAAGCAAATTGCAACAACAAGGGTAACACAACCAGGAGCAACAACGGGCTTTAGCAGAAGGTGCAGGTAAACCAATAAGTTCAACACATCTGGGAGGCTATACTAGCAAGTGCAGCACATCTAGCAACTAAACCAGAAATTGCAGCATGTCCGGGAGGCTATACCAGCAAGTGCAGCATGTCCAGCAAGCTATCCTAGCAAAGAAACACATTCAATAACCAAACCAGTAAGTGCAATGCATCTAGTAGCTAAATCAGCGATTGTAGCATGTCCAATAGGCAATCCTAGCAATTGCAGCATGTCTAGCAAGCAATCCCAACAAGTGCAATACGTCCAATACTTGCAGCACGTCCAAAAGGTAACCTAGTGATTGCAGCACATCTAATAGGCAATCCTGTGAGTGCAGCACTTCCAACAGTTGTAGCACATACAACACAACCTCCAGGCAGCAAGAGTAGGCAAACCACCAGCAGGAGCAATAGTAAGCTCAAGCAGAATATGTAGGCAATAATAGTAGCCTGTACAAGCAATAATAGCAGCCCATGCACATGCAGGCAGCGATAGTAGAATGTGCAAACAGCCATAATAGCCCATGCATATGCAAATAATAAAAGCAAAATGTGCAAACAGAAATAACAATGTATGTGGACAGCAATAGCAACCCATACACGTGCAGGCAATGATAACACCATGTGCGGACAACAATAGAGTGCATGCGGACTATAATAGCAAAATGTGTAGGTAGTGATAACAAAACGTGCAGGTAGCAATAGCAGTGCCTATAGGTAATGACAGTAGCATGTGCAGGCAGCAATAGCAACAAGTCAAGCAACTTGCAAAAACAAAAGAGAAAATGTGTCATGATAGCAGGTCTGGTAGCTTGCAACAACAAGAGGAGAAAACGTGCTTAGTAGCAGGTCCAGCAAATTACAGCAGTAGAGGAGAAAATGTGCTCAGCAGCAAGTTTAGCAAATTACAACAACAAGGGAGAAAACGTGCCTGATAGCAGGGCAAGCAGCATCAGTAGTAGGGGAAAGAACTTGCCAAGGCTGAAGGAGGCAACACTGGAAACAAGAAGAGAGAACCTGCAAAGGTAGTAGGACAAGAGAACCTACCGAGGTAGTAGGGGAGGCAATACCAACAGCAGAGAAGAGATCCTGTCGAGGCAATAGGTAAGGCAACATCGACAGCAAGGGTTGAGAACTTGCAGCAAAGATAACCAGCAGCGAAGAGAACCAACAAAGGGAGAGAAACTATAGTAGAAATAACCTGCAATGAAGCTAACCTACAAAGAAGAGACCAATAAAGCTTGAGCAAAGACCAATAATGAGGAAAGAGGAGATCCACATTTTGCACTAGTAGCCTATGCACATTGAGCGATCCTTCTCCAAAAAAGTTTTCATTATAAACCTTTTGATAAATTTGTTGAAAAAAGGTAGGATGCCTTTAGAGTGATCAGGAGATCATTGTAAGTTGTTAAAGAGTGATTTTTCCACAACCAAACTGTATCCCTTGATAACAAAAGTGGATTGTGTGATTTAAGAGTGATCATATCACACCATAGATGTAACTCACACATTGTGGGTGAACTATGTAAAAATTTTTGTGTGTTCTTGGGTGCTTGCATTCAATTGATATTAGTACAATCGCTCTCACATAAAGAAGAAATAAGAATTGGATCATTAGCTCTAACAAGTCATAGAGGTTAAATCCGAATAGATTTATAAAAAGTAAATATCTCACACTGATTCACCCCCCTCTCAGTGTGAGACAACCAAAAAAGGTCCTCATCACAAGCTTGAAGCAATCAGAATATTCATGGCCATTATTGCTCAAAGAAACTATAAAGTTTATCAAATGGATGTAAAGTTTGCATTTTTTAATGGAGAGCTTGAAGAAAAGGTATTTATCGAATAACTTGATGGTTTTATACTTGATCAAGATGGTTCAAGTATGTGCAAATTGAACAAGGCTATATATGACTTAAAGCAAGCTTTAAGAGCATAGTATTCCAAGCTAGATACACGCCACAAAGATATAAAGGTTAGAAAAGGGAATGTGGACAGCAACTTATACATAAAGGAAGATAAGCAAGGCTAGCTAATTATTGTAGTTTATGTTGATGACACAATCTTTGTTGCTGAAAAGGAGGCCCTTTGCACTACTTTTGCCTATTAGATGAAGATGAAGTTTGAGATGTCCATGTTAGGTAAATGAAATTCTTTTTAGGGCTACAGGTTTTGTAAAGCAAGGCTAGAATTTTTCTTTGTTGTTCCCACAACCTTGTATAGGTTGTAATTGTTGTCAACTAGATTTAAGTATGCAAGTAATTTAACGTCACATGAAGGGGCAAGAAAGTAAAGCCACATAAAGGCGCAAGAGAGTAATTTGAAGCTACATGACAAGAGAGTAATTTGAAGCTACATGGAGGGACAAGGAAGTAAAACCACATGGAAAACCCTACACGGAACATATACAATTGGGTGGATGAAGAAAAGAAAAAAATGGTCAACAAAAATAGAGAAAGGAGGAGACGACTAAAGGGGTTACCCGACTAAACGGTAGACCAAAGAGTAAAATGGCAAAATCCTATTCGACCAACCAAGTAAGCTGATGGTAGAACAGGGGAAGGAGAGAAAATCCGACACGGGTAAAGGGGAGAGTGGACAGCAAAGAAATGACACACCACCAAAACACCAGTAGTTGGCAAAAAGACGGCCAAAGGAGAGAAGGAGCGGCACATACCACCAAGAGAGAAAACACAGCCAAATAAGGGAAAAGGAGAGAAAATCTGGAATAGCCAAAAAGGGGTGCAAGAAGAGAGAGATCATTAGCAGAACAGAGGAAATCCAGCTGGACAGTGAGAGAGAGATCCAACTGGACAGTGAGAGAGATCTGGCTAGATGGTGAGAGAGATTCGGCTGGACAGTGAAAGAGATCCAGCTAGATGAGAAGAAGAGAAACAAACCTTCATGGCAAAACAAAGAGCCACACGGCAAAACAGCACACAATGTGAGACCACCGGCAGAAAGAAAACCAAAAACAGACAGGTGAGGCGTGAGGTGTGAGACCAATGAAAAGGAAGAAAACCAAAAATGTGAGGAGAGAGCAAAAACCAGAAATGCACCAGCCCTAGAAGAAAAGGGTGACCATGCTGTGAGATTAGTAACGGGTGACCAGAAAAGGGAGACCAGAAACTGGTGACCTGAAACATGAGATTAGCAAAGCTAAAATGGGAGATCAATGAAGCTAAAATGAGAGACCAGCAAAGCTGAAACACAAGACCAGCAAAGCTGTGATAGGAGCATAGCAGAACCGTGGGTGTACGTCAAGAGAAGACATGAGACTAGAACGTGTGACGGCGTGATAAACCAGAAGCATGAGGGCAGGCCATGAAATAGTAAGACTATGGAACCAGGAGATGGGTGAGATCGTGAGACAGTGAAAGCAGGAGTTGTGTGAAACAATGTAGAGAAGGAATTCGACAAAGCATTGAAAGAACTCAACGTATTTTCAGATTTCTTCAAAAGAGGTTAGAGAGCATTGTGGTGAACTTCTAAGTGGTAGTGAAGTAGCCATTCAATTCAATAGAGGCAAGGCAAGCTAGAAGAAGGGTAGACACAATAAGTGACACTCTTTGTATTGTACTTGCTTAGTATTTGCAATAGTGAAAGGAGCAGAGGATTAAAACATCTATTGTAACTAGTATTCTCAAGTATAGTGAATTGTCTCAGTAGAGGGAGAGTCCCTACCACCGTGGATGTACGTCACATTAACAGAACCACATAAATCTCATGTGTCCTTTCTTTGTTTTCTGTTTTATGTTTGGAATTGAGTTGTGTGAACACAGCAACAGTATCAGCCAACCCATAACCTAACGAAGACCTAATAGGCAAGATGTCTAAAAGGTGACTTTAGTGAGTATTGTGATTAGTAGGTAGCAATAGATCTACCTTAGTCGAATCTGAGAATGAGTTCACTTTTAAAAAGAGGTTAAAATTGTTCATATATCTGCAAATTATGGTGATACCGATTCATCCCCTCTCTCAGTATCACAAACTAGTAGATCCTAGGTTGAAGTCAGGAACTCAATTGGTATTAGAGCATTAGTTCACTAGGATAAAGCTTAACAACATGGAGTACTAGTTTGAAGAGCTCTAAAAGTTTTTAACTTGTTCATCATACTAAGATATGGATGTCAGTACCAGCACCAGCGCTACTTACAGTAAGAAGGTCCCAATCTTCAACATAACCAACTATCATATGTGAAGAGCGAGAATGCAGGTGGTATTTGCAACTATGGGCATGAACGTGGTGAAAGCTGTATAAGAGGGTTTTGTGGCCCCAGAAGAAGGTAAAGATCTAACCCTAAAGGAATTAAGGCAGTTTGAGATAAATGGAAAGACCTTAAACTTCATCATTTTAGCATTGACAGATGCTGAGTAAGCTAAACTTATGGATTGTAAATCTTTTAAGGAGATATGGGATAGATTGCAGAAGGTCTATGAAGGTGATGGCAAAATAAAGGTGGCCAAGCTTTAAGTTTTCAAGGAGAGATATGAATCCCTCAAAATGCAGAAGAATGAGATAGTCCAAGAGTTCTTCACCAGGGTTATTGATGTTGTAAACGACCTTAAAAGTCATGGAAAGAAAAAGAAGGACTCATCTATTGTGAAGAAAATTTTGAGAATTCTACCTAAGAGGTTTACCTCAAATGTGGCAGCCATAAAGGAGAGTAGAGATCTCAATTCTATGTCTCTACATGATCTCCAGTGCAATCTGATTGTATATAAGATAAGAATAAAATCAACTAAAAGCTCTTCAATGTCAAAGGTATCAAAGGAGGCACCTTTCAAAGCTATGAAACACTTAAAGATAAAAGAAAAGGAAGAATCATTTAGTGAGAATGATGATGATGATAAGGAAGAAAGTGAAGGTGAAGTGTTGGCATACTTCTCAAGGAAATTCAAGAATGGGTATAAGAAGGGAAAAGGACAGTTATCCTTAAGATGTTGTCGTTGTGGGCAGACTGGACACTTTACTTTTCAGTGCAAAGTGAAACTTGATGATGAAGATGAGGATGGTGATGATAAGCTGAATTCAAAATAAAGAAGATCATCATTCAAATCAAAGAAGTCCAACAAGAAGACTGCCAGCCCACAAAAGAAGAAGAGAGGCTGATTCAAGAGTTATGTGAGTCAGATAAAAGAAGCTAATGAGGAGGAAGATGAAGACTCATTAGATGAGCATGCCTTTATGACATTAGCTCAAGGTGCTAGTTTAACTTTTGAAGAGGAAGAGGAGGTTGATGAAGAAAAACCAGATCTTGAAGCTAAGTTAGAAGCAACTTCAAAGGAGATAATCAGAAGGGGTAGAACCATAAGAAGGTTAGAGGCTCGTATAAAACAAGTTGAAGAAAAGTCTAAGGAAGTTGAAAGTCAAAAGGATGACATAAGGACTAAACATATTGACTTGAAGAGAAAATTTGTAGAACAAATCAAAATATGTGAAGAACTTACTATAGAGCTTGGCTCAAAGACTTCAACAATTGAAGAAATGGAGATAGAGTTACTGAGACTTTAGCAACAACTCAAAAAGAGTGAGGAGAACTTGCAGAAGTTTGAAGTGGTAGGAGAAACAAGCTCTACAAAAGAAAATAAGAATGAGACTTTACCACAGAAGTTGAAGAGAAGGCTGTGACTCAGGAGAAAATAATTGAAGAAGAGAAGACAGTTATCAAACCAAAGTCAAAGCCAAAAATGATGTATGTGGTTAAAGAGCAGCAGCCCATAGCTACTACATCTCATAAAGAAAAGAATGTTAGCCAACCCAGGGTAGTGGTTGAACAGAAGAAGGAGATGAAGGTGACTGAAATGAAAGTCACACAAGCAAAGAAACTAGCGACCTTGCCTACATAACAAGTAATGAATAAAAGAAAACAAGATGTGATTAGACCCAAGAAGAGGCAATTTCAAGGTTACTGTCTTTATTGTGGAGTTTGGGGTCATAACGTAAGTAACTGCTGGTGGAGAAGGCTAGTATATGTCTCTAACTTGAGAAGATACGATGCTGCATATAGGGGGAGACAATACAAAATTCAGAGGAGAACACCTATCATGAGTTCTTGCATATACTGTAAAAGTCAAGGACACACTAACAAGAATTGTTGGTGGAAGCCCAAACCAATGGTTTTATAGAACAAGTTTGCTGTATTGGCTGACTTAGAGCAGTGTGAAAGGTGCGGATAAGATGGCCATAATGCCAAGAGATGTATGACACTTCTCCTTGAGCAAGAGAAGGCACTCAATGGCACAGTAAAAACAAGTGGTGCAGTCAAAGCTGAAAAAAAGGAGAAAGCTATCTTCTAGCTAGTTTAAAAAAAGGAATATAAAGCTAAAAGGGATGTGGCTAAAATAGCTAAAATTGCACTCAAAGCTGACTACAAGGATAAGCAGTGGATCCTTGACAGTAGATGCACTTTACACATGATGGGAGACAAGAGTAAATTGTCAAAGCTAAATAAGTCAAGAGAAGGTAGAGTCAAGTTTGGCAATGATGATTCACTCAACATCAATGGTCAGGGGTCAGTAAACATTAGAAGAGGAAAGTTGAAAGATATTCTGCATGTTGAAGGACTCAAATATAATCTAGCATTTATCAACCAACTATGCAATGAAGACCATAAGGTAATATTCACAAAAATAGGTTGCCAAGTAAAGTGTAAAAAAGGCAATACTATTGTTGCAAGGAAGAGAATAGCTAGAAATTTGTATGTGATTAATGAGGACAAGACAAGTAGCTATTTACTCACCAAAGAAGAAGAAAATCAACTCTAGCACAGGAAGCTAGGACACTTATCACAGAAAAACATAAGGAAGCTGACCACTACTCATGCAATCAGAGACATTCCCTACCTCAAGAGGGAGAGAAAGTATGTTTGCTTAACATGCTCTAAAAGAAAACATGCCAAAAAGCAATATAAGACCAAAAAGTTCAATTCTGAAGTAGTGCTTGAAATTGTGCATACTGATTTGTGTAGACTGATGAGAATAAAAGGGTTGAATGGTGAGAGGTACTTCATCTTGTTTGTTGATGATTATTCGAGAAGGACCTACATCATGCACCTCAAACATAAGTCAGAAGTTTTGAATTGCTTCAAGAGATACAGAAGATTGGTTGAAAATGAGAGTGGAAGGAAGATCAAAGTATTGAGGTTAGATCAAGGCACTAAATTTACAAATGAAGCTTTTAAAGATTACCTTGAGAAGCATGGTATTCACCATCAAATGGTAGCAGCAAGAACACCTCAACAAAATGGGGTGGTAGAAAGGAAAAATAAAGATGTGATTGAAATGGCAAAAACTCTACTACTTAAATCTAAGCTTCACACAAGATTTTGGATAGAAGCAACATTTACAGCTGTACATCTATTGAATAGTCTTACTAAGGCCCAACACTGATAAGACTCTATATGAGCTATAAAGTGAGAAGAAGACAATAGCCAAGTATCTTAGAATCTTTGGCAGACCATGTTTTGTGAAGAACAAGGAGCAAAACTTGAAAAAATTCAATGCTAGGTCTGATGAAGGAATCTTTGTGGGATACTCAGCAAAGACAAAAGGTAACAGAGTTTTCCTACATAAGCTAGGAAAAGTGATCATGTCCAATAATGTGAGAATAGATGAGAAATGGAAAACAATGCATAATAGAGAAGCTGGGGACAATAAAAAAGATGACTTCAATATAGATGAAGAATCAGACCAACATGAAGAAAGGGAACAAGAAGTAAGTTCAGACTTAAAGAAGAGTGAGTCTGAAGATAAAGAAAGAGATCCTCTTGCAACTAAGACTGTGCAAGAAAGAAAGCCAAAGAAAACGTGAACCAGTGCTTATCAAAAAATTAGATCATAGGTGACCCATCAGTAGGAGTTACAACAACAAGAAGAATTATGGGAGCTATTGCTTTACTCTCACAAGTTGAACCTAAATCTGTTAAAGAGGCTACATAAGATCTAACTAAACTTTGTCAATAGATCTATTTGAAAAGCACAGAATGAGTCTGTCTGTGTGAATGCCTCCTCAAGCCTAAAGTTCAGGTAAATCCTCTATCTTTACTTTGCGAGTTTTTCAGATTTGTAATTGGTTGGCAAAGGGGGAGAGAAGCAACAGTGCAGAGGGAGCTGTTAAGAAAGGGGGAATGCATATTTAGGTGGAGTTGAAATTGCTGCATAATGGCTTTTGTTATGAGTGTTGCCAACAATTACAAAGGGAGAGATTGTTGTTCCCACAACCTTGTATGGGTTGTAATTGTTGTCAACTAGATTTAAGTGTGCAAGTAATTTGAAGCCACATGGAGGGACAAGAAAGTAAAGCCGCATAGAGGGGTAAGACAATAATTTGAAGGTACATTGAGGGGCAAGGATTAAAACCACATGAAAACCCTACATGGAACATATACAATCGAGTGGATGAAGAAAAGAAAAAAATGATCGGCAAAAATAGAGAAAAGAGGAGATGGCTGAAGGGGCTGGACAACTGGAGGACAGACCAAAGAGAGAAATGGCAAAATCCTATTCGGCCAACCAAGTGATCCGATGGCTAAAGAGTAGAGTGGACGACAAAGGAACGACACACCATTGGAACACCAGCAATCAACAAGAAGATGGCCCAAGGAGAGAAGGAACGACACATACCACCAAGAGAGAAAACATGGCCAAATAAGGGAAAAGGAGAGAAAATCTGGAATGACCAAAGAGGGGTGGACAAAGAGAGAGAGACTATCGACAAAACAAACAAAATCTGGCTAAACAGTGAGAGAGAGATATGGCTGGATTATGAGAGAGACCCGACTAGTTGGTGAGAGAGATCTAGCTGGATGGAGAGAAGAGAAACAAACCTACACAGCAAAACAAAGAGAGGCATGACAAAACAACATACGACATAAGACCCCTAGCTGGAAGAAAACCAAAAATGGATAAGTGAGGTGTGAGGAGTGAGACCACCAGCTAGAAGAAAACTAGAAATAGATGGGTGAGGCATAAGGCGTGAGACCAATAAAGAGGAAGAAAACCAGAAATGTGAGCTACAAGCAAAAACTAGAAACATACCACCTCTGGAAGAAACGGGTAACCAAGCTGTGAGACCAGTAACGGGTGACCAGAAAAGGGAGATCAGAAACTAGTGACCTGAAATGCGAGATCAGCAAAGCTGAAACGGGAGACCAGCGAAGCTGAAATGAGAGACCAGTAAAGCTGAAATGTGAGATCAGCAAATTTATGATGGGAGCGCAGCAGAAGCGTGGTTGTACATCAGGAGATGGCGTGAGACTAGAACATGCAATGGCGTGACAGACTAGAAGCGTGAGGGTAGGCTGTGAAACAACAATACCATGGAACCAGGAGATGGGTGAGACCGTGAGATGGTGAAAGCAGGAGTTGTGTGAAACAATTGTAGAGAAGGAATTCAGTGAAGCATTGAAAGAACTCACGTATTTCTATATTTCTTTAAAAGAGGTTAGAGAGCATTGTGGTGAACTTCTAAGCGACAATGAAGCAACCATTCAATTCAACATAGGCAAAATAAGCTAGAAGAATAGTAGACATAATAAGTGACACTCTTTGTATTTTACTTGCTTAGTATTTGCAATAGTAAAAGAAGCAGAGGATTAAGACAATCTTTGTATTTTATTTGCAATAGTATAGTGGATTGTCTCAGTAGAGGGAGAGTCCCTACCACCGCGGATGTATGTCACATTGACCGAACAATGTAAATCTTGTGTGTCCTTACTTTGTTTTATGTTCTACATTTTGAATTAAATTGTGTTAACGCAACAAAAGTATTAGCTAGTTTATAACCTAACGAAGACCTAATAGGCAAGGTGTCTGAAAGGAGACTTTAGGGACTATTGTGATTAATAGGTAGTAATAGATCTACCTTAGTCAAATCTGAGCATGAGTTCACTTTTAAGAAGAGGTTGAAGTTATTCACATATCTGCGAATTGTGGTGATACTGATTCACCCCCTTCTCAGTTTCACAAACTAGTAGATCTTAGGGTGAAGTCAAGAACTTCATTCTCTCTTAAGAAAAGTATACTTGTGAGCTATTAAAAATGTTTAGGATAAAAAAACTCTAAAGAAGTAAGCACTCCCATCATGGTTGGAACAAAGTTAAGTAAGGATAAGAAAGGCAACAAGGTTAATTAGAAGGAATATAAAAAGTTGATTGGAAGCTTATTGTATTTAACAACATCAAGGCCTAATCTTGTTTTTGCTGTAACACTTTGTGCCAGATTTCAAAGTGAGTCCAAGGAATCTCATCTCGTGGCTGCTAAGACAATTCTATATATCAAAGGCATAACAAATTATGAGTTACTTTATGATAGAAGTGGATAGCCAAATTTATATGGGTATACAGGTGCTGATTAGGCTGAAAATTGTGATAACAGAAGGTCATCATTAGGTGGTGCATTTTATTTGGACAATAGATTTGTTTCATGGCATAGTAGGAAGAAAAATTCAGTAACTTTAATTACTTTAAAGGTTGAATATTTGGCAGTTACTCAGGCATATACTCAACTACTATAGATGAAACAATAGCTTGAAGATATGAAGGTGGATGTGCAATTGCCACTGTTGATTAGTTGTGGCAACCAAAGTGCCATCAATTTATCAAAGAATCCTATCCAACACTTCAGAACTAAACATATTGAAATCAAATACCACTTTACTAAATAAAAAGTGGAGAAAAATGAAGTAAAGTTAGAGTATGTGCCTACCGCAAAGCAAGTTGCTAATATATTCACTAAACCTTTGTCAAAAAAAGATGTTCCAAAAGTTAAGGCTGACATGATGTGTTTAGTCATCCCCTAGAGGCTAAGGTATGCCTCTAACCCCTCTTATCTTCCCTCTTCTATTATTCTTTGAATTTTTGTCAAATTGGGAGATATTTTGCATAAATCCAAAGAAAGTATATACTAATCAAAAGGGAGAGTAGCTTGATGAATAAAGGGAGAGAAATTGTCAAGGGGAAAAAGTAGGAAAAAGGAGGAGCTATAGGTATAGGTATATGCAAAAAGTGATATGCATATTTCAGGGGGAGCAATACTTATGCTTATCTGCTGAAAGTTAGATTTAATGTGTTGCCAACAAATCCAAAGAGGGAGGTTGTTAAGCCCACCTTTGATGGCTAATGTTGGAATTATTGTCAACATCTCACATAGTTGTATGTGTTGATTTGATGTTATGAATGTCGTTGAAATGCAGAGAGGTCATTAGGCAAAATCGTTGATGGCAGGTCAACCCTAATGTCAATGAGTCAATGTTCCATATTGATCCTAAATTTTAAGGGTCTAGGTTGACCATTAACCCTAAATTTTAGGAATCAAATCTAGGAGTTGATTGTAAGGCAACCTTTAGGAATCAACGCTAACCATTAATGAGCGTGCAACCCTAATCTTAAGGCTCTATAAATACACCCATTCATCTTTCAAGATGTAAGTGTGCTATAGAAATTTAAGAAAGCTGACCAAGAAAAGGTGAATAACAAACCAAAACCATTAAGCAATAAAAAAAGAGGTAGCCACTAAAAAGAGAGTGACTGGCCAAGGGAATTTGTAGCAACAACTAGCCAAGGGAGTTACAACAACAGTCGTCCAAATAAGAGGTGATGGCAAACACCAGAGAAGGAGACAACCACATTAAAGGGTGAATAAGGAAGCAACCTTACCAAAGGGAGAACAAGGTGCTGTAATTGGCAACCACACCAACCTAAAGAAGAAGGTGTGCAACAACCACACCAAACAAGAGGAAAGGGCTTGTAGCAGCCATACCAAAACAAAGGAGAAGGCGTGTAATAGCCACACCAAACTAGAGAAAAAGGTGTGCAGCAACTACACCAAAGAAAGAAGAAGGTAGCAATCAACCAAACCAATAGGAGAAGGAGTTGCAGCAACCTCCCAAGGAAGAAGTTGCACCAGCCACTCAAAGAGAGGTGCAATAGTTGGCAATAATAGCAGTAATACCAATAAGGGCAAGCAACAAACCAAAGAGAAACCAGCAACTTACAAGCACAACTAGCAGCAAGCAATTATAGTATGGATAGGTAGCAAACCGAGGAGAAACCAACAACTTGCAGTAGCACAACCTACAACATAACCTATAGTAACACATCCAGTAACTTGCAATAGCACAACCTACAATAGTATAACCTATAGAACCTACAATAGCCCATTCAGTAGCTTGCAGAAGTATATCTAGTATATTGCAACAAGCAGTAATAACAACAAGTGTAGGCATAATCAACAAAGGCAATTAACACCAGTAATAGGAGAACAAAACTTTCCTTGACAGCAAGTCCAACAGCCTATAGTAGTAGAGGAGAAAATCTACTCTAGCTACAAGTCTGGCAGCTTGCAGTAATAAAGGAGACAACCTACCAAGGTAATATATGAGACAACATTGGTAGTAGAGGAAGGAGATAGATCTGCAATCTACACTAGCAACTTGTGCACATTGAGTGATTCTTCTTAGGAAAGTGTTAGTCATAAACCTTTTGATAAACTTGTTAAAAAAGGGTGGGATACCTTTAGAGTAATCTAGATATCAATCTATTGAGTGATTGAGAGATTAACTCTTTGATCAAGAGATCATTATAAGTGGTTAAGAAGTGATCTTTCTACAACATAACTATATCCCTTGATAACAAGAGTGAATTATATGATTTAGGAGTCATCCTATCACACCGTGGATGTAACTCACACATTGTGGGTGAACCACATAAAAATTGTCATATGTCCTTGGGTTCTTGTATTTGATTGATATTCGTACAATTGCTCTCATATAAAGAAGAAAGATAAGAATTAGATCATTGACTCTAATAAGTCACAGAGGTTAATCCAAAAAGATTTATAAAAAGCAAGCATCTTACATTAATTCACCCCTTTTCTCTCTCAATGTGAAACCTAAAAAGGTCTTCATCATCTACAAGTTCTCTCCTATGCAAGTTTCTATCCTATTTCTTCCTTTTCTATCGCTATGACTGTCTCTCTTTCTTTTTGCCACTATTGTTTTTTCTTTTCTGTTACTGAAGGATTTTTCTTCTTTGCTGCTTAGATTTCTCTATTGGTTTTCTTCGCCCACCTTTTTTTTCTTTTCTGTCACTGCCTAGTATCCTCTCTATTGTTCCCCTCTTTTCTACTCTATTGCTCTCTTTTTTTTTTTTCTTTGTTTCTCTGTAGCTCTCTCTTTCATTTTCTACAGCTCTCTTTTTTTTTGTTTCTCTGTAGCTCTCTCTTTCATTTTCTACAGCTCTCTTTTGTGTTTCTTTTGCTCACCCTTGAGTTTCTACTCACTATCGTGCCCTCACCTTTTCTTTTTGATGGCTGCTCTCTACCATTCTCTCATTTTCTTTTTGGTGGTTGCTATTGAGCTCATCTTTAATGGCTAATGTTGGATTTGTTATCAACATCTCACATATTTGTCCTTGTTGATTAGATGTTGTGAATGTCATTGCGATGTAAAGAGATCATTGGTCAAAACCATTAATGGTAGGTCAACCCAAAATTCAATGAGTCAATGTTGACCATTGACCCTAAGTTTTAGGAGTCAAACCATTGACCCTAAATTTTAGGAATCAATGCAAACTGTTGATTGTGGGGTAACCCCTTGGAATCAATGCTGAGCATTAATGATAGGACAACCCTAAACTCAAGACTTATAAATATATCTATACAGCTACCAAGAGGTGTGTGCTCTACAGAAGATTAGAGAGAGTGTGGCAAAAAAAGAAAGCTACATAAACATGTCCTACAGAAAATAAAAGAGAGTTACAAAAACATATCATGCAAAAAAAGAAAAGAGAGTTACAAAAACGTGTCATACAGAAAAGAAATGGGAGCTGAAAAAACATAAGCTACAAGAGAGTGTAGTAGCATCTAAAAGGAAAGATAATAGTAGCATCTAAGAGGAAAAAGTGTAGCAACATCTAGCAGGAAAAAGTGTAACAGTTGCAAGAAGGAGAAAGCCTCTAGCAACAAAAGAGAGGGTGTGTTGTAGACCAAAAGAGAGGACATTCTATAGACCAAAAGAGAGAATGTTCTATAGACCAAAAGAGAGGGTGTGTTATAGACCAAAAGAGAAGATGTTCTACAGACCAGAAGAAAAGGCATGCTAAAGACAAGAAGATAAAGTGTGTGCTGCAAAACCATAAATGTATGATGCAAAACAATAAGCATGTTTTGCAAGAGAAGCACAACAGTAAGGAGAAGGCTGCAACAACAAAGAGAAAGCAATAGCTACAATAAGGAAAAAGCAGTAGCTGTAATAAGGAGAAGAGATAGCACCAACACCAACAATAGAAGAGAAAACCTACCAAGGCAAAAGGAGGCAGCACCAACAACAAAGGAGAAAACCTACCAAGGCATAAGGAGGCAACACCAACAGCTAAGGAGAAAACCTACCAAGGCATAAGGAGGTAGCACCAATAGCAATAAAGAGAACTTATAGTAAAGATAACCTATAGCAGAGAGAACCTACAGTAGAGATAACCTATAACAAAGATAACCTCTACAAGGGAGAGATCCAATGGTAGAGATAACTTGTAGCAAAGAGAACCTATAAAGGAAAAAACCTATAATAGAGATAACCTACAGATGAGAGAACATGCAAAGGAGAGACCAATAAAGCTTGAGGAGAAAAACCAGCAATAAGGAAGGAAAATATCTATTTTGCAACAATAGCTTATGCACATTAAGTGATCTTTCTTAAGGAAGTTTTGTCCTAAACTTTTTATGTACTTCTTGAAAAAAGGTAGGAGACCCTTAGAGTAATCAGGAGATCAATCCTTCGAGTGATTAGGAGATCAACTCTATTAGTGATTAAAAGATCATTGTAAGTAGTTAAGGAGTGATCCTTCCATAACATCAGTTGTATCCCTTGATAATAAGAGTGGATCATATGATCTAGGAGTGATCCTCTTACACTATGAACGTAACTCACACATTGTGCTTACTTGATATCCATATGACCATTCTCACATAAAGAAGTAAGATAAAACTGAATCATCGACTTTAACAAATCACAGAGGTTTAATCTAGACATATTTGTAAGAAGTAAGCATCTCACACTGATTACCTCCCTCTCTCAGTGTGAGACCTAAGAAGATCCCCATTGAGTGGTATTAGAGCCTAGTTCCTCTATTGATCCATTCTACCTACTTTGATATGAAATTATTTGTTGCTGTTGTGAATCTTTACATCTATAGTTGGTTAATATCATGGATAACATGAACAATATTAATAACAAGGGCATTCCCACTTTTAATGGACAAAATTATCAATTATGGAAGAATATAATGCTCATATATCTAATGTCACGTGGTTTGAATGTGTTTAAATCTATTATTAGTGGCTTCACCCCTATTTTTGAAGGTGTTGCTATGATGTCTACTGATAAATAGAATTTAAAGTATGATGGAAAGGGTAAAAATGCCTTATATGCCTCCTTATCAAACAAAAAATTTACCAAAGTGATAGGGTGCAACATAACCAAATAAAGTTGGGACAAATTAAAGAATATTTATGATGGAGACAAGCTTGTGAAGGAAGCTAAGCTACAAATATGAAGGAGCATATTTAAAGACATAAAGATGCTAAATGACGAATCTGTAAATGTCTTCTTTACAAGAGTAAATGAAATTGTATGCACCATTAGAGGCTATGAAGAGGAGATCAATGATGCTACTGTGGTAAGGAAGATACTTAGAACCTTACAAAAAGCTTTCAATGCCAAAGTCTCCTCCATAGAAGATAGCGATTTGGATAGGATATTGGTGCCTTGCGAAATGAGAAGAGTCGCAATAAAGAAAGAAAATAAGTCTAAGGCAAAGAAAGAGTTGGCCTTCAAGGCAATGAAGAAATTAAAGATTAAATAACAAAAAGAAAAATCTGACAACAACTTTGAAGTTAAAGATGACAATACTAAACTTGATAAAGTCATGACATATATCAACAAAAATATAAGGAAAGGAAAAGGAAAGTACAAGGGAAAATTACACTTGAAGTGCTTTAATTATAGAGCAATTAGGCATTTTATCGTGGATTGTCCAAAAAGAAAAGAAGTAGATAGTAATGATGATGATAAGCTAGCCCCAAGGAGGAGAACAAAGAAATTCAATTATTCTAAAGCTAGAAATTCTAGTGCCAAAAGGAAAAAGCAACTTTTCAAATCCAAAAGAAGAAATTTTTTGAGCAAATTGGATGAAAAAGATTCTTAAGAAGAAGCTAATGATGATTCCAATGATGATGCTATAGGAAATGTGCTAGTTGCACAGGTAGATGTTAAACAAGAATCTTCAAGTGATGAGGAATCAACTGAAGAGGAAGAGAAAAGTTGATGCAACAACTTGAAAATGATTTGAGAGTTTGTTTAGACAAAAATAGCAAGCTGGAAAAAGAAGTTAGGCATCTCAAAAAGATAAATAAAATTTCTATTGTTGATAAATGTGATCTTTAGGTGAAAGACAAAGAGTTTAAAGTGAAAGACAAGGAGTCCTTGAAAAGAATTAAGAAGCTAAATGTACTTAAGGTAGATTAAAGCAAGATATATAAAGATCTTAGCGCTAAGGTGATTACACAAGAGCAAGAAGTGCTGATTTTGCAAGCTAAGCTCCACAAGGCTAATTCTAAATTGAAGAAGTATGAAAAAAGCTTTATGCAGGTTGTGGAAGTGAGAGAATAGTCCTTTTTATTAAATGCAATCAAGGTTTTGTCCATCAAAAGTGAGAATGCCCTTACTATTAACACTATCATGCTCTTCATAATATTGACTAGCAGAAGATGTAAAGATTCACAGCAGCAAAAAAAACTTTTAAATCAAAGCAAAATGGATCAATAGAGGAACCAATCATGCTCTCCACTTAATGAAGACCTCTTTAGGTCTCACACTGAGAGGAAGAGGGAGTAAATTAGTGTGAGATACTTTTTACAAATATATCCAAATTAAACCTCTGTGACCTGTTAAAGTTTGTTGCAAAAAATGAATCTTCTCCTTCCTCACTATCGGTCTTTGCTCAAGCTTTGTCAGTCTCTTCTTTACAAGTTCTCTGCTGTTACTGATGCTATCTCTCCTTCACAGGTTCTCTCTTCTATAAGTTCTTTACTTTACAGGTTCTCTTGGCTATAGGATTTCTTTGTTGCAGGTTATCTCCACTACATATTCTCTCTACTGTAAATTGGTTCTCTTCTTTGCTGCTGGTTCTCTCCACTGCTGCCAATTCTTTTCTCTGCTATTGATTCTTTCCTCTGCTGCCAGTTCTCTTCTCTACAGGTTCTCTCCACTGCTGCTACTATCTCTCTTTTATAAATTCTCTCCTCTGCAATTTTTCTCCATTGCAAGCTTGTTCTCTCCTCTACTACTGATTCTCTCTTATCTCTACAGGTTTCTCCTCTTTTTGCAATTCTCAATCTTTCTTCTTCTATCATGCTCTCTCTTTTATTTTGCAAAACCCATTTTCTTCCTTTACTGAGCTCTCTCTTCTGGCTTGTAATAGCTTGTTTTCTTCCTCTATCAAGTTCTCTCTTCTAATCTACAGTAGCACATGTTTCTTCCTCTGTCGAACTCTCTCTTTTGGTTTGCAACAACACACATTGCTTCCTCACTTCTGGTCTACAAAATGTCCTCTTTTCTAGTCTATAAAACGTCCTCTCTTTTAATCTGTAGCATACAACCACTTGTCATTGTCTCTTATGGTTTGCAACACACAACCTCTTACCATTCTCTCTTTGTCATGCCCTTTACCTATTCTTTTTGTTGGCTACTCTTTGCCATTGCTCCTTTTCTCTATTACATTTTTACAAAACACACCTTTCTTGATAGTTGCATGAATATATTTATAAGGTTTGAGTTTATTGTTGCCTTATCATCAATGGTCAACATTGATTCCCAAGGGTTGCCTACAATCAACAATCAACATTGATTCTTAAAATTTAAGGTCAAGATCACATTGACTTTTAAAATTTAGAGTCAACAGTCAACATTGACTAATTGAATTTAGGATTAACCTATCATCAACAATTTTAACAAACGATCTCATTACATCTCAATGACATTTACACCATCAAAACAACAAGGACAAATATGTGAGGTGTTGTTGATAACAAATCCAACATTAGCCATCAATAAAAGCAAAAAGATTGCAGCAGCAAAAGTAGAAAAATTGCAGCAGTAGAAGCAAAAAAGGAAGAAGGAGGCAGTAACAAAAAAAGAAAAAAATAGCAGTTATAGCAAGAAGGAGAAAGCCTCTAGCAGTAGAAGAGAAAGAGAGAGTACACAGTAGAAGGAGGCAGAAACAGCAGTAACAAGATAGAGATAACCTATAGTGGAGAGAACCTACAAAAGAGAGAACCTATAGAGGAGAGATCAATAAAGCTTGAGGAAGAAACTGGCAATAAGGAAGGAGAAGATTCATTTTCTGCAATAACAACTTGTGCACATTGAGTGATCTTTCTTAAGGAAGTTTTGTCATAAACCTTTTATTTACTTCTTGAAAAAAGGTGGGAGACCCTTTGAGTGATTGGGAGATTAACTCTTCAAGTGATCGGAAGATCATTATAAGTGGTTAAGGAGTAATCCTTCCATAACATCGGTTATATTCCTTGATAATATGAGTGAATCGTGTGATCTAGGAGTGATCCTATACTATGGATGTAACTCACATATTATGAGTAAACCACGTAAAAATTTTGTGTGTTCACAGGTGCCTATGCTTGCTTGATATCCATACGATCATTCTCACATAAAGAAGCAAGATAAAAATTAGATCATCGACTTTAACAAGTAACAAAGGTTTAATCTGGATAGATTTGTAAAAAGTAAGCATCTCACATTGATTCACTCTATCCTCTTCTCAATGTGAGACCTAAGAAGGTCATTGTCATAAATTAATTTACTTAGTTTTGAATTGCTTAAGGGCTTGTATGCTAATGATTCTTATTTTGGCCAAGTAAGGAATGCATATGATAAGTGTGCATTTGGTGATTTTTATAGGCATAAAGGGATTTTGTTTAAGAGGGATAAAACATGTGTGTCTATTTGTTCTATTCATGAGTTACTTATTAGGGAAACTTACAGGGATGATTTGATAGGGCAGTTTGGTAAGCAAAAGACTCTAGATATATTGTATGAGCATTTTTATTGGCCTACTATAAAGCATAATGTGCATTCCATTTATGATAAGTGCATTACATGTAAGTAAGTAAAGGATAAAGTTAAATTGCATGGCTTATATACACCTTTACCTATGCCTAACCAACCTTGGACTAATATTTCTATGGATTTTATCTTATGATTACTAAGATCTCAAAGTGGTAAGGACATCATATTGTTGTTATTGACAAGTTTGGCAAAATAACTCATTTTATTGCATGTTTTAAAACCAATAATGCAATATATATTATTGAGTTATTCTTTAAGGAAGTTGTGCATTTGCATAGATTATCAAGAACTATTGTTAGTGATAGGGATTTTAAGTTCTTAAGTCATTTTTTATGCACTTTATGGAATAAATTGAGAATCAAATTCTTATTTTCTATTGTTACACATCCTCAAACAGATGGACAAACTGAAGTAGTTAATAGCACATTTACAACTTTGTTATATGCTATCATTCAAAAGAACTTAAGGCAATAGGAACAATGTTTCTACATGTTGAGTTTGCTTATAACAGTTCTATTCATTCTACTACTTCCTCATCACCTTTTAAAGTTGCTTATGGTTTTAATCCTTTAACTCCTTTAAATATTTTATCTTTGCCTACGAAAAAACATGCTAACATTAATGGTAAGAAAAAAGTAGAATTTGTGGAGGATTTACATGCCAAGGTTCAGGCTAACATTGAAATGAAGAAAGAGTAATATGTTAAGTAAGTTAATAAAGGGTGTGTGAAAATTTTCTTTAAACCTAATGATTGGGTATGGGTACATGTAAAGAAAGAATGTGATAAGAACCTTTTTAGGTCTCACATTGAGAGGGGAAAGATGTGAATCAGTGAGATACTTGCTTTTTACAAATCTATCCAGATTAACCTCTGTAACTTGTGAAAGTTGATGATCTAATTATTTATCTTACTTCTTTATGTAAGCATAGCTGTATGGATACAAATCAAGCGTGAGTGCTAAAAAACACACAACAATTATTACATGGTTCACCCACAATGTGTAAGCTACATCCACGGTGTGATAAAATCACTCCTAAATTACACAATCCACTCTTATTATCAAGGGATATAATTATGTTATGGAAGGATCACTCTTTAACCACTTACAATGATCTCTTGATCACAAAGTTGATCTCATGATCACTTTAGGGTCTTCCACCCTTTTTTGCAAAATTTATAAGTAACTAACACTTTCCTGAGATAGATCACTCAATGTGCACAAACTACTAGTGCAAAAAGTAGATCTTCTTCTTCCTCACTGCTGGTCTTTACTCAAGCTTTGTCGATCTCTTCTCTACAGGTTCTTTACATCTATAGGTTATCTTTGCTACAGGTTCTCTTCCTTTACTGCCGGTGCTACCTTACCTACTACCTTGGCAAGTTCTTTTCCTCCACTGTCGATGTTGGCTCACCTACTACCTTGGCAGGTTTTTTCTCCTGTTGCTAGTGCTACCTCACATGCTGCCTTGGCAGGCTTTTACCCTTGTTGCCAGTATTACCTCCCCTAATACCTTAGTAGGTTGCCTCAACTACTGCCTTGGCAGGTTGCCTTTCCTACTATTAGTGTTGCCTAACTTGCTGCCAAGGCACATTTTCTCCTCTGTAGTTGCCTTGCTACCAAGGTAAGTTTTCTCCTCTGCTGCTAATACTGTTGAGCCCATCTTTGATGGCTAATATTGAATTTATTGTCAACAACATCTCACGTAGTTATATATGTTGATTTAATGTTATGAATGTCGTTAAGATGCAAAGTGGTCATTGGAAAAACTATTGATGGCAGGTCAACCTTAAAGTCAATGACTCAATATTAATTATCGACCCTAAATTTTAGGAATCAAATCTGGTCGTTGATTATAGGACAACCTTTGGAAATCAATGTTGACTATTGAAATGTGTGCAACCCTAATCTCGAGGCAGCCACCAAAGAAAGAGTGATCAACCAAGGCAAAAAAGGCAACTACCAAGGAGAGGTACAACTGACCAAGGAAAGTGTAGTAGTTGGCCAAAAAGAGAGCGACAGCCAACCAAAGGAGTTGCAGCAATAGCCGGACAAAGGTGTAGCAATAGCTAGCCAAGGGAGTTGCAACAGTAACCGACCAAAGAAAAGGTGACAACAACCCCTAAAGAAGGAGCTAGCCACGCCAACCAAAGGAGAAGTTGCAACAATCGGCAACCACACCAAACCAACGAAGGAGATATATAGCAGGCACACCAAACTAAAGAAAAAGGTGTGTAGCAACCACACCAAAGAAAGAAGAAGGCGGTAGTGGCCAAACTAAAGGGAGTAGGAGTTGTAACAGCCACCTAAGGAAGAAGTTACAGCAGCCACTCAAAGAGAAGTGCAACAACTAGCAACAATACTAGCAAGTGCAACATCAAGCATAACCAGTAGCAACAATTATAGCACCAGCAACAAACAATAACAATAATACTAGCAAGTGCAACAACAAGCATAACCAACATTAGCAATTGTAGCACCAATTGCAAGCAATAGCTGTAAGAGCAAGCAGTAAACCAAGGAGAAACCAGCAGCTTGTAGGCATAACTAATAGCAAGCAATAACAATAAGGGTAGGCAACAAACCAAGGAGAAACCAACAGCTAGCAAGCATGATCGGCAATAGCACAACCTGCAACAGCACATCGAGCAGATTGTAGCAGGTAGCAATAGCAGCAAGTGTAGGCATAACCAACAAAGGCAACAAGTATAAGCACAACTAGCATGTGTAATAAGTGTAGGCATAACCAACAAAGGTAGTATCAAGTGCAAGCACAACCAACAGCAATAGTAACACAGCAACTAACAGCAAGTGAATCACAACTAGCACTTATAGAACCGATAGCAAATGAAACACAACCAACAGCTTACAGAACCAACAATAGGTGGATCACAACCAATAATTTGCAATAGCACTAGTAGTAGGAGAAGAAAACTTGATCCAACAATAAGTCAAGTAGTACCAGCAAGGGAAAAGAACCTACCCAGGCAGTAGGTAAGGTAGTACTAGTAGTAAGGGAAGAAACTTGCCAAGGTAGTAGGTGAGACAACACCAGTAGCAAAGGAAAAGAACCTACCAAGGCAGTAGGTGAGGTAAGACCAATAGCAAAGGAAGAGAACCTGCAGCCTAGATAACCTACAAATGTAGAGGACCTACAGAGGAGATACCGACAAAGCTTGAGTAAAGATCAATAATAAGGAAAAAGAAGATACGTTTTCTGCAACAGTAGGCTGTGGACATTGAGAGATCTTTCCCAAAAACGTTTTCATTACAAACCTTTTATGTATTGCTTAAAAAAGTGTGAGAGGCCCTTGGAGTGATCAAGAGATCAATTCCTTCAGTGATCAAGAGATTAACTCATCTAGTGATCAGGAGATCAACTTATTAAGTGATTGGAAGATCATTATAAGTGGTTAAGGAGTGATCCTTTCATAAGTGGTTAAAGAGTGATCCTTCCACAACAAAACTATATCCCTTAATAACAAGAATGGATTGTGTGATTTACGTGTGATCCTATCACACTGTAAACATAGTTTACATATTATGAGCAAGCTTGTGTTTGATTGATATCCATACAAACACTCTCATATAAAGAAGAAAGATAAAAATTGGATCATCAACTCTAACACGAGTCGGTGCGTATCCAAGAACATCGATGAAGACGTCAATGAATTTGGTGTAGGAGGATGTAATAGGTGTACACTACCTAACTCCCACATTATCAAGAAAGAGGGGGATCTTAGGCCATATAAATATGGGTACTGCATACCCCAACAGGTTGCCTTTTAGGGAGAAGGTAATAGCTCTGTGACAAGTGGTATCAGAGCCTATTCCTATCGACCATAGGACCCTCAACTTAGCTCGGAATGCCAAGAACCCCCAGTTTCACCGGCTTGGTATGTGTCCAAGAACATCGACAAGGATGTCGATGAATTCAGTGTGGGAGGATGTAATGGGTGCACAGTACCCAACTCCCACATTATCAAGAAAGAGGGAGATCTTGGGCCATATAAACTTAGGCACTGCACACCCCAATAGGTTACCTTTTGGGGAGAAGGTAATGGCCCTGTAACAAGTGGTATCAGAGCCAGTGAAAAATTAAATATTTAATATTTAAATATTTTTGTTTATTATTATTTTTTTGAAAAATTAAAATTCATCTCAAACCAACAAATTAGAAAACGTAAAAGATAATTTACTATGTAATGTATTAATTATCACATGATAATATTTAATAAAAAATTAATATAAACTAAATTTAATTAAAAAATGGAGAGTGTAATCAAAAGAGTAGCTCCCATTGACTCAAGATTTCGGTGGATTCTATTGCTTCGTGCATTTACAAAGTCAATAGGGAATTCTTCCTTAACTAAAATGCCTAAATGCCAGAAGGGTATGTGGCTCATTTTGAATTTTTGTCTATCAAAAGGCTTTTTCACATTTCCAACTCCACTGTATGCTAATGGTTATTGTATGATTGACTGTAGAATGTTTGGTTGGTTTCTTGTAGCTTTTCATTGTAGGAGGACAATTTTTGGTGCAATCTATCCTTGTATGCTTCTCTAGTTTGTCCTATGATGTTTCTCACGTTCTCAATGTATCACTACATCATTTTCTGAGCTGCAATCCACCATTTTCTAATGAACTTCTAATAGTGTGCAGAGACATGTATCCTCTACATTGCAAATCATTCCTTGGTTTAATGATTTGTCTCAAAATCACAATATTATTTCATTAGTGAGAATGAGCTTCTCATAACTTGGCATGGGCTATTATTGTTGTCTACAACTCTGTATGTAGACCCAACTATTGTTTTGGGGGTTTGCTATCATGTAAAAGCCACTTAACCTCTATTCAATAGATGTGCCATGATTTTGGTGTTCTTATTCCCATTCGGAGGAAACCTAATTTTTTTTTCCATTTTTTCTTTGTTCAGGGTGTATATGGATACCCCATTGTCTTCTTCTTAACCTTAAGGTGCACTTAGATTTTACTCAAGTATGATGATTAAGACAAGGAAATTTTAGAGCAAATAGTCAAGCGTCTTCATGCTTTAAGCTATTACATCTATAACTATTTTTGGTTAGACCTAAAGTAGCTTAAAGACATATATAGATATAATACAAAGGAGTTCTCTTATTACAGTTAACAAGTTAAACGTTATGCCCAACTCTCTGCCAAATTGGGTATTTGATTTCATGCCAAAACATGGTGGTTACTTCATAGGGAATGTGAGCCCTACAAGGATGGAATTCTGTTGGTTCTACTTGGGGAACTATGTTGCAATTTTGTCATCTCTAGCAACCCCAGAGCAAGTTGCAGCAATCATGGACCTTATTGAATCTCATAAGAAGAGTTGGTTGCAGAAATGCCACTAAAGATCTGTTATCCAGTGATAAAAAGTCATAAATGGTGGATTATGACTAGTTGTGACCCATAGAACACTAGGTGGAGTTACCACAATGAAGGATGTTGGCCAGGTTAGTGTCTAATTATATTGTTGACATCTAATTACATGGGTCCTCATACATTACTTGCAAGATTGCAAATCCTCAAAGGTAGCTTTTTTTGTTTGAGATTGTGGACAATGATAAGCCTTAAAAGCTTACCTAAAAGGCATCACTTTGTGTCCATTTAAACAATTACTCAAGAGAAAGTTAGACATAATGATCTATGCTTAATTTTTGGTCATGATTCATTTCAACTTCCTACATATATTTGGGTTTTCTCTGTTCATTTAGACGTATTTGTTCACTAGCAGTGCATGTTGTATGTATAAGCAGTTTAACTGTGGTTTCTAGTACTCAAAGGATGCCACCATTTCTTTCTGATTACCATAAGCAGAATGCTAGAGTATCGTTTCTTTCCAAATGTGTCCCTCCTTAAATGTAATCCAAGTTATTTATATGTACGCTACATGTGCAGTGCTTTTATGGCTACTTACAGTAGCCTGTATCAAGATTAATCATCCCAAAATTGCAAGGTGCACAATCAAAATTGCTGAAAACCGGTTGTCTAAGGATCATTGGCTTGAGTACTATGACTGAAAGCTTGGTTGGTATCTTGGGAAGTAGGCATGAAAGATAATGCTAGAAGATCCATCCCATTTGGTAATGGTATCACTAGAGGAAGACAAGTAAATGTAGCCCGCAGTGAAAAGACCAACCATATGGAATTCCTGATTATATCTATTCATTAATAAACCTTTTTTTCTTTTAATAAATAGAACATAAAGCAAAGACATAATTCCATAAACGTCTAGGTTAGTTGATCCAGATTTTTTTTGTTATGCATGTGGGAAACCCACTAATAAGGTTATATTAATCCAATTTTTTTAATATCTGTGTTTGGCTTTTACATTAAAGTAGTTACTGACCAGTCATTGTTGCTGTCTTATTCTTACTCCCACCCACTAAAGCAACTGGGAAACGGGGTAATTTATTTCCAAGGTAGCATTTCACTCTCAAGCTAATTTGATGTATTTCAAGGTTTTCCGTGGAGGTGATGGCCAATTGGTACAGAGTTCAATGTGAATTCCATGGTAGTCTCCATCGGTGCAGCAGGTCATTTAATAAAGGAGGGGAAGGGAGGGAGAGCTTTAAGGAGGTTCAACAACTTTTCACCTGTTACGAAACACCAATATCCCAATAGGGGGGCAACCCAATGATAAAAACCATAGAGATGATGGGTGAAAGGGTTCAATGGATGCAAGATGTCCATTGCACATTCCAGAAGGCCCAATAACATGAGTTAAAGTCAAAAGATTAAAAAAGCACTAAATGGACTAATTGAGGACATTCAGGCCAACCAAGTTTCAAATGGTAGAAATTTAAGTTTGACAAAGAGTCCAAACCTAATTAATATAATTGGAATACTTAATGGGTCAGATTAAGTAATAGCATTCATTCCTAAATAGGAGTTTATTATCTATATTGGAATTTGTTCATAATTAGGAATTCCTTCAAAATAAGGATTTGTCTTAAATAGGAATTTGTTCCTCTTTAGGATTGTTATCTTAGCTTATAAATAAACACCCTTTATAAGCTTTGAAAAATGAGACAACTTTAAGTGAAATAGAAAGTAAGGGTTTTTCTCCTTCAATTCTTTTGAGGACTAAAGAACTTATCAATAGATACTTTTTCTTGTGGCGTTCCAATCATTATCACTCCCAATTCCTTTCTTTTCTGAAGTGTGACATCTATATCCTTCTTAAATACTCTAGGTTCGTGTTCCTTTGAATAGTGGGTCTAGGGTTTGTGTTATTAAACTCTAGTTTAGCTTTCCTACTTATTCTTTGATTTCCTTGTGTGCATTAGGTCCCTAAGCCACTTTTTTTTTTTTTGGTTTTCCACATCAATTCATATCAGAGCCTGGTTCTAAATCAAGTTAATTCCACTCACTCATCAATTTTCTACCTTATGCTTTATTTATTTTTGTTTAGTTTATCTATTATATGCATTACCATTTAAATGCACAAATTTGTTTATGTGCAATCCTTATCTCTTTGCTTGTTTGTTTAAGCTCATAAATGTGCTAATTTCAATTCTAATTGTTGTATCTTAGTATTCTATTGTTATTTTATGTTGAAAAAAAAAAGGAAGAAGAACAAGAGAAAAAGAACATCAAATTCAAATTATTAATAAGGTTAACAATTTGGTCATATTAGCCACAATAATAATAAAGTTTTTCTTGCTCAACTCCAATTATATCATCTATTTTCCTATTTTGTTACCCAAGTTTGTCATCTAGGTTGTATTACCCCTATCCTGATATTTGTGAGTTTAGTTCATTAAATTCGTTTGCCTTGATATCCTTTTTCATTTTTTATTTCTTTTTCTCCAATTTGTTCAATTCTACACCATTTATCTTATTCTATTCAAAATCAATACTCTTGATTTACATTTTTTAGTTCTTTATAAAGCTGAAAGGGGAAATCCAAGTGGTAAAAGATAAGAGTGAAAGTTCATATAAAGAAAAAGCCATAAAGAGTGTAAACACAAAGGAGTGTGACACCATCTTTTAAGTGGCACACGTGAGGGAGTGTTCTGTGAGGTATCCTAATTATTTTGTGTAGAAGTAATATTATGACGTCCAAAGACAAAGGTGTAGCTCAAGAGGGGGTTGGTGATGTGTCCTTCATAATCAAAGCTATGCAACAACAATTTAAGTGCATGAATACCAAATTTGATGATATTAGGGAGAAGATGGAGGAGCAAACTAATACAATAGTAGAGTTGCAAAGGATGCATGGGGAATATAAGGCTCATAAAGCAAGAAGGCAATTGAGACATGCCTATGACCATGAAGATGATGTAGAAGATGATGAATTTGACGATTAAACTACTGTGGTTAGAATTGTTAACAATAGAAGGGAAGATTATGTAGAAGATGATGAATTTGATGATCAAACTACTGTGGTTAGAACTATTAATAATAGAAAGGATTGAAGAGAATTTAGGAGGCAAAAGCACTTATGACAATAATTTAGGCAGTATTAAAATAACAATTCCTCTATTCCAAGATAAGAATGATCCTTATGCATACCTAGAATGGGAAAAGAATGTTAAATTGGTCTTTAACTGCCACAACTATTTTGAGGAGAAAAAGGTAAAGCTTGTTGCAGTTGAATTTACTGATTATGCTATTATTTGGTAAGATCAACTTGTTTTGATTAGGAGAAGGAATCATGAGTGGCCTATTAATACATGGGAAAAGATGAAGGCTATCATGAGGAGTAGGTTTGTCCCTAATCTCTATTACAAGGAGTTGTACCAAAGGTTGCAAAGGCTCATTCAAGGCACCAAAAGTGTGGAGGACTACCACAAAAAGATGGAGATTACCATGATTAGGGTGAATGTAGAAGAAGATAAAGAGGCAATCATGGCTTGTTTTCTATAAGGGCTAAATAAGAACATAACAAATATGGTTGAATTGTAACACTATATGGAATTAGAAGATATGGTGCACATGGCAATAAAAGTTGAAAGGCAACTTAAATGAAAGGGCTCTACACAGTTTGGGCAAAATTCGGGTTTCCATCTTATCTTGGAAGCCAATTTGGAGTAAAAGGGATGAGATGACCAATTACAAGTCCAAAGCCAAGTTACCCAAGTACCAAAATATGGGTTCTAGCAAGAAAATGGGTAATTTTGAACTCCAACCAAGTAAAAATAGAAATGTTAAATGTTTTAAGTGTTTGGGCAGGGGGTCACATTGCATCTCAATGTCCAAATAAACATACAATGATCTTGAGAAGTAACGGTGATGTTGAAACTAAAAATGAATCAGATGATGATTATGTGCTATCATCAAAGGGTGAAAGTGATGGAAAAGAGTATCTCTCGTTACAAGGCAAGCATTGAATGTGCAAGTAAAGGAAGAAAATGAGGTACAACGAGATAACATCTTTCAGACAATGTGTCTCATCAAAGATAAGATATGTAGTATGATTATTGATGGTGGGAGTTGCACTAATGTTGCTAGCACAACTATGGTTAAGAAGCTGGATTTACCTACTATGAAGCATCCTAAGCCATATAAGCATCAATGGTTGAATAAGAATGGTGAAGTCAAGGTAAATAAGCAAGTTCTCATATCATTTTTTATCAGAAGGTACCATAATAAAATTTTATATGATGTACATATACATTTAGGTCATATTCTATTAGAAAGACCATGGCAATTTGACAGGCTGAGTTATGCATGATGACTTCAAGAATTGATATTCCTTTGTAATAAATGAAAAACCTGTCACTCTTGTACCATTATTATCACCTCAATAAGCTTTTAAGGATCAATTAAGGATTAAAAATAAGAGTGAACAGAAAAGAGAGATTAATAAAAGAGAAAAAATAGGAGAAAACATGAAGACACAGAAGAAAGAAAAGAAAAGAGAAAGTCTCTTTACAAAAGAAAGTGATGTCAAAAGAGCATTCTATGCCAAATAGCCTATGATTTTACTTTTGTACAAAGATGCTTATTTTAACACTAACAATTTTGACCCATCTTTGCCTAGTGTTGTTGTTGCTCTCTTACAGTAATTTGAAGATGTATTCCTTGACTATGTTCCAAGTGGATTGTCATCTAATAGAGGAATTAAGCATCAAATTGATTTCATCCTGTATGCAACCATCCCTAACCAGCCATATATAAGAGTAATCCTAAGGAGACAAAGAGCTTCAAAGGCAAGTTGAGGAGCTTATTTCCAAAGGATATGTAAGGGAAAGCATAAGTCTATGTGTTATTCCTGTCCTACTTATATCCAAATAAAGATGAGACTTAGAGGATGTGTATTGATTATCAAGCAATCAACAAAATTACTGTAAAGTATCAGTACCCCATACCTAGATTAGATAACATGTTGGATGAATTGCATGGTTCATATGTCTTTTCTAAGATTGATTTGAAAAGTAGATATCATCATATTATGATGAGAGAGGGAGACAAGTTGAAAACAGCTTTCAAAACTAAGTATGATTTGTATGAATGACTTGTTATGCCATTTGGTCTCACTAATGCACTAAGCACTTTTATGCAATTAATGAATCATGTTTTGTGTCCATTCATTAGTAAATTTGTAGTTGTGTATTTTGATAATATTTTGGTCTATAGTAAAATCTTAGAAGAGCATCTTGATCATTTATGTTTTATTGTAAGTGTTTTATGTTCAAAGAAATTATATGCTAACTTACATAAATGTTCCTTTTGTACTAATCAGATCACATTTCTTGGCTATATTGTCAATGCTAAAGGTGTTAAGGCTAATGAGGAAAAAATTAAGGCAATTTGAGATTGGTCTACACCTAAGTCAATTAGTGATGTGGGTAACTTTCATGGTGTAGTTAGTTTCTATAGACACTTTGTTAAGGACTTTAGCATCATTGCTGCACTACTCACTGAGTTTATTAAAAAGAACATGAGTTTTAGGTGGGGTAGTGACCAAGACAAAGTTTTTAATTGCATCAAGGAAAAATTAAGTTCTACACCCTAAATTGCTTTACCTAACTTTACAAAAGCTTTCAAAATTGAGTGTGATGCTTTAGGCATTGGCATTAGAGCTGTTTTAATGCAGGAAAGGCATCCAATTACTTACTTTAGTGAAAAGCTAAGTGGAGCAAGACTTAATTATCCTATTTATAATAAAGAGATGTATGCATTGGTACGAGCTTTAAGGACATGGCAACATTACCTTTGGCTCGAGGAGTTTGTCATCCATACTAACCATAAATCTTTAAAGCACTTGAAAGGACAAGGAAGGTTAAACAAAAGACATGCCAAGTGGATTAAATTCATTGAGATCTTTCCTACATCATCAAATATAAACAAGGTAAGGAAAATGTGGTAGCTGATGCATTATCTCGCAAATATGCCCTTATCTCTACAATTACTGCAAACTTATTAAAATTTGAACATATTAAGGATTTATATATGAATGATCCTGACTTTGTTAATGTGTATGAAGCATGTAAGAAGTTAGCCTTTGAGAAGTTTTATAGGCATAAGGGTTTCTTATTTAAGGAAAATCGTTTATGCATGCCTATGAGTTAACGGAGTTGGTTATAAGAGAAGCTTATAAGGGTGGTCTAATGGGTCATTTCAGAGTTAGGAAAACCCTAGATGTCTTAAATGAACACTTCTTTTGGTCACGCATGAAACAAGATGTTGAAAGGATATGTAAGAAATGCATAACATGCAAACAAACTAAATTTAGAGTTTTACCCCATAGTTTTATACCCCTTTACCCATACCTAGCCACCCTTAGGTTGATTTATCTATGAATTTCGTACTAGGATTGCCACAAATAAAAAGGGGTAGGAATTTTGTATTTATTGTTGATAGATTTTCAAAAATGGCACATTTCATCCCATGCCATAAAACTGATGATGCAAACAATATGGCTGACTTATTCTTTAAAGAAGTAGTACGTTTGCATGGTATGCCATGAAGCATTTTTTCAAACCTAGATACAAAGTTCTTAAGCTATTTTTGAAAGACTTTATAAGGTAAGTTAGGTAATAAACTATTGTTTTCAACTACTTGTCATCCATAAACTGATGGGCAGACTTAGGTGGTTAATCAAACTCTTTCTACTCTTTTGTGTGCTATTATTCAAACAAATTTGAAAATATGGGACAATTGTTTATCATATGTCAAATTTGCATATAATAAAAGTGTTCATTCTGCTACTAGTTACTCTCAATTTGAAATTTTATATGGTTTTAATCTGTCAACTCCTTTGGATTTGGTACCTATACTTGTCAATGAGTATGCAAGCTTAAATGTTGAATGCAAGGCTGACATGGTAAAAAAATTACATGAGAAGGTACGACAATATATTGAAAAACAAATTGAGCAATACGCATCCCATGTCAACAAAGGATGAAAGAAGGTGGTGTTTGAACTTAATGATTAAGTTTGGATGCATATGTGCAAGGAATGGTTTCTAGTTCAGAGGCATTTAAAGCTATAACTTAAAGGACATGGTCTCTTTCAAGTTGTAGTACAAATTAATGACAATGCTTATAAGTTGGACCTTCCCAATGAATATAATGTGAGTGCAACATTTAATGTTTTTTATCTTTCCCATTTTGATGTAGGTGATGATTTAGGAATGAATCCTTTTAAGGAAAGGGGGAATGATGAGAACTATAAAAATGATCAGTATAAGGTTTTAATGGATGTAAGAGGTCCATTGCACATTTCAAAATGCCCAATAACATGAGTTAGATGTGACAGGTATATCAAAGTAATGGGTAGGTCTTTAAATATGACCCAACTCCCATATCGAATAAAAAGAAGAGGATCTTAGGGCATATAAATGTAGGCGCTGCAAACCCTAATAAGTTACCTTTTGGGAAGAGGATAATGACCCTGTGACAAAGTGGTATCAGAGCCAACCCAAATCGCAACTTCGATGTCTATCGCTAAGCACTTCACAAGAAAGAAGTAGGCAAGGGAGACATCGATTCTCGACGAGGACATCGATGGATTCAGTGGGAGAGAATGTGATGGGTATATCAAAGTAATAGGTAAGTCTTTAGATATAACCCGACTCCCACATCGGATAGGAAGAAGGGGATCTTGAGGCATATAAATGTAAGGGTTGCACACCCCAATAGGTTACCTTTTGGAGAGAAAGTAATAGCCTCATAACATAGATCTTCAATTGATGCAAGAGATCTATCGTATATTCCCAATAATATGAGCTAGAACTTAAATGAATGCAAGAGATCCATTGCACATTCTGGAAGGCTCACTAACACAAGTTAGAACCAAAGAGATTGAAAAAGTACTAAATGGGCTAATTAAGGAAATTCAGGCCAACCAAATTTCAAATAGTATGAATTTAAATTTGACAAAAAATTTAAACTTAATTAATATAATTAGAATATTTAATGGATCAAATTAAATAATAGCATTCACTCTTAAATAGTAATTTATTGTTTGTGTTTAAATTTGTCCATAGTTAGGTAGGAATTTGTACTTCTTTAAAATTGCTATTTTAACATATAAATAGGCAGTACTTGCAATTTTTAGAAATTGAGACAACTTTTAGTGAAATAAAAAATAAGAATTTTTCTCACTTAGTTTTTTTTTAAATTAAATGTTCTAATCGACTTATAACTCATAATTTCTTTTTTTTTTTAAAACATGTCATTTATATCTTCTTAAATACTTTAGTAGTTTGTGTTATTGAAGTCTTTTTTTTTTTATTATTGTTATTTGATTTCTCGTTGCGTTGTATTCTTAAACCACATCTTTTTTTGATTTCCGCGATTAGGAAAGGACAGAGAGGGCTAAGGTGGTGCAACAGCTTTTCACCCGTTACGAAACACCAACAGCCATCCAACTTAGTCCACCGACCAAAACTCAAGATGAATTGACACGTGTCCCGCCATAACTAACAGACATTGTGTGTTAGGCAGGCTTAAGCAGAAGCCCTCCTGTCTCTACCTGTTCCCAATGAATGTTCCCATCCTCCTCTTGCCGTGGTGTACTTCCCCTCTAGTCTCTAGACACTGACAATCTCCGCGGATCTAATCTAAAAACACATCACGAAGAAACCAAAACATCTGTCTGCCATTAACTGTTTTGTTTCTACATTACCTTCTTTTTGTTGTTTCTACATTACATTAGCTGCCTCCTCTGTGTGTGTGGGTGTGTGTGAGAGAGAGAGAGAGAGAGAGAGAGCGAGAGAGGGAGGGAAGAGAGAAAACGAGCGAGAAAATGAAGGCAACAAAACGGCCGATCCACGCAGTGGCGACATGGGTACGGAGGCAACCGCCAATGATCAAGGTGTTTTTGGCAGCGGTTTCGAGCATGACAGCTTTGGTTTTTCTAAGGATGGTAGTTCACGACCACGACAACCTCTTTGTTGCCGCCGAGGCTGTTCATGCCCTTGGAATCTCCGTCCTCATTTACAAGCTTATGAAGGATAAGACCTGTGTCGGTAATTTAGTTAGTCCCCCCCCTCTCCCTTTTTCCAGATTTGCCTTCTTTTCTTTACGTTGCTCGCGATTTGGGCTTCTGTTAATTACGTTGCCAAATTGGAACCATTTTCTGAGCTCTTTTTTTTTAGGCAAACTGTTACCACCCTCTACCATTTTAAATGTGATGATACCTTTCATTTGGTCTCGTTTGGGACATTAGGATTTATCTTTCGTGTCTGGTGGTTGAGAGATTGGCAGGGAGATTTTACAGTTTCTCGCTATTTGGTTCAAAAGTTTTCATGGACCATGAAGAAAAATGGCACTCCATTTTCCAATTGGTGCAACTTCGAAGAGAAGTTATTAGGGTTAGGCTGTGCATTGTTCTCCCTGCAGTTGAAAACACGGTTAATTCCTATGAAAATTTTGGCAATTTTATGTAATAACCCATATGCACAACGGATAATAAAATCCAAATTCATGCATTTTGTTAATAATGAATAACTAAGATCAGAGCCAATGCGCCAATGATTGGCATTGGCATGCTCTTTTTGCATGCTTTTGTGCAAGAGAAGCTTTTGTTTGGGGAGTAGGTTTCTGATTGACTAAAGTGGCATTTATAGAAGAAACCAAGATCCATTCCCTATGTCATTAATAGCCACAAGCTGTTTTGTTAGAGCAATTTTTTTTGTTTCGTGGTAAATATGAGATTATTGCAGATGACAAAGAAGTTTAAAATTTCACAATGTAAGACATTTCTTTCCTTGCATCTTGCTTGAACGCCAGTTTTTGGCCTAACTTCTTCCATAAGACCTTGCCATGATTATGGTTTTCACCTCAATTGGTTCCATACTGTTTTATTAATGATACTTCTTTGCAGGACTTTCCCTAAAATCACAGGAGCTAACAGCCTTATTTTTGGCTGTTAGACTCTATTGCAGTTTTGTCATGGAATACGATATACATACACTACTTGATTCTGCTACATTGCTCACTACAATTTGGGTTATTTATACCATTCGCTTCAAGTTGAGGTCCAGTTACATGGAGGACAAAGATAACTTTGCACTGTACTATGTCGTACGTGTTCATTTCCTTTTTCCTTTTTTTTTTCACATTAGTCCTTTACCTTTATTTGACCAAATAAGACATTGAAGGTGTCTCATTCTGCAAGCATTGATTTGTTTTTGCATTTTCCATCAAGAATATAGTTTACTGTAGTAGTTGTTCAGTGGAGTTGGGATCCCAGTGTCCAGTTATTTCAGGATTTAGCCATATTCTGAGAGTAGGAAATTTTCTTATTCCTTTATTACATGGAGTTCTTGGAATGGAGTTCATTCTGGGGGTAAAATATTTTTGGTTCCACTGCCAGTTTGATGATCCATGAAGACATGCTTTTCATATAAGGCTAGCTTCTGTGATGGGTGGAAGTTATTTGTATTAGTATTAGTATTGCTGTTTTCATCTTTTCTTAGAGGCATTATATGGGATGTAAGATATTCTCTGTATTTTCTGAGCTTCTGTAGGTGATTCAAATTTTTACTCCTGTTTGCTGCTCATTACTTATATGTCAGCCCTTGGAAGTTGAGTTTGCTTGTGTTTATGTAGTATTTGCTTTTTATTGTTGGTTTAAAGGCATTTGATTATGAGGTGATAACAATTTACAGCTATTGTAAAACATTCGTGGTTTCAGGACCTTTATTGAACTGAGTTTAGATCCTCATGGCATGAGATCTTCTCATGTGTAAAGAGAAATGGTTGGTTCAGCATGCTAGCTGAATTCTGTTTTTAACTAGTGTATTAGCATGTGTTGCAAGTTTTCCACAATACATTGATTCTAAGCTTGTCAAAAAGAATTTTTCTATGCTTAATGTGCATTAAAAAAGCCATACTGATTAGTGTGGACCATAAATTGATGTCACATTTTCTTAAATAAATTTTGTGCATTTTTGTGACCTCTCTTGCTTTATCATGCATCCTTTCCACTCATCTTGATGCTTTATGCAGGTGATTCCTTGTGCTCTGCTATCTTTAGTTATTCACCCATCTACTGGGCATCACATAATTAATAGGATGTCCTGGGCTTTTTGTGTTTACCTTGAAGCTGTTTCAGTTTTACCTCAGTTACGGGTCATGCAAAACACAAAGGTATGATTCAAAGTTTCTTCTGGTTAACTGTATTGATTGGATGGATATACAACATTGAATGTACTTTTTACAAATGTGGCATTCATGGTTTTGTTGATTTTCTCTGTGTGGATGCCCCTTTCAATTTGCACATTTTTGTTTTCTGAATTTTCTCCCAACCTTCTTCTTTTCTTCTTGCCCAAATATGCTGATGGGATTTATACATTCATTGTTACTTATCTATGCTTTGTCTCATTTCAGATCATTGAACCCTTTACAGCACATTATGTCTTTGCACTTGGAGTTGCAAGGTTTTTGAGCTGTGCACATTGGGTCCTTCAGGTTTGACACTGCAGATTGGACTCCATATTAATTGCTTGTGAGATGCAATTTGTTTCTCTTGCCATGAAGGGATGCAGATGAACTCTTCTGCTTATTTGTTTAAACTATGCTATCAAAGTTAACATTTTTCTACTTCAAACACTCACCTTATGTGAATGGCCATCACCATCAACAGACCAAAGTACTTAGTGAATTTCAATGGAGTAAAATTTGGTTGGCCCGGAAACTAGACCTTTCCACTTTTATTCTGATTGTGTTGCCGGGAAACTAGACCTCTGCAGTTTTATCCTGGTTGTGTTGCTTTTGAACGACTCTCTTAATTATCAGATATAGTGGGGGAGAGAGACTGGAAATAAAAGAGTCTTGGTTGTAGATATACTTTATGACTAATGATGCTCTGTTGCCTCGAGGTGACATTGGCTCATTGAGTGTTATGAATCAATTGGTTTCCATACTCATCTAGAAATGTGCAACTCATCTAGGAGTTTTAAACCTTTCTTTTATACAGGTGTTGGATACTCGAGGGCGCCTGCTAACTGCTTTGGGTTATGGATTGTGGCCTTCTATGGTCCTCCTCTCAGAAATTGTCCAAACTTTCATTCTTGCCGATTTTTGCTACTACTACGTCAAGAGGTGGGGCTATGAGGCATCAGTTTGCAAGATGCTAATGTCATGTTTTTACCGTTAACCCCAGAATTTTGTTTGTTTTTTGGCAGCATTTTTGGTGGACAGCTTGTTCTGCGTCTCCCGTCAGGAGTGGTGTGAGCTTAAACATCGTGCAAATTGAGCGAGGCGCGTCCGCGGATTGCTACCCACTGTATTTTGTAGACAATCTTTGAATTCCCAGGCCACGAGGGTTGTTTTATGGATTGTAAAGTTGGGGGTTGCAAAGTTCAATAACCAGAAAGCGAAGTCTTTTGCCTGTTTCCTTCCGTGTCCCAACCTCCAGATTCCCCCACCCCCACCGCTTTGCTTTTTCCGTTTTTCTTTTCAACTTTTGATACATAAATTTCTGGTTCATTGTGACGTAATAATCAATCTTCAATGCAATTTGTCCTCACCAATTTCCAGTCACTTTGTCACTGAACTGATGTCTTGCAAAGGGTGCACGTGTAAAAATTTGCAGAGGAGCCCACGTGTACTTCGGTGCATGGGCCGCAGGGTCAACTATCCAACGAGTGCGGACGGATGCCGTTGGTGTGGTTAGAGTGCATTTATCTTTGCTGTGCTTTGGAGCCCATGCCCCCGGCACTGCTGAATGCGTTGTGCCGGAAGACAGGTTCGAGAATAAATATTTGTGCATTTTTTATTGGTCCTGTATCATGGGTAAAATTTTATGTCTAGCATCTTAAGTTCAGGGATATTTGCGGTTGTATACCGTATTTTTAATAAATAAATAAATAAATAATATACTAAGGTTTAGGTACAGTAAAAATATCTATATATATATACACACCAGCGTATATATTCTTACTAAAAGTTGAGTTCTACTTAAAAAATGCTACTAAAATTTACTTAAATAGCCTAAAATGCCCCTTATTCATGCTCGTCTTCCTCTTCTTCTTCTTCTTATCTTCTTCATCTTCCTTTCGGGAAGTGATCATCAGGGTAATTGCTGGAGAAGCCCCAAGGCTGGGACTTCTGCTGTGTGACCATGCTAGGAGTTGGTATAATGCGCAGGTAGAAGAGGAAGAATTAACGAGGGCTGTGGTTATTAACAGGTGCGCGCTTACAAAATAACCCGATGATTTTCTTAGGTATTCAGGTTCATATGGTCATGCAACAGTAGTTTCATTGATGCGTGGAAAATTCTAAAGAATAATGGAGGAACGAGAAAAAGAATCTACAGCAAGCTACTTGGAAATATGGTGCTTCTATTTCGCCGATTGAAAAAATTATGACCATAAAAAGTTCCTGAAATTATAAATAATAAAAAAAAAACAGAGAGAGGGAGAGAGTGTGTGTGTGTGTGATAAATTGTTCTAAAAGGTTTCTCTTGGAATTATACTCTTGCAATATCACACAATAATAAATCAAAAAACACTCCTAAATAGAATAAATTATTATTAATATCACACAATAATCAATTGAAAATTCATAAAATAAAAGACAATTTGATATGTGTTACCTGAAGATTTATCAAGGCCGTTGATGCAAGCAAGAATGACACATAACAGAAGTAGCTTCGCTCGTCTTAGCAGAAACAGTTGTTACAGATTTGTTTGTAATAGTAATAACGTAAAGCAGAACATAAGGAGCAACAATGAATCCGCATTAGGAGTTGATGGATGAAGAGTGACTGGTTGCAATATTTTGTGATGAAAATGATGAATTATATTGTAATAATCCATTCTAAAATTAATAAGAATTTTGTTTCTCTCTTCTCTCTCACCCTTACTTTCCCTTTACAAATTCTCACCATACTGCTCTTCCTTTTGATTAGACTAGAATTCCATTCTCCATTCTTTTGGAATTTTTGTTAATAGATTCAGGTTGCATCAATCTTTGGTATAAGAACAAACATTCTCCACCAATTTGATTCCATGGCATTGAATATGTGATCTTAGGATGTAGCTTTGCAAGAGTTTTAAGTGTATTGAAGAACTTATAAGGCAATGACGAGTGATATCAGCACCATAAAGGAAGCGTAATTGTGGAAAGATGCTGATTTTTAAAACTAAAAGGAAAGTCAACAATAAGAAATGGGGAAACTTTTATGATCTTTACACAAAGTTGGTAGTCTAATGTATTGTTTACACTTCTTGTTTTTTTGAGGATCTTCTATACTAGTTCCCAATACTTTCTGACAAAAGGCTTACTTAATTCTCACTTTAACAATGCCAATTCTAAAAGCGTTATAACTAACAATAAATATAACATCGATATAAAGTAGTAAAATAATAAAATCATCATCATTAAATTATTGAATAAAAATACAATAATTAAAAATAGTTCTTACAGTTATACTTTCTCATAATAGACTCAAACTTCTTATAACATTGTCTTAAAACTTGTTTCAAACCATATAAATTCTTATGTGATCTTTTTTTCCTTTCACCTCAAAGCTTTTTAGGTATTTTATTTAAATTTCTACTTTTAAGTAGTTATGGAGAAAAGTTATTTTTACATCTATTTACTCAATTTCTAAGTCCTAATATATAGTTAAACTTAACATAATTCAAATGGAATACATTTTCATCATTGGTGAAGAGAGCTCTTTCAAGTTGATACCTTATTTCTAACTAAATCTTTTAATAACTAATCTAGCTTTATATCAAGGATATGAAATGTTTTCTTTATATTTCATCATATAAACACATTGATTTTTTTAATAACTGTTTACCTTTAAGTAACTTTACTAACTTATAAGTAAAGTTATCATATAAGGATTTTGTCTCACCTATCATGACATCTATCTAATTTAGTCTATATTCACTTTTAATTGCTTCTTAATAGTACTTAGGTTTTCCCCCTTCATTTACCATCACAAAGTCATTAGTAGAGTATCAAGTAGAGGACATAGAATTTTATTAGACCCTTATAGTTGAAATAAAATGGAAGTGTAAGTGATCTTCTATAGGAGTATCAATATCACCTATATCCTACATTTTATAATCTTGTTGAATATTCTTACCATGTTCTTAAACATTACCATGAATATTAATCGAATCACTTAGAAATGTTCGAGGAACTAAATCAATATCAATAAGACTATCATTAGTCTATCTAGTTACCTACTTAATATTTTTAATGTTTTGAGCTTTAAAAAACACATCTATACTTTTGATAAGATTCTTTTTAATTAAATTATATAATGGTAATTGAATTCATTTTTATCATAACCAAATAAGATACACTATCGAGTCTTTGCATCTAATTTCCGTCTTTTATCTTTCAAGACATAAACAAAAGTTTTATATCTAAAGATTGACAAATGATCATAAAAGACTTTCTTACCAAACCAAACTCTATTTAGAACATTACATTATAGAGGAACACTAGAAGATAAATTAATCACACGTGCCATTATATTCAAGACTTCACTTTAAAATGATCTAGATAATTTTACATTTAAGAGTAGACATCTAATCTTCTTAATTAGTGTTCTATTGATCATAATGATCCACAATTGAACTTCCTTATTTATATTTGAACTACATCATTTTCTTTAACAATAACAACTTGTTATTACTAGACTTAGAAGAATATAATGTCTTAAACTTATTATATATAGTTTATACATATGTCATACTATAAATATGATTGTAAATATTATCATTAATAAATTATTGTATAAAACTACAAACTTACTCATGCTTGAATTCTTATTTCTTATTTTTCTTGAACTCAAATTTAGTAGTAATAAATACTAGCAAATGCAATTTCTTCATAAATAAGAGATACTTCATTTTACTTCTTTATTTATAATAATTTATGTCATTTAAATAAATCATTTTATTCACATTCAACTTCATCATCCAAACAAACCAAATATACTAACTCTAATACCATTTTAATAAAAGAAGGGGCAATAGAATATGAATAGCTTAGGAGACTTATGTCATGGAGTTAGGCTTGAACGTGCTTCAAACGTACTAACCTGTGCGACACTTAGTTGGTCTTGCGAGAGAAGACGCTGAGTAAGCCTTAAAGAGTTTGAGTGAACCAGCGGAAGACTTGTGGGAGGCAAGTAACCGAACATGAAAAACTTGAGAGAGCTAGAGAGAGAGAGAGCACAAGAACTTTGCAAGTGAACTTATGTTGATTGAAAGGATGCGTGATTTACAAATGAAATGAGTAGCCTATTTATATAACTCAAAAGAAGGACCTAGAAAGGAATATGTTTTGGTATATGTAAGAACTATTCTAGATAAAGAATATTCTAGGTATATACATAGAACATTCTAGATAAGCATTAAATGTAGTCCCTTTCAAAATTCTCTAGGTTATCGTGGGCTCCTAGGACCTTCCGTAGCAAATGGGCTAAACAGCCCTTGGAGGTTTGGGTTTTGGCTTGAATTTGTACCTTAAGGATACATGAATAGGTCGAATCAATGTATCCTTGTAACATCCTCCCCCACTTAATTCTGCAACGTTCTCGTCGCACTTTCAGCGTTAAATTGTCGGATGTGATCGGCAAATTGCCAAAGCTGGTCTTCTCGTTCCAACTAGCCTCGTGGTCTTGCAGAACCTTCTATTTCACTAAGTACTCAGTATAGTTGGAAACTCCCTTTCTCCGGATCACTCTATCAACAAGGATATGCTCTACCTCCTTGTTGAATTCAGTGACCACAGCCATTGGTGCACGCTTTGATTCGTTTCAGCTTGGATCCTCTTTGTGTCCATGGAAAGGCTTTAGAAGTACATGGAAAACGTTATGGATCTTCAGCTTTGGAGGGAGTTGCACATGATAAATGGTCTTTCCCACACGTTTGATGATAGGAAATGGCCCTTCGTACTTCCGTACCAAGCCCTTGTGTACCTTACGTAGAGACTTGAATTGGTTAGGCAGCAACTTCACTATCACCATGTCTCCCGCAGTGTAGTCCTTTAGGCATCGCTTAGCATCAGCCTATTTCTTCATCTTCTTAACCGCTTTGTCAAGGCAAGCCCTCATTATATCTACTTCCTCGTGTCATTCCTTTGCAAACTTGAAGGCAGACAAGTTGTTGCCAGTGTAGGGTGAGGCAATAGCACTTAGAGTTAGCAGTTGTTGTCCCAAGACAACCTCGAACGGACTTTTGTTGTGGCCTCGCTCTTTTGAAGGTTGTATGAGAATTGGGCAGTGTCGAGTAGCTTTGCCCAATCTCGTTGGTAAGTACTGACATAGTGCCTCAAATATTGTTCGAGCAAAGCATAAACTCACTCAGTTTGCCCATCAATTTAAGGATGGAAGCTTATCGAGAAGTTTAGCTCGATTCCCAACAACTTGAATAGCTCGCACCAAAATTTACTTGGAAAGCGGGGGTCTTTGTCACTGATGATGCTCTTTGACACACCCCATAGCTTTACTACATTCTTAAAGAACAAGCGAGCAGCTTCGTCCACCTTGCAATCGGCAGGGGCTGTAATGAATGTGTCATACTTACTGAACCAATTGACTACAACCATGATGCTTTCGCATCCTTCGGACTTTGGTAGAGCCACAATAAAGTCCATTAAGATACTTTCTCATGGCTTCTCAGGAATAGGTAGTGGCTCGAGTAGGCTGGCTGGTGGCTGTTGTTCTACCTTATCTTGTTGGCAAATTAAGCAAGTTCACACATAGGCATCGACATCTGCATGCATATGCAGCCAAAAGTAATGTTGTTGGACAAGAGTAAGGGTTCGTGCCATACCTATGACTAGCCCATAAAGAATTGTGGCATTCCTTAAGGATCTCCTTCCGCAAGTTTCCCCACTTTGGCACAAAGACGCGATTCCCGACCGTCATTAAGACTCCATCGTTCACCCAAAATCGACAAGTCTTCCCCTCACTAGCCAATCTCAATAGGTTGTTGGCCAGTTTATGTTGTTCGGTACCTTCCTTGATCCATTCAAGGAGGTTATTCTTAGGAATACTAGCAGCAAGAGCAGCTAGTTCCGCCTTCCTACTTAGCGCATCAACAACAACATTGGCTTGACCCTGCTCATATTACAATGTGTAGTTGAATTCAACTAGAAAGTCTTGTCAACAAGCTTGCTTCAGGCTGAGTTTCTTCTGAGTTTAGAAGCAGCTCGTAGCAACATTATCGTTCATGATCACGAACTTACTTCCGAGGAGGTAATGTCTCTAAGTGCGCAAACAATAGATGACGGTGATCATCTCCTTATCCTAGATGGTATACCATCTCTTCGTGTCATTTAGCTTGCGACTTTCGTAGGCAATGGGATGCCTATCCTGTATCAAGACTCCTCCAATCGCGAATTCAGATTCATCAGTGTGGATTTCGAAAGGCTTTTTGTAGTCCGGTAGCCCCATAACAGGTTCTTCGGAGATTACTTGCTTCAATTTTTCAAAGGAAGCTTGACATTTCTTTGTCCAATCCCAAGTGTGTTTCTTCTTAAGCAGGTCAGTCAAGGATGCAGCTATGACCAAGTATCCCTTGATGAACTGTCGATAATAGTTAATAAACCCCAAGAAAGATCGCCATTCCGGGACTTTGGTTAGAAGTTCCCATTGTTGGATGGCTCACACCTTTGCTGGATCCATCAAAAGTCTACCATCCTTGATCTGATGACTAAGGAAGTCCACCTCTTACTTGGCAAACGAGCACTTCTCCTTCTTAACGAACGACTCATTTTCCCATAGAGATTGAAAGACTTGCTTGAGGTGCTCAACGTGCTCCTTAAGTGTGTAGCTATATACCACAATGTCATCTAAATAAACTATTACGAATTTATCCAGGAAAGGATGTAGTACCTTGCTCATAAAAGTGCAGAAGGTGGCTGGTACATTGGTGAGACCAAAGGGCATGACCAAGAACTCGAACACTCCATAACATGTTACGTAGGTTGTCTTTAGCTCATCACCTTGTGCTATGCGAACCTGGTAATAACCTGATCGCAAATCCAGCTTGGTAAAGTACCTCTCCCTCCCGAGTTGGTCAAAGAGATCAACTATCAAGGGAACCAAATACTTGTTCTTAATAGTGACCTTGTTCAAAGGTTGGTAATCAATACACATGCGAAGTGATTCATCCTTCTTCTTCTAAAAGAGGACTGGGGCACTGAATGGGGCTTTTAATGGTCGAATATAGCCTGAATTGATCAGATTGTGGAGCTGCTTACTTAGTTCAGCAAGTTCCGGAGGTGCCATATGGTAAAAAGCCATGGCAGGGGGTTTGGCATCGAGTTCTAGCTCAATGTGGTGATCCAAATCTTGCTTTGGTGGAAGTTTCTTTAGTAGTTCAGAAGGCATGACGTCCTTAAACTTGTTAAGGACGGCCTGAATCGGTTGTGGCAGTGTGGGAGTTAGTGTTGTTACATCTTCCTCATCACTTAGTTCTCGTATGGTAGTGATATAGTCAAGACCAGACTTGAGACCCACTTGAATTGCAAGGCCAAGATCATCGATGGTTAATATCTCTCCTTAATCTTCAAAGGGACTACGCAGATCTTATGGTTATCGATAACCATAAGAGAAATGTGTAGCAAGCACAAGGAAAGCCAAAGCTTCGCAAAAGAATGCAAGACCTAACACCATGTTAAAGTCATCCATAGGAACAACGGTAAAGTCTAACTTACCAGTCCATTCACCAATTTGGACAACAACTTCATTCACCATGCCTTGGACAGGCCTTGCTTCCGAGTTTACCACTTTGATGGTGTTGTTTCCCTTTGTTAGTTTAAGGCCTAGACATTTGGCCTCTTCTGCATCCATGAAATTATGCGTTGCCCTCATATCCAGCATCACACAAGCTGATTTTCCCTCGATGGCAAGATCAGCATACAATAGTCCTTTCTCCTTAGCAATTGTTGGTGAGAAACGCTTCGAGAGATTACCTAATCGTTGGATAGATCTCATGTCCACTTGGGCTTCTTTGTCGGCCTTTTCTGGGTCTAATGTCGACATCATAGCATTCATGACCTTGCGTTTAGGGCAATCCTTCACGTAGTGCAGTCCATCACAAATAAAACAGGGTCTAGGAGGATTAATCGAATTGTGCTTACCTCCAGACTTCTTCTCATGCTTGGAGCGGTCAGTTGAGGGTCTCTATTGTCCACCCTCATTACGACTAGAATCCTGCTTCTTTTGTCCGATCTTTTCTCTCCCACTTTTGCCAGAGTTTGACTTCTTGGCCTTGGAGTGAGCTGGGTAGTAGATGAAAGTTTCAGCAGCAGCAATGGCAGTATCTAGGGTTTGCATATTATGCCTCTCCAACTCAACTCTTACCCAACTTTCAAGCCGTCTTTAAAATAGAAGAGCAGTTCCCTATCGGACATTTCGATTTCAAGCATGAGAGTAGTAAATTTCTTAATGTAGTCAGAAATACTACCTATCTGACATAGGCGTCGCAACTTCCCTTTCGCCTCGCTGTCTGCATTATGAGGGACGAAGTATCTTCACACTTTGGCCTTGAATTGTTCCCAAGTGTCGATGATACATAAGCCTTTCTCCCTTTCAGAGTGCTTCTGTCTCCACCAAAGTTGGTCAGCATCTCTTAGAAAGATTAGGGCATTGCCTATCCTAGCCAGATCGTCGACAACCCTCATGGCTTTGAGTACTGCTCAAGGCCAAACATAAAGTTTTCCAAGGTAGTGGCATTCCGCGTGTTGTTGTACATGACAGGCTTCGGGACCTTCAAACCATGTACCGCAGTGGAAGTGCTAATATTGACAATTGTCCTAGCAAGTGAGTTGTTTCGACGTAGAGATCCTATCTCCCTACGAGGGTCATGAATCTCTCTTTCAACAAACTCACGAACGTTGGACATACTTTGATTCAAGGAGCGTATCTCTCCCCTGAACCAGCAGTCAAACTCTTCGATCATGACTTTGGCAGCCCGCGTGATCTCCCCATTCTCATGGATCAAGTTGTCGACTTGATCACTGAGATCTCTCATAAGGGAATTTATGTCGAGGAAGCTCCTTTCCAAGTTACCAACACGATAGTCCATGATTTCTTTGGCTAGAACCTTAGACTTGCCACGTTTGGCTGGAGCACATTGCTCCTCACACCCATGAGCTTCTTGCTCCATTTGTGGCTCATTAAAAGCGGTCTCAACAAAACCTTCCTCACCTACCATACTCACAACTTAAACAAGAACAAAGTAGGGACTAGAATTACCTTTCTCTAATACCACCTATCACTGAGTTAGTCTTGAATGTGCTTCAAATGTGCTAACCAGTACGGCACTTAGTCGATATTATAGAGAAGATGCTAAGTAAGCTTTAAATAGTTTGAGTGAACCAGCGGAAGACTTGTGGGAGGCAAGTAACCGAACAGGAAGAACTTGAGAAAGTTAGAGAGAGAGAGAGAGCACAAGAGCTTTTCAAGTGAACTTATGTTGATTGAAAAGATGTGCTTTACAAATGAAATGAGTAACCTATTTATACAACTCAAAAGAAGGACCTAGAAAGGAATATGCTTTGGTATATGCAAGGACTATTCTAAATAAGGAATATTCTAGGTTTATACATAGAGCATTTTAGATAAGCATTGAATGTAGTCCCTTTCAGAATTCTCTAGATGATTGTGGGCTTCTGGGACCTTCCGTAGCAAGTGGGCTGGACAGTCCTTGGAGGTTTGGGTTTTGGCCCGAATTTGCACCTTAAAGATATATGAATGGGTCGGATTAATGTATCCTTATGACACTTATCTTGCTTACATAAACCTATCAAAAGATGATAAAATAATAAACATGACAATCAAAAGCAATCATATAAGAGAATATACTAATTTTTACATGAAAATTAAAAAAGGGAAAAACCATGGGACACTTTAGTATAGAAATCAACTTTACTATAATCAAATAAGTACAATAGAGATATACAACATCAATTACATCAAATAAATTCAATTTAGATCTAATGAGAGGTTAATAAGTTAACTTAAACAAACTATCCATGTTTTATCAACCATAACTCAATAAGTAGATCTCAAACTAGTAATCCAACCATTCAAAATGAACTTTTAAATGTCCTCTACCAAGTAACCAAAATTCAACTCAATCAAACCACGAATCAATATTTATCCATAATATTTAATGAAATTGTCACAAATGAGAGAACATAAAGTTATTAAAATTTAGATGTCTTAGTTTGGAAGCAAAAACCTAACCTTACAAATCACTAAAACATTATCCATCCATTTAAAATGGAGATATATGTATGTTACCTTTAATTACAAACAAAAAATCAGCTCAATTAGACAACAAACAACCTTCCAATTGTATAATTAATCAAAACATACATGCATAAAACACCCAAAATGTAAACTTATGAAATTGAAGAACAAAAATTAGACTTACAATGTTCATAACACAATTTCCACTATTCAAAATTAAAAGCAAAATTTTCTTTATCAATTATTTGAATTTCAGTTTGATTGAGCATTATTTTCCCTTTTAACAACAAGATATAAGAACATTGTCTAAACTTAAAAAATTTAAGCAATTACCCAACTTTCTTTTACTTATCTCCATTTGTAATTTTTATTTTTCTTGATTAGGTTTTCAATAGCCAAAAGGGGATATTTATACCCTAAGTATGTGGGCTTTATCTCTATAATAATTAACCTTCACACCACATAAGAAGGGACCAATAAGCCTAAAATCTTCGTCTCATATTGTTTGTTATGTTATCTTCTACTCAACAATTCCATATTGCTGTACAATTCATTTTTCACCAAAATAACAAAAAAGACCTACAAATCATCAATTACAATTCGATATCAATTAGTAATTTGACATTAAAATGTCAACATCAAATTATTCTACCATAACAAAATTGTAATTCATTTAACAATTATGTATTTTACTCTTTTTTTTGTTTGAACTCTAAATTTACTTAATCTTTGAATTGGCAATAATTATGATGATAGCTTATATAAGATGTTTATCTACTCTTTTCATCATTATTGACATACTAAGAATAATCAAGAGATTGTAGACATAAGATGGAGTGCAATGTCAATGTTAATACTCAAATATATTTCTGTGTCCTTATCCGCCTTGTTCTCGCTAACATTAAGTTACAATAGCAAGTAATATCTCACAACTAATCACATTTTATTATTTTTCATATTTTGGGACAAAATTCTCTAATGTAACCTTGCTATAAATTTACTCGCTCATTTACAACACAATGCAAAATAAAGACAAAATTATTTGACATTTCAATCTAAGACTATCTTATACAACACCTTCGAGAAAAGTACATTCAATGTTTATACTATACATAAGTAATGGCTACGAATTATTCCCCAACAAAGATTCTTCTTTCTTCCCTTCTTATTGCACTGTGTATAAACAGCAAGAGCTATTTGAAGTTAAAATTTTTATGCATCTTGAACTTCAAAAAACATAGGTTGACCTCGTGTTGACAGAACATCTTATCTCTCCATTCTCTGCTAAATACAGGTCAACATAATACAAGACAAGTCGACTGACATTTGATTCCAACTGCCACCTTTGTCTACTTTATGGTAGATGGGATTTCCAGCATTATGCCTACAAAAAATGCAAGAGCATTTTTGGTTAAACTTGTTAATCTCTCATTCTCTTCATACACTTGGTGTCCTATTTGCTTGAAGGGATTTTTAACCGCTGATGCTCCTGTTCACCTATCATGCTGGAGATTTGAATAGAACTGTCGACAATCTAAAGGGAAAATACTATTTGGCCTTCTCTAATGCGAAATTCGGGTTTTCACATACAAATTTTAATGTCCTCCTACAGTTCCTTATTTTGTTATTTGCCTCCGATGATATTTCTAGACGCAACAACAAATTACATTATTTTTTCCACTAAATGCAATTACAATATTGCCTTGTGTGATATTGTCTACACTTCCTTCTAATCTTTAAAAAAAAAAAAAAGTCTCGTTTTTTTAAGTATTAAATCCAAAATTTAGAAGGGAAAAAAATATTATTTATTAGTTATCATTAAATTAAATAATATATATATATATATAATTATTTCATATTTTTTTATAATTTTATTTATATAAAAGCAACAACAGATTTTAGAGGAGGAGGGAGAAATTGCTTATTACTGACAGAGCGGTGTTGGATTGTCGGGTATTGACGCTTCTCGTGGTTGAGATTGGACAGGACTGAGACAGAGAGTAAACGTAAAACGGGAGAGAGAGCGAAAAGGATGGCGGTGGTGTCCCTTTTTGTGATGCATTAAAGGGCGACTTTATTGCGGGGAGAAGGCTTCCGATTTTGCGGCCTGTTGGGAGATTTTGAGCTTTTGCACGGAAGGAAGGAGAAAGAGGATAAGGGAGGGGGGGGGGGAGAAGTGAGGAGGATAGTTCATTAATGGTCGCATCATGCATAATATAACAGACATTCTTAATTTCTGGAAGCATTAATATTCCCCCCTTGGGTCAATTTGCACTTTGATTGTTTAATTCTGGAGTTTTCTGTTTTCAGGTTTTGGATGGAATCGTGGTTAAGTTTAATCGATTTCTCTCTCTAAGGGACTGAACCAGATCAGATCGACTAAGGGGTTAAACGAGGAAGAAGTGATTTTAGTAAGCATAATTCAAAGTCGAATTATCGGGGGTTCTGTTTTTTGTTGATCAGAAAGGCATTTTATATGTATAGGGAATGAGAGATCATAATAATAATAATAATTTCTGTCAGAATGTTTGGCAAGCGAGGGCTTCAGTGTGACAAATCGAGAGCTTCTCTTTTTTTTTTGTCTTTTATCCTCGTCTTTTCTGTGTTAATATAGGAGTGTCACGCTCGCACCTCTATGTTTTTCCCTATCCAACTCTTCCTTTCCTTTCTTATCTGTTGGCGCGTGCACTTTATTCCAGCAAGAACCTGATTCTCTGAACGCGAGAAAAAGGAATTGCTTTTCTCGTTTTCTTCTTGCCTTTTTCTTCTCTTCCTTCTTCAAATCCATTTGGCTTTTCTTAATTTGTCTTCCGTTTCCTCCGTCCTCTGGGTAAGTGGCTCCATTAGAAGAAGTATCAAAACAGAGATCCTGCCTTAGAGAGAGAGAGAGAGAGAGAGAGAGCGAGAGAGAGACGGTAGCACAATGGATCTTCTACTCTTAACATTGGAACTAAAATCCCAAACGACACCATTTCGGTTACCCCCACTCCAGTCCAGCCTTACATCTCTAAGTAACCAACCCAGAAATGTCGGTCCTCTTTCTTTTATCTTCTTCTTCGTTTCATTACTCCGCAGCTAAAATGCACCAAGAGGAAATTTCCACATAGACCCACATCTTTTAACTGCTTCTTTTCGTTCCATTAAATTACCTCAATTTTCGAAGAGCAACAAAGAGAGAAAAAGGAGAAAGAAGGGGGGAAAAGGACGCCTTGAGCGGCGTTTTCGGGAAGATCACGTTGTTGTTGTTGTTGTTGTTGCTGGTGGCGGCGGCGGCGAAGTTATGATGAAGATGATAGTCGGCTGCTTGTCGCTTTCGTGATAACAGTCTAGTCCTATTCGTTACAAATTTTACTGATGAGAGCTTGGCAGGTAGCAGATAATTAATGTTACAGCTGCTGCGTCCCTGGTTTTGTCCCGATTCTTCTTGGGTGTGGTCTGTTGTTTATTTTTTGTTTGTGTGCATTTTTTTGATATCTTGATGTTTGAACGCAGCAGTTCTTGACTATGTATCGAAGAGAGAAAGAATCAAGAGACTGAGTCCTGTTAAAAAGGCAAGTTCGATCTACGATACAAGGAGGACAGGCATGAAATGTGTTGCGACCTGTCGCTTCCTTCACAAGGAAGAACCATCCCGTAGTACCGCTGGTCCTGGCGAGCAATCCAAACTGCCGAGACAGGTAGGTAGCGGTCGTTAATTAATTGTTTTCCCTGTTATTATTATTATTTGTTCTTCTTTTCCATTTTTTAACTAATTTTCTTGGGTTTAATTAAATTTTGGAGCAGTTTTATGATAACTACAGTGGCGCTAATCATGCCTCTATTCCCCGGAGGCTGCGGTCAGGTGTGTACAGTAAGTAGGTTGTCAGAAATGTAATATTCTCCTCTTTTTTTTTTTTATTATTTTTTTTTATTTTGTTTGTGTCTCAGTTCTCTCTCTCTCTCTCTCTCTCTCTCTCTCTCTGTTGTTGTTTTTTAATTTTATTTTTGGTATTTTTGGGTGGGAATCTTTCTTGCGATACTGTTGTGGGTTTTGCGTTGATTCTCTGCTTCTCAAATCAAGAAAATTTGATAGCGGAACTTTCTGAGGAAACTTCCTTTTTTGTTTCGGAAAGAAAACGTTGGATCATAACTGAAAGCTTTTACATTTCCCTTCTCTTTTTTTTTTTTTTTTTTTTTTTTTATGGACGCAAGATTCTGTTTCGTTTGCTCTTTTAATTCCGTCTTTTGATATTAACATTTTGATTTTTGCACTGGGTTGATTTTTACAAGCTAATTATAATGCATTTTAGAGCTATTTTACTACTCACTCTGCTCCTCGAAAGGAGATGCTTCACCTTTTTGAGGAATAAAGAAAGCTTCTTCTTTTTTTTTTTTGTGGGTTGGCATTAATTCTTTTTGGAATTACTTGCACCTGATTGACAGCCATGAAGAAACGTATTCGCAAATCTATATCTCTACCATTTCCCAATCCAAAGGGACTGATCCAGGCCATCGGAGCAATCGGATCACCCAAAAGGGATAGCGTAAAGAAATCAAAAGTGAACGCCGTTAGTCCGCTTATCTCTAGATACTAAATTAAGTTCTCTATTCCTTTGGATTGAGAGCATTGAATTGAAATTCACGCGAAGATAAAATCCACTTTTCTAGAAAGGGGCTGTGGACTGGTCCACCAGACACGGTTTCTGTGGCCCAACAACCAAAGATGAAGGGGAAGTTGTGGAGACCTTGTGTGCTTTGGCCGGAATGTTCCCCAACAATGAGAGCATGTTGGACAATGCGCCTTTCGACGCTCTGCCTGCGGCATTGACTGTGGCTAATGAGAGTGCGTCACCTGCATTACATGGTATTCTTTGTCAATTTTCTCCATGTACTAATCCAGTTTTATGCTATTTACTTCGTATTGTAGCTAAAGTTGTATTATTTATCAGCTTATGTGACTATAAAAGAGGACTCGAACTCAAGTTGCCTCCTGAGAATTGGGGAGACTGCTGATCTTGCTTCCAACTTAGAAAGATCACATGGAGCAATGGTCAAAGTTAATTCTTCAAGTGTACGGGAACCGCCCGCTCTGTCCGGTAGCAGAGCACCCTGCAAAAATTTGGGCAGTGCTAGTGGTCAAGGAAATTGGCACGCTTTGTTGGCTAAGCATGGGGAAGGGAGGCAACCACGCAACTCAGCTGACTTTGATATTCCACCTGCAGCACACCGAGATATTGAGTATATTTTTCTATGACGCGTGAAATTCATTGTTTTCTTCATTAGTTTTATTTTCCAACTTTCATGTATTTAATCTTTACATCTTGATCTCGTAGCGAGTTAAAGCAACCCATAAAGTTGGAGACCTCTGTAACTGACAGCAAGCCTGACATTTCTCTGGGATCGGTGAGCTTAATTTTCTAGTCGAAGGCAAGTTTCCTCGTTGTTCATTGATTTCTAAATTCCCTTTGATTAATTGTTTGCTTCTCTCATCTTTTAGACAGCTCTTAGAAATCAACTGCATCAACAGATTAAATCTAATAAATCCAGAACAAAGGGTAAAACCTTAGCTTGGTGTTCTAGTCTTGCAAAGAGCTGCTTCACAATTATATCTCAATTAAATCATTATCTCTTTTGACATCTCAATGTCCAGCATTGTGGCCAGGCTTGTCTTCAATGGTGTCAACTGATCCTTGGAGTCATGATTCTTCATCACCGTAATGTTTCATCCTTCTCTCCGGCCAGGTACTGTGCCCTATTAATTCTATTTCCATATTATAATGTCATTCTGCAATCTCAGATCCCCCGCCACTAAAATTTCTTCCTGGCTGGATTCTGCTCTCGGTGCCACCATGCCTGATTCATTACAAAATGGTCATTCAACTGAAAAGGTAAAGAAAGCCTGTAGGCTATATAATGCCACTAAATTGCAGCTTGACTGCTGAAGATGTTTCCATTTGAGCTGTCTAGTTTAGTCCTTCTGAATCTTTTAAAGCATCTTGTAGAGAATAAATGGTTGCTATGAATCGAACGGCTTTCCCAGACCAACAATGACAGAAGACCGTGGAAGAGGTGTGCAACTCATGTGCACGTAAGTCGTTTCATTTGGATTTCACAAACACAGGAGAGAAGAAACAGCTTGGTTCTGCAGTCAAATCAGCTAAAACCTCATGAGATATTAAAGCAAGGAGTGCTTACGACTATACCGAACTTCAGTGGCATGAGTAGGAATAGTCCAAATGGGGCTATCTCTGCTAGCAGCGTGGTTGACACAATGAAGAAGAATTCAAGTGGAGCTAGAAATGTTATTTTTCAACACCAAATGCTTCATCAAGATCAGCTACAGTCTGCTCTGCCATCTGGGGAATGTACTTCTGAGAGACAGGTGCTCTATAGCGTTCAATTCATAGTGGCTTTTAAGCATTCAATTTGGTTCTGATCAGTCTTTACTGTCTTCTAGACTTTTGATTTCTTGTCCTTGTCGGCTGGCTGTGGCGGGGTGAAAGCTAATAATGGTTGTAATAGGGGTGGACATGGTGTGGAACCATCAGCACTGCCACGACTTCCATATCTTCACTCACAATCATAAGTGCAACATCCCAGTCTCTTGCATTTCTTTATGTTCCAAACACACCAGCCCTCTGCTTATTCTGTGCAGCTGCAGCAGCAATACGGCAGGTTTTATCTTCACTTAGATTGCAATGTGCAGTTATTTGTTAAAGAACACGAGAATTGATAGAAGGATTTTTCAGAGTTCTTTCTCTGTTAAAATCTCTCTATTGTAAACACGTTTTGATATTACATAAACAATTACATCAACTATTGAATAAGCGGATGCAGTGGCAGTGTCGTTTCTCCTACACTAAACTTTTGTTACGTTACGTTCGGGTTTAGTTATTGAGTTGCCTTGTTGACTGTTTTACGCTATTGATTGAATGTAGGCCCAGCTTACGCAATCCAATTATATCGGGACCCCATTCTATGGTTCTCATGCAAGTACCACAGCCTGGTCAAAGAAGCAGCAGCAGCAGCAGTAGCAGCAGTCACAGCACCATCAGCAGCAGTACCAACAACTTTGGGCAGCCCAACTGTCAACTCCAACCAGGAATCTTGGAATTGCTACAACCATGACCCATTTTCCAAGCTTGCCAAAATGGAAAGCAAGACTTGCCAACGCTAATCCCACATGCCCAATCCATTATCCCACCTTCTTCCACATCACTTGGAAGTACTAAGCTCCATCTACATCTCTCAATAACGGAAACAACGACAGCAGCAGCAACTTAGGATTGTCGTCACTTCATCGTTGCCTCGTGCCAAGGCTAAAAGGCAAGACCATCATCTTTCTTCTGTTGATGAAGAAACCGGAGGTGGGTTTCAAGCAAGCGGACGACTACCATTGCAATTGTGCAATGAGCGCCTGCGGAAATTGAATGGAAGACTGGATCAAAAGGCTATCATAACGCATGGACTGTAGGTAATAATATAACCCCCACCGCTGTAAACTAAAATTTACTTCTTCCAAGATCACAGACGGGAACGTTTTGACGTGTAACGTCGAATTAAGCACAGGAGAGGGACCAAATGGTAGGAATGGTTACAGTACCATTGAGACCCTTTGTAGTCAGTTTGTATTAAAAACTAGATGCAGCATATTAAACCAAACATTTGTCGATCGAAAGAGGTAGAAAATTTTAAATACATTTCTCTGCGAAGTACTGTCGCATCATAGTCATCAATTAAGAAACCAGATCCGACTGAAAATTCCACTCATCCAAAGGACCACCACCCGAGAATACAAATTTTAGGTGCACATCAACTTCTCGCTCTCTACGGTTGCAATGGATTCACGACAAATATTTCAGTTAGAGTGCCAAAAATTCACCAACAAAAGTCAGTACTTCCATTTACTTGGTAGGGTGATTCGCTATGAGCAATTGCTTTAACTTGGTTTTTTCTTTTCTTTTTGGTTTGTAAAAAGAAACAGACATATATATATATATTGCACACTTAACTGTTACAAGCATATCTCTTCTAAGTTACCCAAAAGCAATCCTCATTTGCATGGCATCAGGGAAGAAAAAACATAAGATAAAAAATCCTCATTTCCAAATCCGTTGATGAACACTATTCGCCAACAATATTTACTCCAGCTTCTCTAGTTCTCCCATTCTCGCTATGATAGCCTGCACATTATAACAAATTTTAGTGCTTGAAGCCCATTCCAACATAATCCTAAGGAGCAGCTAAGATGAAAACATACGGCCTCGATTGTTGAGTCTTGATGAAAAATGGTGAACTCGGTTACTATTACAAAGTGAATCATTTTTCCATAAGTGTGCAAAAGTTGGGAAAAAGTGAACCTATTGATAGTATATCACTGCTAATATCCGTGAGAGGGATCACTCAACCGCTGAACCTTCATGAATCCTAAAAATCACCATGATTGGCAGAGAATGCTTACCTTCTTGCTTGTTTCTTGGAGCTCCCCAGCAAGAATGAATTCATCAAGTATAAGATAAACCTTTAAGGGGAAAAGAGAACAGTTCAGTTAAGGAAAAAGTGCATCAGAATAAGCAGCAATAATGCTGTATTGACTTGAACAAAAAAACCCTAGGATGTGATGAATGAACATGTCTGCATGTGTCCACATCCATTACATGCTAGCAGAGATCAAAGGTGCAGGTATTAGATTATATAATGATCATAGCACCCAGCACATGTATGTTAATTAGTCACTGATCCTAAATAATCATTAAAGCCTGACAATGGCCCATGATTTTGAGCTATTGAATTACCAACATCAATTACGCAGTTTTGATTCCTGAGTGCAAACAATTTAAGAGAATTTGCAGAAGGGCAAAAACTAGTCCTCCAGAATCCTTCTACTTGGAGTCCACTTTGACAAAGTTATAAATAAATAACACCTTTACAAACAAGGCATATGACTTGTCTTAGACATCAAATATGATTTTTAATAGGTAAAAACATAATAAATGCAAGCAGGCACATGATACTGCAAGTATGGACATATGCTCCATAAGTAACCTCAAAGGAACTAAACTTAGGCAAATGATCCAATATCCAGAAGTTGCAGCAACAAGTGCAGGGGTAAAAGAAAGGGAAGAAAGGGAGGGGGGGGGGGAGGGGGGAAATTGAAATAAATCAAGCTACTGCAAGGAATTTGAGGATGGAAGATGAGCATGAACACATAATTTCATAGTAAGCGAAGGAGAAGGCATAGAACTGACAGACCTTGTTAAAGTTAAAAACCAGGTCCAGCTCACATACATTGCTGAAGAAATGATCCAATATCTCCACAAATAAATGGATGCACTCTAAATAGGCCAATTCATTATCTGTTATGTCAACACACAATGAGAAGAATAAACCAGCATACCGCCTGTAGATTATTTTGTGCATTCGGAACTGCAAGAAAAACATGTATAAGGCATTTCACTTCATCCAAATTGATTGGATCAAAAGATAGAACATGAATATACTAAAAGAGTAAGGTCAGGAAAAGAATGAAGATACAATGAGAACCAGGGTGTCTTCTTAACCACACGGCATGAGAATGCATATCTCAACTCTCATAAGTAATCTGTAAGGATGAGAAGGCAAATCATGCTCAAGATGTTTCCACTTCGATAAGCCAGCATTTAAGAGCTGGTTCAAGTGATCTAGCCCAGCCTCTCCAAAGGGTTTGGTTTTATAATCCTCTGAGGATAGTACCAAAAATGTTAAAAAGGCATGCATGTCTGACTAACAGCCACTAGAAATGGAAATGGATAAATAAATAAAAGCAGAAGTTTATGGGAAATTGGTAAAAAATCTTCATCCATTGCCGTATTATCAACTGAAGCATATATTTGACCAAATTATACATAAATATGAGAGAAAAAAAAGGTACAGCACAACAAAGAGCAAATTTCCAAATACGCAGACTGAAAAAATAAAATAAATAAATAAATATATATATATATGGAACCCGGCACTATAATGGCAAATTATGAAAAAACAGAAGAATTCAAAACCCCCACCCCCCCCCCCCAAAAAAAAAAAGTCACACCCAAACAAGAGAAAAGAAAAGCAAATTAGATCAGATATTCAGATATTTCTCTCGTAATTTAAGCGGAATTGGAAATAAAAACCTCAACAAAATTCGTGAACTTGGGATCTCTATTAACCACCAGCCGATGAACCTAAAAAGAGAGAAGGAAATAAAAAAAATGGTAAATTTTTATTATTTGAAAAATTGAAAACTAACAGACTTTTGCAATCAAACTCCACAAGGAAAAACATGGCAAGAAAGAGTGGAACCAAACCGAGATCGCACCTCGTATTCGACCTTGTGTTTCTCGGAATCCTCGAGAGGAACATAGTATTTAGCGAGACGAGTCTTGCCCTGCCTGTTCTGCAGAAGAATGAACCGGATCTGCCAAATTCATAATTCCCCATCAACCAAACCGATTGGAAAAAAAAAAAAAAAAAAAGAAAACCCCGGGCTTTTTAAATGCAGAGCCAACACGACAATGACGAGAAGAGTACCATTAGTAATTATCGTCAGAAAAAACCGAGAAATTGAAGGAAACTGCTAGGAGTATATTGCGTGAATCTAGGGTCCCGGACAGCCAAAATCTTTTTCTTCTCCGAACTCATGTTGAATATGTCTTGGCATCAGGCAGCTAAGTACAAACGTTGAAACTTCCGAAAGGTCAACGGAGAAGGGCGTGCCTGCATGAGTTGTCCAAGCCCGATGCAGACAGCTACATTTTTACCAATTTTTTAAATTGTAAAAAATTGTCCAACGGCTTTTTTCTCTCTCTCTCTCTCTCTCTCTCTCTCAAAAATATGTTGCCTACTAATATTAAAACAGTGCGATACATCAGATTTATTTTTTTTATTTTATTAAAATTAAAAAATATAATTAAGAGTAGCATTTTCTGAAAAAAAAAAAAAAAAACTTAAATTACACAATTAACCTTATAAGAAAAAGTTACGATACAACTTGGGAAGATTATAGAAAATCAATTAAAATAGTATAATCAATGACATTAACGGAAACAACTATAAGCACTAACCTTAAAAACAAATTGCTTGGGTGAAATGTTAAATTTAATTGAGAAAAAAATTAACAATACAAGTAAAGTATATTTATGATTTTATAATATATAAAAAAACAGATTGACGGTATGTTGACATTTTAGTTTTAATAGAATTCTAACATAATGGAATAAAAAGTATACTTGTAATTTCATAATTTGATAAAATCATTGATTGCAAGTCAAAATTCTAATTTTATTATGATACTAAATAAAATTATAAATAATTTTTTAAGTTAATAATTATTAAACTAATATTAAATATTATAAATTATGATAATCTATTAAAAATTACAAAATTAAGTAGATATGGCTACTTAAGCCTTTCATTAGTTTTCTTTCAATTTTTGTAACTATATTATATTAGTAGTAAACTCACGTTATTCATAGATTTATCATATTTATTGAAAATTATATTTTATTTAAATGTAAAAAATAAAAAAGACATTCAAAATATAAGTATTTTTTTAAAAGAGGCAAAAAAATGAATTTGAGAAATTTTTTTTTGTCTTTTTAAGAAAACAAAATGAGAAAAAAAATAAATTAGGAGTATTTTTTTTTTAAGAAAAAAGGTAAACTTGAAAATATTTTTCTTTATTCCAAAATAAAAAGAAAATTTTAGGATCTTTTTTATTTTTAAAATATTATTTTATTATTTTCTCTTTTATTTTCTTACATTATAAATATTTGTATCATGTAAATTTTAAATATATGCAAAAAATTATTAATATGAATTAGATAAATTGTAATACATATTATATTGTAATTAAGTTAATTAAATATATGTTCAAATTTTAATTTTTATTAAATATTAAGAAACTATAATTTAATTATTAAATTAATATTAAATATGACAAATCGTGCAAGTTTATTAAAAAAATTTAAATTTGCATCAAATACTTAGATATTATTAAAATTAAAACAAATGTTGCCATATAATTGTTCAATTGATTCTTCCTTAGTTTTCACTAGTATCATATGCATATAGATACATTAATATTAGAATTAACGTAATATACAAATTTATTGTATTTATTGAAAAATATATTTTTATTTTTTATTTAAATAAAAAATAAAAAAGATTTTAATTATAAGAAATAAAAAAAAACAAAAGATGAATTCAAAGGCATTAGTTTCCTTTTTAAGAAAATAAAAGGAAATTATGAGTATTTTTTATTTTTAAGAAAAAAAAGTAAATTTATAAATATTTTTTCTTCTAAAACTAAAAAGAGGGAATTTGAATGTTTTTAGAAATTATTTTTGTTTTTGTTTTTATTTCTGTAATGAAAAGTTTTAACATGTATAAAAACTTGTTAATGTGAATTAAATAAATTGTAATAAATCTTACATTATAATTGAGTAAATTGAGTAAACTAAATATATGTTGAAATTAAGTGAAAATGAGCATTTTGATGTTATGGTAAAAACTTTTATTAGCAATGAATAGGGTGATTTGGAAATTAATAGTAGAATGATGAAGAGGAAAAAGAAGTATGTGTTATATGAATTGGATTAAGATCACAAAAATTTGCAATTTTTTTCACAAAGACAAGATTTAATAGCTTTCAGTAATTTAAAAAGTTATTAAAGGCAAGTTATAGTGGATGACTATATAGTCACATGGTATTTGATTAGTCTAAAGATGGAAATAAATGCAATGATAAGTGTTTTATGAAGGGTAATGTAACATAAGGGACAAAGGACAAAACTTTTATGTCCAAATCATTATTGACACACATACCGATTATTGAGTCTTAAGAAATAAGCAAACTACTATTAAGTGTCTTGCAATGTTACCAAGCCAGGGCAAGGCAGTCAAAATTTCAAGAGGATATATACAGAACATCATTATAACAGATTAAGGTCTTATGAGGTAAAATTCAATCAAACCAATCTAAAGAGCTTATTTAAATTATAGATAGATCCAAATTCATCTAAACCAAAACCTATTTTTTTAAGGTTTTACATTAGGGTTTTAAGTTCAAAGCATGGTTTCTTAAAAGGGTATTGGCTTATGATTAGTTTAGATAGGTGTTTTATGAAGACCTTTTTTACTAGAGCCTACTATTTAAAAAATAAGAACAATCAAATATGCCTAATAGCATGGGCTGTGGTGATAAAGGAAAATTAAGCAAATTGGGAATGATTTCTTAAGCTAATGATTAAAGATCTTGGCCTTTCAATTGGACTAGGTTAGACCATTGATAGTTGTCATCACAGTCATTAAAATTAAATATCTTGTTTCAATTATACAATAGTAAATAGTATGAATAAGGGTTGATCCTACAAAGAGTATTATTAATACAATACCAAATAAATAAAACTCAAAACACTAATATGAATAGAGGGTAATTTGAATTCTGACTTTATGCTAATTGAAGTAAATAACTTAATTAAACAAAATAACTTATAATATCAATTAACAAAAATTTAATTTCATATTCATTTACAATTATGATATTTAATACTTTCAATTATCCATAATGTTATCTAAATATTGTTGGAATTATTAGCTTTAAGGATAATAAACTCTGTTATATGATTTCCTCCTTAAGTAAGCTTTCTACTTAAACTTTAACCATTATAGTCTTAAAATAAATTTTTTTAAAGTTATATATTGATAGTTTTAAGATTAACGCAATAATTACATAAACTTGGATTATTAAACTTACATTGAATTATTCATAATAATAAGAAAAAAACTTATATTCATAATTCATTATTGTTAATTACTATTTGGTGATTATAAATAGGATAAATATAGGTCATAATCCTTAACTTTAATAATTGATATTTATTTAATTAATTCAGTAGGTCTAACCAAATCATTTGAACAAATAATCAATCAATAATTTAATTAGAACAACTCAAAGAATTCCAATAAAAAAAAGATCAACATAACCAAATAATTTATTTCATTATAATACCAAATATTTAGAAATTCTCTAGTATTGTTAAAAAACACTAGCTATATAAACTTACAAACCAAATTCTTTTAAGCATATCTGTCATTCAATCTAACTCCCTTCCTTTTCTTTTTTTCTTCTTATCAATTAAAAAGGTCCTTATTTATATTTTAAAGAATATACATAGCAAACACAAGAAAACCTTAGAACACTCCTAAAAAATTTCCTAAATTCATAAGATTATAATAAACCTGTTTCCCTACATGATATAATTTTTGTAACAAGTTCCAAGTTGATCCTTGAATAGTTATAATTTAAAGTAGGGTCCACCTTTTTCATCAAAGGTGTAGTCCTTTTTTTAACTTTCTAATGCTTCTAGTCTTTCTTAAAACAATGGTTTAAAGCTCAACTTATGAGTTAAGATTAAGAATGACTCAATCTAACCTATGACAAATTCTATAGTGACTTGGCTATTTATGAACCATTACATAACAAAGCTAGGTTTGGGTGTCTTCATAACAATTATAGGTTTAAATGTGAAATTAAATATAGGATTTTGAATTTCCTAATTTAGATCTTTGATGTTTAAGTTATACCCATTTAAATGTTTAGTGTTCAAATAGGAATCATACTTTAATTAAGATTTAGACTTTTTTTTTTTTTACCTTCTCTTTGATTCAATTTCTCAAAATCCAAACAAACTTGAATTTAAACTCATAATCCTAATTTAGAAAAATGTGAGATGTTTATTGTAATTTCACTTAAAATTAATGTTGTTCTTATAGCCATGTATGAGTTGTAATTGTTGTCAACTAGCTTTACATATGCAAGTAAATTGAAGCCACGTGGAAGGGCAAAAAGGTAAAACCACATGAAAGGGTAAGAAAGTAAATTTATCGCGTAAACCTTATTAGGTTTTCATAGAGTAGAGTATATAATGGTCTTAGAAGACAAAGAACGCAGAGTCGACAATATTAAGCATTCAGCAAAACTTAGAAAATCGACCAATCAAAGAGAACACCAAACCCTACACGGAAGAACACCACCGGCAAGGATGAAGAGAGTGAATAGTAACCATACAGTGAAGCTATTGGATGGAGAGAGAAAGGCCATTGTTGGATATAGGAGAGAAACAGACATAACGACGAGACGGTCGGTGAGGAGACAGCACAACACATGGTAACCTTACACCATCGATAGAAAAGAGAGACGAACGAAATGACTGGTGAAGGGGGGCGATGGCAGAACGATACGGAAGAGAGAGAGAGAACCATCAGCAAAAACAGAACCGTCGAGAGAGAGAAAGAGTTGACGGGAAGGAGAGAAAAAGAAACCCGACGGCCAGAACAGAGGAGTCAACGGGAAGGAGAGAAAGAAAACCCAATTCGGCCAACCAAGTGAGCCGACGGTAGAATTGGGGAAGAGAGAGAAAATAAGGAGAAAAATCATACACAGCCAGATCAGAGACCCTTGGTAGGAAGAAGAGTGACGACTAGACAGGGCTGGACTGCAGGACGAAGAAAAGTAGACCATCGGTAGAAAAGGGAGGAAATCCGGCCAAGTGGGTGAACGGAAAAGAGAAATCTGGTGAAGAGAGAGAAATTCAGCGAGAAAGAGAGAGAAATCCGATGGTAGGAGAGAGAAATCCAGCTGGACGGTGAGAGAGAAACGGACAGGCGAGCTGTGAGACAATAAGATCGTGAGATAAGGAGATAGGTGAGACCGTAAGATGGTGAAAGCAGGAATTGTGTGAAATAACGTAGAAAAGAAATTTGGCGAAGCACGTAAAGAACTCAACGTATTTCCAGATTTCTTCAAGAGAGGTTAGAGAGCATTGCAGTGAACTTCAAAGCGGCAGTGCAGTAGCCTTTCAATTTAACAGAGGCAAAACAAGCTAGAAGAATGGTAGACACAATACGTGACACTCTTTGTATTGTACTTATTTAGTAATTGTAATAGTGAAAGGAGCAGAGAATTAAAGACCTTCATTGTAACCTATGTTTACAAGTATAGTGGATAGTCTCAATAGAGGGAGAGTCCCTATCACCGTGGATGTACGTCACGTTGACAGAACCATGTAAATCTCGTGTGTCCTTAATTTGCTTTATATTTTGTGTTTTGAATTGAGTTATGAATGTAGCTAAAGTATCAACCAACCCATAACCTAACGAATACCTAAACAAGAACATCCATATTGTCTATTAGGTAAGGTGCCTAAAAGGTGACTTTAGGGACTATTGTGATTAGTAGATAACAATAGATCCACCTTAGTTGAATCTGAGAAAGAGTTCGCTTCTAAGAAGAGGTTGAAGTTGTTCATTTACCTGCGAATTATGAATTGTGGTGATATTGATTCACCCCCCTCTCAGTGTCACAAACTAGTAGATCCTAGGGAGAAGTTGGGAACTTTAATTGGTATCAGAGCCAGGTTCACCAGTTTGAAACTTAATAGCTTGGTGTACTAGTTTAAAGGGATCTAGAAGTTTGACTTGTTTAGCATACTGAGAAATGGAAGCCGGTACCAGCACTAGCACCACTTACAACAAGAAGATTCCAATCTTTAACGGAACTAACTACCATATGTGGAGAGCGAGAATGAAAGTGGTATTTGAAACCATGGGCATGAATGTGGTGAAATGCTTATAGGAGGGTTTTATGGCTCTAGAAGAAAGTAAAGACCTAACTCTAGAGGAGTTAAGGCAGTTTGAGATAAATGGGAAGGCCTCAAATGTCATCATTTCAGCATTAACAGATGCTGAGTATGCTAAAGGTATGGACTGCAAATCTGCCAAGGAGATATGAGACAGATTGTAGAAAATCTATGAAGGTGATGGTAGAATGAAGGAGACTAAACTTCAAGTGTTTAAGGAGAGATATGAAACTCTCAGAATGAAAAAAAATGAGACAGTCCAAGAGTTCTTTACTAGGGTTATTGATGTTGTGAACAACCTGAGAAGTTATGGGAAGAACAAGAAGGACTCATCTATTGTGAAAAAGATTATGAAAATTCTACCTGAGAGGTTTGCCTCAAAGGTAGCAACCATAGAGGAGAATAGAGATCTCAGTTTTATGTCTCTGCATGATTTCCAGTGTAATCTCATTGCATATGAGATGAGGATAAAGTCAGCTGAAAGCTCTGCAATAATGAAGGTATCAAGGGATACAACTTTCAAAGTTATGAAGTACTTGAAGATAAGAGAAGAGGAAGAATCATCTAGTGAGGATGATGATGGTGATAAGGAAGAAAGTGAAGGTGAAGTGTTGGCTTACTTCATAAAGAAATTCAAGAAGGGGTCTATGAAGGAAAAAAGACAGTTGTCCTTGAGATGTTATCGTTGTGGGAAGACTGGACACTTTGCTTCTAAGTGCAAAGTGAAGCTTGATGATGAAGATGAGGATGATGATGATGAGTCGAATTCAAGATGGAGAAGGTCATCATTCAAATCAAAGAAGTTCAGTAAAAGGACTACCAACCTACAGAAGAAGAAGAGAGACTCGTTTAAGAGTTATGTGAGCTAGATAAAAGAGCTACTATAATGGTAATAAGTAACATCTTTTAGTTGCACTTTGGGTTTAGCAAAAGAGGATTTTAGAGTGTTTCTTTTGAAACCTTCTAGGCTTTTGATAAAATGATTGAGTAAATTTTGAAAATTTCATTGACTTTTGGAAAACCCCTTTTAATCTTTCCTTAACTTTCAAACTTCCTTATAATCCCACCATTGTCTTTTCAAAACAAAGTTCCAAAAAAGTTATTCTAACTATTCAATATCTTTAAAAAGAAATCAAAACTCTTAAAATAGATCTTAAAGAATGATTATTAAAAAAACATGAACTAAAAGTATAAAAGAAGATATGGATGTCAAACTTTAAAAAATGATGAAATTATGAGTAATAAGTCAATTTGGAATGCCACAAAACAATAATATAGATATGTTCTTGAAATTCAAAAAAGAATCTTAATGATCCAAATTTAATTCATGCATTATATATTAATATCAAAACAAAAGGTTTTGACCTGATGTTTGAGTCAACGAATTTGATCCTTATTTACAAGATTCATTGTAAGGTTATGAATATCATTATTTTAGGAATAAAAGAAATCCTAGGTTGGTTATCTACTAAAAAAGGTTTTGCAACGTTATTCTTAGTTGATAGGGGTAAAACCAATGTAATGGATCCTAGAACTATTAGTTGGGATCAAGTTAAATTACATAAAAAAATAGGTTTTAAAAAAATTTGTTGAGCCTATCAAAAAGTAAGCTAACTAGTTAGAAAAAGTCATTGAATACAATGACAGTAATGTGGAAATTAAATTTTCATGTAATAAGTCTGTTAGGTTAAACTTGAATGAGAAGATAAGACATTCAACCTCTTTAGTTCTTTTACATTTTTCTAGAGAATTTGAAGGAACTAAAAGGACTATAGAGCAAGTAATTCACTTGTAATATAAAGTTCAATTTCCTTAATTTACTTTAACTTCAATAGTTAATGAATCAATTGTTAATTCTTCTCCTCTATCAATGAAATTGAGCTTACTTATGGGTAAAATTAATATCCATAAAGATAAGGATAAACTTTAAGAAAAAGCTAACAAATTAAGGGTCTATTATAGCTTTTTCATATTGTTGTATGCTTAGTTGCAGCTATGTAGTGGCCCTTCTTATTTCCTTTTCTTCTTTTTCTTTCTATCATAAGCATAACAATTAAAATATAATGTACATAAGCAAAAAATATAGCAATGTATAAAGTAAATATACATTTCAAAGTAGAAAAAACCTTTACCTAGATATAATTCACCATTCTAAGATGTAATTTAGGGGATTGGCTCATATACTTTGAGTTTTTAGGTGTATGCAAAAATTTTGGCTATACAATTTAGTAATACCACATTAACTTAGACTTTTCAACGATAGCTTGAGCATGACCCTTTACCATTAGCTGATTTGCCATGACTTGCTCCTCCTTAAGCACCCTAGCATTCCTCTCCACCACATCCACTTGATATTCCATAGGTAGAATATTTTCAAAGGCATCATACTTCTTATGTTCTACATATGCAACACATTGTCATCCCCAACATTTTTCATATTAAAATTTCCTTTGGTTTTCATTATTTATCAATCAAGCATGTGATAGGTTAAGGAAATAAATGCATTAATCATAATGGATTAGGTAAAATGGCTTTATGATAGATAAATATTATTTTTGTAAAAGTGGGATGAAAATTAAGTCAAAGTAAAGTGTCTAAATAATATAATATATACTAGTTTTATGAGTTATTATATGCAAATACAATAAAGTAATAGATGTTGTTCTAAAAGTATTAAATTTTAAAATAAATGCTAATAAATTTGTATTTAGGATATGGCTTATGTTTTAAAGTCTATTTATAAAATTATTACAATGTAACCACGTGTATAATATTTCAATTATATTGTTTTATGTTTTGTGAAACATAGTTTTATATTATAAAAACTCATTACCTTACTTTACTTGCATGGTGCCAAGTATTTTCATCCTTTTGGAAATGACACCATAACATTTTACTATCAAACCAAGAATGTTATAGGTTAAGGAAATAAATATATTAAGCAAAATGGATCAAAGAAATATAAATTTAAGATAGATAAAATATTACTTTCGTAAAATTAGGTTGAAAATTGAGTTATATCAAAGTGCATAAATAATATGACATATACTTATTTTATGACTTATTATATACAAAAATAGCTGGGCAATAAATTTTGTTACAAAAGTATTAATTTTTTAAATAGATGCTCATAAATTTATAATTAAAGTATGGTTTATATTTAAAAGTCAATTTAAAAAATTGTGCACAATACAACTAAGTATATAATAATTCAAATATATTCTTTTATATTTTGTGAAACATAGTTTTGTATTATATAAACCTACTATCTTGTTTTAATCACATAATGTTAGTCTTATCATTCTTTAGGAAACAACATTATAACATATTACTATCAAACCACATATGTGATAAGTTAGAAAAGTAAATGTATTAACTATAATGAATAACGTAAACATGAATTAAGGATAGATAAATATTACTCTTATAAAAGTAAGTTAAAACTTGACTTAAATCAAAGTGCATAAATAATATAATATATATAGTTATATAACTTATTATATACAAATATAACTAAATAATAAATATTTTTATAAAAGCAATAATTTTTATGATGGATACTAATAAATTTGTAATCAAAACTTGGCTTATGTTTAGAAATTAGTTTAAAAAATTGCATATAATACAATCATTTATGTAATATTTCAAATATATATTTTTATATTTTATAGAACATGGTTTCATGTTATAGAAGTCTAGTACCTTGTTTTAATTACAAGGTGTTGGGTAAGGGAAATGATGTTATAACATCTTACTATCAAATTATAGTAGTTGAGGATGTAGTGGCATATCTTATTCTTACGATTTTTTTACATTTTATTGGTGATCTAACTCATTTGTTATAATAATGCTGAGTTACTAAGTAATCTTCATTGTAGAAAACTTAGTGATTTTCAAAATTACAAAATCATTTTCTTGACTAGAGTCATGCTTCAAGAAGATGATGTTCTTATTTTTTCAAAATTCATTGATTAATACTTTAAACATTTACAAAAATTCATTTTTATTATTAAACAGAATTACCTTGTCATTTCGCAATTAAAGATCTTTTTATTCCAAATTAGAGTTAGGTTCCATAGCCACTAATCACTCTTTCTATTATCAATTATAATAGTATTTATTTTAAAATAAAAATTCAAAAATTATTTTTCCCATTTTTGGAGAAACAAAAATCCAAAAGAGAAATAGAAGAGAGAGACATCCAAATTTCAAAACCTTTTGAGACTATTTAACTTTTTTTTTTTTTCAAAATCTTTACACCAATATAAAGTAAAACATTACAAATACATTCATATAGGAATTATTCAAGTAGGAATTAAGTCTCTTATAAGAGAAGGTGATAAAGAACCTGCTAGGCAACCTGCTCTTAAACCTTTGAATCAATTTGTTATGCACATCCTAGAAAGTTAAGAAATAAGTTGGATTAATCAGATCAAAACCCTAAGGAAAGCAAGTCCAAAAAAGTCCCAGTCTTGAGATGCCATAAAGGTTGATCACTCCCTTAATAAGTCAAACAATGTATTCTTTTAAGAACACAAGAAAGCAAAGCAAGGCTTGCTAAAAAATACCTCAATCTTCATTGATTCCATTTTACATAGTGGCCGCTTTTATATAGGCATGTAATATTACAATCCTATGAGGAAAAGACGTTTCTTAACATACCTATATAGGAAAATCTTAATTATAAGTGATCCCACTAATTAAGAAATAAAATTCTACCTTGATTAGGAATTCTAAATCTGCCTTAATTAGGAATCTTAAATTTTCCTTGATTAGGAATCCTAATTTTGCCTTGATTAGGAATTCATAAAAACAACTACCATTAATGATATAAAGTCAAAGTAAAACCCTAACTAATGTATCATGTCTTAGCTGAACCTTTAAGCCTAAATAAACCAAAGAAGTTAAACCTTTTTCACATGTAATTCGAACTTAACTTTAGCTTTAGCAACCCAAAACAAAATCAGGCTCATTAATACAACTTAGCATGCAATTGAGCCTTTCCATAGCTTGGACTTATATCATGGGCTCCAAGTTTTGTTCTTTAAGTTCTAAGCCTTCTCCATCATCTTGCATATAAAGATAAGTGATTATCCTTGGTGTAGCATTAAAAAATTTTATAACAGTCTTAGAATCTTTTGAAGCACCCTTATTGTCATGCATTTTTATGATTAAGCATTGTATTAAGCCTTGTAAAGCCTTTTTCATCCTCTTGGTCCTTGCCCTAGTCATTGGACCACTGATTCTTTGCAAAGGATCTAGGGAATACTTGCTTTGCTGCACTTGAATAGCACTTGATCTCTATCATTCCTCCCCTCCTCGAAAGGATTTGTCCTTGAATAGCCTACATCAAACAAAGATAAGTTAGTAATATTAAAAGTAGCACTGATGTTACCATAGTTGCTTGGTAAATCAAGATTGTAAGCATTGTCATTAATCCTTTATAAGACATGAAAAGGTCCATCTCCTTGAGGTTACAATTTGGACTTTCTTTGTGGGAGAAATCGATTCTTCCTTATATGCACCCACACTTAATCATCAGGTTCAAAAATAACCTTCACACGCCCCTTATTAACTTGCTTAGCATATTGCTCATTATTCCTTTCAATGTTAGTTTGAACCTTGACATGTAAATCCTTCACAAATTCGGCCTTTTTCATACCATCAATGTTAGCATGCTTTTTAGTAAGTAAAGATAAAATCTCTAATGGAGTTAAAGGATTAAAACCATAAGCAACTTCAAAAGGTAACAAGGAAGTAATAGAATGAACAAATCTATTATAAGCAAACTTAACATGTGGTAAACAACATTCCCATTGCTTCGAGTTCTTGCAAATCATAACACTTAACAAAGTAGTGAGTGTTTTATTAACTACCTTAGTTTGTCTATTTGTTTGAGGATGTGCAATAGTAGAAAATAAGAGTTTAGTTCCCAATTTATTCCATAAAGTGCCAAAAATCACTTAAAAACTTAACATCCCTATCATTAATAATAGTTCTTAGCAATCCATGCAAACATACCACTTCCTTAAAGAATAACTTAGCAATATGTGTTACATCATTGGTTTTAGAACATGCAACAAAATGAGCCATTTTGCTAAACCTATCAATAATAACAAATATGTTGTCCTTACCACTTTGAGACCTTGATAATCCTAAGACAAAGTCCATAGAAATATTAGTCCAAGGTTGGTTAGACATAGGTAAAGGTGTATATAAGCCATGGTGTTTAACTCTAGCCTTTACTTGTCTATATATAATGCACTTATCACAAATAGAATGCACATCATGCTTTATATTAGGCCAATAAAAATGCTTATGCAATATATCTAGAGTCTTTTAAACACTAAAGCGTCTTATTAAACCACCCTCGTGAGTCTCCCTAATATGTAACTCACGAATATAACAAATAGACACACATAATTTATCCTTTTTAAACAAAAACCCTTCATGCCTATAAAAGTCACCAAATGCACACTTATAACATGCATTCCATACTTGGCCAAAATCAAAATTATTTGCATACAAGCCCTTAAGTCATTCAAAACCAAGTAACTTAGTTTGCGAAGAAGTAAGTAATGCATACCTCCTAGACAATGCATCAGCAACAACATTTTCCTTTCCATATTTGTACTTGATGACATAAGGAAATGTCTCTATAAAGTCTAGCCACTTAGTATGTCTTTTATCAAGCTTACCTTGGGATTTCAAGAACTTTAAGCTCTTATGATTAGAATGAATGATGAATTCCGTTGGCCACAAATAATGTTGCCATGTTTAAAGAATTTGTACTAATGCATAAAGTTCTTTGTCATAAATGGGATAATTTAAGGCTACCCCACTTAGCTTTTCACTAAAATAAGCAATTGATTTGGAATCTTGCATCAAAACAACCCTTATTCCTATTCTGAATGCATCATATTCTACCTCAAAAACTTTATTAAAGTTAGACAAGCATAACAAAGGTGCATTAGTAAGCTTTTCTTTCAAAGTATAAAAAGCTCGATCATGCACATCATCTCACTTGAAAACAACATTCTTTTTAACAACTTCATTTGAAGGTGCAGCAATGAAACTAAAATCCTTAAAAAATCTTCGATAAAAACTTGCTAAACCATGAAAGCTTTTTACCTCATTTGGGTTCTTAGGCATAGGCCAATCCCTTATTACCTTTGCCTTCTCCCCATCCATATTAATACCTTGTGAACTAGCAATATAGCCAACACAATGGATTCCATGCAAAATGTGCACTTTTTGAAATTAGCATATAGTTGGTTCTCTCTCAACACATTGAACATAAAATGCAAGTGTTTCACATGTTCATCCAAATTCTTGCTATAAACTAATATATTATCAAAATAAATTGCTACAAATTTCCCTATGAAAGCATGCAAGACATGATTCATTAACCTTATAAATATACTAGGTGCATTAGTTAATCCAAAAGGCATTACTAACCATTCATACAATCCATATTTAGTTTTAAATGCTGTTTTCCATTCATCTCTTTCTTTCATGCAAATTTGATAATAGTCATTCTTTAAGTCAAATTTTGAAAACACACATGAACCATGCAATTCATCAAGCATATCATCTAATCTAAGGATAGGATGTCTATACTTTAAAATGATTTTATTGATAGCTCGACAATCCACACACATATGTCATGTTCCATCCTTTTTTGGGACTAAGATGATAGGGACAAGGTATAGGCTAAGACTCTCTTACAAATCCATTTTGCACCAGCTCATCCACTTGTCTCTATATCTTCTTCGTTTCATCTATATTAGCTTTATAGGGAGGTTGGTTTGGTATGCCAGCATTGGGTATGAAGTCTATTTGGTGCTCAATTCCTCTTAAATGAGGTAATCCCTAGGGAATCTCCTTAAAAAATTAATCTTTAAATTCTTGTAATAATGGAACAACCACACTAGGCAAAGAGGAATTAGAGTCATTAGATGAAAAATAAACATACCTGTACATAAGTACAAGTAGTTGTGGCTTTATGATCATAGCACTCTTAACTTCACTTTTCCCAGCAAACACACTTACCTTCTTACTTTTCTCTCCTTTTTGCACACTTTTTCCCCAATGTTTCTCTTTACCTCACGCTTTTCACTTGAATTTTTTCTTTAACCTAACTTTCTCTCTTTTCCTTCCTTTAACCTCTCACTCTTTTTATTTTTCTTTTCCCCTTGTTCACTTATTTGTTCTTCTCTCATTTTGCACTCTCTTGTTATCTTAATTTGAGCTTCATATGCTTGAATAGGTTTGAAAGGAGTTAATACAATAGTCTAATGATTAATTACAAAAGAGTATATGTTCTTGTGGCCATCATGAGTAACCTTCCTATCAAATTGCCATAGTTGCTAAGAAGTATATGACTAGCACGAATTGGTGCCATATCACAGAGAATGACATCCTTGTAATTGCCAATAGAAAGAGCAACTAAAACTTGCTTGGTTACTCTAATTTCACCACAATCATTAAACCATTACAGCTTATAAGGCTTAAGGTGCTTTAAGATATTTAGATTTAACTTCTCTACTAATAAAATATTAGTAACATTAGTATAACTTCCACTATCGATAATCATGCTACATGTCTTGTCTTTAATGTGGCATCTTGTATAGAAAATATGCTCACGTTGCTCTTTATCATTATCATCATTATCATTTTTAGGCTGAATACTTAGTGCACACCTTGCAACTAACATATCTTTATAAACAAGTTCTTCAACTTCAACATCAAAAAAATCCTTTAATGGTGGTATGTCATTATCACTTAAACTAATGCTTTCTATGTCACCATTCTCCAACATGATCATAGCTCTTTTATTTAGACATTGAAAAGCAATATGTTTATATCCTTGACACCTAAAGTAATCAACATCACGAGATTTAGAAGATTTAATTTCAATTTTACCTTTAGAAGTAGCAGCTGATTCCTTTGCCCTCACATCACTTTTTGATTTTGAGGTTGATTTGGCATCTTTTAAAGTTATCTTTTATGTAGAACTAAAAGTTGACCTAAATTTGGATCCTTTGGACTTGAGGTGTTTCTCTACTTTGATAGTCTTATGCAACAACTCCTCCATTTTCAAATAATGTTGCCAATCCACTACATTTGCAATTTCCTTGTTCAAGCCACCAATAAACCTTGCCATGGTAACCTTTCAGTCTTCCTCTACATTAGCTATAATCATGGCTATCTCTATCTTTTTGTAATAGTTCTCTACACTTATGGACCTTTGCACCAGCCCCTGCAACTTTCTATGTAGTGGCTAGGTATAAATCTCTTGTGCATCACTTTCTATGAGTAAATTGGCCTCTTACCATTCCTCCTTCTACTTATCACAATTGGTCCCACTAAATACTTGCATAATTGGTGAATTCCACAGCTACCAATTTTACTTTCTTCTTTTCAAAAAAATTATGACAATCAAATACATGCTTAACCTTTCTCTCCCACTCCAAATAATGTTCAGGGTCATTCTTCCCTTGAAATGTTGGAATCTTCATCTTTATGCTGCCCAAATTAGCTCTTTTGGAAATAGCCTTCCTGCCTTTTCTTGAACTTGATTCTTTATAGTCTGATTCTTGCTTATCTTTTTCCTCAATCGTACACCTTTTAGAGGATTTAGATTTGCTAGGTGATTGGAACTTATCTAGCCTTGCATTTATTAACTTAAATTGCTTGTTGACGCTTTCATCCAAATCTTTATATCTATATCATACATTTCTGCTTCACTACTTATGTTTACAACCTGCAGAAACATATTAGTGATTAAAAGAAATTTGTTCCTTATAGACACCCTTACGTGTTTACCCTCAAGTCAAATTGTTATCACTTGTATTCACTTTATTTTGGCTTTTCTCAATGATGATCTCACCACTCTTGCCTTTTTCCACTCAAGCCAGCCCCTTCTATGTTTTTGAAAGACTTAGATTAACAAATCATAAAGAGCAATCTATTAGTGGCAAATCTTAAAATTAGAACTTTAAAAGAAATTCAAGATATCCTTATACACAATAGGTTGAAAGAATCAAGATGCACTACTTAACTCAAACACAATGTCTTTTTCTCCCTTTTTTTTTTTTCGTTTTTTTCTTCTTTTTTTTCAACCTTTTTTTTTTTAAAACAAATCAAACACCCACGAAATTAACCCAATTTCAAGAGTAATAAGTTGATTAGTATGCAAAGAAACACAAGGAATGAATAAAGTGCAAAGAAAAGTACTAAATAAAGATGGAAAAAGGATATGTAACTTATTTCTAGAACCAAGGCTTTGATATCAATTGATAAAGAACCTGCTAGGTGACTTGCCCTAGGAACCCTTGAATCAATTTGTTATGCATACCCCAAAAAGCTAGGAAACAAGTTGGGTTGATCAAATTAGAATCCTAAGGAGACCAAGTCTGAAAAAGCCCTAATCTTAAGACACCACAAAGGTTGATCACTTCCTTGATAAGTCAAACAATGTATTCTTTCAAGAATATAAGAAAGCAAAGCAAAACTTGCTGAAAAATACCTTAATCTTCATTTATTCCATTTTATATAGTGCTAGCCTTTATATAGGCATGTAAATATTACAATACTATAAGGAAATGTGTTTCTTAACATACCTATATAGGAAAATCTTAATTACAAGTAATCCTTCTATTCAAGAAATAAAATTCTACCTTGATTAGGAATCCTAATTTTGTCTTGATTAGGAATTCATAAAAATGACTACTACTAATAATATAAAGTCAAAGTAAAATCCTAACTAATGTATTAAGCCTCAGCTAAACCTTCAAGCCTAATTTTCACATGTAATTTGGACTTAACTTCAACTCCAGCAACCAAAAACAAAATCAAGCCCATTAATACAACTTGCATGCAATTGAGTCTTTCCATAGCTTGGCCATGCAACTTGGACTTATATCATAGGTTCCAAGTTTTGTTCTTTAAGTTCTAAGCCTTATCTATCATATTGCACTTAAAGATAAGTGATTATCCATGGTATAACATTGAAAACTTTTAGAACAATCTTGGAATTTTTTGGAACAACTTTTTTGTCATACACCTTCATGATTAAGCCTTGTATTCTTTTATCCTCTTGGTCTTTGACTTAGTTATTGGACCACCGATTCCTTATAAAGGATCTAGGGAATGCTTGCTTTGTTGCACTTAAATAGCAACTTGATCTCCATCAGAAGGTTTTTATAGGTTTGATTTCTTAATTACATACCTATATATCCATATTTGCAATTCTTAAATATGCATGATTTACAAATTTTCAAGATTCACTACACTTATTAAATCTAGTTTTTATAATGAACCTATTTCTTTTACATGTTATCCAAACCTTATGATTTATTTGCATGATAAAAATATTTTACAAAGTTTGGTTTTACAAATAAAGAATGATAATTACAAAATGTTAGAAAAATATATTCTAGTAACTTTCATTTTCAAAATTCATTACAAAGTTATGATTTCTGATTTATACCAAAACAAAAATTTCAATCCAAAAAGGGACAAACCCTCTTATTTAAAACTAATATTACAAAATCCTATTATATTATTCTAAAAGCAATTCAATGGAAGGATGTTATTCTCCTAGAGGAATGGACCCTAAAAGGAGCAATACCTCCATAACTTGAGTCACAAATTAAACCATACATAGAAATTTCCAAAATTAAACAATTTCCAAATGAAAACGTTGTTCTCACTTTCAATAAAATTCAAATCCCTCTTAATTTTCAAAAACAATCTTTACGTCATCTACCATTAACTCTTTAAATTCCTCTTATTATCAATATACCTTACAAAGAATGAAACTCATCTTTACCACCAAGATGTTCCATTTTTGACTTTCTAAGTTCATCCATACAAAGTGTTAACTATCATACAAATATCCCATATCCAATTTATACAAATCAATTACATTTACTTCACCAACATCCTCTACCATCACTAAAAACATTCCGCATGAACTCTATGTTTTGGAAAAAGGTTTTCAGGTTGATTGAAAAAGAAATTACATGATGATTTTTATGCAAAAATGCAACACTAAAAAAGAGAATTTTTTTCAAAACTTTTTACAAATTGACCTCAAGTACAAACTTAATTTTATGATTTTATTTTCTAATAAAAGAGATATATTCTATTCTTTGATTTATTTGAAATATATGCTTTACAAAATAATAATTCATATCCTTTTCAAAAAACTGTAAACCCTATTGTTTTAAGAAACAAATCCAAAGAATGGATTACTATCAATGACAAAATAATTGAGGTAGAACATCCTCCTTTAAGACAATCAAAATTTATAGATGATTTATCTTTATATAAAATTTTCCAAGAAAATAATGATTCCAAAAAGCTTTCCAAATTATACATCAAAATAATTTTACAAATATTCATTTACATACTTTAAGAACTTAGCTTTCTAGAGTAGAAAAATAATTTCAAAAAATTGAAGTTAGTTAATAGGCACCTTTAGTCAAACTGTTAAAAATTTGACCATTTATTCAATGGTCATAGGTTCCAATGTTAGGGGTGCAATTGTCTTCTATTTTTTACCCATTATTTTAAAATGATATATAAAATAGTTATTTGCCAACTTCTAAATAACTATTCTTTAGTTTAATGGTCACAACCTTGAGTTATAACCTAAAGGTCTTGGATTTGAAACCCATCAACCAAAATTTTTAGTTATTTATTTTAGTTGTGTTTATTAGTTAGTGAATGTAATAAATAAATATTTGAAATAATCAAATTAGTGGTTGTATGGTTTTGCACCCATATAACCCACATAGATTGAAACCCAAGTGACACAATCTTTAATATTTTTATTTTATTTTGAAAAACTTCCAACAACCCTTTTTGCTTCCAACGCATCTACATAGTACTAAGAAGGGCTGTAGTGTTAAAACTTTTTGGTCCATAATTTCCAAACAATACAATTATGCTACCTACTTTTCCAATTCCAATGTCCTAATAGCAATAAGGTTAATTGAAGTACTTGTTGGAGCTATCAAATCTTATATTAGACTCAAATTAGATAATAAGAATTGATACTTTTTTTTTCTTAAGAAGACAAAGAAATTGATATTTATATTAATGCGGTTTTAAGAAATGATTAACACATAGAATTAATCCTCAAAAAGGAAAAAAATGACTCAAACTAATAGTGAGAAGCACACTTGTATGAGACAATTGAGCAAAAATGAGAAACTTTTACATAGTAGAGTAGATGTAGAGAACATACTTGGTTAGTTTGGAATATGTAACTTGGAAAGCAAGAAATTTAGAAACGAAGAGGCATGGAGATTGAAATCCATGTTATGATCAATTAAACTGACAATGGAAAAAGGTTTTGCATTATTATGAATTTTGTCTTGCATAGGTGCATTTTAAAGGAAGTCCACTTTGTTTGAATTTTAAGTTTGGCAATTTTTTGATTTGGTGCAATGATGAAGAAGTAATAATTATGTGCGAGGAAATGCCATAAACATAACTTCTTTCCATTCCTTTTTGTGACTTTGATTCTAAAATGAAATAACCATTGGTGGCTTTGCTTAACTATAAATGATGTATGGATATTATAAGTGATGGTCATAAAATGTTTCAAGTCACTTTGAAAAAGGTATAATAAAATTTTTGTATCCATAATATTATTCATCTTCTTTAACATATTATGTGAAAATTAAATATGTTATTGTAAATGCTATTAGATTGTGTTGACCCATCCATGATGGTTTAACCTATTAAAGGGAAATTAAAGGAAGTTAAAGTTTCTCCCACTATAGATATATGTTATAAAAAACATGTTGAAGACCATAATATTTGTGTAAATAAAAATAGTTTTCCAAATCCTTTTAAAAGTGATGAAAAATGGTCAATTTCTCACACTTTGAAATAAAAGAATATATATTCTCCATTGATTCTCATAATAAGAGATTCTTAGATTATGAATAAGGTGTTATTCAATAGAATGATATCATCTCAATCTTAAGAAAAGTTCAATTTGCCATTAAGCAATTTATTGCTAACTTTTAAAGTCTCTAAGGGTAATTATTATCCTAAAATTTAATTTTAACATTGGTAAAGTTATCTTAGATTGATTTTGGCATGAAAAAGAGCATAAATTTTGTTATTTAAGTTTTCATGTATATTTGAGTTGATATGTATAGATATTTGTTTCTCTCACATGTATTATTATCTTTTTATGAAATTCATCATGTAATGAAATACTGAATTGTGTAACATGTTATAAAAGTTTCATATTTGTGGTTATGTATATTGTGAGAAAAAGCATTTTTCTCATTATACATTATTTTTCAAAATTAACACTAAAAATAACAATTTTATGGTACAAAATTTATGTGTATAAAAAGTACTTGTTATGCGCTTTCCAATCATATATTATTTTTCAATTTTGGTTGTGCCAATTAATAGTAATTAAGTTTTTAATTTTTAAATCGAATTTGAAGTTTTAACGGAAAAATGGAGAGCTTTTAAAATGAATTTCAGTCTTACATATTTTGATTAGTTTTTCAAACATATATTTTTATTTGTTATTTTTTAAAACAAACTACACTAATAAATTAAATAGGTTAAATTATAGCATATATCAAAAGTTTACTACCACTAAAGGTTCAGATGATGATTAGTACACTGCACTCTTTGATAGGTTAGTAAAATAAAGTATTTATTTGACTAATTTGATGTAAGGAATATCATTGATAGACATTATAACTATTATTAATAAAATGCAAACCAAAGTAAAAAAAAATCATTTTATCTTTATATTTCACTAACCAATTAGAGAATGTCATGTATCGTATGCTAACTATTAAGAATCTATTATTTAACATTTTTTTATTATTCTAAAAATGAGTTATTTCTTCAAAAATTCATAATAAATATTAGGAATATAAAAGAAATGCACCAAAAATTTCTAATTTTGTACATTACAAGATTTTGATATTATATTAAAAAATTAGCAAATTATAAAAGTGAGTTTTTATTAGTAATTTCTAATATCATTTTCTTTTTATTTAAGGATAAAATATAACTTATATGATATAAAGTTGAACTAAAAGGATTATTAGAGAGTGTTTTAAAAAGAATCAATTTTGAATTCATTGAATAACTAAAAAATTTATGTAACTAATGATTTTTTTTTTCTTTTTTTGCATTTTTGAAGGATACAAAATGGAAAATGATGAGGAGTATATAAAACAATTCAAACATATGAGATTTTTAATCAATCATCTTGAACTCTTAATGACTAAAAGACTTTAAGAAAAGGTAAATATTGATATTATTCGTATGTTATTGACATACTTTTAAAGAGTTGAGGTATGTTGTGAGTTGGAACACATCAAATTTAATAGTAAGTGGTATGATGACCTTAGGGATATCCTAATGAAAGTATGGAAGTATCATATTAAGCATGTAACAAGGTGCTTTGCTATGTTGTCCATAAGTTCTAATCTTTGAGCTATAAAGCATATTTTCTTTGACAAAATGGAGATTGATTCACAGCTTTTGAGAGCTGGCCTATGGTTATCCAAGATGCCTAAAAGGATGAGACTTCACAAGCTAGTAGTTCTCTACTTTAAATTCTTTACCTTTTTTAAACCATATGTAAATAAATAAATAAATAAAATGCATAACTCTAGTTATGATGGGTGATATTATTGTACTATTATTCCATGTTTAATGTTATGTGTTTTTTTTTTTTTTTTTTGTGTTTGATTTCATGTATATAAACATTTATTGTAAATGTCTACTATGTTGTGATATCTATTCAATAATTATCTTTAATGTTCAACATTTATACTTTGCTTATATGACAAACTAACTAAAAGTGAGAGTTGTTAAGTTGGTAAAATTCTAGGAATCTTCACCTAAAAACTTAAATCTTACACAAATTAAAATAAATCAAAATAATCTACTATTAATATGAAATAAGATAATTAGGAATATTATGAGTTTTCAATTCTTTAACTAATTTTAAATTATTATTAATCTATTTCAATATTTATGTAAAATGAATGGTTAAAATTGTAGTATTAATCATTGATAAATGTCTTGAGGTTGTAATAACAATGACTTCAAAGAATATTATTAGTGAACGCAATAAGGAAGATAAGTTAAACAATAAAAACTATGACATCTAGTACCATAAGATTTAACATATATTTAAAAAGCATGAAATGTTGGAAACTAATGACCATGTCATGGTAGACTATAAGGAGGTTTCCTCAACTTAACAAAGGCAAAACCAACAGATCTTAAAGGAAAAAAGAATGAACAATATGGAAAACATAACATTTTTAAAAAATATGGAAGATGATCTTATCCATAGGTGATAAGGACCTTCTTGGGTCTCACATTAAGAGGGAGAGGGGGTGAATCAGTGTGAGATATTTACGTTTTACAAATTTATCCAAATTAAACCTCTGTGACCTATTAAAGTTTATGATCCGTTTTATCTTGCTTCTTTATGTAAGAATGACCATATGGATATTCAAGCAAGCACAAGCACCGAGAACACACAGAATATATTTATGTGGTTAACCTACAATGTATGAGTTACATCTATAGTGTGATAGGATTACTCTTAAATCACACGATCTACTTTTGTTATCAAGGAATACAACTAATGTTGTGGAAGGATCACTCCTTAACCACTTATAATGATCTCTTGATCACTTTAAGGGTTTCCCACCCTTTTTTAAAAAAGACATAAAAGGGTTATAACAAAATTTTTTCTAAGAAAGATATTTCCATGTACACAGGCTGCTATTGTAGAAAATTGAACTTCTCCTTCCTTATTGCCGGTCTCTACTCAAGCTTTCTGTCATTCTCTCATTCTTCATTACTGGTTTCTACTCAAGTTCTGCCAGTCTCTTCTTCTTCATTGCCAGTTTCATAACTTTCTCTTTGTCATGCTCCCTACTCTCTCTTTACCATGTTTCATAGTTTTCTCTTTACCTTTGCTGGTCTTAACTCTCTACTAGTTTTGAACTCTTAGTTGTTCACACTTTTTGCTAACTCTAAACTCTCAATCTTTGTCAGTCTCAACTCTTTACCTCTGTCGGGTTTCTCTCTACCTATTTTTACAGCTCTCTCTACCTATTTCTAAAGCTCTTTTTGCCTATTTTTACAATTTCTCTGCCTGTTTCTATAGTTCTTTCTACCTATTTTTGTAGCTCTCTCTACTAATTCTCTCCTTTTCTTTCTACTGCTATTGTTGTCACTTTTTTTTTTGTCGTTACTACAGTCTCTCCTCTGTAGGTTCTCTTATTTGTAGGTTCTCTCTTCTGTAGGTTTTTTCCTTTGCAGGTTTTCTCTTTTGCAGGTTCTTTCCTTTGTAAGTTCTCTCCTCTATATGTTCTCTCTGCTACAGGTTCTGCCTTTACAAGTTCTCTCCTTTTCTTTTTGTCGTTGTAGCTATCTCTTTTTCTTTTTGCCGCTATTACTGTCTCTCCTTTGCTAGTTCTCTCCTTTGTAGGTTCTCTCTTCTGTAGGTTCTCTTTTTTGTAGGTTCTCTCCTTTGCAGGTTTTCTCTTCTGTAGATTCTTTCATTTGCAGGTTTTCTCTTTTACAACTTCTCTTTTTTATAAGTTCTCTCCATTACAGGTTTTGCCTATATAGGTTCTCTCTTTTTCTTTCTATTGTTGCAACTATCTCTCTTTCTTTTTATCGCTACTACTTTTTCTTTTCTACTATTGAAGGCTCTTTCTTTTTTGTTGTTGGATTTCTCTATCATTTTCTCTTTCTCTTTTAATGGCTGCTTTATATTGTTTTCCCACTCTCTACTAGTTTTCTTTTGCTATCGTTCTCTATATTGTTCTTTATTGTTGCAATTCTTTATATCGTTCTTTATTGCTGCACTCTTTTTGTTCACTAGCTACTGCTCTTTTTTTTTTCTTTCTCCTGCTTAATGCTTTTTTTTTTTTTCTATTTTTCATGCACATCTCTCTTGGCCATTTTTCTTTGGTTGCTCTCTCTTAGCCATTTTTCTCCAACTATTATTCTCTCTACCTCTCATATTCTTTGCACTTTTTTCTGTCTCTTTCTGTTGTGCCATAGCTCTTTTTGGCAGTTGTATAAGTATTTATAAGCTTTGAATTTAGGATTGCCTAACAATCAATGATCAATATTGATTTCCAATGGTTGCCCTACATCAATGATTAAAATTAATTCCTTGAACTTCTTAAATTTAGAGTCAATAGTTAGCATTGACTTATAATGCCATTGCTAAATGCAATCCCAGAGGCAACAACACATGCCTTGTCAAAGAAATTTCATCCATGTCACATAGAGGGCAATCTTATAAACATTTAGTTACAGAAACTAGTGCTTTCTTTATAGCTAAAACACCACTAGCAATTTGAATCAACTCATCATTTTTAGTAGTATACGATAAGATTGGCAGTATCCTGATTTCTCTCCTCATTCTCATCACATTCCACCAACGCCGTCTTCCTTAACCCTTGAATGAATCCGCTGCCAACATTTTGTAAATGCAGCAAACACATTTCAATGGCACTCATAACATAAAATCAATAAGGACAAATATATGAGATGTTATTGACAATAAATCCAACATTAACAATCAAAGATGGGCTTAATAATCTCCCCCTTTGGATTTATTGGCAACACACTAAATCCAAAAATTAGCAATTAAGCATAAGTAGCAACTTTTGACATTTATAGCTCCTCTTAAAACATGCATCTCCTTTTTTGTATGTAGGCATGATATTAGTTGGAAACAACCTTTAACTCCCCCTTTTTTTTGCTTCTTCCCCTTGAAAATTTCTTCCCCTTTATTTGACTTTCCCTTTTGGATTGATCAAGTTACTCTCCCTTTTGATTAGTACATACTTTCTTTGGATTTATGCAAAATATCTCCCCTTTTGACAACAAATCCAAAGAATAATAGCAAAGGGAAGGGAAGGGTAGTTAAAGGCATACCTTAACCTTTGGGAGGTAACTGAATACATAAGTTCAGCTTTAACTTCTGAAACATCTCTCTTTACAGAGGTTTGGTGAATATATTTGAATAAATGAGCTTTAATAGCTTTTTTATTTGAATTTCCACATTTTTGTGGGTAGTATCACCATTTTTCCTTTTTGACACGTGCTGCAAATGGTATTTCTTTCTCTTCTCAGCTTGGGTACATCTTTCATAACTTCATTTTTGGAAAATTTGTTTAGTCCCTTTTGTCCAAGATGTTCCAGTCTCATATGCCATAATAAATTCTTATCTTTAGTGCTTATGTAGCATGTGTTTTTGTTATTGGAAACTTGGTATAAGTTTTCATTTGTTCTTTCTCCCTTTGTAAGAACAGTACCATCACTTAATCATTTTACCATACAACCACTCTTGCTAAAAGTAACTTCATACTCATCATCACAAAGTTAACTAACACTAATTAAATTATGTTTCAGCCCTTCAACATAAAGCACTTACTCTGATTTCAACTTTTCTGCACCAATTTCAATAGCACCAACACCTTTAATCTTACCATCATTGCCAAATATGACTAACCCTTCATTGTATTTTTTTACTTCCTTCAACACTTTGGAGTCTCTTGTCATGTGTGAAGAGCAACCGCTGTCAAGGATCCATGACTTTTCTTTCTTGAGAATTTTAAGGCTATTTCCACCACCATGACCATTTCCTTTCCTTTTCTTCTTCTTCGGTAAAACTTGGGAGCATATGTAGGTGTTCTCCTTTGCATTCTCTAACTTGGAAGTAATGTCAACCGTTCTTCAACAGTATCTCTAGCCTTTTCACATATTCCACAGATTTCTTCCAATATATCAAATTTATTTCTTTGTGGAATTTGACTTCTTTTCACTTGAGACTATCTCCTTTCTTAATAGAGTCTCTCCCTAAGCTTTTGCCTCACATTCCTTTTTTATTATAGGTCTATTACTCTAGCATGCATTAGCCTTGTGTCCATATTTACTACAACATCGGTAAAATCCTTTAAATATGAATTTTCTTCTTTCACTAAGTTTATATCCCCTATCTTTAGCATATGTTGAGGCAACCTTCTTGATAAGGACCTTCTTAGGTCTCACATTAAGAGGGGGAGGGGTTGAATTAGTGTGAGATGTTTAAATTTTATAAATCTATCTGCATTAACTTCTGTGACTTGTTAGAGTCGATAATCCAATTTTTATCTGGCTTATTTATGATCAATCAAGTGTGAGGACCTGAGAACACATAAAAGTTTTACATGGTTCACCCACAATGTGTGAGCTATATCCACATTGTGATAGGATCACTCTTAAATTACACAATCCACTCTTGTTATCAAGGGATACAGTTAATATCGTAGAAGGATCACTTCTTAATCACTTGTGGAAAGATCACTCCTTAACCACTTACAATGATCTCATAATCACTCAAATGATTGATCTCTCGATTACTAGAAGAGTTGATCTTTCGATCACTATAAAGGTCTTCCACCTTTTTTCAAGAAGTTTGTCAAAAGGTTATCACTAAGACTCCCTTGAGAAAGATCACTCAATATGCACAAGCTACTATTGCAGAGAGTGGATCTTCTCCTTTCTCACTATCAATTTTTGCTTAAACTTTGTCAGTCTCTTCTCTATAGGTTCTTTATGTTGCTACTGTTGTTTCTCCTTTGCAGGTTCTCTCCTCTATAGGTTATCTCCGTTATAGTTTCTTTCCTTTTATTGCCAATGCTGCTTGCTTCTGCCTTGGCAGGTTCTTTCCTTCTGTTGTTAGTTCTGCTTGCTTTTGCCTTGGCAAATTCTCTTCCTTTATTGCTGGTGCTACCTCACTTGCTACAAGGGCAAGTTTTCTCCTTTGTTGCTGGTGCTATCTGCTTCTGCCTTTGCAAGTTCTTTTCCTTTACTGTTGGTGTTGCATCACCTATTACTAAGACAATCTTTCTCTTTTTTGTTGGTACTGCCTACTTCTGCCTTGGCAAATTCTCTTCCTTTATTGTTGGTGCTACCTCACCTACTGACGCAAGCTCCTTTTTTCTATAGTCGTTCCTCCTTCTTCCTCTTATTGCAATTTTTGCCTTCTTATTGCTACAATTACTGCCTTCTCCTTGCTATAATTATTGTCTTCTCCTTGTTACAATTGCTGCCTTTTCCTTGCTACAATTGCTTCCTTTTCCTTGCTACAATTGTTGTATTTTCCTTACTATAATTGCTACCTTTTCCTTGCTACAATTTTTGCCTTCTTCTTACTGCAATTGCTGCTACCTTCTCCTTTGGTGCAATTGCCTTTTTATTATGGCTACTGTCTCCTTCTCCTTTTGGTCGTTGCTACACCTTCTTCCTTTGGTAGCTACTGCACTTTCTGCCTTGGGTTTCTTTGGTTGCCACTGCACCTTCTCCTTCCAGTGGCTGCTGCATTGTCTCCTTCTCCCTTTGGTTCAACTATCACCTTCTTTGGTATGGTTGCTACACCTCTCCTCTCCCTTTATTTCAGCTGTCACCTTTTTTGATGTGGCTACTGCACCTCTTTTCTCCTTTTGCCGCTGCACACCTTTTTCCTTGGTCTAGTGGATTGGTTGCTGCTACACACCTTCTTCCTTGGTGCGGTTGATTGGTTACTACTACACACGTCTCCTTTTGGTGTGGCTGACCTTCTCCATTTTGTTCGATTGTCACCTCTTGGCTGGTTACACCTCTCTTTGGTGCTGCACCTCTTCTTAGCTGGTCACTCTCTTTGTCATTCTTTCTTATTTTTCTGCAACACATACATCTTTTGAAAGATGCAAGGATGTATTTATAAGTCTTGAGTTTTAGGGTTGCCCAATCATCAAAGGTCAGCATTGCTTCCCAAGGGTTGCCCTACAATCAATGGTTATATTTAATTCCTAAAATTTAGGGTCAATGGTCCACATTGACTTATTAACTTCCAAGTTGACAAGCCATCAATGATTTTGATCAATGACCTTTCTGTATCTCAACAGCATTCAAAACATCAAATCAATAAGAACAACCATGTGAGATGTTGATAACAAATCTAACATCAACCATCGAATATGGGTTCAACACTTCTTTTCGTCTTTAACAACTTGTCTCTTTTGGATAGGAGTTTTCATCACATCTTTCCTAATCCATTTTAGCTTGGGTTGGTTTCTATTCTCCACAATGTTATTATGTTTGCTTTTAGACCTGAACACAATTTTCTTCTTCTTCTTTGTTACCATTTTATTTGGCTTTTCAATGTACCTAAGTCCTTTCTTTCCCACGGAATGAGGTCTTTGTTTGCTTAAACACTCATCCAACATTTTGGTATCATCCTCCTTGATAGCATTTGCTAAAGAGAATTCTCCTTTCACTTCCACGGCTTGCATAAAGCTTTCTTTATACTTTTTCAATTTAGATTCAGCCTTGTAGAGCTTGGCTTGCAAATTTAGCAATTTTTGCTCTTGTGCAGTCACCTTAGAGCCAAGGTCTTTGTGTATTTTGCCTCGCTCTACCTCAAGTACATTTAGCTCCTCAATTCATTTCAAGTACTCCTTTTTCACTTCAAACTCCTTTTCTTTCACTTAGAGATCAGATTTATCAATAGGAAAATTTTTATTCAGCTTCTTGAGATTCTTTATCGGCTTTTTTAGCTTGCTATTTTTGTGCAAACAAACTTTTTCATTGGAATGAAAAGAATGAAAAGAGATGGTGCACCATCTCTTTCTCTACCTCTTCCACTAATTCCTTATCACTTAAGGATTCCTTTTCATCATTTACCTATGCAACTAACACATTTTCTACAACATCATCATTAGAATTATTATTAGCTTCTTCTTTAGAATTTTCTTCATCTAACTTGCTCAAGAAATTTCTTCTTCATCCAACTTGATTAACCCTAAATTTAATGAGTCAATGTTGACCATGACCCTAAATTTTAGGGGTCAAGGCTATTCGTTGACCGTTGACCATTGACCATAAATTTTAAGAGTCAAATATGGCTGTTGATTGTAGGGCAACCTTTAGGAATCAATAATGACCATTGATGATCATGTAACCCTAATCTTAAGGCTCTATAAATATCCCTATGCATCTTGCAAGAAGGTCTATGTGCTGTAAAAAATTGGAAGAGTCGATTAAAGAAAGGTGAACAACAAATCTAAAGCCAAAAGGAGAGGTGAACGACAAAGATAGAAGTAGCCACCAAAGGAGAGAGTGACCAGCCAAGGCAAAGGAGGTAGCCACCAAGGGAGTTATAGTAGTAGCCGACCAAGGAAGAGGTGATAGCAACCACTAAAGAATGAGGTAGCCATACCAACCAAAGAAGGAGGCAGCTACACCAAACCAAAGGAGAAGGCTTGCAGCAGCCACACAAAATAAAGAAGAAGGCAGCAGCCAGCCAAACCAAAGAAAAAGAAAAAGGTGTGTAGTAGCCAACCCAAGGAGGGAGAGATGTGTAACAACCATAACAAGGAAAGGAGCAGTAGCTAACCATCACAAGGCTAGTAGCAACTCCTACAATAAGGAAGACAAACCAGCAGGTCCTGTAGTAAGGGAGACAAACCAAGAGGTCTTATAGCATGGGAGACACATTAAGAGGTCTTGTAACAAGGGAGACAAACTAGGAGGTCCTGCAGCAAGGGAGACACACCAGAAGCTCTTACAATAAGGGAGACAAACCTGAAGGTTTGGCAACAAGGGAGATAATTTGGGAGCCTATACTAGAACCAAGCAAACCAAAAGCAATTTGGGAGCCTATACCAAAACCAGCAGCACAAGCAAGAGGTCCCTGTAGTAGCAAAGCATTAGCCTTACACCAATAGCATCAGTAGGTGGCCCCTGCACCAATAACACCAATAAGAGGTCCTTGCACCAGTAAACTAGTAGGCATGCAACAACAGCACCAGTAGGAGGTCCCTACACCAGCAAACTAGTAGGCATGCACCAGTAGCACCAACAGCACATCCAAGTGGCATCCTTACACCAGTAGCAAGTCCAGGAGAGTAGTCCAAGAAGGTTTACTAGCACTAATATGATAAAGACCATTTTAGGTTTCACATTGAAAGGGGAGGTGAATCAGTATGAGATATCCTCTTTTTACAAATCAATATGGATTTAACCTCTGCAACTTATTAGAGTCGATGATGCAATTTTTTATTTTTTTTTCTTTATGTAAGTACGATTGTAGGACTAAAAAATCAATGCGCAAGCACCCAAGAATACAAAAAATTTTTATATGCTTCACCCATAATGTGTGAACTATGTCTACAGTGTGATAGAATGCCTCATAAATCATGCAATCCACTCTTGCTATCAAGGGATATAATAATGTTGTGGAAGGATCACTCCTTCACCACTTGTGGAAGGACTACTCCTTAACCACTTACAACAATCTCTTGATTAAGGAGTTGATCTTCCGATCACTCTAATGGTATCCTATCTTGTTTTTTCAACAAATTTATCAAGATTTTATGGTAAAACCTTTCTTAAATAACAATCACTTACTGTGTATAGACTGCTAGAGCAAAATATGGATCTTCTCCTTCCTTTGCTACTGGTGTTGTCTCACTTGCTACCGGTGCTGCTTGTATGCAATGCTAATGTTGTTCATACGCATTGCCATTGCTGTCCGCATGCGCTGCTGCTGCTATTTGTGTGTGTTGCTCCTATATTTGCCTGTGGTGTCATTGTTGTTGCTATTTGCACATACTTCACATGTGTTACTCTTGTTGTCTGCACATGTAGCTATTGCTATTGTTTGCACACACTCTGCACATGCTGCTCCTACTATTTGCATGCACTATGGCTGCTTACCACACACACTGTTCCTACTATTCGTGTGTGTTGCTTTTGCTATTTGAGCACACTGTTGCTTCTATTTGCATGTGTTGCTACTATCCACACATGCTATTTCAGCTATCCAAGTGTGCTACTGTTGTCTACTTGCACCATTGTTGCTATCCACATGCGTTGCAGTTGTCTTCTTGCACCCCTGCTACTATCCCCGTATGTTGCAGTTGTTTTCTCACATTCCATTGCTATCTATATGTTGGTGCTAGTGCTGGACCCTTCTATTGCCACTCCACCTCCTGCTAGTTGCTGCTCCACCTCTTGCCAGCTGCTGCCTTGGTGGTTTGCTGGTGTTGGACCCTTTTTCTACTACTTCACCTCTTGTTAGCTACTACTTCACCTCCTGTTGATTGCTACTCCACTTCCTGCCAGCTGCTGCCTTGGTGGTTTGCTGATGCCAGACCCTTCTTCTATTGCTTTACCTCTTACTGGCTGTTGCCTTGATGTTTTATTGAAGTCAGACCCTTCTGCTGCTGTTTCCTCCTACTAGCTACTGCTCCACCTCTTGCTAGCTGTTGCCTTGGTGGTTTGCTGGTACAGGTGTCTACTTTGGTGGGTTTTGCTGATGTGGGTGGTTGCCTTGGTGGTGTTTACTAGTGTGGGTGGATAGCTATCTTGCTCTCTTTATTTCCTCGGCTAGCTACCTTGTTGCCTCTCCTTTGGTAGTTGCTGTACTTTCCTTGGCTGGCTGCTTTGCCCTCTTTCTTTCCCTCCTTGGTTAGCAAACTTGCTGCCTCTTCTGGGTGGCTGCTGCACTCTTTTTGGCCAGCTTTTGCACTCTCCTTGGCCAGTTGCACTTCCTTGGTAGCTGTTTTCTTTGCTTTGGCTGGTCACTCTCTCCTTTGGTGGCTGCCTCTCTCTTTACCATTCACCCTTTTCTTGCCCTTGGGTTTGCCATTCTCTCTTCTTTGGCCAACTTTCTCAAAATTTTACAACTCACACCTTTCTTACAAGACGCACAAGGGTATTTATAAAGCCTTAAGATTAAGGCTACACGATCATTAAAAATCATCATTAATTCTCACATATTGCCTTATAATTAATGGTGAGATTTGAGTCCTAAAATTTAGGGTCAATAGTCAACCATCAACAGTCCATCTTGACCCCTAAAATTTAAGGTCACGGTTAATATTTACTCTTCAATGCTAGGGTTGACCTATCATCAATGCTTTCTCCCAATGACCTCACCACATCTTAATGGCATTCATAATATCAAATCAACACATATAACTGTGTAAGATGGTGTTGACAACAAATCTAACATTAGCCATTAAAGATGGGTTCAACAATCTCCCCTTTTGAATTTTTTGGTAACATATTAAATCCAATAATGCATATATAACAATTGTCGACATTTACTGCTCCCCCTGCATTGTTATTCACAGCTTCTCCTGAAACATGCATCTTTCTTAACTTGGTTTAACTCCCTATTTCTACTTCTCCCCATTTATCCATGAAGCTACTCCCACTTTTTATCAATATATACTCTCTTTGGATTTATGGAAAATATCTCCTCCTTTGACAATAAATCCAAAGAATAATAGAAGAGGAAAATGGAAAGGGGTTAGAGAATATCTCAGCCTCTAAGGGTTGCCTGAATGCTTAAGTTTAGCCTCTTTTGTCCAAGATGTCCTAATTTCCTATGCTACAACAAATTCTCATCTTTGGTACTTATATAGCATGTGTTCTTACTTCTGGAAACTTGGTATAAGTTTTTATTTGTTCTTTCACCCTTAGTATGGACAAAACTATCTCTTAGTCTCTTTACTGTACAGCCACTCTTGTTGAAAGTAACTTCATGTTCATCATCACAAAGCTAGCTAACACTAATGAGATTGTGTTTTAACCCTTTAACATAAAGCACTTTCTTCGATCTCAGCTTTTCTGCACCAATTTTAATAGCACTAATACCTTAAATCTTTGAGGCACCATTATTGCCAAATTTGATTGACACTCTATCATATTTGGCTACTCCCTTTAACATCTTGGATTCTTTTGTCATATGTGAAAAGCAACCACTATATAGGATCCATATCTTTTCTTTCTTAGAAGCTTTTAAGGCTACTTCCACAACCATAGACGTTTCTTTTCCTCTTATTCTTCTTTGGCCGAATTGAGGAGTTGTGTTAGTGTTCTCCTTTGCATTCCTTGATTGGGCAATAATGGTTGGCATGTTCTCTTTTGCATTCTTTGACCAGGCAGTAACGTCAAGTAGTCCTTAACAATATGTCCAACCCTTTCACATCTTTCACAGATCTCTCCTAACAAATCAAAACTATTTCTCAGTGGAATATGACTTCTTTCCACTTGAGATCATGTCCTTTCTTGATATATTCTCCCTTTAGACTCTTGCCTCACACTCCTTTTAATTATAGGCCAAGTATTCCAACACACATCAGCCTTGTGCCCATACTTGCCACGGTTCTAGCAGAAACCTTTGAACCTGGATTTACTTCTTTTACCAAGTTTATGTCTTCTTTCTTTAGTAGCTGATGTGGTAACCTTTTCTCCATCTTTAACAATCTGTCTCTTATGGATGAGAGTCTTCACCATTTCTTTCCTAACCCATTTTAACTTAAGTTAGTCTCTTTTCTCCATCATGTTAATGTGCTTGCTTTTGGGCATAAACACAATTTTCTTCTTTTCTTTTACCTTCTCACTCGACTTTTCAATGTAGCCAAGTCCTTTCTCCCCTATGGAATAAGGTCTTTGATTGCTTAGACACTTATTTAACTTTTTGATAGCATCCTCCTTAATGGTATTTATTGATGATGACTCTTTTTTCACCTCCATGGCCTATATAAAGCTTTCTTCATGCTTCTTTAGCTTAAACTCAGCTTTGTGAAGCTTGGCTTTCAAAGTCAACATCTTTTGCTTTTGTGCAATCACCTTAACAGCAAGGTCTTCGAGTATCTTGCCTTGATCTACCTTAAGTACGCTTAGCTCCTCAATTCTTTTCAAGTACTCCTTCTCTTTCACTTCAAACACCTTTACCTTCACCTGAAGATTAGATTCATCAGCAGAATTTTCACACAACCTTTTAAGATGAATTACCTCTTTTTCTAACTTGCTGTTTTGCGCAAAAAAGCACTCAACTCATTCTCAAGTTGCTATAACAACTTATCCTCTTCCTTTTCTATTGATTCCTCCTCACTAGAAGATTCTTGATCATCATTTACTGAGCAACCAACACATCTTTTGCAACCTTTTCATCAAAATCATCATCACTTTCTTCTTTAGAATCTTCTTCCTCCAGCTTGCTCAAGAAATTCCTTGTTTTGGATTTGAAGAACTTCTTTTTCCCTTTGGCACTTGAATTTCTAGCTTTGGAGTAATTGGATTGCTTTATCTTCCTCCTTGGGACTGGCTCATGATCATCCTTATTATTTACTTCTCTTCTTTTTGGGCAATCCACGAAAAATTGCCCAATTGCTCCATAGCTACAACACTTCAAGGGTAAATTTTCCTTGTACTTCGCTTTTCCTTTCCTTAAAGTTCCTGGTGATGTATGCCATGACTTCATCCAACTTAGTATCACCATCTTCTTCTTCAGAGTTACTGTTGGACTCCTCTTCTTGGTATTTAATCTTTAACTTCTTTATTTCCTTGAACGCCAGCTCCTTCTCCACCTTAGACTTCTTTTCTTTCTTCATTGGAGCTATTCTTATTTCATAAGCCACCAATATGTTGTACAGGTCATTTAAGGGCAGCCTATCTAAATCTCTATCTTTTATGGAAAAGACATTGGCATTGTAAGCTTTTAGCAAGGTTCTAAGTATTTTCCTTACCATAGTAGCATCATGGATCTCTTCTTTATAACCTCTAATGGAGCATACAATTTTGTTGACTCTTGTGAAGAAAGCATTCACAATCTCATCGTTTTGCATCTTTATGTCTTCAAATCTACTCCTCCAACTTTGTAGCTTGACTTCCTTCACAACCTTGTCTCCTTCATAGATGTTCTTCAACACTCCAAGTTCTTCTTATCAGCTGGTGTCATAAGATCACCTTCAGCAACAGGGATGAAGCCACTAACAATAGACTCAAATACACCAAGACCAAGGGATATCAAATATGAGAGCATTCTATTCTTCCATAACTGATAATTTAGTCTATCAAACATAGGGATGCCCTTGCTGTTAACATTATTCATGCTATTCATAATCTCAAGTTGTAGTAAAGATAAAAACTCACACAGCAATGCATTACTTCACTTCAAAGTAGAAAAATTGGATCAACAGAGGAACTAAACTCTGATACCACTTGATAAAGATTGTTTTAGGTCTAACACTGAGAAGAGGGGTGAATCAATGTGAGATATCCCTTTTTTACAAATCAATCTGGATTTAACCTCTCTGAATTGTTAAAATTAATGATCCAATTTTTTATTTTTCTTCTTTATGTGAGCGCGACCATATGACTAAAAAATCAATACACAAGCACCCAAAAACACACAACAATTTTTATGTGGTCTACCCACAATGTGTGAGTTATGTCCACAATGTGATAGGATCCCTTATAAATCACACAATCCACTCTTGTTATCAAGGGGCATAATAATGTTGTGGAAGGATCACTCTTTCACCACTTGTGGAAGGACTACTCCTTAACCATTTACAATGATCTCCCGATCAAGAATTTGATCTCCCGACCACTCCAAAGGTATCCCACCCTATTTTTTTAACAAATTTATCAAGAGTTTATGGTAAAACCTTTCTTGGAGAATGATCACTTAATGTGTAAAGATTGCTAGAGCAGAATATGGACCTTCTCCTTCCTTCGTTGCTAGTGTTGTCTCACCCACTGCAAGTGCTGCTTGTACATGATGCTAATGTTGTCCATATGCATTGTAGTTGCTGTCCGCACACGCTCCCGCAGCCACTGCCATTTGTGTGCGCTGCTCTTGCTGTCTGCATGTGGTACCACTACTTTCTGTGCACACTACTAATGTTGTTTGCACATGTTGCCGCTATTATTTATGCATGCTGCTGATGCTATCCGCGAGCACTACTAATGTTGTTCGCTCATGCTGCTACTGTTGTCCACACGTGCTGCTGCTGTTGTCCACTTGCGTTGTTGCTACTGTCTACACGCACTGTGTATACGCTGCTCCTGTTGCTCGTATTCACTACAGCTACTTACTGCACATGCTATTCTTGCTATTTGCACATGCTGCTTTTGCTGTCCATGTGCACTACTACTTTTATCTACATGTGTTGCTGCTGTCTGCATGCATTGGGGCTACTGTCCACATGTGTTATTCTAGCTATTCGAGCACACTGCTATTGCTGTCTATTCTCCTCATTGTTGTTATCAACCCGCGCTATTGCTGTCTTCTTGCGTTATTGCTATTATCCATGCACACTGCAATAGTCTTCTTACATTGCTACTGTTATCCCTATGTGCTATAGCTATTTTCTTGCATGCCGCTGCTATCTGCACGTTGGTTGCTAGAGCAGGACCCTTCTACTATTGCTCCACCTCTTGCCAGCTATTACCTTGGTGGTTTACTAATGCTGGACCCTTCTGTTACTACTTCACCTCTTCCCTGTTGCTGCTCCACCTCTTGCCAACTGTTGCCTTGGTGGTTTGAGTACAGGTGGCTGGCTACCTTTCTCTCTTTCTTTCCTCCTTGGTCGGCTACTTTGTTGCCTCTCCCTTGGTAGCTGCTGTACTTTCCTTGGCCAGCTACCTATCCCTCTTTCTTTCCCTCCTTGGTTGGCTGCCTTACTACCTCCACTTGGTGGCTGCTACACTCTCCTTGATCGGCTTTTACACTCTCCTTGGCCAGCTGCACCTCCCTTGGTGGCTTTCTTTTTTGCCTTGGTTAGTCACTCTCTCCTTTGGTGGCTACCTCTTTCTTTGCCATTCACCCTCTCCTTGCCTTTAGGATTGCCGTTCTCTCTCCTTTGGTTGGCTCTCTCAAAATTTTACAGCACACACCCTTCTTACAAGACACATAAGTGTATTTATAAAGCCTTGAGATTAGGGCTATACGATCATTAACGATCATCATTAATTCCCACGTATTGCCCTATAATTAACAACCAGATTTAAGTCCTAAAATTTAGGGTCAATGGTCAATGATTAACGATCAATCTTGACCCCTAAAATTTAAGGTCACGGTTAACATTAACTTCTTAACATCAGGGTTAACTTGTCATCACTGATTTCTTCCAATGACCTCACTCCATCTCAACAGCATTGGCAACATCAAATCAACATATATAACTATGTGAGATGATGTTGACAACAAATTCAACATTACCCATCAAAGATAGGCTTAACACAGCAACTTGTCCTTGCACTATCAACACGTCCAGGAGGGACTACTAGCACTAGTAGCATTTTCAAGGGATTATACCTATAAGTGAAGTGCGTCTAGCAGCCAAATCAATAAATACAGCACACCCAGCAACCAAATCAATGATAGCAACATATGTGGATAATAGTAGCAGAGTGTAAGGACAACAGTAGTAGTGCGTTCAAACAGCAATAGCAAAATATGCAGGTAGCAATAATAGCCTGTGCACGAGAGAACAATAGTAGCAACATGTGCGGGCAATAATAGCAGCATGTGCAAACAATAATAGTAAAAGGAGAAACATGTCTCTACAGCACGTCCGACAGCTTGTAGCAGTAGAGGAGGAAATGTACCCGCTAGTAAGTCCTGTAGCAAGTCTAGTAGCTTTTAGTAGTAGAGGAGGAAAATTGTCAAGGTAGTAGGTAAGGAAACCTACCAAGATTACAAAGGAGGTAGCACTGGCAACAAGGGAAGAGAACTTGTCAAGGTCGAAGGTGGTGGCACTGGCAACAAGAGCAGAGAACCTGCCGAGGTAGCAAGTGAGGTAGCATCGGTAGTAGAGGAGAGATCCGACTGAGGTAGTAGGGGGAGAGAACCTATAATGGAGATAACTTGTAGAAGTAGAGAATCTACAGAGAAGAGACCAGCAAAACTTGAGTAAAGACCGATAATGAAAAAGAAGGAGATATGCTTTTTGCATAACCTATGCATATTAAGTGATCTTTCTCCAGGAAAGTTTTCATTATACCTTTTGATAAAATTATTGAAAATGGGTGGGATACCCTTGGAATGGTTAGGAGATCAATCCATTAAGTGATTGGGAGATCATTGTAAGTGGTGAAGAAGTGATCATTCTACAAGTTGTTAAGGAGTGATTCTTCCATAACCAAATTATATCCTTTGATAACAAGAGTGGATTGTGTGATTTAGGAGTGATTTTATCACACTGTAGATGTAGCTCACACATTGTGGATGAACCATGTAAAAAGTACTGTGCATTCTTGGGTGCTTGCGTATTGATTAATATTCGTACAATTACTCTCACATAAAAGAGAAAGATAAAAACTTGGATCATCGGCTCTAACAAGTCACAAAGGTTCAATCCAAATCAATTTGTAAAAAGCATATCTCACACTAATTTACCCCCTTCTTAGTGTAAGACCTAAAAAGGTCCACATCACTTAGGGCTAGTTCATCATCATCATCATCATCACTGTCTACTTCTTTTCTTTTCGGGTAGTCCACGACAAAATGCCTAAACCCTCCATAACTAAAGCACTTTAAGGGTAATTTTCCCTTATACTTCCTTTTTCATTTCCTTATATTTTTGGTAATGTATGTCATGACTTTATCAAATTTAGTATCACCATCTTTTACTTTAGAGTTGTTATCGGATTCTTCTTCTTGTTCTTTAATCTTTAGTTTTTTCATTACCTTGAAGGCCAATTACTTCTCTGCCTTAGGCTTCTTTTCTTTCTTCATTGAGGCTATTATCATTTATAAGCCACCAATATGTTATGTAAATCATCTGGGAGCAGCCTCTCCAAATCTTTATCTTCTATGGAGGAAACTTTGGCAATAAAAACTTCTGGAAAGGTTTTAAGTATTTTTCTTACTATAGTAGCATTGTTGATCTCCTCTCGATAACCTCTAATGAAGCATACAATTTCATTTACACTTGTAAAAAAGGCATCCACCGATTCATCAGTCAACATCTTTATATCTTCAAATTTGCTCCTTTAGATTTATAACTTGACTTTCTTCACAACCTTGTCTCTTTTATAAATATTATTCAATTTGTTCCACATTTGTTTAGCTATGTTGCAACCCATCACTTTGGTGAATTCTTTCTCTAACAAGGAGGCATATAAGGCATTTTTAGCCTTTCCATCATACTTTAAATTGGTCATTGGTCAAAACCATTGATAGTAGGTCATTACAGAGAGGTCATTGGTCAAAACCATTGATAGTAGGTCAATTCTGAAGTCAATGAGTTGATGTTTACCCTAAATTTTAGGGGTCAAGGCTAACCATTGACCTTAAATTTTAAGAATCAAATCTGACCATTGATTGTAGGGTAACCCTTGGGAATCAATGCTGATCGTTGATGATTGGGCAACCCTAAAACTCAAGGCTTATAAATATATCTATGCATCTTTCAAAAGATGTGTGTACTATAGAAATAAGAGAGAACGGAAAAGACAGTGATTGGGCAAAGAGAGGTGCAGCGGCAAGAAGCGGTGTAGCTTACCAAGAGAGGTACAGCACCAAGGAGAGGTGCAGCTAGCCAAGAGGTGACAATAACCACTAAAGAAGGATGCAGCCATACCAACCAAATGAGGAGTTGTAGTGGCCAGCAGCCACTCCAAAAGAAGAAAGAGTTGCAGCAACCAGTAGCCATACCAAAGGGAGAAGGAATTGTAGCAGCCGACAGCCAAACCAAAAGGAGAAAAAAGGTCAGCAACACCAATAGGAGGGGTGTGCAGCGGTAACCAATCAACCACACCAAGGGAGTAGGTGTGCAGCAGCAAAGGGAGAAGAGAGGTACAGTAGCCACATTAATGAAGGTGATAGCTGAACCAAAGGGAGAAGAGAAGTGTAGTAGCCAATCAAAAAAAGGTGACAACTGAATCAAAGGGAGAAGGAGATGGTGCAACAACCACCAAAGAAGAAGGTGCAACAGCCAACGGAAGGAAAAGGTGCAGCAACCATTGAAAGGAGAAGGTGCATTAGCCACCAAAGAAGAAGGTGCAACAGCCACCAAAAAGAGAAGGTGGAGTAGCAACCAAAGGGAGAAGGTGCAGCGATAACTGAAGAAACCTAAGGCAAAAGGTGCAACAGCAACCAAAGGAAAAAGGCACAATAGCAACTAAAGGAAAAAGGTGCAGCAATAACCAAAAGGAGAAGGAGGTAGCAGCCACCAAAAAGAGAGGCAGCTACACCAAAGGAAAAGGCAACAATAGTTTCAATAAGAAGAAGGCAGAAATTACAGCAAGAAGAAGGTAGAAATTATAGCAAGAAAAAGGTAGCAATTGCAGTAAGGAGAAAGTAACAATTGTAGCAAGGAAACGATAGCAATTGTAGCAAGGAAGAAAGAGGAGTGGTTGCAGAAAGAAGGAGCTTACAACATTTTGTAGCAGCAGGTGAGGCAACACCAGCAGCAAAGGAAAAAGCTTATCTTGGCAATAGGTAAGGCAGCATTAGTAGGTGAGGCAGCACCAACAGTAAAGGAAGAGAACCTGCCAAGGTTGAAATAGGCAACACCAGTAACACAAGGAGAGAATTTGCCAAGGTAGAAGGAGGCAACACTGGCAACAGAGGGGAAAAACCTGTAGTGGAGATAACTTGTAGCCGAAAGAACTTACAAAGGAGAAAACCTATAAAAGAGAAATTACAAAGGAGAAATAATAGCAATAGTGTAGAAAACCTATAGAGAAGAGATTGGCAAAGCCTGAGTAAAGACTAGTAGTGAGGAATGAGGAGATCCACTTTCTACAATAGCAACCTATATATATTGAGTGATCTTTCTCAAGGAAGTCTTAGTCATAACCTTTTTATAAACTTCTTGAAAAAGGGTGGGTGACCCTTGGAGTGATTAAGAGATCAATCTTTTGAATGATTGGGAGATCAACTCTTTAAGTGATTGAGAGATCATTGTAAGTGGTTAAGGAGTGATCTTTCCATAACAAAGTTGTATCGCTTAGTACCAAAAGTGGATTATGTGATTTAGGAGTGATCTTATCACACCATAGATATAGCTCACATATTGTGGGCAAACCATGTAAAATTTCTGTGTATTTTTAATTGCTTGTGCTTGCTTGATATCCATACGGTCATTCTCATATAAAGAAGAAAGATAAAAATTGGATCATAGACTTTAATAGGTCACAGAGGTTTCATCCAAACAAATTTGTAAAAGTAAGCATTTCACATTGATTTACCCCCTCCCCTTCTCAATGTGAGACCTAAGAAAGTTCTCATCACAAACATATCCAGACTAAGTGACAGCAGATATAGGAGCATTCTATTTTTTCATAATTAATAATTTTGTCCATCAAATGTGGAAATACCCTTGCTATTAACATTATTTATACTCTCCATGATATTAACCAGCATAAATGTAAAGATTCTTCGAAGTAACAGAAAAAACATTCAAATCAAAGCAGAATGGATCCACAAAGGAACGATACTCTGATACTAAATTATAAAGACCTTTTGATAAGGCCCTACTTAGATCTCACAATGAGCGGGGGAGGGGTGAATCAGTGTGAGATGCTTACTTTTTGCGAATTTCTTCAGATTAAAACTTAGTGACCTATTAAATTCTATGATCCAATTTTAAATTCTATGATCCAATTTTATCTTACATTTTTATATGAGAATGACTATATGAATATCAAGCTAGCACAAGCACTCAAGAACACAGAGAATTTTTACGTGTTTTACCCATAATGTGTAAGTTATGTCCACGATGTGATAGGATCACTCTTAGATCATATGATCTACTCTTATTATCAAGGGATACAGTTAATGCTATGGAAGGATCTCTCTTTAACTACTATAGAAGGATTACTTCTTAACCACTTACAATGATTTCCTGATCACTTTAAGGGTTTATCTCCCAATCAGGCCAAGGGTTTCCCACCCTTTTTCAAGAAGTACATAAAAAGGTTATAACAAAAACTTCCCTGAGAATGATCTCTCCATGTGCACAGGATGATGTTATAAGAACTTGATCTTCTCATTTCTTTCTATTGTTCTTTCCTTCCTCACTACCAGTCTCTACCTTCTACACTCCAATCTCTGCCTTCTGCATTGCTAATCATAGCTTCCTACTACTTGTTTTCTGCTATGCTACTACCTTTTATTTTTTGTTGTGACACTGCTTGTTGTTTTCTATTATATTGTTGCTTTTTATTTTTTGTTGTGTTGCTTCCTCCTTTTAAAGGTTCTCTTATTTGCTGGTTTTCTCCTCTGCAAATTCTGTTCAAACTTTTTTGTTGTTGTCTTTCTTTTCTTTCTAGTTTGTTTCTGCCACTCACAACTTCTTATTGCTCATAGTTTCTTGCTGTTGGTCCTCTCTTCTACAAGTTCTCTCCTTTACAAGATCTTTGCTCTGTAAGTTCTCTCCTTTACAAGTTTTCTTCTCTACTGATTCCTCCTTTTACCTCTGTAGGTTTCTCCTTCTACCTCTGTTTTCTCCTTCTACCTCTGCAGGTTTCTCCTTCTACCTTTGCTAGTTTTTCCTTCTATGGGTTCTATCCTACTACCTCTATAGGTTCCTCATTCTGCACATTCTCTTCTCCACTATCAATTCTCTCTTGTCTTTATAGCTACCTACTTTTACAAGTTCTCTCCTCCTACCTTTGTAAGTTCCTCCTTTTGCCTCTACAAGTTCCTCTTTCTATAGGTTCTCTTCTCTACAGTTCATCTTTTTGTAGCTCACCTTATTGGTTATGCTCTCTGCAAGTTTTCTGCCCTCTCTTTGCTGTCTTTTTTTTTTTTTTGTTATAGTTCTCTGTGCCATTCACAACTCTTTGTAGTTCTCTACCTCTACTATTCTCACTCTCTATTAGTTTTCTTTTATTGCAGTTCTCTATGCCATTCACAGCACTTTGTAGTTCTTTATGTTCTACTACTCTCTATTTTTCTTTCACTGTCATGCCCCCTACAACTAACCCTTTCTTAATAGTTGCATGTGTATTTATAAGCCTTGAGTTTAAGGTTGTCCTATCATCAATGGTCAGCATTGATTCCTTAAATTTAGGATTGCCCTAGCATCAACTGTCAGTATTGATTTCTTAAATTTAGGGTTGCCCTAGCATCAACGATCAACATTGATTCCTTGAATTTAGCGTTAACGATCAGCATTGGCTCTTAGAAATTAAGGTCAACAGTCAGCATTAACTTCTAGAATTTAGGGTCAATGGTTAGCATTAACTCTTAGAATATGCACAACCACCTTGGGGTCAATATTCTAGCTATCTCTGAAGAGTGCAACACCATTAACTTAACACTTTTCTTGCTTTCTTTTCATCCTTTATTTTCTTAATCCTTTCCTTAATTTCTCAAAAAGCAACCTTCCTGGCAGCATCATGAACTTCTGGCTTTTTAGTTCTCTTCCTCTAGATAACCTCTAAGCTGGTGCCCATAATGGACCTAGAGTATGGCTTCTTAGTAGTACATCACCTCTTGAGCAATGTCCTTCTTATGTTGCTTCCTATACATAGTTGTTCACGTAAGCTTTGATGGCTTCAACCTATTGTGGAAGACATCTTGCATTTTGTATTGGCAAAAAGGAACACCTGAGAATTTAAATGAATGAATCTGATGCCTTTCTAGGATAAATCTTAGCCTCACTAAAATAGCAAAGCTCCATTTTAAGAACCATGGTTGCTGCTTTGACATGATTATTGCTGGTGTTACTATGGCTGGCTTTGCTAGGATTACATCTCTTGACTTGTCTAAGCAACCATTCTTACCACTATCGTCTTCCTTAACCCTTAAATGAATCAGCTGCCAACACTTTATAGATGCAACAAACACATCTCAATGACACTCACAACATCAAATCAATAAGGACAAATATGTAAGATGTTATTGACAACAAATCCAATTTTAGCCATAGGCTTAACAATCTCCCTCTTCGGATTTGTTAGCAACAAATTAAATCCAAAAATTAGCAATTGAGTATAATCCAAAAATTAGCAATTAAGCACAAGTAATAGTGTCAGCAAAAAGGAACAACTCCCCCTAAAACATACATCTCCTTTTTTGCATGTGGGCATGATACTAATTGGAAACAACTCCAATTTTTAACTCCCTTTTTTTTTTTTTTTGCTTCTCCCTCTTGACAATTTCTCCCCCTTTATTTGATTTTTTCCCTTTGGATTTATCAAGCTACTCCCCCTTTTGATTAGTACATACTCCTTTTGCATTTATGCATAATATCTCCCCTTTTGACAACAAATTCAAAGAATAATAGAAGAGGGAAGGGGAGGGGGGTTAGAGGCATACCTTAACCTCTGAGGGGTAGTTGTATACGTAAGGTCAGCCCCTTTTATCCAATATGTCCCAATCTCTTATGCCACAACAAATTTTCATTTTGGTGCTCATGTAGCATGCATTTTTACTGTTAAAAACTTGGTATAAGTTTCTATTTGTTCTTTCTCCCTTGGTAAGAATAGCACCATCACTTAATCTATTTATTGTGCAACCACTCTTGCTGAAAGTAACTTCATGCCAATTATCACAAAGTTGACTAACACTAATTAGGTTGTGTTTTAGCACTTCACTTGATTTCAGCTTTTTTGCACCAATTTCAACAACACCAACACTCTTAATCTTCAAAGTACAATCATTGCCAAATGTGACTGACCCTCCATTATATTTTTCTACTTCCTTTAGCAACTTGGAGTCTCCTGTCATGTGTGAAGAGTAGCCATTGTCTAAGATTTATGGCTTTTCTTTCTTAGAAGCTTTTAAGGCTACTTCCACAACCATAGCCATTTCCCTTCCTTTTTCTTCTTCTTTGGCCAAACATAGGAGCATATATAGGTGTTCTCCTTTGCATTCTTTGACTGGGTAGTAATGTCAAGCATTCCTCAGTAGTATATCCAGCCTTTTCACATTTTCCACAGATTTCTTCCAACATATCAAATCTGTTTCTTAGTAGAAATTGACTTCTTTTCACTTAAGGCTGTCCCGTTTCATGATAAAGTCCCCCCTAGACTTTTGCCTCACATTCCTCTTTATTATAGGCCCATTACTCCAACACACTAGCCTTATGCCCATACTTACTAGAACTCCAACAAAATCCTTCAAATCTGAATTTTCTTCTTTCACTAAATTCATATCCTTTATCTTTAACACCTACTATGGCAACCTTTTTTTTTTTGTCTTTTGATAACCTGTCTCCTTCAGATAGGAGTTTCATCACATATTTCCTAACCCATTTTAGCTTGGGTTGGTTTCTCTTCTCCATAATGTCATTGTGTTTGCTTTCAAGTACAAACATAAGTTTCTTTTTTTATTATACCTTTTCATCTGGCTTTTCAATATAGCCAAGTCCTATCTTCCTTATGAAATGAGGTCTATGTGTGCTTAAACACTCATTTAACTTTTTAATAGCATCCTCCTTGATAGCATTTGTTGAAGAGGACTCTCCTTTTACTTCCATCACTTATATAAGTTTTCTTCATACTTCTTCAATTCACATTCAGCCTCGTGGAGCTTGGCTTACAAATGTAGCACTTATTGCTCTTGTGTAATCACCTTAGTGCCAAGATCTTCATGTATCTTGCCTTGTTATGCCTCAAGCACATTCAGCTCCTCAATTCTTTTCAAGTACTCCTTTCTTTTTTTTTTTATTTCAAACTCCTTTTCTTTACTTAGAGATCAAATTTATTAACAGCAAAATTTTTATTTAGCTTTTAAAGATTCTTTACCTCCTTTTCTAACATGCTATTTTTGTGTAAACAAGCTCTCAATTCATTTTCAAGTTGCTCACCACCTCTTTCTCTTCCTCTTCAGTTGATTCTTTATCATTTAAGGATTCTTTTTCATCATTTACCTATATAAACAACACATTTTCTGCTGCATCATCATCAGAATAATCATTAACTTCTTCTTCAGAATCTTCTTCATCTAACTTGCTTAAGAAATTTTTCCTTTGGATCTAAAGAGTTTCTTTTTCCTTTGGGCCCTTAAATTCCTAGCTTTCTAATAGATAAATTTCTTTGTTCTCCTCTTTGGGGTAGGCTAATCATCATCATCATTATCTACTTTTTTTCTTTTTGGGCAATCCAAGGAAAAATGCCTAGTGCTTCCACAACTAAAGTACTTCATGGGTAATTTTCCCTTACACTTCCTTTTTCCTTTCCTCATATTTTTGGTAATGTATGTCATGACTTTATTAAATTTAGTATCACCTTCTTTTACTTCAGAGCTATTGTCAGATTGTTCTTCTTGTTCTTTAATCTTTAATTTCTTAGTTGCCTTGAATGTCAACTTCTTCTCTACCTTGGGCTTCTTTTCTTTCTTCAGTGGGGCTATTATCATTTCATAAGCTACCAATATGTCGTGTAAATCATCTAGGGGCAACCTATCTAAATCTTTATCTTTTATGGAGGAAACTTTAGCATTAAAATCTTTGAATAAGGTTCTAAGTATCTTCCTTACCACAGTAGCATCATTGATCTCCTCTCCATAGCCTCTAATGGAGCATACAATTTCATTTACTCTTATAAAGAAGGCATCCACCAATTCATCACTCAGCATCTTTATATTTTCAAATCTGCTCCTCTAGATTTGTAGTTTAGCTTCCTTCACAACCTTGTCTCCATAAATATTCTTTAATTTGTTCCAAATTTGTTTGGCTATGTTGCACCATATCACTTTGGTGAATTCTTTATCTGATAAGGAGGCATATAAGGCATTTCTAGCCTTTCTATTATACTCTAAATTCTTCTTATCTATTGGCTTCATAGCAGCACCTTCAGCAATAAGAGTGACACCATTGACAATAGATTCAAACATATCCAGACCAAGTGACAACATATATGAGAGCATTCTATTCTTCCATAATTGATAATTTTGTCCATTAAACGTAAGAATGCCCTTGCTATTAACACTTTTCATGCTTTCCATGATATTAACCAATGGTAGATATAAAGATTCACAACAACAACAAAATGACTTTTAGATTTAAGCATAATGGATCAACAAAGGAACCACGCTTTGATACCAATTGATAAGGATCTTTTTGGGTCTCTTATTAAGAGGAAGGGGTGAATCAGTGTGAGATGCTTACTTTTTACAAATCTGTCTAGATTAAACTTCTATGACCTATTAAAGTCTATAATCCAAATTTATCTTACTTCTTTATGTGAGAACGACCGTATGAATATCAAGCTAGCACAAACATTTGAGAACACACAAAATTTTTATTTGGTTTACCCATAATGTGGGAGCTACGTACACAGTATGATAGGATCACCTCTAAATCACATGATCCATTTTTGTTATTAAGGGATACAATTGATGTTATGGAAGGATCACTCCTTAACCACTTACAATGATCTCTCAATCACTCCAAAGGTTTCCCACCTTTTTTCAAGAAGTACATAAAAAGGTTATAACAAAAAATTTTCTAAGGAAGATCTCTCTATATACACAGGCTACTATTATAGAAACTTGATCTTCTCCTTTCTCTATACTATTCTATCCTTTCTCATTGTTGGTCTCTACCTTCTGCACTGCCAGTGTCTACCTTTTGCACTATAGATCTCTACCTTCTACACTGCTAGTATTTAACTTTTGCATTACCAATCACAACTTCCTACTACTGTCTCCTTTTTCTCTTTTGTTTCTACTACTTACAGCTTCCTGTTGCTTGTTTTTGTCATGTCACTGCCTCTTATTTTCTACTGTTCCATTGCCTCTTATTTTCTACTGTGATGCTGCATGTTATTTTCTACTATGCTACTGCCTGTTATTTTCTATTATGTAATTTTTTCCTTCTACAAGTTACCTTCTTTGCTAGTTTTCACGTCTGTAAGTTTTCTCCTCTGTGGGTTCTTCTTAAGCTTTTTTTGTTGCTGTCTCTCTTTTCTTTCTGGTTTGTAAGATCTCTCCTTTACAGGTTTTCTCCTCTATAGATTCCTCCTTCTACCTTTGCAGGTTTCTCCTTCTACCTTTACAGGTTCCTCCTTTTGCAAGTTCTCTCCTCCTACCTTTGCAAGTTCCTTCTTTTACAAGTTCTCTTCTTTTTTACTAGTTCTCTTTTGTCTCAATAGGTTCCTCCTTCTGCCTCTACAAGTTCCTCCTCTTTCTATAACTCACCCTATTGGTTATGCTCTCTGTAAATTTTCTACCCTTTCTCTATTGTTTTTCTTTTGCTACATATCTGTATACTATTCATAGCTCTCTGCATTTCTCTACCTCTTCCGTTATCACTCTTTGCTGGTTTTCTTTTGTTGTAGTTCTCTATATTGTTCACAACACTTTGTAGTTCTCTATGTTTTGTCGCTCTCTATTTTTCTTCCACTATCGTGCCCTTTCTTATATTTTGTAGCCAACCCTTTCTTAACAGTTGCATGTGTATTTATAAGCCTTGAGTTTAGGGTTGCCCTATCATTAATGGTCAGCATTAATTCCTTAAATTTAGAGTCAATGATTAGCATTGACTCCTAAAATTTAGGGTCAATGGTCAATAACTTTGGAATCAATATTCTAGCCATCTCTAAACAGTGTAGTATCACTAACTTAGTGCTTTCTTTGCTTTCTTTTCATCTTTTGTTTTCTTGATCCTTTCCTTAATTTGTCAGAGAGCAGCTTTCTTAGCAGCATCATGAACTTTTGGCTTTTGAGTTCTCCTCTTCTAGATAACCTCTAAGCTAGCACCCATAATGGACCTAGTCTATGGCTTTTTGGTAGTACATCACCTATTGAGCAATGTCCTTCTTATGTTACTTCCGATACATAGTTATTCATGTAAGATTTGATGGTTTTAACCTATTGTGGAAGACCTCTCACATTTTGAATTGGCAAAGAGGAACACTTGAGAATCTAAACAAATGAATATGATGTCTTTCCTAAGATAAATCTTAACCCCACTAAAATAGTAGAGCTCCATCTTAAGAACCATAGTTGCTACTTTGATGCGATTGTTGTTGGAACTACTACAATTGGGTTTGCTAGGATTACATCTCTTGACCTGTCTAAGCAACCATTCCTACCAATACCGTTTTCCTTAATCCTTGAATGAATCAGCTGCCAACACTTTGTTAATGCAGCAAACACATTTCAATGGCACTCACAACATCAAATCAACATGGACAAATATATAAGATGTTGTTGACAACAAATCCAACATTAGCCATCAAAGATGAACTCAACACCTTTTTGGGTCTCACACTGAAAAAGGGAGGGAGTGAATTAGTGTGAGATTTTTACTTTTTACAAATTTTTCCAGATTAAACCTTTGAGACCTGCTAAAGTTTGATCCATTTTTATCTCACTTCTTTATGTGAGAATGGTCGTATGGTTATCAAGTAAGCACAAGTACTTGAGAACACACAGAATTTTTATGTGGTTCACCTATAATGTGTGTGCTACACCATGGTATGATAGGATCTCTCCTATCAAGGGATACAACTAATGTTATTGTAGGATCTCTCTTTAACCATTGTAGAAGGATCACTCCTTAACTACTTACAATGATCTCTCGATCACTCCAAGGGTTTCCCACCCATTTTCATGAAAGACATAAAAAGGTTATAACAAAAACCTCCTTGGAAAAGATTTTTCCAAGTGCATGGGCTGCTATAGCAGAAAACTAATCTTCTCCTTCCTCACTACTGGTCTCTTCCTAAGCTTTTTACCATTATCTCCTTTTACACTATGGGTCTCTATTCAATGTCTATCGGTCTCTCCTTCTTCACTGTCAGTTTTATAGCTATCTCTTTGTCATGCTTCCTGCTCTCTCTCTCTCTCTCTCTCTCTCTCTCTCTCTCTGTTTATCATATTTCATATCTTTCTCTTTGCCTCTATCGGTCTCAACTCTCACATGTTTTTCTAGTTCTAAACTCTTAGCCTCTATCGGTCTCAACTCTCTGGCTCTACTAGGTTTCTCTCTACCTTTATCAAGTTTCTTTTTGCCTTTGCAGGGTTCTCTTTTGCCTCTATCGAATTTCTCTTTACCTTTACAGGGTTTATCTCCTACCTCTGTCAAGTTTCTCCCTTACCTCTACAAGGTTTCTCATTTACTTCTGCCAAGTTTCCCTCTGCCTATTTTTGTAACTCATTCTACCTATTTCTAAAGCTCTTTTTTCTTGTTTTTGCAACTCTCTCTACTTGTTTCTAAAGCTCTTTCTACCTATTTATGCAACTATCACTACCTAATTCTGTAACTTTTTTTTGCCTATTTCTACAACTGTTCTACCTATTTTTGTAGCTCTCTTTGCTTAGTTCTACAACTCTTTCTACCTATTTCCGCAAAGAGCTCTTTCTACTTGTTTCTATAGCTCTCTCTACCTATTTATGTAGCTCTTTTTGCCTATTTCTACAGATCTCTTTGCCAGTTCTATCCTCTACAGGTTTTGTTTTACTCGACCAGTTCTCTCCTCTATAGGTTATCTCCTTTTCTTTCTACCACTATTGCTGTCTTTCCTTCTTTATACCATTGCTACTATCTCTCCTCTACAAGTTCTCTCCACTACAAGTTTTGCCTCTATAGGTTCTCTTTTTTTCTTTCTACTACTGTTGCTGTCTCTTCTTCTTTTTGCTACTATTGCTATCTCTCCTTCTTTTCACCACTGCTGCTTTTTCTTTTTTGCTATTGGAGGCTCTTTCTTTTCTGATGTTGGATTTCTCTACCATTTTTCTCTTTTTCTTTTGATGGCTACTCTCTACCATTCTCCCACTCTCTTCTAGTTTTCTTTTGTTGCAGTTCCCTGTATCATTCTTTGCTACTACAATTCTCTATATCGTTCTCTATTGCTTACTCGTTTTGTTCACCTACCACTACTCTCTGTTTTCTTTCTCCCATTGGATGCTCTTTTTTTTTTTTTTCTATTTTTCAAGCATAGCACTTTTAGTCATTTTTTTTAGTTGCTCTCTCTTGGCTATTTTCCTCCAACTATTATTCTCTTTGTCTCTCACGTTCTTTACACTTTTTGTCTCTTTCTAGCCTTCCCTATCTCTCTTTTGGCAACTGGATGGGTATTTATAAACCTTGAGTTTAGGATTGTCCTACAATCAACGGTCAGCATTGATTCCCAAGGGTTGCCCTACAATCAATAGTCAACATTGATTCCTTAAATTTAGGGTTAATAGTTAATATTAACTCATTGAATTTACAATCAATGGTTAGCATTGATTCCTTAAATTTAAGGTCATTAGCATTAATAGTCAACATTGACTTATAGTGTGTTGAGCCTATCTTTAATGGTTAATGTTGGATTTGTTGTCAATAGCATCTCATAGATTTGTTAAGATGTGTTTGTTGCCTATACATGCATTTTGTATTCATTAAGGAGCTTGAGATGCAGAGAGATTGTTGGTCAAAATTGTTAGTGGTAGGTCAACCCTAAAGTCAATGAGTCAATGTTGACTATTAACCTTAAATTTTAAGAATCAATGTTGACTATTGACCTTAAATTTTAAGGATCAACTATTGATTGTAGGACAACCCTTGGGGATTAATTTTGACCATTAATTGTAAGACAAACCTTGGGCATTAATGCTAACCTTTAATTGTAGGGCAACCTTTGGACATTAATGCTGACCTTTAATTGTAAGGCAATACTTAGAAATCAATGTTGATCATTGATTTAAGGGCAACCCTAAACTCAAGACTTATGAATACCCATGTAGTTGCCAAGAGGAAGGCGTGTTACAAAAAACATAGAGAGTGCATGTTGCAAAAAAACATAAAGTGTGCTTTGTATGAAATTAGAGAGAAAACGACAAGAAAGTGAGCTAAAGAAAACGTGTTGCTATAGACTAGAAGAGAGAGCTCGATAAAGGAAGAAAACGTGTACTGCTACAGACTTAAAGAGAGAACTTGGTAGAGGAAGAAAACGTGTGTTGCTGCAAACCAAAAGAGAGAACTCGACAAAGGAAGAAAATATGTTGCTGTAAACTAGAAGAGAGATCTTGACAAGAGAGAGTGTAGACCATAAGAGAGCTGCAAAAATGTGTTCTACATAAGAGAAAAGAGAGTTGCAAAAGCATGTCTTACAGAAAAGAAATGGGAGCTGCAAAAACGTGAGCTATAGAAAAGATAGTGCAGTAGCATCCAGGAGGAGAAAACAATAGTAGCACTAGAGGAAGAAGAAGAGTGCAATGACAACAAGGAGAAGGCAGCAACTACAGTAAGGAAAAGGTAGTAGTAGCAGCAAGGAGAAGGCAGCAGCGGTAGCAAGAAGGAGGAAGCCTTCAGCAATAAAAGAGAAAAAGAGTGCACAATAGAAGGAAGTAGCTTAGAGCAATAGAAGCAAGAACCTATAGGGAGCAGAACCTGTAGAGGCAAAAGGAGAGAACTTATAACAAAGTGCACCAGCAATAGAGGAGAAAACTTGCAAAGGCAGAAGGAGGCAACATTGGCAGCAAAGGAAAGGAGAAAACCTACCAAGGTAGAATGAAGTAGCATTGGTAGCAGAGGAAAGGAGAGAACCTACAATGGAGATAACCTACAACAGAGAGAACCTATAGCAGAGAGAACTTATAGTAGAAAGAACCTACAGCAGAGAGAACCTGTAGCAGAGAGAACTTGTAGCAGAAAGAACCTACAACAAAGATAACTTGCAATAGAGAGAACTTGTAGTGGAAAGAACTTACAGAGGAGAGAAATGCAATGGAGTAAAACCTACAATAGAGATAACCTGTAGTAGAGAGAACTACAAAGGAGAGAACCTATAGAGGAGATAACCTACAGTAGAGATAACCTATAGTAGAGAGAATCTGTGGTAGAGAGAACCTACAGTGAAGAGAACTTACAACAAAGATAACTTGTAATAGAGAGAACCTATAGTAAAGAGAACCTGTAGATGAAAGAACCTATAAAGGAGAGAACAACAAAGCTTGAGGAGAGAAGTTGGCAATGAGGAAGAAGAAGATCCATTTTCTACAACAACAATTTGTGCATATTGAGAAATCTTTCTCAAGGAAGTTTTGTCCTAAATATTTTATGTACTTCTTGAAAAAGGGTAAGAGACCCTTGGAGCGATTGGGAGATCAATACTTCAAGTGATCAGGAGATCAACTCTTTTAGTGATTGAGAGATCATTGTAAATGGTTAAGGACTAATCCTTCCATAAGTGATTAAGGAGTGATCCTTTCACAACATCAGCTATGTCCCTTAATAATAAGAGTAGATCATGTGATCTAGGAGTGATCCTATCACACTGTGTACATAGCTCACACATTGTGGGTGAACAATGTAAAAATTCTGTGTGTTTTTGGGGGCTTGTGCTTGCTTGATATCCATACAACCATTCTCACATAAAAAAGCAAGATAAAAGTTGGATCATTGACTTTAACAGGTCACAGATGTTTAATCAAGACATATTTGTAAAAAGTAAACATCTCACTGACCCACCCTTTCCCCTTCTCAATGTGAGACCTAAAATGGTCCTTATCAAGTGGTATCAAAGCCTGGTTCCTCTGTTGATCTATTATGTCTACTTTGATTTGAAATTGTTTGTTGCTGCTGTGAATTTTTACATTTATTGCTGGTTAATATCATCGAGAGCATGATTAGTGTTAATACCAAGGGCATTCCCACTTTTGATGAATAAAATTATTAGTTATAGAAGGACAAAATGCTTCTATATCTGATGTCACTTGGCTTGGATGTGTTAGAATCTACTATATATGGCTTCACCTTTGTTACAGAAGGTGTTGTTATGATGCATACTGATAAGAAGAATTTAGAGTATGATGGAAAGGCTAGAAATGCCTCCTTATCAAACAAAGAATTCACCAAAGTGATGGGGCAATACAACCAAAAAAATACAGGACAAATTAAAGAATATTTATGAAGGAGACAAGGTTGTGAAAGAAGCCAAGTTACAAATTTAGAGGACCAGATTTGAAGACATAAAGATGTTGAATGATGAATCTGTGGATGCCTTCTTTATAAGAGCAAATGAAATTGTATACTCTATTAGAGGCTATGGAAAGGAGATCAATGACGCTACTATGGTAAGGAAGATTGAAGTTCCCAACTTCACCCTAGGATTTACTAGTTTGTGATACTAAGAGGGAAGGTGAATCAGTATCACATCCCTTAAAAACACACTCTGATAATTTAAGTCAAATTATTCTACTTATTTAATACTCTAGCTCTCGTCAATACACAGGTATGTGAACAACTTCAACCTCTTCTTAAAAACAAACTCTTTCTCAGATTCAACTAAGGTAGATCTATTGTTACATATTAATCACAATAGTCCCCAAAGTCACCTTTCCGACACCTTGCCTCTTAGACAGATTTGATGTTCTTGATTAAGTCTTCTTTAGGTTATAGGTTTGATGATACTTTAGCTGCGTTCACAACTCAATTCAAAACACAGAATGTAAATCAAAGTAAGGACACAAGATATTTGCGTGGTTCCATCAATGTGACGTACGTATACGGTGGTAAGGACTCTTCCTCTATCGAGACAATCAACTATACTTGAGAATACCAGTGTGGTACTCCTGATGTTCACAATGTAGTTACAATGGATGTCTTAATCCTCTGTTCCTTTTACTATTGCAAATACAAGGCAAGTACAATATGAAGAGTGTCATTTACTATGTCTACCCTTCTTTTAGCTTGTCTTGCCTCTATTAAATTGAATAGGTTGCTTCAGTACCGCTTAGAAGTCGACAACAACACTCTCTAACCTCTCTTGAAGAAATCTGAAAATACATTGAGTTCTTTCCAATGTTCACCGAATTCCTTCTCTAGGTTTTTTCACACAACTCTTACTTTCATCGTCTTACGGCTTCCCTCGTCTCCTGATCTCACGGCCTACCTCACATTTCTGGTTTGGCATTTCATATCTCATACACATTTTTGGTTTACCCGCTTTGCTGGTCTCACACCTCACGCATGTTTCTGGTCTCACACGGACGCATATTCTGGTCTCACGTCATCGCACATTCTGGTCTCATGCCATCACATGTTCTAGTCTCATGCCGTCACACGTTCTAGTCTCATGTTGACACACGTTCTGGTCTCACACCATCGCCTGGTCTCACATTTCAGACCTGCTTCGTTGTTCTCAAGCATCACGGATACCAGATCTGCTCTTTCAATGATCTGCTTTTCACATTTGCTCTCCCGGTGGCCTGTCTCTCTCTCTTACGGTGGTGGCTTTCTCTCTTACGGTGGTGACTCTTCATTTTGGTGGTGGCTTTTCGTTTTCTCTCTCACTGTCCAGCCGGATTTCCTCTGTTCTATCGTCCACCCTTTTTGGTTGTCTTGTATTTTCTCCCTTTCAACCCCTTTTTGTTCTACCATTCACTCTTTTCTTTTGTCGTCCACTCTTTGTTGAGAGTTCTTGTGTTTCTGCCGCTTGTCCACTCTCCTCATTGGCCATGTCGAATTTTTCTCTTTTGCAACCCCTGTTTTGCCATCCAGCCCCATCTCTGATTTTGGCCATGTTTTATTTTTCTCTCCTTCCCACCCGATTATGTATGTTCTATGTAGGGTTTTCTTTTTTCTCTTGAAAAGTTGTGGTATTACTTTCTTGCCCCTCCATGTCAAATTAGTTACTGACTTAAATCTAGTTGACAACAATTACAACTCATACAAAGTTGTGAGAACAACAAAGATACTTAAAACCTTACTGGAAGCTTTCAATGCCAAAGTTTCCTCCATAGAAAATGGAGATTTGGATAGGCTACCCCTAGATAATTTACACATCATATTAATGACTTATGAAATGACAATAGCCCCAATAAAAAAAGAAAAGAAGTCTAAGGTAGAAAAGGAGTTAGCCTGTAAGGCAATGAAGAAATTAAAAATTAAAGAATAAGAAGAAAAATCTGATAACAGTTCTGAAGAAGAAGATGGTGATACTAAATTTGATATAATCATGGCATACATCACCAAAAATATGAGGAAAGGAAAAGGGAAGTACAAGGGGAAATTACCCTTGAAGTTCTTTAATTGTAGAGGCATCAGGCACTTTGCTATGGACTATTCAACGAGAAAAGGAGGAGGTAGTGATGATGATGATGATGAGCCAGCCATGAAAAAGAACAAAGAAATCCAACTATTCTAAAGTTGAAAATTCAAGTGCCAGAGGGAAAAAGGAGCTTTTCAAATTCAAAAAAAGAAATTTTTTGAGCAAGTTGGATAAAGAAGATTTTGAAGAAGAAGTTCATGATGATTCCAATGATGATGCTATAGAAAATGTGTTGGTTGCATAGGTGGATGTTAAACAAGAATTCTCAAGTGATGAGGAATCAACCAAAGATGAAGAGAAAGAGTTGGTGCAGCAACTTAAGAATGAATTGAGAGCTTGTTTATACAAAAATAGCAAGCTAAAAAAAGAGGTAAAGCATCTTAAGAAGCTAAATAAAGATTCTGCTGTTGATAAATCTAATCTCCATATTAAAGAAAAGGAGTTTGAAGCAAAGGAGAAGGAGCACTTGAAGAGAATTGAGGAGCTAAATGTGCTTAAGGCAGAATACGGTAAGATATACAAAGATCTTGGTGCTAAGGTGATTGCACAAGAGTAAGATGTGCTGATTTTGCAAGCCAAGCTCCACAAGGCTGAGTCTAAATTGAATAAGTGTGAAGAAAGTTTTACGTAGGTTGTGAAAGAAAAAAGAGAGTCCTTTTTGACAAATACTATAAAGGAGGATGTGACCAAAAAGTTGGATGAGTGTTTAAGTAAACAAAGACCTCATTCCATGGGGAAGAAAGGACTTGGCTATATTGAAAAGCCAAATGAGAAGGTAGTAGAAAAGAAAAAGATTGTTGTTGTGCTTAAAATCAAACACAATGACATTGTGAAGAAGAGAACCCAACCCAAGCTAAAATAGGTTAAGAAAGATGTGATGAAAACTCCTATCCAAAGGAGACAGGTTGTCAAAGATGGAAAGAAGGCTACCACAACAGTTACTAAAGATAAGAGACATGAACTTGGTGAAAGAAGAAAATTCAGATTTGAAAGATTTTGCTAGAGTTGTAGTAAGTATAGGCATAAGGCTAGCGTGTGCTACAATAATAGGTTAATAACAAAGAGGAATGTAAGACAAGAGACTAGGGGGATACTCTATCAAGAAAGAAGACAGCCTTAAGTGAAAAAAAAAAGTCATATTCCACTAAAAAATAGATTTGATATGTTTGAAGAAATTTGTGAAATATGCGGAAAGGCTTGCCATATTGCTGAGGAATGCTTGAAATTGCTACCGAATCAAAGAGTGCAAAGGAGAACACCTACATATGCTCTTATGTTTGGCCAAAGAAGAATAAGACGTAGAGAAATGGCTATGGTTGTGGAAGTAGCCTTAAAAGCTTTCAAGAAAGACAAGTCATGGATCTTAAAGAGTGGCTGCTTTTCATACATGACAAAACACTTCAAGTTGCTGAAGGAAGTAGAAAAATATGATGGAGGGTCAATCACATTTGGAAATAATGGTGCCTTAAAGATCAAAGGTGTAGGTGCTGTTGAAATTGGTGCAAAAAAGATAAAATTAGAGGAAGTGCTTTATGTTAAAGGGATAAAACACAATTTAATTAGTATTAGCGAATTTTGTGATGATGGGCCTAAAGTTACTTTCAATAAGAGTGGTTGTATAGTAAAGAGATCAAGTGATGGTGTTATTCTTACAAAGGGAGAAAGAACAAATGGAAACTTACACCAAGTTTACAGCAGCAAAAACACATACTACATGAGCACCAAAGATGAGAATTTATTATGACATAGAAGATTGGGACATCTTGGACAAAAGGGGTTGAACTTATGTATTTAGCTACCCCCTAAAGACTAAGGTATGCCACTAACCCCCCTCCCCTCCCCTCTTCTATTATTCATTAGATTTGTTGTCAAAGTGGGAGATATTTTTCATAAATCTAAAGAGAGTATATACTGATCAAAAGGGGGAGTAGCTTAATAAATCCAAAGGGGAAAATCAAATGAAGGGGAGAAATGGTCAAGGGAGAGAAGATGAAAAAATGGAGATGTATGTTTTAGGGGGAGCTATGAATGTCAAAAGCTGTTGCTTATGCTTAATTGTTGATTTTTGGATTTCATATGTTACCAACAAATCCAAAGGGGGAGATTGTTGAGCTCATCTTTGATGGCTAATGTTAGATTTGTTGACAACAGCATCTTATAAATTTGTTGAGATGTGCTTACTGCCCACAAGTGCATTTTGTATTCATCAAAGAGCTTGAGATGTAAGGAGATCATTGGTTAAAACCGTTAATGGCAGATCAACCCTAAAGTCAATAAGCCAATGTTGACCATTAAACCTAAATTTTAGGAGTCAATGCTGACCGTTGACCCTAAATTTTAAGGATCAATACTAACCGTTGATTGTAGGGTAACCCTTGAGAATCAATGCTAATGATTGATGAAAAGGCAACCTTAAACTCAAGACTTATAAATACTCATATAGCTGCCAAAAGGAGGGCGTGCTGCAAAAACATAACAAGTGTATGCTGTAGAAAACATAAAGTGTGCTATGTAGAAAATTAGATAGAGAATGGCAAGAAAGTGAGTTGAAGAAAACGTGCTGCTACAAACTAGAAAAGAGAGCTCGGCAGAGTAAGAAAACATGTGCTACTACATACCTGAAGAGAAAGCTTGGTAGAGGAAGAAAACTTGTGTTGTTGCAAACCAGAAGGGAGAACTTAACAAAGGAAGAAAATGTGTGCTGCTACAGACCAAAAGAGAGAGCTCCATAGAGGAAGAAAACATGCTACTACAAGCTAGAAGAAAGAGCTTGGCAAGAAAGAATGCTACAAACCATAAAAAAGCTACAAAAACGTGTCCTACAGAAGAGAAAAGAGAGTTGCAAAAACATGTCTTGCAAAAAAGAAGCAAACAGTAAGGAAGAAGAAGATCCATTTTCTACAATAATAGCTTGTGCACATTGAGTGATCTTTCTCAAGAAAATTTTGTCCTAAACATTTTAGGTACTTTTTGAAAACAGGTGGGAGACCCTTGGAGTGATCAAGAGATCAACTTTTCTAATGATCGAGAGATGATTATAAATGGTTAAGGAGTGATCCTTCCATAACATTAGCTTTATCCCTTGATATTAAGAATGGATTGTGTGATCTAGGAATGATCTTATCACATCATGGATGTAGCTCACACATTATGGGTGAACCATATAAAACTTTTGTGTGTTCTCGAGTGCTTGTGCTTGCTTGGTATCCATACAGCCATTCTCACATAAAAATGTAAGATAAAAATTGGATCATCAACTATAATAGGTCATAGAGGTTGAATCTGGATAGATTTGTAAAGATAAGCATCTCACATTGATTCACCCCCTCCCCCTCTCAATATGAGACGTAAGAAGGTCCTCATCATAATATCACTACTAAACATAATCTAAAAGGCAACAACGATACATGTCTTGTCAAAGAAATTTCATCTATGCCATATGAGGGCAATCTTATAGACAGCCAATTACAGCAATTAGTGCTTTCTTTACAACCAAAACACTACCAACAATCTACATCAACTTGTCATTTTTGGTAGTGTAAGGTAAGGCTGGCAACATCCTAATTTTAACCCTACTTTCTCTCTTTATTCTCATAACATTCCACTAACATTGTCTTTCTTAACCCTTGAATAAATCAACTACCAACACTTTGGAAATACAACAAACACATCTTAATGACACTCATAACATGAAATCAACAAGGATAAATATGTGAGATGCTACTGACAACAAATCCAACATTAGTCATTAAAGATGGGCTTAACAATAAGCTTAAGGAACATGAAAATGCCTAGGCAATATTGTTGGCTTGAAAAAACAACTTTAAGGGTACTTTAACCACTACACTAAAAGAGTTAATGGTTAATTTTGATGTTTATATGAGGAAGTTATATCATAATGTAAGGCAACACATAAGGGTGATGTTTAGTATGATCAAAAAGCTTAAAATAATTGGTCATGTCCTTACAGATAAGCAATAAGTTTAAGCTATCATTCACTTTATTCCTTTGAACTAGGAGTGCATAAATATTAATATGATACATAATAAGACTATTAATTCTTTTAAAAATATCTCACACCATTTGATTTTAGAAGATGAGCACTTTAAGGTTTCTAAGTCTTTTGGTCAAGTGAATGTGGTTGAATTTAAGACTAGTTCAAAGGTTGTTTTTAAATTTGACACATAAGTGGCAAGCATCACAAGAAAGGAATAAGAATGACAATTGCAAGAGGTGTTGTAGAAAAAAATAAATGATAAGACCAAAATGACATGTTATAACTATAACAAACTGAGTCATTTTACTCATGAATACACTAAACCAAAAAAGGTACCTTTTACTCTTACTTCTTATTGTTTAGCTGATGTAGTCAACTCAATGTTACTTACTAAATTTAATCCTTTGTGGATTGTAGACTCAAGCACTACAAACCATATAATTAAACATCAAAAAGCATATATAAATTTTCATCAAATTGGAGCTAATTTAACATAAGTGTATGTTAACAACAACATGCTAATAAAAGTTATGGGGATTAACACTTACAAATTAAAAATTCAAAATGGTCAAATCATATTACTTTATGATGTTCTTTATGCACCTAAAATTTGATGAAATATTGTTTTTATTTTTATTCTTTTATGTTTAGGTTATAAACTTATTTTCAAAGGTTATATTGTAAATATTTATGATGACACTTTGTAAATTGGTCATGAACATATCGATAATAATAGTTGTTTTTATCATATTGCATCATCCCACAACAATGTCCTAAATGTAAATAATCAATATGCTAGACTAAGTCATGTTAAGTAAAAAAAAAAAAAAGAATGAAAAAAATTAGAAAAGGGGTCCTTTTAAGTTCACTCATTAAAATTAAATTTCTACATGACAATGTTATCTAATAGGAAAAACAATTAGAAAACCATTTGGTAAGGCTATTAAAGCCAAATTTCTATTGCAATTAATCCATTCTAACATATGTGATCCAATAGGTGTAAATGCAAAGTATAGTCCTTATATTTTGTTACTTTTATAAATGATTATACTCATTATAATCATATTTATCTCATCTCCCATAAATTTAAAGTATTAAAGTGTTTTAAAAAATATTTAAATATGATAAAAGAATAAAACCCTAAGAACTGCTCGAGGAAACAAATATATCTTTAAATAGTTTAAATAAACTATGCAATGAAATGCATATAGTTAGGCAACTAACTGTTCCTAAGATTCTGCAACAAAAAGGTGTTGTAGAGTGAAAAAATAAAACCCTAATAGAGATGGTTAGGTCTATGATGGCACAAGCAAATCTTTTAATATATTATTGGGTTAGTCGTATTTGTTAATTTTATTAATGATTATGTATGTACTTAACCATGTACCCTTTAAATCTGTTACTTCGATATCATATGAATTATGATTAGGACAAATCTGACATGAGTAATCATAACCATAGGATTCAATAGCTTATGTTTAGGATTCATCTCATAAATATAGGAAATTAAGTCTGAAAGGGAAAAACTATATCTTTATAATATACTATAAGCACCCCAAAGGGTATGTTCTTATTAGTGAACAAATAGATAAAAAGTATTTCAAAATTATAATCATATGATATCACATTCTTAGAGAATGAAATTTCTAGTTAAGGTGATATTGATAAGGATTTTTATCTTCATAAGATGAGCAATCAAAATGGCTATTATGCACCAAACCCACCAACTCAAATGGATAAAGAAATGCTTCAAGCTATCAATTCAAATAAGACTGTTATAATGTCATAAGTTGTACAAGTTTTGCAAGAACTCATATTACACAAAAGCAATCGCGAGAGTATCCCATGTCATCATTTTGAGATTCAAGGGGAAATTTTTATAATTTTCCTTCATGATAAGGAAAAGCCTAAAATAGTAACAATGGCTTTCTCATCTCTTGCTAAGGGACAATAGATGAAGGCAATGGAAGATAAGATGAAATCTATAAAATCTAATCAAGTTTAAGACTTGGTAAATTTGCCTTAAGGATGCCAAATTATTAGGAACAAATGGGTTTTTAAATTAAAGTGTAAAAAAAAAAAGAATTTATAGAAAGGTATAAGGGCCACTCAATGACAAAAGGTTATACTCAACAAAAGGGTATAAATTATAAGGAAACCTTTTCAATGATAGTAAGGTTTACCTTAATTCACCTAATTTTAATTATAATAGCAAATATAGATTTAGAATTACATTAGATAGATGTTAAAACTATTTTTTCAATAGAAAGCTAGAAAAAGAAATATATATACAACAACTTGTAGAAGTAGAGAAGTTTGTCATTACCATTAAGAAATGGTTGTTTTCTAATTTTGAAATAAAAGACATGGGTGACGTAATTTACATACTAGGAGTAGAGATTTGCAAGGATTATTCCATAAGACTCCTAGCTCTTTCATAAGAGTCTTATATCCTTAAAATCCTTGAGTAATTTAGAATGACAAGTTGTAAATCTATGAACATTCCAATTGTTAAAGCTAAAGCATATAATCTAAACCTAAATATATATTCTAATGCAATGGGTAGTTTGATATACATTATAATGTGTACACACTATAACATTGTAACGTCATAAGATTGGTGAGTTGATACTAATCGAACATATGAATAGAATACTTTAGTATCTCAAAGGCACTATAAATTATCTCTTATGTTATCAAGGAAATGGCTTACAATTAATTAGTTATTTAAATGTAAATGAAAAAGGAGATATAGACAACATAAATCTACATCAAGATATATAGTCATACTACATAAATATGTCATATCATAAAATAGTAAGAAGCAAACCTTATACTGCCTTAGTAACAATAGAAGCAAAATTTGTAACTTGCTCAATTATAATGCAAAAAGTTGTTTGGTTTAAGAGATTTTTCAACATTTAAAAGTATATGGTAATTAACAAAAAGTGGTCACATTATATTGCAATAATCATGTGGATATTGTATATACAAAAGATCTTAAATATCATTATAGATGCAAACATATTAATATCAAGTACTACTTTGTAAAAGACATTATGTCACAAAAAGATGTGATTTTGTGGTATATTTCAACACATAAGATGATAGTAAATCCACTAACTAAACCAATACTAAGAGATTTATTGTAACCATTATTAAGTCTCTAAGACTTTATAGAATTTAATGTATTTTGATATATTTGACTATGTGTTGTTATATAATTAAAGAGTTTTTTCTTTTTGGTTACATATGTATTAATACTATCATCCTAGGTGTTGATTATTACATAATGTGTTTGATATAAGATCAATTCTAGCACAAATTTCTTTTTATAAGGAAAGTAAAAGTATCTCACATAAGTTAAAATTGGTTTACTCACATGAACAGTTACCTCTAATGTTAAGAAAACATGTAGAGATGAGACCATTATATGAACAAAATTCTATGTATATAAAGATAGTCATCTTAAGAAGATCAAGATAAGCTTAATGAGTAAGACTCATTATAGATTCTCACTTTTCATACAACCTATTGAAAGGCAAGTGTAAGATCTTAGTTTAAAAATTATAAATGAAGGGGTCACATAGAGAACTCAAGTGAACTTCCCAACGTTACCTTAAGATCTACTAATCTATAATACTAAGAGGGAGGGTGAATCAGTATCACACCCTTTAAAAAAAACCCTAATAATTTAAGCCAAAATGACCTTTTTCCTAGATTCAACCAAGGTAGATCTATTGTTAACTACTGATCACAATAGTCCCCAAAGTTACCTTTCAGACACCTTGCCTATTAGATGAATCGGTTGTTCTTGACTAGGTTTTCTTTTAGGTTATGGGTTTAATGATTCTTTAGTTATGTTCACAACTCAATTCAAAACACAAAATGTAAATTCAAAGCAAGGGCACAAGAGATTTACGTGGTTCTATCAATGTGACGTACTCCACGGTTGTAGAGTTTCTTCCTCTACCAAGACAATCCACTATACTTGAGAACACCAGTGTGGTATTTTTTATGATTACAATGGATGTCTTAATCTTTTACTCCTTTCACTATTGCAAATACAAAGTAATCACAATACAAAGAGTGTCACATACTATGTCTACCCTTCTTCTAACTTATGTTGCGTCTGTTTGATTTGAATAGTCTATTTCACTACCACTTGGAAGATCACCAAAACACTCTCTAACCTCTCTTGAAGAAATCTAAAAAATTCGTTGAGTTCTCTAAATGCTTCATCAAATTTCTTCCTTAGGTTGTCTCACTCAACTCCTAGTCTCACCATCTCACCATCTCACGGCTTGCACTCACGCTTCAAGTCTACTGTTTCACGTCTCACGACCTGCCTCATGCTACTGGTCTGTCGTTTCATGTCTCACAGACTGCCTCACGCTTTTGGTCTACCATTTCATGTCTCTCGGCCTACACCACACTCTTAGTCTGCCGTTTCACATCTCTTGGCCTACACCATTCTTTTGGTTTTGCTAGTTCACGTCCTTCGGCCTACCTCACATTTCCAGTCTGTCGTTCACATTTCTTGGCCTACCTCATGATTCTAGTCTGTTGGTTCACGTTTCTGGTCTACTAGTTTATGTTTCTTGTCCTACCTCACATTTCTGGTTTGTTGGTTCACGTTTCTCAGCTTGCCTCACGCTTCTGGTTTGGCGTTTCACATCACACATTCTGGTCTGTTGTCTTCTCTTCCGGGTGGTCTCATGGATACCAAGTCTGTTGTCTTCTCTTATGGGTGGTCTCACAGATACCAGGTCTACTGTCTTCTCTTCCGGGTGGTACATTTCTAATTTCTTCTCTTACAAGTGGTTTTTTTTTTTTTAACAAAGAGATAAGTCTTGGTTTATATACTCCCTTCTAAGCAAATCCTAGTAGGGTTTACTAGAGCCACGACAAATTTCCTTTCTTGCCCCTTTATATGGCTTCATATTACTATTCTATTCAAAATTCAGCATTATCCTCCTTCTTAATTTATTTTTCTTGCTCTTTTCTTTCTACTGAAAAACTCATCCCTTGAATTCTTGAATGAGACACTTCTGCTTGCACACTTAAATCTAGTTGACAACAATTACAACCCATACAAAGCTGTGGGAACAACAATCTCCCCCTTTGTAATTGTTGGCAACACTCACAACGAAAACCATTATGCAATAGACCTTCATAATCTTCTTAGAGTAATAATCCAGCAGCAGATGGATTACAACTCCCCCTAAATATGCACTCCCCCTGCATTGTTGCTTCTCTCCCACTTTGCCAACCAATTACAAATTTGAAAAACCCACAAATTAGAGATGAAGGATTCACTTGAACTTCAAGTTTGAGGAGGCATTTGCACAGACATACTCATTCTATGCTTTTCAAACAGCTCTGTGGACAGAGGTTTAGTTAGAATATTTGAGATTTGATCTTTAGTGCCGACATACTCCAACTGAATTGTGCCCTCTTCCACTTGATCCTTGATAAAGTGATACCGAATGTCAATATGCTTGCTCCTTGAATGTTGAACTAGATTCTTGCTGAGATCAATTGCAATTTGATTATCACAAAGTACACTCACTGGTAACTTCACTTTAACATCCAAATCAGCCAATTGTCTTTGCATCCATATCACCTGAGTACATACTGCACAAGTAGCCATATACTCAACCTCCACTATGCTTAAAGCAATACTATTTTGCTTTCTACTTAGTCATGCAACACACTTTGAACTTAAGTAGAAGCTGCAGCCACTGGTTGATTTTCTATCATATGTACTTCTTGCCCAGTTTGCATCAGTGTATGCTCGTAGTTTTATAGAATCCATGGTAGGATACCACAAACCCATTTCCACTATCCCTTTGAGGTATCTTAGGATTCTTTTCACTACCAACACATGAGACTCCTTAGGATCAGCTTGGAATCTGGTGGCGATGCACACAGCTTGCATGAGATCAGACCTTAATGCTGTAAGGTATAGAAGGCTCCCTATCATCTTTTTGTATTCTGTGGGGCTTGTACTCCTTCCTGATTATTTGTTAACTAGCAACCTACTTTCATAGGGGTATTGATAGGTCTGCTATCCTTCATGCCAAACTTTTTCAGCATCTCTTTGGCATATTTTGTTTGAGAAATAAAAATACCTTCTTCACACTGTTTTATCTATAATCCAAGAAAGTAAGTCATTTCTCCAATTAATGACATCTCAAATTCCTTACTCATCTTCTGTGCAAATTCTTGGCATAGCTCAGAGTGATCCCCTCCAAAGATGATGTCATCTACATATACTATGGTTATCAATTGACCTTTCTCTAAGTTAAACACATATAGGTTATTATCAACTATTCTTCATCATCATTGTGTTTATTTTTAAACACCCATTGTGTTTCTATGACATTCTTGTTAGTGGGCTCCCATGTTTCATTCTTCTCTATTTGATCCAGCTCCTCATTCATAGCTTTAACCCAGGCTTTGTCTTGTGCAGCCTCTTTAACAGATTTAGGTTAAACTTGTGAGAGTAAAGCAATAGCCCCCACAATTCTTCTTTTTGTTATAACTCCTGCTGATGGGTCACCTATTATCTGATTTCCTTGATGAGCACTGGTCTATGTCTTCTTTGTCTTTCTCTCTTGCATAGTCTTAGTTGCAAGAGAATCTCTTTCTTCAGCTTCAAACTCACTCTTCTCTGAGTCTGAACTTACTTCTTTTCCCTCTTCTTTATGTCGGTTAGATTCTTCATCTATCTTGAAGTCATCTTCTTCACTGTCCGTAGCTTCTCCATTATGCATTGTTTTCTAGTTTTCATCTATTCTCAGATCACTAAAAGTGACCACTTTTCCCATTTTATGCAAAAAAAACTTTGTAACATTTTGTCTTTGCTGAGTATCCCACAAAGATGCCTTCATCTGACCTAGCATGGAATTTTCCTAAGTTTTGCTCCTTGTTCTTCACAAAACACAGGCTACTAAAGATTCTAAGATACTTGGTCGTTGTCTTCTTCCCACTCCATAGCTCATATGGAGTCTTATCAGTATTGAGCCTTAGTAAAACTCTATTCAGTAGGTGCACGGTTGTAAATGTTGCTTCTGTCCAAAATCTTATGTGAAACTTGGATTCCAGTAGTAGAGTTCTTGTCATTTCAACCACATCTCTATTTTTCCTCTCTACCACCTTGTTCTGTTGAGGTGTTCTTGCTGCTACCATCTGATGGTGAATTCCATGCTTCTCAAGGTAATCTTCAAAAGCTTCATTTGTGAATTCAGTGCCTTGATCTGACCTCAATACTTTGATTTTTTTTTTCCACTCTCATTTTCAGCCAATCTTCTGTATCTCTTAAAGCATTTCAAAACTCCTAACTTGTGTTTGAGGTGCATGATACAGGTCCTTCTAGAATAATCATCAACAAATAAGATGAAGTACCTCACACCATTCAACCCTTTTGTTCTCATTGGCTCACACAAATCAGTATGTACAATGTCAAACACTGCTTCAAAACTGAACTCTTTGGTCTTATATTGCTTTCTGACCTGTTTTCCTTTAGAGCATGTTGAGCAGACATACTCCCTCTCTCTCTTAAGGTTTGGAATGTCTCTGATTGCATAAGTAGTGATCAGCTTCTTCATGTTCTTCTGTGTTAAGTGTCCTAGCCTCCTATGCCAAAGTTGATTTTCTTCTTCTTTTGTAAGTAAACAACTATTTGTCTTGTCTTCATCAATTATATATAAATTTTCAACTGTTCTTATCTCGACTGCAACAATATTGCCTTCTTTACTCTTAACTTGGCAACCTGTTTTTGTGAATATCACTTTATGGTCTTCATTTCATAGTTGGCTGATAGATGCTAAATTATATCTGTCCTTTAACGTGCAGAACATCTTTCAGCTTTCCTTTTCCAATCTTTACTAACCATTGACCACTGATTTTAAGTGAATCATCATTGCCAAACTTGACTTTACCTTCTCTTGACATGTTCAGCTTTGATAATTTACTTTTGTCTCTTATCATGTGTGAAGTGCATCCACTATTAAGGATCCACTGCTTATCCTTTTAGTCAGCCTTTAGTGCAATTTCAGCTATATTAGCCTCCTCCCTTTTAGCTTTATATTCCTTCTTCTAAACTGGCTTAAACATAGCTTTCTCCTTTTTCTCAGCTTTGACTATACCAGTTGGTTTTACTATGTCATCGAATGCCTTCTCTTGCTCAAGGAGAAGTTTCATGCATCTAGGTCATCCTACCCGCACCTTTCACACTATTCCAAGTCTCCCAATATAGCAAACTTATTCTTTGAAACCACTGGTTTGGGCTTCCACCAACAATCCTTATTAGTGTGTCCTTACTTTTTACAGTATATGTAAGAACTCACGACAGGTGTTCTCTTCTGAATTTTGTGTTGTCTCCCTCTGTATGTAGGATCATATCTTCTCAAGTTGGAGACATATACTGGCCTTCTTCACTAGCATTTACTTGCCTTATGACCCCAAACTTCACAATAAAAACAGTAACCTTGAAACGGCCTCTTTTTGGGTATAATCACAGCTTGTTTTCTTTTGTTCATTACTTGTTGTATAGGCAAGGTTGCTAGCTTCTTTGCTTGTGTCACTTTCATTTCAGTCATCTTTTTCTCCTTCTTCTGTTTAGCCATAGCCCTTTGTTGGCTAACTTTCTTTTCTTCATTCTTGTTTGCAACCCTAGGTTGCTTCTTCAAATCTTCTTTATTTTCAACCTTCACTGTTCCTGGCTGATCAGTCTTTTCTTTCTTAGACTTAACCTTCTCTTTGAACTTTTGTGACAAAGTCTCATTATCTTTAGGCAATGCAACCTCAGATTGCTGCACTTTCTCTTTATTTTTCTTTTCTCTTGCAGAGCTTGTTTCTCCTACCACTTCAAGTTTCTGCAAGTTCTCTTCACTCCTTTTGAGCTGTTGTTGAAGTCTCAGTAACTCTATCTCCCTTTCTTCAATTGTTGAAGTCCTTAAGCCAAGCTCGATAGTAAGTCTTCACATATTTTGACCTGTTCTTCAAATCTTCTCTTCAAATCAATATTTTTAGCCTTTATTTCATCCTTTTGACTTTTTACTTCCTAAATCCTTGCTTCAACTTGTTTTATATGGGCCTCCAACCTTCTTATGGTTTTGCCCCTTCTGATTATCTCCTTTGAAGTTGCTTTTAACTCAGGTTCAAGATCTAGTTCTTCTTTATCAATCTCCTCTTCCTCTTCAGAGGTTGAACTACCACATCGAGCTAATGCCATAAAGGCTTGCTCATCTGATGAGTCTACATCTTCCTCCTCATCAGCTTTTTTTATCTGGCTCACATAACTTTTGAATAAGCCTCTCTTCTTCTTCTATAGGTTAGCAGTCTTCTTGTTGGACTTCCTTGACTTGGATGATGGTCTTCTCCATTTTGAATTCTACTCATCATCACCATCCTCATCTTCATCATCAAGTTTCACTTTGCACTGAGAAGCAAAGTGTCCAGTCTACCCATAATGATAACATCTCAAGGACAACTATCCTTTTCCCTTCTTAGACCCCTTTTTGAATTTCCTTGTGAAGTAAGCTAACACTTTACCTTTACTTTCTTCCTCATCATCATCATCATCCTCACTAGATGATTCTTCTTCTTCTCGTAACTTCAAGTGTCTCATAGCTTTGAAAGCTACCTTCTTTGATAGCTTTGATGTTAAGGAGCTTTTAGTTGACTTTATTCTCATCTCATATGCAATGAGATTGCACTAGAGATCATACAGTAACATAGAATTAAGATCTCTACTCTCCTCTATGGTTGCCACTTTTGAGGCAAACCTCTCAGGCAGAATTTTCTTCACAATAGATAAGTCCTTTTTGTTCTTCTCATGACTTCTAAGGTCGTTTACAGTATCAATAACCCTGGTGAAGAACTCTTGGACTGTCTCATTCCTATGCATTCTGAGGGATTCATATCTCTTCTTGAAAACTTGAAACTTGGCCTCCTTCATTCTGCCATCACCTTCATAGACCTTCTGCAATCTGTCCCATATCTCCTTAGCAGATTTGCAGTCAATAACTTTAGCATATTTAACATCTATCAATGCTGAAATGATGACATTTGAGGCCTTCTTATTGATCTTAAACTACCTTAATTCCTCTGGGGTTGGATCTCTACCTTCTTTTAGAGGCTCAAAACCCTCCTGTACAGATTTCACCACGTTCATGCCCATGGTTGCAAATACCACCTGCATTCTCACTCTCCATATATAATAGTAGGTCCTATTGAAGATTGAAACCTTCTTACTGTAAGTAGTACTGGTGCTAGTATTGGCATCCATTTCTCAATATGCTGAACAAGTTAAAACTTCTGAAACCCTTTAAACTAGTACACCAAGCTATTAAGTTTCAAACGGTGAACTAGGCTCTGATACCAATTGATGTTCACAACTTCACCCTAGGATCTACTAGTTTATGATACTGAGAGGGGGGGTGAATCAATATCACATCCCTTAAAAAAAACCCTGATAATTTAAGCCAAGATGAACTCTTTCCCAAATTCAACTAAGATAGATCTAAGGTAGTCAAAGTTACCTTTTAGACACTTTGCCTATTAGACGAATCGGTTGTTCTTGACTATGTCTTCTTTTAAGTTATGGGTTTGATGATTCTTTAACTGTGTTCATAACTCAATTCAAAACACAGAATGTAAATTTAAAGCAAAGACACAAGAAATTTACGTGGTTCCGTCAATGTGACGTACTCCACAGTGGTAGAGTTTCTTCCTCTACCAAGACAATCCACTATACTTAAGAACACTAGTGTGATATTTTCTTTGATTACAATGGATGTCTTAATCTTTTAGTTCTTTCACTATTGCAAATACAAAGTAATCGCAATACAAAAGGTGTCACTTATTATGTCTACCCTTCTTCTAACTTGTGTTGCCTCAGTTTGATTTGAATAGGCTACTTCACTACTACTTGGAAGATCACCAAAACACTCTCTAACCTCTCTTGAAGAAATTTGAAAAATTCGTTGAGTTCTTTTAAATGCTTCACCTAATTTCTTCTCTAGGTTGTCTCACCCAACTCCTGGTCTTACCATCTCACCATCTCACGGCCTACACTCACTATTCAGGTCTGTCGTTTCATATCTCTTGGCCTGCACCATGCTCCTGGTCTATGGTTTCACGTCTCTTGGCCTACACCATGCTTCTGGTTTTGCTAGTTCACATCTTTCAGCCTACCTCACATTTCTGGTTTGGCATTTCATGTCTCTTAGCCTGCCTCACATTTCTGGTCTGTTTGTTCACGTTTCTTAGCCTGCCTCATGCTTTTGGTTTTGCTGGTTCATGTCTCTCGGCTTGCCTCACGCTTCTGGTTTTGCTGGTTCATGTCTCTCAGCCTACCTCATGCTTTTGGTTTGGCATTTCATGTCACATGTTCTGGTCTGTTGTCTTCTCTTCCGGGTGGTCTCATGGATACCAGGTCTACTGTCTTTTCTTCCAAGTGGTCTCACGGATACCAGGTTTGTTGTCTTCTCTTCCATGTGGTACGTTTCTGATTTCTTCTGTTACGGGTGGTTTTTTTTTTAACAAAGAGATAAGTCTTGGTTTATATACTCCCTTCTATGCAAACCCTAGTAGGGTTTACTAGAGTTGCAACGAATTTCCTTTCTTGCCCCTCTATATGGCTTCATATTACTATTCCATTCAAAATTCAGCATTATCCTCCTTCTTAATTTATTTTTCTTGCTCTTTTCTTTCTACTAAAAAACTCATCCCTTGAATGCTTGAATAAGCCACTTCTACTTGCATACTCAAAATCTGGTTAACAACAATTACAACTCATATAAGGTTGTGGGAATAACATCAAGTTAAATAATTAAGCATAATTAAATTAAGATTTATGTGGTTTTGTTATAAGAAAAATGAATGAAATAACATACTTCATGCAAAGAATAATCATTGTAACTTCTATTTCATACAACTTGTGCTATATGACTAATCGAGGAAATGGAAGAATCAATCTATACTTCTTCATTATGTAAGTCTCTTGAGTTATTATTATTTTTTAAAAAAATTATGTCCAATGTGACTTTTGACCTTTATATGATATTTGCTACTTTAGTTTATTACTTATAATCAATAATGATTTGACCTTTTAAAATATGTCTAAAAAGTGATTGTATTATAATTAAGGAACCTAAGTGTGAAAGGAAAACTATTATTGTCTAACATCTTCCTTATGTATTTGTTGATTAACTAATTATGTTCATTCATAATGAATAAAATATAATTATGGATACATATGAAAAAATAAAATAAAATCAAGTCAACCTAAGAGAGATACAGTGAATTGAAATTAATGCAATAAAATATGTCTATAACATAATGAGACATTTTTTTCTAGGATTATAGTAACTATATATCTTTTATAGATATATAAAATATGCTCTCAAGTATAAGTAAATATATATTTTTTATTTATTCTTATAATAAGAGATTCTTAAGCTATGAACAAAATGCTATATGGTATAGTCATATCACTTTCATCACAAAAAATGTTTAATTTGCTAATGATTAGTTTACTATTAACTTTTAGAAGTCTTTAAGGATAATTATAACCATAACTTTTAATTCTAACAATTATAATGAAAAAGTCATGAGACAACTATCAAGTCTGCCCTTTTTTATGGATTGTAAGAAGCCTTTAAAGCCATAAATCTAGTATAGACAATGATGTTCTTATCCTATGAACTTTGTTTAAGTTAATTAACTTAGAAAAATGTACATTTTGTACCTAAACTCAAAATATAATTATAATTCACATATCATATTTTTAGAAATTACAAAAAATACATATTAATATTTATGAATAATAGTAAAATTTTGATAAAGAATTCACTAGGTGACCTATCCTAGGAACTCTTGAATCAATTTGTTATGCACATCCTAGAAAGGTAGGAAACAAGTTGGGTTGATTAAATTAGAACTCAAAGCAAACTAAGTCCTAAAAGCCCTAATCTTAAGACACCACAGAAGTTAATCACTCCTTTAATAAGTCAAGATAATATATTTTTTCAAGAACACAAGAAAGCATAGTAAAGCTTGTTGAAAAATACCTCAATTTTGTTGATTCCATTTTACATAATTATAAGTTTTATATAGGCATGTAAATATTACAATCTTATAAGGAAAAAGTTTTTCTTAACATACCTACATAGGAAAAACCTTAATTACAGGACATTCCTTTAATTAAGGAATACAAATTTACCTTAATTGGGAATCCTAAGAAATATAAATCTGCCTTGATTAGGAATCCTTAAAACAAATTACAACTAATGATAACTAGGCATAAAAGTCAAAGTAAAAACTCAAATTAATGTATCAAAACTTAGCTGAACTTATAAGCCTAAGTAACCCAAAAAAATTAAGTCTTTTCTACATGTAATTCAACCTTAACTTAAAATTCAACAACTTAAAATAAAATTAGGTCCTTTAATACAACTTAGCATGCAAATTGAGCCTTTACTTAGCTTGGTCATGCAACTTGGACTTATATCATAAGCTCTAACTTTTGCTCTTTAAGTTTTAAGTCTTATTCATCATCTTGCACATAAAAATAAGTAATTATCCTTGGTGTAGCATTGAAAACTTTTATAACAGTCATGGAATCTTCTAGAGCACCCTCTTTGTCATGTAGCTCCATGATTAAGCCTTATAAAGCCTCTTTCATCCTCTTTGTCCTTGCCTTAATCATTGGATCATCGATTCCTTGCAAAGGATCTACGGAATACTTGTTTTGTTGCACTTGAATCGCACCTATTCTCTATCATTCCTCCCCTCCTTGAAAGGATTTGTCCTCAAATCACCTACATCAAACAAAGATAAGTCAGCAACACTAAAAGTAACACTAACATTACCATAGTTGCTTTTTAAATCTAGTTTGTAAGCATTGTCATTAATTCTCACCAAGACTTGAAAAGGTTTATGTCCTAAAGGCTACAATTTGAACTTTCTTTATGAAGGAAATCATTCCTTACGCATATGCACCTACACCCGATCACCAAGTTCAAAGATAACCTTCACACGCCCCTTATTAACTTGCTTAGCATATTGCTCATCCTTCCTTTCAATGTTAGCCCAAACCTTGGCATGTAAATCCTTCACAAATTCTACCTTTTTCTTACCATCAATATTAGCACACTCTTTAGTAGGCAAAGATAAAATTTTTAAAGGAGTTAAAGGATTTACATGAAATCATAAGCTCTAACTTTTATTCTTTTTCCTTAGTTTAGTTATACAGCTTAGACTTATATCATGGGGTTCAACTTTTGTTCTTCAAGTTCTAAACCTTATCCATCATCTTATACATAAAAGATAAGTAATTATCCTTAGTGTAGTATAAAAAACTTTTAAAATAGCTTCAGAATCTTCTAAAGCACCCTATTTGTCATCTAGCTTCATGATTAAGCATTGTAAAGCCTCTTTCATCCTCTATATCCTTGCCCTAATCATTAACTATTGATTCCTTGCAAAGGATCTAGGGAATACTTGCTTTGTTGCACTTGAATAACACCATCTTCTCCATCAAAGTTACTTTAAAGTATAATTACAAAAGTGCCACTATATAAATGATATAAAATAAATTGTCTAAATTAATATCTATTTTCTTATCTTCTTACCACCTAAACTTTTTTTTTTTATTCTCTTCCTTTATTACCTTTATCCATTCACACCCACTATTCTTGTATTCTCTCTCTAGAACTTTATCATCTTATTCTTTACCACTCACTTTTCTCTCTAAAATAATTTTTGTGAGGTAAAGAATGTCACTTAATGGGTTTGAACAAACCCAGTCTAAATCCAAAGTCAATCTACTTTTCTCTCCTCCATTCTCATTATCCTTGTAATCATTGTTTTCTTTATACTTATCATGGATAAAAAAATGCCCCAAGCAGCTAGGCATCAAGACTAACTTTAGTGACTCTAATACTATTATCAACAATAACATCAAAAAATCCGAACATGAAATCAAAGTCATTGAGAAGTGATTTAAAAGAGGGATTGTAGTCAATGAAAGAGATGAGGAAATGGATCCATTCTCAATGATAGTACAAAAGGAGAAGAGGATTAGGGAAAGGAAGTGGAAAGTATAAATGCAGGCAAGAAAGATGGCAATAGTCTTTTAGAACTGATGTACAATCTTAAATTGTAAATTGCAATTTTAAGTTGAAATTTCTTTGTTATTTTCTAGTTTCCTCTATTCTTTTGCTTTAATGTTTTGTTCTTGTTATTGTGTTAATTATAAAAAATAAAAATTATTCTAGGGATAATGAGAGGAGTCATTTTTGACATTTTAGATTATATGTGAGGCTAAAATAGTCATTCCATTATTATTTTTCTGTGTGTTTTTCTCATTTCAATATGTTCTATTTATACAAGTACAATGTGCATTAATGACTCTCGTGTGTGATTTGTAATGCGTGTCTTATCCTCTTGTAATGTGTGCCTTATCTTCAGCCACCAACTATACATACTAATATCTTCTTGTAATGTGTGCCTTATCCTCTTGTAATGCGTGTCTTATCTTCAGCCACCAATTATACACATTAATATCTTCTTGTAATACGTGCCTTATCCTCTTGTAATGCGTGCCTTATCTTCAGCCACCAAATATACATACTAATACCCCCCTTAAGTTGGAGCATGAAGATCAGAAATGCCCAACTTGCACAGAATGGTATCAAACGAACGTTTGCTAAGAGCCTTGGTAAGGATATCAGCTAGTTGGTGAGACAATGATACAGATTGAGGAAGAATGATACCACAACGAATCTCATCACGAGCAAAGTGACAATCAACCTCGATATGCTTGGTGCGTTCATGAAACACAGGTTTGTGAGCAAGGTGAAGAGCTGACTGGCTATCACAATAAATTTGCATAGGAGATGGGTGAGGGATGCTAAGCGAAACTAACAAACCCTTAAGCCATTTCAATTCACAAGTCGCAGAAGCCAAAGATCGATACTCTGCCTCAGTCGAAGATCAAGATACAATATGTTGTTTTTTTGTTTTCCAAGAAATTAGAGAATCTCCGAGAAAGACAAAATATGACATCAAAGAACATCAAGTCAAGGGGCAACTCGCCCAATCCGCATCACAATAAGCCGTAAGATGAAGAGAGGAATCAGAGCAGAGCAAAAGACCTTGCCCAGGATGAAGCTTTAAGAAACGAACAACCCGAAGAACCGCCTCCCAATGACTATGTCGTGGCTCCTGCATAAATTGTGCCAAGATATGTACACAATAAGACAATTCAGGTTGAGTAATTGGTCAACTAAACTTTGCCATGCCGATACGTGAACAAAGAATAATCTGAACCAGATTGCTGAATTCCATATTGAACCAGAGCCGTAGCAAGCTTGGCAAACCAACATCGCTGTGCCTGTCACAACCCGTAGAGAGACTTGCGCAAACGACACACTTTATTGGCTCCGGGTAGTAAAACCTGGTGGAAAACGCATATAAACTTCCTCCTCAAGATCGCCATGCAAAAATGCATTATGCACATCCATTTGATGCAATTCCCACCCACGGATCGTTGCTACTGCCAAGAAGGTACAAATCGTGACCATATTTGCAGTAGGTGAGAACGTCTTATTATAATCAAGACATTTGATCTGGTGATTCCTGAAAACAACCAAGCATGCCTTGTATCGCTCGATTGTTCCGTCTGCATGATACTTGATTTTGTACACCCATTTACTACCAAGAGCCTTCTTTCCCTTAGGCAAAGTAGCAACTGTCCATATCTCATTATCCTCCAATGCCTCAACCTCCTTTTTCATTGCCTCACGCCAACATGAATGCTGCATGGCTTCTTTAAAATTGGTTGGTCTAATCCCTATAGTTACTGCAGCCATGAATCGACGATGCAACAAGGAAAATTTAGCACAATTCACATAGTTTGTGATGGGGTAGGGCATACCTGAGGATGCCAAGGAAGAGGAAAGAGAGCTTGAGGGACTGAGGGCAGCTGTGTGTAACACGTAATCATGCAAACGAACTGAAGACTGTCGCACTCGTTTGTCGCGACCAAGATCATCTGCTGCACCTGTAACCTCTATAATGTCAGGTATTGGTACATCTCCATTTGCTGTCACACCCTCTTCCACAGATTGTCCGTCATATTCAGAAGCTGACGGAGGTGTCTCAATCTCAAGCACATCCTCCAATATAGTAGGCTCAATGACAGTAAGTAGGGAATCTGGAGTTGCAGGCCTAACAGAGTCCGTATGGGCAAAAGGAAACATGTGCTCAACGAACTCAACATCTCGACTTTCAAAGCAAACCTTCCTATCTAGATCATACACCCTCTACCCCTTTTTACCATAAGGATACCCATAAATATACAATTATGACTTCAACTTGCAAACTTATCCTTTTCCCGATTAATGTTCTTAGCATAACATAGGCAACCAAATACTCTAAGATGAGAAATAGGTGGAGGGCTTCCAAACAAAATTTCATATGGAGTTTTTTCGCCCAAAATTGATGATGGAGTATGATTAATTAAATATCCTGCAGTGAGGATGCATTCTCCCCAAAATTGAATAGGTAAGTTAGCTTGAAAACGAAGCGCCCTACCAACATTCAAAATATGTCTATGTTTCCTCTTAACTCTTCCATTTTGTTGAGGTGTCCCAACCATGAAAGTCTGATGAATAATACCACATTCCTTAAAATAATCACCTAAACAAGTAAATTCTGTACCGTTGTTACTACGTATAATTTTGACTTGTTTATTGAATTGTCTCTCGATCATAGCCAAAAAATTCTTAACAACATATGAGACCTTATGTTTCCCCTTTAACAAATAGACCCATACACTACGAGAACAATCATCAACAATAGTTAGAATAAGTAGCACCACAAAAACTAGCCTCTCGATAAGCTCCCCACAGATCACAATGAATTAATTCAAAGATATTACCAGCTTTATTGTCACTAGTAGAAAAAGGAATACGAGTTTGTTTTGCCCGAAAACAAACATCACAAGGTTCATGAACCCCTTTATTTATTTCGATACTACCTTCTATTGTAGGGAGCTTTTATATGACTCGCATAAAGGGATGTCCTAACCTTTTATGCCATAAACCCATATTCTTGATTGTAATATCTCCATAAGCACTGACCAAAAGCTCGCCTCGTGCGACATATAGCCCCTCAAGCTCTTCACCCACTCCAACCAATATCCTCGAAGTGCGGTCCTGGACAACACATAAACGATCAGTGAATGTCAAAGTATGAACTTTGTCTCGGGCTAATTTTGAAACAAATATCAAATTGCATCGTATTTTAAAGACATATAAAATACCTTTGAGAAATAATTTTCCTATAAGAACTATTCCTTCTCTTGTTGCCATAACATATTCACCATTTGGCATTTTTATGGGACAATGAGGTATTCGTTGAAGCTCTACAAATGCAGTTTCCTCTCTCGTCATATGATGCAAAGCACCTGTGTCAAACAACCATGGTAAATACACCTTACCATTAAGTCTTGGCTGAGCAATAGATGTATTATTCGTGTGAGTGTTCCAGAGAGACTTCAAAGTCTCCCAATCATCCTTGCTCAAGGTCTCCAACTCAGCATTATCAGAATCATCAAGTGGTCTCCTATGGGGAACATTAGCAGCCACTCCTACTGCCTCTTGTGCAACATTAGCCAGTGCTACTCTACCACGACTACGTCCTTGATGACCACGTCCTCTGCCTTTTCCTTGAGACGAGTTTCTTGTCCACCAGTTAGGATAGCCATGTAGACGAAAGCATGTGTCTAGGCTATATCCTATTTTTTGACAGTGAGAGCAAATTACTCCATTGTCATTTCGGTCCCCTCCTGAATTCTGAGGACCTGGGTTGTTATTTGCGCTTAATAAGAATGACTAATTGATTTTCAAAACTTGAAGCTTTTTGATCTACCATCATTCTAAGATTTATAGTTTAGGGGTTTGGTATTATTTCAGAACAACCAGTTACTTAAAAAAAAAAAGAAGAAGAAGAAGAAAATCTAAGTTTTTGAATCCTAAAAGAAAGACAAAAATATGATAGTTGTAAGGCTGCAAAAATTACAAGAACAAAAAAAATGTAGCAAATTAATATTAATTTAAAACTAAAAAAGTTCAACAAATTAATATTAATTGAAGATTACAAAAATTTCGGATCAGGAAATCTTAATTCCCCATCCATGGATGCCTCTGACATCCGTGGCATTATTCTTTACTTAGCATCCCTCCAGCTTGATCAGAAGCCATCTAAAAGAAAGGCCAAATGATCATCTTAACGAAATGAGAACCTGGCTCTGATACCATGTTAAATCAAGAAGAATTGAGAGAAGTATTTTTTCTGTGTATTTCTCATTTCAATATGTTCTATTTATACAAGTACAATGTGCGTTAATGACTCGTGATGTGTGATTTATAATGCATACCTTATCTTCAGCCACCAACTATACACACTAATATCTTCTTGTAATGTGTGTCTTATTCTCTTATAATGTGTGTCTTATCTTCAGCCACCAACTATACATACTAATATCTTCTTGTAATACGTGTCTTATCCTCTTATAATGCGTATCTTATCTTCAACTACCAAATATACACACTAATAATTTGTTTTAGTTTCTTAAATTTATAAACTTTTTTCTTCCCTTCCCCCCTCCCAAACTTAGAAAGAACCATACCTATGGAAAGTACCATAATTGTTTACTTTTCTAGATTTGTTCCCCATATATATATATATATATATATATATATATTTAATTTTATTCTCCCTACTCTCTTTTTAAGGTTGTTCCACGAATTTTTCTTGTTATACACTTTCTTTTAAAGTTTTCTTAATGAATTTTTCATTTTTCAAATTTTCTTTAATTTTTATGCTCACACTGAAAACAACAATAACAAATATTTAATATCAAATTCAATTGTGGGCTTATTATTATTGATCCACATTTTTTTAATAAAAAAATTCTTAATTTTTATTTATAAATAAAAATAAATTAAATGAAAGTTCGTTTAATAGTAAACTTTTACATGAGTATTATATTATAGATTTATAAGTGCATTTGCTTTTAAAACCAACTTTGATTCTACCAGTTACAACTATAATAGAAAGAACCTTCCTTTTGCATTGGACATCGTAAAGAATCTATTGTAATCTATTACACATAAAAATTTGTCTCCTTAAGAAAAAAAAAAATTTTTGATTACAACTATTGAAAAAGAGTTGGAGCCCGTGATAAGCAATTTGGTAGCACGCATGCGTCCGCCATTGACTTGTTTTTTTTTTTTTTTTTTATGCATTCGGGCCACGAAAACATGCCTCTAAATTCTATTCCATCCATCTTTTCCCTTGTTGAAATAAATGATTCTAAATAGATGGACCTCTAGTATAGTAGTTATGTGATCCCATTAGCGTCGACACATTTATTTGAAATGATAACGTACACCTCCACGCCAATTATTATTATTAGTTAATATTTGTATTTGTGATGTGATCCAACTATATAGACACACAATTTTATAGATTCATAGGAATATAATAAAAATTTATATCATATACAAAACATTTTATATTATATAATTAGTACTTTATATAATATAAAATATTTTTACATAAATATCCATTATATTTGTTATAAATTTTATTTATGTTGTACAAAATATTATTACGTATAATATAAAATATTTTATATTCTGGAACGCCTAACCTTCAGTATCAAGGCCAATGAAACCTCATCATGCCCAATTCCCCGCCAGGAGACGGCCGAACGGAAAATATCACTATGAGGGAAAGTAACGGATTTCCCCACAAAATGCCAGGACTACTGAGAGAGTGCGACCCAAAGGCTGCACAATAGCGTAGCGACACCGAGGTCTGACTGCTGGACCTTACCAATCCCGCTTTTATAATGAATAAAATAAAATAAATAAATAAATAAATGAAACAGAACATCAATCTAAAATTCCGAGTAACTTCTATTCACCATCGCAGACTTCGCTTTCCAAGGCAACAATCTGATTTTTCCCATCAACCCCTGAAGAGCGGATGCGAGGCAGCACGAACTTTTTGTTAACTAGTTAATAGTTTACTTATTATACGATAGTTCAATTCCGCCGCTAAATCTAAAATGCCTGTTTTTTAGTCCATAAGTTCTGCAAAACTGCATTTTCCATTTGTATGGGAAATCCACAATTTATCACCAACAAGCATCACTTCAATCCCGCCACGGCAAACCAAAAATTAAGGAAATTATAAGATATATTTTCAAGTTGCAAGTTCATAAACCAACTAGATGCTAAAGGCAAAATTTCTCGATAACAAAGAGTAAGACGACCCCTGCAACGCAGTGTTTCCAAAGTCTTAACGAAGAAATGGGGCATAATGCGGGGACTGGTTTAGACTTGTGTGAAGAGATTGTACTACAAGGGGGGAGGGAATGCCCTTAAAAGCTCAGAGGACAGAAGTACAGCCCCCACTTTAAGCAAATCTACAACTCATCCTTCACAGCAGATGGCTCTGTATCCTCATCATGCTGAGCAGCTTCATCATCACCCTTCTGCATGGCAGCAGCTTCTTTTGTTTCAGTTTCTGTGTCAGCTTCTTCGGTGTCATCTTCCTCCTCTGCAACCGCATCAGGACTAATGTTTAGGCCAGATTTCACAGAGCTATAGATTCGGGAAGCAAAATCCTTAGGATCATTGAGCATGAATCCACTCTCCATTAATGCTGTTTGATACATGAGCAGTGCCGTTTGCTTTACACCCACATCCTGAGAGCATATGAGTAGTGTGATTAAAACAACAGAAACTACAGCTTAATGTCACGGAATTAGGGTTGGATGTGCGACATTAAGCTCAAATTCTTAGAGCTAATTCTCTCCTGCAGAAATGATTGCAGAAAAAATTGAAATTACTAAAGCAGACGCTTCGACGTTTAAATAATAAGTGACGCACCAATGGGTTCCATTAACATGCTAGTGGAAATCAATGTTGATAAAATAAAACAAAACTTCCATCTTATAGATCAGGTTCCACAACTCCCCTTTACGAACTACAAGCTTATGACCTTCAGGCCTAAATCCTGACATGCATCATATGTAATGGAAGCATAAACCTACAAATTCATCCCCTTCTATGGTCATTGCAAAGCACCTTAGCTAAAGGCCTCTTGTGATCTCTACAACTCTAGAGTAGAGTTCCTGTCACTTCATGTCTAGGGTTCTATTTAAACATCCAATCAGAAAGGATACGACTGCAAAAGTTCAAACCAATATTTGATAGCAACAAGGAAAAAAAGACTCACACAAAGGATACAAAAAGATTCAAGCTCAAGCCAGCTTTCCCAAATGTAAACGCACTCATGCAGACTATTGAAGAAAAAATATCAAGGAAGAAGTACCTCGGGGTCCTTTACCACCCTCTCACGCAGCTCCTTGATGATTGGATGCCTAGGGTTAATTTCAAGCACCCTCTTGCCCCGCATATATGCTTGTTTGTTAGCATCTGTTAATGTCTGAGACTGCATTATCCTCTCCATGTTCGCACTCCATCCATATTTTGACGTTACAACTACACAAGGTGTGTCATCCAAACGATTGCTAATTTTTACATCATCCACATTTTCACTGGCAAGAGCACCCTTCCACCACTTGGTTAATTCCTTGAATGATTCCTTCAATTCCTTGTCTTTTGAGCCTTTAATTTTGAGGCCCTCTTTGGAGACATTCTGGAACTTCTTGTCTTCATAGTCCATCAAATATTGCATCAAATACTCATCAACGGGATCTGTGAAGAATATAACCTGGTACAAGCTCATTTGAAAAATGTAAAGCAAATGTAAGCATACTACCGGACAAAGGCTTCAATTCTAAAACCACAAGATCAAGTGAGGGGAAATAAATGTGGGAAAAATAATTCTTTCCATTCTGTTCCATGTGCCAAAAAATGTTTTGCAAACATTACCTCATATCCTTTCTTCTTAAGCCTCTCAAGAAATGGAGACTTTTCCAATTGTTCCTTGTTTGGTCCAGTTATGTAGAAGATGTCCTTTTGTTCTGGTTTCATTCTTGAGATATACTGATCCAGTGATGTCAATTTGCTGTCTGATTTGGTGCTGTAAGAAGGGATGAATGCAAGTTAAGCTACCTCTCACTGGAACACTGACCCTGAAGCAGAACATGGTAATAAAAGCATAGAATTAGGTACTTACCTTTCAAATCTGAGAAGCTTTGCCAGGCGATTCCTATTAGTTGCATCCTCAATGATGCCAAGTTTGATTGACTTGCCAAACTCATTCCAGAATTTAGCATATTGCCCTTTCTTCTCATCAACACCAGAATCCTCAGCATCTGCACCATTGAGTCATTAAACATCAATGACAAATCACATCACAATTCTGAAACTGGAAACAACAAAATAAAAACAAAATGCATCAGCAGACAAATTAAAAATTTATTTTCTTCTGAAGGATCACAATAAGCCAAAAAATGCATGTTGCATTCCATAGGTCAGGAACAGGCAACATGTTAAGCAACCCAGCCAATTACACAGCTCCCAAATTGTTGCACTACCTTTATTGTCCTTGTCGTTTGACTCATCAGGATCCTCATCAGCAATTTTACGGATCATATCAAGGGCCTTTCTGATAAGTTTCTTCTTGATTGTTTTTAAGCTGCTGTGCTGCTGAAGCATTTCTCGTGAAACATTTAGTGGTAAAGTGTCCGAATCAACAAGACCCTGCCCAATGTATGACCCACATTTGATAATCAATATCTGCAGTATTTTCTTTTTACGATCCCAATTAGAAGAATAACTCAGGAGTCAATCCATACCTTCAAAAAGTTGAGATATTTTGGCAAAAGCTCATCAAATTCATCTGAGATGAAGACACGTCTAACATACAACTTCAGGTTTGATTTGTTTGAGTTGTAGTAGCTCTCGTACAAATCATGAGGTGCCTTTGGAGGAACGAATAAAACAGCTTTGAATTCAACATCACCTTCTGCAGCAAAGTGACTCCAAGCAAGAGGCTTCTCACCACTGAAATCCTGTTAACCAGCACAACATTTTGTCACAAAAGAAAAGAAAAATATTCACAAGCCAAACAAGTACACTTAAGAAACATTTTTAACAGGCCAACAGTCATCACAACATAGCAGATTACCTTTGATAGAGACTCATAGAATTTTGCATACTCTTCATCAGTCACCTCCTTTGGGTTCCGCAACCATATAGCCTTAACATCATTTAAAAGTTCCCACTCATAAGTAGTTTCTTTCACTTTCTTTGTCTTTGGTTTCTCCTCTGTATCCTCATCTTCAGTTTTCTCAGACCTCCCCTTCTTCTTCAGAAGTGCCTGAAGATTGAGGAAGCCACATAACAATAAGATCATATTCATTATGACTCATGAATAACATAGAAAAAGAGAATATGCCATCAATAATGCATACTTGTTTCTTCTTCATCACTTGATTCATCATCTGCAGGAACCTCCACATCAACCTCTTTGCTTGCCCATAAATATATAGGAAAGTTGATGAATTCAGAATATTTTTTCACCAGCTCCTGGAAATATTAATTTTGCCCTTTTGTGACAATGAAATTGGTAATTTTCAAACAACAAACGTGCAAATCTACCCCAGTAACCCACCCAGACCAACTATTCTATGATGCAAACAATTAACTCCTCACACCAACTTGACTATTAAATTTATCCCTCTTAGAGATATTAAAGTTATGTTTGCGAACACAAAGATAGAATAAAACGAATTGAGAACAAGGGCATTATGAATTAGTGAACAGGCACGTTCAGCATAAGATCCTGCCAATGTGATTGTTGTAACCCCCTCCCCCCCAAAACAAAAATGATAAAAAGGCATTTGTAAAATAAACCACAATGCAAACATAAGAAAAGGAGCTCATTATCCAATTACCATACTAATTAAGGGGAAGAGAATGCCCCATGATAACTAAATATATAAGGGTGGTGACACAACCAAAAAAACAAAATCATGAAAGATTGTGCACCAGGAAACTTATATGGTTAAGGGGGAAAGAAAAATGCACAAATTGCTAACAGAAAGCAGGCAGAGCAAAGGAAATGAAAATACTGACCAAAGATAAGAATTGCATCTAATGTCACCTTCCAAGTAGGTATTCACTGACAGGGGATGGCGGAAGGAACAAAAACCAAAGGAATTAATAACGTTTAGGTAATGAATGATTCTTGACCAAAAAGTACTCACCCTCAATTTGCCTTCCTCCACGTCCCCAGCTTCATCTCTAAGATACAATCTAATCTCAGTCCCACGTCCCAATGGTTCATTCCACGTATCCTCCGAGACTGCAAATGCTCCATCAGCCTTTGACTCCCATACATATCTGAAAGACACAAGCAGAGTGTAACGAATCTTTCCACATAGGCCATGAGTTGGAGAATTTCATTCCATTCAAACTAAATAATAAAATTAGAAGAAAGGCTTACTGCTTGTCATCATTGTGTTTGGTAATCACTTCAACATAATCAGCCACAAGATAGACAGAGTAGAACCCAACTCCAAATTGTCCAATAAGGTTGAGGTCCCCACTTGACTGCATTTTCTCCACAAATGCTACAGCAGACTAATAATAAATAACAGCCCACCAAATCACAGGCATTAGCCATTTGAATGTAAAATACATACCAGAAGTTCCAGACTTTGCTATGGTACCCAAGTTCTTGATCAAATCCTCCTTAGTCATACCTATGCCTCTGTCACGGATTGAAAGCATTTTCTTTGCTTTGTCCAACTTAATCTGCATTTACTTATAAATCCTCCTTAGTCAAACACTACTAGTATTTGCCGTAGGCCGTACATAACCCACTAATACAAGACAACAGCACTAACCTGAATGTCGAGCTTGGTATTGTCACCTTCGCCCAAAACCTCCTTGTCCGTGAGGGAAAGGAACCTGATTTTGTCTAGCGCCTGAAATTTCAACGATTGATTTTTGTTTAAAAAAATATTTGAAACATTCAAATTGCAATTGAAATTGAATAATTTCATGGAAGACCAAAGAGGAGGGCCAAAGGTCACATATTGAAATGCTTACATCAGAAGCGTTAGAGATCAACTCCCTGAGGAAAATGTCTCTGTTGCTATAAAGAGAGTTGATGATGATATCCATGAGCCGAGACACTTCAGCCTGGAACGTAAACTTCTCCGCATTACTTCGAAGTGTCCTTTTGGAAATCGACTCCGCTTCCCTGCAAAACCAAAATTGATTTCAACACTAATTGTAATTGATTACGCGTATGTGAACCCGGCGGTTGAAGAAGAAAAGGAATTTATTATTATTATTATGTTAAACAAAAAAAAGAAGAAGAAGAAGAAAAAATTTCACCGTTTGGCGACATCAGAATCAGTCGCCAGTCCGTCGGGAACAGCACCAAGTTTCTCTTCGACCTTTGGAGGATCGGCGGAACTCTCGGCATCACTATCTGCATTGGCGTGTAAGTTCCGGCCTAGAAAACCAGAGATCCCAACAGCAACAACCCCCCCCCCCGGCGGCGGAAAAAAAAATGTCAAACAAATGTACCGTCACTCTAAGCAGCCTAAAAATAAAAAATTGGCTGCCTTTTTTTCCAAGTTCATGAAGATGGACGGACAGACAACGAAGATGAGAGTTACCTTGATCTGCGATGATAGACAAGATGCAGAGCAGCAGAAGAAGGGAAGGAATCGCCCACTTCCTCATGATGAACTCCTGGGGGTTTCGCGTTGCTTCGATCAGTGAAGGGGACCAACTCGCTCTTTTGAGACGCGAGGTTAGTGAGGTTAGTAGGGTTATTATATATACAGGTGCGGTTTGGTTTTTCATTTTTTTTTTTAATTTTTCACCTTAGGCCTCACGGCGATGCCTTGTTGGGTTCTTACGTCCTGCGGCGATTTTCATTGGCTCGGGCGCTCCCACCGTGGAGGATCTGACGGTAAGGGATTGGTTTCTTCCTTCGTGGCGTAAGCTCATTGGTTCACGTATTGTTACTTGACGTGGCGAAGCGAGTATTTTGGCGGGCCCCATCGGTGACTTAATAACTGAGCTTGATGACCGCTGCGATTGGATATTAATTTGCCACGATGGATAATCAAGTGGATGGAACAAATGGGTGAGGCAAGCCTCCAGCTACTTATTGGATTCCTATTTCTAGATTTATTTCTACACAGCGTTTCTGGCAGTGAAATATCTCCGTATGTAATCACGGGTGATGATTACTTTCTAAAATACCGCTTGAGGAAGGAGGATGTGCTTATTAACTGTTTTTTTTTTTTTTTCTTTTTTCTTAAGAGGAAAAAATTAGTTTGTTTAATGCCATCACGAGTATATAATATTAGGGAATCTTGGGATGTGTTTATGATATGCGGATGAAAGACAAAGATTTAACACCCAAATGAATGAAAACCCTTTTTTAAATTAAAAATTTATTATATTATAAAAATAAATTTTATTACTTTCATAAATTTCATATTCTTTAAAAATAAAAAAAAAGTTCATATCTCTCTTCAAAATTAGATACTAAGATCTTTAAAGGAGAAAAATATAAATACATATTTACCAAAGTGTCTTTGAAAGCAAAAGACTTGAATTTTCTTTTTGCATTTTTACATTTTTTATCCATTTAAAAGTTGTAACCCAATTAAAAAAAATAATTAAGGCTTTGTTGATGCTAGGTGTGTCAATGTAAGCCATTGATTTTTGGTGCACATTATAATTTGTTTGGATTTAAGGGAAAGTGTAAAATAAATTTAAAAGAAAGAAATTTGTAAAATAGAATGAATCAATACAATTCTTTGTAAACTATTGCTTACAACTATACATGACTAATTCGTGGAAGTAAAAATTTTTCATTAAGATAAGAGTATTCCTATAGGTTGGATTTCTAATGTTAAAAAATATTTTCACTTTTATCATTTTACAAAAAAACTCTAAGATAAAAATTGATATTATTTAATTAGAAGACGATATTATCTAATAGTATAATTGTTCTGATAGTTCCAATTTTAGTTGATTTCATTAAAGACCTTTTTATATATTTTGAGTTTTCAAAATATCATAGCATTGATGATGAGCACACAAATGTTTGTCAAATATTAACAAAGTATTAAGGTCATTTCTAGCAAGTTGCTAATTAAGTTAAAAATTAGTTAGAAAGACAATTAACGAAAACGTTTATTGAGGGATTTATTGATAGGAAATCAAAGCTTAATAGATATAAAAATGGTAATGGCTATATTTTTTGCTCATATACTTAAGGAGAAGTAAGGCATTGAAAGTCATTACCTAATGACTAAAAGAGTCTAACATATGGTACTATTTATTAACTCAAATAGTATTAATAATTTTATAAATGAGGAGATTGTCAAAAAAAAAAAACTTACTTTTTCAATGAAAATTTCCAAGAAATTTGTTGTGAAAGTTACAAATAGGAGAAATTTGGCATACCAAGAAAAGTGTATAAAAATAAATCTCTTATTATACTAGATCATTTACATTGATTTCTTTTTATTACCTTTAGAAAATTATTAAATTATTTTTAACATTGATTAATTAAAAACCATGAAAGATATTGCTCAAAATTAGAATTTTCCCAAAGTTAACAATAAAGTTTTCATTAAATGGACACATAATAAAGTTACTAGGAAGGTGCAGTGGTAAAATTATTATTGCCACAATTATTAAAAGAAAAAATTTTGGTAAAAAGTGGAATAAGAGTTCTTTATGCATTTATACAATGGAAAGGTGATAGAATCTCATTTTACGAAGCAGAAAACGTCGAAGGAGAAAAAAGATATGAAATCATCATATTCCTTTATTGCTTAAGAGTGTGTTTATTAAAGTTTGACCTTATCATTATTCATATTTTCAAAAGGAATAGATTGAGAAAATTATGAAGGAGATATTGGAAATCAGCACATAAAGCCTAATGTTAGTCTTTACTCCTCTTTTATTTCCTAATAAAGAAGAAATATGGATCTTAGACAATATGTGTGGATTACTAAGCATTTAACCACATTAATATGAAAGATAAATATCTTATTCCTATTATTGATAAGCTAATGGATAAGTTTGGAGGTGCCTAATTATTAGACTGTTTATTACCATATTTGGATCCATAAGAAAGATATTTATAAGATAACTTTTAGAACACATGATGACTATTATGAATTATTGATTATGCCTTTTAGGCTTACCAATGCTTCTTCAACATTTCAAAGTTTAATGAATGACATATTATGATTATATTTATGTAGATTTGTCCTAATATTTATTTATGATATTTTAGTGTATACTTTTCATCTTGATGCTTATTTGTTACATTTACAAACTGTGTTTACTACTTTATGTAAGTATGTTTTGTTTGATAAGAAGTCAAAGTGCAGTTTTATTAGCCAAATAGTGGAATCCTTTAGCCATGTTGTTTTTAAGGAAGGTAGGGCAATTAATCATTTTAAAGTTTAAGCAACACTAGATTGACTAATTCTAAAAATAATTAAGGTATTATATGACTTCTTAGGATTGATTAGCTATCATCGCAAGTTTGTTCATAATTATGGGAAGTTTGGTATTGATTTAATAACTATTTTAAAGAAAGATTTATTCAAATGGAATGCAAAATGGGGGAAACATTTGTTTGCCTTAAGTATGTCATGATAACTACACTAGTCTTATTTTACTTGAGTTTAATAAGGTAATTATTATTGAATTTAATGTTTATGGTGTTGGAATTGGTACAATGTTGATGCAAGAAAGTTGTCTTATAACCTTTATTAGTAAGATTTAATTGTTAAAATATTTCAAAATATCTATCTATAAAAAGAAGATGTTAATTGTGGTTCATGTAATTATAAAATGGTATCCCTACTTAATTAGAAGGCATTTTTAAATTCAAACTGATCAAAAAGCCTAAATATTAATTGAAACAATGACTTCCTTCTTTAAAAAAGTAAAAGTAGATCTCTAAATTAATAGAATATGTTTAAAAGATTATTTATAACAAAGGAAGTGAGGATTTTGTTATTGATGCATTATCTTGTATTTCAAAGCATGTTAAACTAGTGACAATCTCTATCTTTATATGTAATATCTTTGTGCAAATTCAAAATAACTGGTAAGATGATCTCAAAATTAGGGAAACTATTAAGAAATGCTAGAAGATCTTAATTTAATTGTTCATTGAATTCTACAAACTTGTGCTATAAAAATAGGATGGTACTTGTTCCTAATTCTTATTACATGGACATAATCTTAAAGGAGTTTTATGCATTCTAAATTGCTAGACACTTAGGATTTCTTTTATTTGTCATAAATTTTATTGAAAGGGTATAAAGAGTAAAATAAAGGAGTTTGTAACTAAATATGATGTTTGCCAATGTCATAAGAGTAAATATGTGACATATTCCAATTTTCTTCAACCTTTGTCTATTCTAAAAGCAACTTGGACAAATATCTATATGAACTTTATTAAGAGATTTTCATTGTCCTAAGGTAACATTGCTATTTTTGTTATCACAAATCATCAAATATAGAAATTGAGTTATCACTTAAATTCTTATTTAGTGGAGGATGCTACATAGGAGTTTTATCATTTTTTTTTTTTAAGCAATTTATTATTGGCCAGTCTTAAGGACAAGGTTACTTTAAAGGGTAGTCAAATTATACAATTTCCTTAATTTTTGAAATTTTATAATAATCTTTAATTGTTTCCAAAGTAATAGGCATAATTATTTCCTTATTAGTAAACTATTGAGTTAGACTCTTAACACTATATATATGTAAAGCCTTATGGCTATTTCATTCAACTAATAAATCATTGTAAAGCTTTTAGCTTATTAAAGGCTATGACTAAGTTGCTTAAAAAAGAAAGCTTCTAGTGGAACTTAGAAGCCCAAAATGTTTTTGAAAAGCAAAAAAAGATGATGAATACAACTTTAATATTGGCCTTGTTTCATTTCTCTAAGCCTTTCTTCCCAAAGATAGATGCTAATAGGTAAGTTATTAAGACAATCTTAATGTAAAAAGGTAAACCACTTGCTTATCTTAGCAAGCAATTGAAACTCAACCACTAGACCTTATTTACTTATGAAAAAGAGTCGGTTATTTTAATGACTATGAGCAAATATATGTATTATTTAAAAGGACATTCATTTATGATTAAGATTAACTATAAAAGTTTGAAATACCTCTTATAATAATAGTTCCATACCTATATCCAATTAAAGGAATAATTAAGTAGCTAAGATTAGATTATTCCATCCTTTATAAGAAATAAACTAATAATTTTGTAGTTGATGTCTTATTAAGATTAGAAATGGGAAAGTGATTTATGGGTTTGCCTATAAATGGGGAGTTTATTCCATATGTCAACATAATGGATATTTAATTTACTAAAAGCAACACTTTTTGCTTCCCTAACCATTAAATTTGCCTTATATAAGGTAGCCTTTCAAATTCTTAAAACTAGAAAATAAAGAGTCTACTTCTTTTAAGAAACATTATGAGATATAATAGCAATTTAAGTATGTAATTATAACTTATAAGGGAATTAAATACTAAAGAATTTGTTGAGAATTAAAGAAAATAAAAGGACTTTTCATGGAATGACCTTAAAAGACAAAAAAGAAGTATGTCATGTGATAAGTGTTATATATATATATATATATATTACATTAGGACTATGCTATTATTATCAAATATAGGATCCCAAAATCTACTAACTCACATGATTTTTTTTGGATTATGATGAGAACCATTTTAGGTCTCATACTAAGAGGGGGGTGAATTAATGTAATATATGCATTTTTTACAAATCGATATGGATTTAACTTTTGTGGCTTGTTAGAGTTGATGATTCAATTTTTATCTTTCTCCTTTATGTGAGTCCGATAGTACAAATATAAATGAATGCACAAGCATCATGACAATTTTTACATGCTTCACCCACAATGTGTGAACTACTTCCACGGTGTGATAGGATCCCTCATAAATTACACAATCCACTTTTGTTATTAAGGGATATAATTTGGTTGTGAAAGGATCACTCCTTAACCATTTATAATGATCTCTTAATCAAAGAGTTGATCTCCTGATCTCTCCAAGGGTATCCTACCCTATTGTTTAACAAATTATCAAGAGTTTATGGAAAAACCTCTTAGAGAACAATCACTCAATATGTATAGACTATTAGAGCAAAATATAGATCTTCCTCTTCCTTCATTGTTGGTGTTATCTCACCCGCTATTGATGCTACCTCACCTATTGTCATGGTAGGATCTCTCCTTTGTTGCCAGGCACGTTTTTTCCTCAGCTGTTGCAAGTTGTTGGACCTTCTACTAGGCACCCTTTCCCCTCTTGCTACTGCAAGCTGTTGGACCTACTGTTATTACTGCTTGCAAGTGCTGCTATTGTTGTCCATTCGTGCTGCTATCATTGTTCGTACACATTGTCATTGTTGTCCATGTGCGTTGCTAATGCTGTCTGTGCGCACTGCCGCTGTTGCTGTCCACACGAGTTGCTAATGCAGTCCATACGGGCTGCCGCATCTATCTGCTACCATCATGTGTGATGTTAATATTGTTTGCACGCATTATTGCTACTGCTTGTTGTCCAGACACACTGTGCCTACTGTTCGTGCTTTTGCTATCTATACATGCTACACCTACTGTCCGAGTGCATTGTGCCTGTTGTTCACACATGTTGTGCTTGTTATCCATAGGAACTACTTTTGCTGTCTGCGCTCTCTGTACCCTTTATTTTCACTCTCTACACTTGTTGTCCGTACACGTGCCCACTATTTACACTATTGTTATTCATGCAGGCTATGCTTGTTATCCACGCTCTTTATGCCTTCTGTCCGCGTGCATTGTGCCAACTGTTTGTGTAGGCTATGCCCACTGTCCGTGCTCATTACGCCAGCTATCCGCACTCTCTGTGCCTACTGTTGGCATGCATCGTACCAGTTGTTTGCGCGTTCTATGTTTGTTGTACGCATGTGCTATGCACCCACTGTTTGCTCTAGCTACACATACTATTCACAATTACTGTCCTACTATTTGCATAAGTTGCTGTTGCTATTTGCATGAACTACAGCTGCTGTCCACACGTGCTGCTCTTGCAATAGGCTCGCACTATTGCTGTTATCTGTATGTGCTGTTATTGCTTTCTCCAACCACTACTACTCTCCTAGCATGCTACAATAGTTTTTCTCATGCCGCTGCTGCTCTCCTTGCGCACTGCAGCTATTTTCTTGTTCTGTTGTTGCTCTCCTTGCATGCTGTAGCATTTTTCTCATGTTGCTATTGCTTTCCTTGCACACTATAGTAGTTTTCTTGGGCTGTTGTTGCTCTCTTTGCACACTGCAGCCGTTTTCTTGCACTGCTGTTATTCTCTTCATGCGTTGTAGCTATTTTTTTATGCTGCTACTACTCTCCTTGCACGTTGCAGTAGATTCTCACATTGCTGTTGCTCTCCCTAGTGTTGTACTTTCTATAAATGGTTGTTGATTCTCGAACTTGTTGTTGCACGTTCTAATTTTTTGGTTGATGTCCAGACTTGTTGCTGCAAATTCTGATTTTTTGCTTGATTCTTGGACCTACTGCTGGTGCTGGTGTACCATTTGAGATGTGCAGGGACATGCCGTTGCCGTAGGTATACCCTCTTAGACGTGTAGGAACGTGTTGCTAGTGCTTGTGTACCCTCATGGACTTGTAGTGATGTCTATTACTACAAGTATACCCTCCTGAACATGTTGGGACATGTTGCTGGTGCTGCTATACCCTCTTGGACCTATTGTTGTTACAGGGAAGTCTCTTGGACGTGTCGCTGCTGCTGGGAAGCCTCCTGGATGTGCTATTGCTGTTAGGAAGTCTCCTAGACGTGCTACTAGTGTAGGGAAGCCTCTTAGACATGCTGCTGCTCTCTTCTTGGACAGTTGCTTTGCCTTCTTTCCTCGGTGGCTACTGCACTCTCTTTGGCTGGCTACCCCTTACTTAGTGGCTGCCTCTTCTTTGTTGTTTACCTCCCTTTTCCCTAGATTTGTCACTTATCTCTCTCTTTGGCCAGCTATCTCAATTTTCTGCAGCACACACACTTTTTGCAAGAAATATAAAGGTATTTATAGAGCCTTGAGATTAAGGTTACTTAATCATCAATGGTCATTGTTAATTCCTACATATTGCCTTACAATTAATGACCAGATTTGATTCCTAAAATTTAGGGTCAATGGTCAACATTGACATCCTAAAATTTAGGGTTAACAATCAATGGTCAATGGTCAATCTTAACCCCTAAAATTTAGGGTCACAATTAATGTTGACTCCTTAATGCCAAGGTTGACTTGTCATCACCAGTTTCTCCCAATGATCTCACTATATCTCAACAAAATTCATAATATCAAATCAACACATATAACCATGTGAGATGGTGTTGATAATAAATCCAACATTAGTCATCAAAGATAGGCTTAACAAATTTTTGTAATAAACATTAGGAGCTAGCAATTCTGTATGCACAAACCTATAAGGATTTTTATTGTGTTTTCCTAGTTTTTAGTTCAACTTTGATGCAATACTAATTCATTATGAATAGTTCATGTAAGATAACATGTGTTTGCATTGTGTATCCTTTAAGGCATGCCTCGACGAGGTTGGATAATCTTGCATCTAGTTTCAATGTGGAGATAATAATAAAAATTAGTCTCATAAACAAAAATCTCTCATTTTAGGGCAAAATAAAGGGTTAATTTTCTTAGCTTTAAGAACTTAGGGGTTTGATGGCTCAACCATGCTAAAACACCTTACTATTATAAGGCTCAATTCCCTATTACTCTTTAGGGGGGAGGTGTTTGCCTCTTTCACCTAATATGTTAGGCATCTTATGCTATAGCAAAAACATTAAGGTATGGGTGTAAGCACCATTGATGAAATTTTATTCTTAAATAAAGCATTTGTCATTCCATGCAAAACCTCTTGTACTTGGTGGTGCGAGTAGCGATTTCTTTAGTTGCTTCTACATGCTCCTTAGCTCAATGATCTTCTTAGGCATGTTGTACACTTGGTGCTCAATGTATGCAATTGTGCACAAAAGGTGATAAGGTCAAATGGGCTTATGGGCTCCATGCTCATGTGTTAAATTGTTAGCCCTTGATCCATTCTCTACTTATACCTAAGAGCCTCCAATCTGCCTTAAGGTGAAATATGAGGGTTCCTTTGTTGCATTCTTGATTTGGAAATCATTGTGATGCTTATGTTTATTCTCACCCTTCACCTCTTCAGGGGTGCGGGGGAGACCATGTACTATCATTTGTGTCCCTCCTTTATCTTTACCTATAAAGAGCTCTTATCCCTTGATAGCATGATTGTTATGCTCACTCTTGTCCTTGATCCCAACTTGTTGGTTAAAGTTATGTTAGGTGATCATTGTCATCATAAAGGAATACTACTTGGTTGATCCTACTAATAGTCATACACTTATTCAAAGATTAACCCATGTATGTGTTAGTATGAACTAATTTAAATCGTGAAATTATGAATGGCTAATTAAATCTGTTATAGTTTATTTGATGGTACTTGTCACTCGAATAATCGTAGTAATTCTAAAGTTAATATGTGCAATAAAATTTGACTTCTGGAAGCCATGCATATATTAGATAAAAGGTCGACATAGGCTTTGTCTGTTGCTCTAATGATTCATGATAAATCGATGGATCGCATAGCCAACATGCTACTAACATCATTCAAATTTTTGCTCTATTAACTTTTAATGGTAGGATAAAGGCCTACTATAGTGGTGACGAGTGACAAAGAATTATGGTTCGATTTCAAAGAGGGAGCCTAAGAAACAGCTATCACATCCAAGGAAGGTAGCAGACATGTAAATTACCCAATCTTCACACAAGGAGGTAATGATAATAAATAATAATATTGGGCTTTTATGGGTCTAGTAATTGGAATGAGTACAATCTATATCCCTTAATGAGGATTCATTAGAAGGAAAGTTTGATGCCAACATTTGTGGTAATTTTAGCTTAATTAGCATATATTTAATTTGTTTTTGTTAAAAAGCTTGTAGTTAGACCTTGGGATGAGTCAATCAATTGACCTTTGGCATGCATCGATTGCCTTATCCCTTGGGAATGGTGTGCGGTTAAGGTGTTGCATCTCTGCGATGAGAATCTAAATGACTCTTAGCAATCGAAATCTTGGCTCTTGCATTAATGAAGAATATAGCAAAATGTGATACTTGGTGTGAATTATAGAATCCTACAAATTGTCAAGTCTTTGAATGCAAGTTGCGCCTAAAGCCTTATGGCTGAGGGCACATTTACTTGGGTGTCACATAACATTGTCCACCCTACCTTTGAGTCCTTAGGGGTTAAAGAGTGCTTGAAATTGTCAGGAGGGAAAAAGATGGGGGTTGATCTTGCATCTTGGTTGAATATGAAATGGTGCAAGCTAGTTTACCGATCGTCTTGGGGCATGGATCGACATAGATTATAAAGGCGTCCAAAGCCTAGCCCTCAAAATGTTTGATGAGGCATTGCTTTCACAATTATGGACATAGTGCATGTTGTCATGACTTGCCTTAGCAACCATATACTCCTAGTGTTGACCTATGGGCTCCCCATTTGGCTCGTCTTGTAATGCAAACCAAGGAGTTTGACATATGTGCAAGTTAAAGGGCTAGTAAACCTGTAAGGTGCAAAGAGGTTGACATGGCAAGATCCCTTCGAGGGTTACACTGTTAATCAACCTTGATCTTTTGTGAAGGGTTTGAGTGAGTGCATGCTTGTTAGGACCTAAAAGATGATGAACTATGTCTGAGTAAGGCAAAGCCAAAGGAAACTCTAGTGAAGGCCCATAGTGATATTGATATGCAAATTGTTCGCTTGACTTTAGTATAAGGGTGTAAGATTAATTGGACTATTGAGTAGTTGGTTCCTATTAGAAATTAAACCAAATCCATAAATATTGATTGAAGCAGGATATTGATGACCTTTTAGCTCCCAAGATATCAACATTTCATCGACTTTCAAAACAATCATCAGTGTGGTGTTGTGCTTAAGAAGTCTTTTTACATTTTATCTATTTGTGTTTTGATGTCAATAAATGCTTTGTAATCTTCTTGAGTTGTGTGAGTCATTAGAGTTTAACCTTCAAAAATTTCTCCAACAAATTTGGTATCAAAGCACATGGTTCGTGATCATGGCCTTGACAAACACTTAGCTTCCTCTTCAATATCCTCGCCTTACTAAAGAAAAATATAGAAATTAGGCTATTAAAATGAAAGCCCTGCTTGGCGCCTATGACATATGGGATGTGGTTAATACTGGCTATCAAGAGCCAAAGAATGAAGCTACCTTGAGACAAAATTAAAAGAGTGCCTTGGAGAAAGTTCAAGTAAAAGATCAACATGCCTTGTCAATCATCTATCAAAGATTAGATGATTCAATGTTCAAAAAGGTGTCGAACTCTACTACATCGAAGGAAGTTTGGGAGATTCTTCACAATACTCACTAAGGAGTACAAAAAGTTCAGAAGATTCATCTTTAGACATTACGAGGTGAATTTAAGGTAAATTGTATGAAAGAATTTGAGTTGATTACTAATTATTTCTTAATAGTTTTAGTGATTGTGAACCAGATGAAAAGGAATGGTGAAGATGTTCTAGATGTTTGGTTCAAATTGTCGAGAAAATACTTCGTTCATTAGACAAAAAGTATGATCACATCGTCATTGCAATGAAAGAGTCCAAAGACTTAGACACCATGACAATCGATGAGCTTATGGGTTTGTTGCAAGCCCATGAAGAAAGACTTAGAAGAAACAAGCATGAGTCAGTGGAGGAAGTACTCCAAACTCAATTAACCATTTGAGATAGGAAAAAGCAAAGTTGAACTCCCATACAAATTGAAAGCACTGTGCAAAATCAAGGTCAAGGCTGAGCTCACTTCCAAGGAAGAGGTCGTGGATGAAATAAAGGAGATGTCGCTTAAAATAACAATCAATACTAGAATCAAAGAGATACTCATGGAAGAGGATCAAACTCGAGAGGGCAACAGTATGATAAATCTCAAATTCGATGTTATCATTGCAATAAACTTGGTCATTATGCTTTTAATTGTTGGCATAAAGAAAGTAACGAAACAGACAAAAAGGCGAACTTGGTGAATGATGTTAATGACATTCTTTTATTGGCATTCAAAGAAAATGAAGGTAATCTAAGTGATACACGGTATTTGGACATTGGTGCGAGTAACTACATGCATGGCCAAAAGGAGATGTTTGCCAAATTGGATAAGACAATCCAAGGAAAAGTGTCATTTAGTGATGATTCAAAAATTTTTGTTGAAGGCAAAGGTACAATTATGATTTAATTGAAGAATGGTGCACATTAGTTTATTACTAATGTTTATTATGTTCCAAAAATGTCGAGTAATATTTTGAGTTTATGACAACTTCTTAAGAAAGGTTATACTGTCCATATGAAAGATCTTAACCTTGTGCCAAGTGACCAAAATAATAAATTGATTGCACACGTGAAGATGTTGAAGAACAGGATGTTCATTCTAAACATAAAGAATGAAATGGCTTGTTACTTAAAGATGTGTGTTGATGATCCTTCGTGGCTATGGCATTTGAGGTTCAACCATCTTAATTTTGGTGGACTCAATATGCTCTCTCGCAAGAACATGGTTTATGGCTTGCCATATATCAATCATCCTAATCAATTATGTGAGGGATGTGTCAACAGGAAATGCTTAAGAAATAGCTTTCCACAGGAAGTAACTTATTGAGCGAATAAGCCATTAGAGTTGATTCATTCTAATGTGTGCAACCCAATAACTCCTCAGTCATATGATAATCATCGATATTTTGTTACCTTTATTGATGATTTTACTTGAAAGACTTGGGTGTATTTCTTGAAGGAAAAGTTGGAAGTGTTTGATACTTTTAAACAATTCAAGAAATTAGTCAAGAAGGAAAGTGGCTATTTCATCAAGATTACGAGAACTGATCAAGGAGGAGAATTTACTTCAGCCATATTCAACAAATTTTGTGAGCATTATAGCATTCAACCTTTTTTGACAACCTCATAATCTCCTTAACAAAATGGCGTGGCAAAATGAAAAAATTGAACCATTCTCGACATTGTCCAAAGCATGTTAAAGAGCAAGAATCTGCCCAAAGAACTTTGGGGTGAAGTTGTCATATGTGTGGTTTATCTACAAAATAGATGTCTCACTTATGGACTTGAAGGTGTGACTCCACAAAAAGCATGGATCTGGAGAACACTTGGTGTCTCACATTTGAGAATCTTTGGAAGCATCACATATGCTCATGTTCCTAATAAGAAATGATCGAAGCTAGAAAACAAGAGCCAAAAAGCTTATTTTCACTGGGTATGACTCCTCATCAAAAGCTTATCAATTGTTTGATCTTAACACCTTGAAGGTGTATATAAGTAGAGATGTCAAGTTTGATAAAGAAGACATATGAGAAGAAAGTTTGATAGATGAAACTCATGATAATTCTAGTCGAACGAAGTCAAAGGATCATGCTTCACCTTCAACTTTAATATCTTTGTTGAATCCATCATTGGCATCCTCTTCAAATGATATCGATGAACCTATTGTGTCAAAAACAAGGAGATTATCTAAGATTTATGAAGCCATTGATGAATTGCATCTTGTATGCCTTCTTGTTGATTGTGAGCCACTCAAGTATGGTGATGCTATCAAAGAAGAAAAATAGAGGAAAGCCATGAAAGAAGAAATTGAAGCCATTAAGAAGAATCGAACATGGGATCTTGCTGTTCTTCCAAAGAATAAGAAAGTAATTGGTGTGAAATAAGTATATAAGTAAAAGGCAAGGATCAATTATAATGAGATATTTGCTCCGATTATTCACATGTAAACAATTTGATTAATCATTTCCATTGCTGCACAAAATTTTTGGCAAATTGATCAAATGGACATCAAATCAGCTTTCTTAAATAGCATCCTTGATGAAGAGATTTATGTCGAACAACCCAAGGGGTTTGTTAGGAAAGGCCATGAAGACAAAGTACTAAAATTAAAGAAAGCTCTCTATAGGCTTAAACAAGCACCAAGAGCTTGGAATTCAAGAATTGATGCCTATTTTAAGGCAAAAGAGTTCTCTCAATACCCTTATGAACATGCCTTTTACTTGAATATAGGGGCAGTCTTGAAAAGAGCAAATTTGAGGATAAACTCAAGGGCACCAAAGGAGAAACTAGAGACATCAAATGTTTTAGGTGTTTGGGTAAAGGTCATGTAGTATCACAATGCCTTAATAAAAGGTCTATGATCCTTATGGAGGATAGTGAATATGGGAGTAGGAGTGAATCTAGTAATGAGGCTCATATACCACTATTAGTAAATGCTGGTGATGTTTATGAGGGAGCCCCAACAAATAAAGGGTATAATCGGCTATGGAATGGGTCTATTTATTTGTATCTTTGAGGTCAAAAATTGCAACTCCAATAATGACCTTGGATCCAATGAAATGGGTAGAGGCAATATTAGGGATAATGGCAATTTGACCAAAGATGCGTTTCTTACAAATACTATTTGCTTTTCCTTTCTATATGACTAGTTTGGATTGCCTTTTAACCATATAAAGAAAGTTTAAAAGCAATAATCAATTGCTTTTTTTCTTTATAAAGCTCTTATGAAAATATTTAAAGATAACATTACTTTTTTTTTTATTGTTTGTGTTTGGTTTAAAATTCTAGTTGTTGAAATTAAGATTTCAGTTATTACCACCTGATTAGTGACTATAACATTGCATTTTAATCTACCAAAATGTATTGTAGGTGTCTGGTTTAGGGGCATTCCAAATCATTCATTAGATTAACCTTAATAGAATTAGTGGTCAAATTTTTTTTTATTCATTCCATTAGTACATGCTCCTAACAAGTAGGAAAATGAATGGCGTAAGGTCAAATGCTAATGTTGGCTAAGGTGCATCTAATTGCGTAAGGTTAAATGTAGTGGCAAATGAGACATCCATGCTATTCGGGTTTTGAGGGATAATATACACATCGTATTATTTCTAACTTCATTTAAAAAGAAATACGAGATTAAGCAAAAGTTCAGCAGAAATGAGAAGTAGACCTTGTAATAGAAAATTATGGCTCAAGAGAATCTATTTTTCTCCTAATTACTTAACAAAATGCCAAAACTAACCCCAACGAAACAAAATACATTATAGCTTCCCATTTTATAACTTTTAATCTGTCAAATTTTCTTCAGATGGCACATCTTTATCACAAAATTTGATGCAAAAATGCAATGGCTATGTTGTCATAACAGAAAACAAATGCAAACATGAAAGATACCCTCTGCCTTAACTAGCAAAACCATACAAGCCAGATTAAATTAGCAAAAGACAGTCAACCATGTTAACATTAATAGCAATCAACAATAATTTAGCCTTGTTGAACAAAAATCTCTTTTGCTTGGCAATAAAGCACATGACAAATTTTATGCTACCTTGTTTTTCCTAAAATGTATACACAGAGCATACAAAATCATATATTTAGATGACTAATTTATGGAAGACTATGGATGAATATTTTATCATATATTGAATAGGAAAGTCAAAGGCTAGTCACACTTTTGTAGTTACATGTAAAAAATTACAGAGTAGTAAGCTAAAAACAAAGGGGGAGTTCTAAACTAGAATGTGGGTGCTAAGGGCAATAGTAGTAATTTATAATAATCACTGTTATTGTGCTCTTCTATGGGCTTGAATGAAGAAATCAACACATTTAAAAGTAATATGCCCGAAGATGACCAAAATAAGAGAGCTTACTCTGAACAAATTGTTCTTAAGAAATGCTAATCACTAAAATTTAGACTAACTTTTTAAACACTAACAAAAGTTTCACAAAAATTGAATGATAGTTACCATAAGCAACTAAATTAGATCGACTCTTTCAACACTATCATGGTCATTGGTTGTATGTTAATTTAATTACAATCTATGATTCATGGTTTTGAGATAGCCTATAAGACATTAAGAGGAATATTGACATTTTAAATGAAAAAGCCTACAGTGGAAGAAAGTGCGCTATTATGGAAGAAGACTAAGACCAAAGTATAATATTGGATGTAAAAGAAAACTACCAAAAAAAATACTTATAATAATTTCCATAGGTTCATTTTGCAAAAAAAATCATGCAAAATTTCATTAAAAAGCATAAACGTTTAATCGTGTCTTTAGCCATTTTCCACCAACACATGAATAGGTACTGCATGGAGAAAGTTGGAACTAAAAAGAGGCTTACATCTTCTTTATTTACATTGACAATGTCTAATAGTGATATGTCTTTGCAAATCTTCTATCTTTTCTTTTGCTTTGTTGCATAATAAGCCATAAACAAAACAATTGCATAAAGAATTTATACTGTAACTAATCACACTATAAAAAGCCCTAGAATTCTAGCATACACGATCTAGCATAAGACAAAAATGTTTTTGCTCTCATCCCTTATTTACATTGATAATTTCTAACATGCATGATCAAAGCTTCTATTGAGGTTAGACCATGTTGGAGGGGTTTAAAGGAATCATCAATTGAAATATAGATTTCACATAAATAAGAGATATTATAAGAAAACAGGAGAATAGTAAAATAAAAATAAAGAAGGGTTGAGAAAGAAAGAGAGATAATGAACAAGGTTTTGGGAACTGGTGGAAAGGAAAGAGAGAAACCAAAAAAAGAAAAAGGAAAAAAAACCAAGAGGAAGATTCCTCCTCATTTGAATCTTTTTCTGTCTTCTTCAAGGTACTTGTCAATGTTTGATCTATGTTTATTTTAAGGTAGCAAACTTGTGCTTTGTGTATTTGTGATCATTTTAAAGTAGGAGAGAGAGGAGAGAGAGAGAGAGAGAGAAAGTACAATGAAAACAACCATATAAGATCTTAAATCCATGACTAAAAAAGATGAAAAACAAGGATGCAAATCAAAGCCACATTAATGAGGACCATTTATAGGTCTCACACTAAGAGGGGGGTGAATCAGGATTTAACCTCTGTGGCTTATTAGTACTAATTATCCAATTTTTAACTTTCTCCTTTATGTGACTGTACAAATATAAATCAATACACAAGCACCCAAGCACACACGACAATTTTTACGTGGTTTACCCATAATGTGTGATAGGATCCCTCTTAAATCACAATTCACTCTTGATTTCAAGGGATATAATTTGGTTATGGAAGGATCACTCCTTAACCACTTATAATGATCCCCCCATCAAGGAGTTGATCTCTCAATCACTCTAAGGGTATCCCACCTTATTTTTCAACAAATTTATCAAGAGTTTATGGAGAAACCTTTCTTGAAGAATAATCGCTCAATGTGTACAGTCTACTAAAGTAGAATATGAATCTTCTCCTTCTTTTACTGTCGGTATTATCTCACCTACTACTGGTGCTGCCCACGTTGCTTCCCACATGTGCTATTAATACTGTTTGTACGTGTATGCACTACCTCATTTGTCCATTGCTATCTGTGTACGCTATTAATGTTGTCTATATGCGCTGCCATGTCTGTTTGCTATTGTCTGTGTGCACTGTTAATGCTGTTTGTACATGCTATTGCTGTTGTCCACGTGCTCTATGCCTGATCATTCTATCCACGCACGCTGTTTGTGCTCGCTGTGTGCCTGTTGTCCATGCATACTATGTGCCCGCTATTTACACTTGCTGTCCACCTGCACTGTGAGCCCACTGTCCTTGCTCATTGTGTGCCTGTTGTCCGCACTCTCTGTGCCTGTTGTATTTGCACGCTTTGCCCGCCATTTGTGCACTTTGTGCCTACTGTCCATGCATGTCGTGCACCTGCTATCCGCATGCTTTACGTTGGCTGTCCATATGCTTTGTGCCTACTGCTTGCACAAGCTATGCCTGCCGTCCACACAAGCTATACCTGCTGTCCACCACACACGCTGTTCTCATTGTCCACACAAGCTACACCTGTTGTCCGCATAAGTTGTGTCTACTGTTTGTGCTCCTGCTGTCCGTGGTCTTTGCACCTACTATCTGTACGCGTTGTGCATACTGTCCATGTGCATTGTGGCTGCTATCCACACACGCTATTCCTGCTATCTGAATGTGCTGCTCCTACTATTGGCTCACACCACTGCTACTGTTTGTTCACATTGCTGTTGCTTTCTCCAACCAATATTGCTCTCCCCATATGTTGCAGCTGTTTTCTTGTGCCGCTGCTGCTATCCTTGGGCATTTCAGTTGTTTTCTCTCACTGCTGCTAGTTTGCTAGTTGATTCCCGGTCCTGTTGCTGTAGATTCTATAGGTTTGCTGGTTGATTCCCAGGCCTACTACTACACGTTTTAATTTTTTGCTTGATTCCTAGGTGTGCTTCCGCTGCTTGGAAGCCTCTTGAGGTGCTGCTGGTGTTGGTATACCCTCCTGGATGTGCAGGGACGTGCTCCTACTATTGGTATACCCTCCTAAATTTTTAGGAATGTGCTGCTAGTACTAATATACCCTCCTAGACCTATAGGGATGTCTGTAGGTGCTGGTATACCCTCATGGACGTGCAAGTACTTGCTACTAGTGATAATATACCCTCTTGGATCTACAGGGATGTCTGCTATTGCTAGTATAACCTGCTGGACTTGCAGGGACATTTGCTGTTGCTAGTATACCCTATTAGATGTGTAGGGATGTGTTGTCGGTGCTAGTATACCCTCATGGACCTGCTGCTGCTATTGGGAAGTCTCCTGGACATATTGCTGTTGCTGGGAAGCCTCCTGGATGTGCTACTAGTGTAAGGAGGCCTCCTGGAGGTGTTGCTGCTCTCTTCTTGGCTGGCTACCTTGCCTTATTTCCTTAGTGGCTACTGCACTCTCCTTGGTTAGTTGCCCCTTGCTTTTTTTCTTCCTCTCTTTGGTCAACTATGTTACCTTCTTTCCTTAGTGGTTGCTACACTCTTTTTAGTTGGCTGCCTTGCCTTCATTCTTCCTCTTCTTGGTTGATTGCATCTTGCTTGGTGGTTGCCTCCATTTTGCCATTCACCTCTCTTTTTCCCTAGGTTTGCTGCTCACCTCTCTTTGGCTGGCACACTCAATTTTTTGTAGCACATACCCTTTTTGAAAGATGCATAGGGATATTTATAGAACCTTAAGATTAGGGCTACACAATCATCAACAATCATCGTTAATTCCCACACGTTACCCTAAAATTAACGGCTGAATTTGATTCCTAAAATTTAGGGTCAACGGTCAATGGTCAATAGTCAATCTTGACCACTAAAATTTAGGATCATGGTTAACGTTGACTTCTTAACACCAAGGTTGACTTGTCATTACCAGTTTCTCCCAATGACCTCACTACATTTTAATGACATTTATAATATCAAATCAACACATGTACTTATGTGATATGATGTTGATAATAAATCCAACTTTAGTCATTAAAGATGGACTTAACAATCTCCCATTTTGGATTTGTTGGCAACACATTAAATCCAACCATGCACAACATCCCCTGCACAAAGTCATTTGGCTCCCCCTAAAACATGCATCACTTGCTACTCCCTTTGTCTACTTCTCCCCCTTGACATGTTCTCCCCCTTTATCCATCAAGCTACTCCCCTTTTTTTATCAATACATACACTCTTTGGATTTATGCAAAATATCCCCCCTTTTGACAACAAATCCAAAAAAAAAGAAAAAAGAAAAAAGGGAAGGGGAGAGGGGTTAGAGAATACCTCATCCTTTAGAGTGTGATTGAATACTTAAGTTTAGCCTCTTTAATCCAAGATGTCCCAATCTTCCATGCCACAAAAAATTCTCATATTTAGTACTCATATAACATATATTTTTGCTTTTGGAAACTTGATATAAGTTTTTATTTGTTCTTTCACCTTAGTAAGAACAACACCATTTTTTAATCTCTTTACTGTACAACCACTCTTGTTAAAAGTAACTTCATGTCCATTATCACATAATTGACTAACATTGATAAGATTGTGTTTTATCCCTTCAACATAAATCCCTTTCTTTGATTTCAGCTTTTCTACACCAATTTTAGTAGCACTAATACCTTGAATCTTTAAGGCATCATCATTGCCAAATTTGACAGACTCTCCATCATATTTTGCTACTCATTTCAACATCTTGGAGTCTCCTATCATGTGTGAAGAGCAAAGACTATCTAGGATCCATGGTTTTTCTTTGTTGGAAGCTTTTAAGGCTACTTCCACAACCATAGACGTTTCTTTTTGTCTTCTTCTTCTTTGGCCAAATATGGGAGCATGTGTAGGTGTTCTCCTTTCTACTCTTTAACTGGGAAACAATGGTTGGTGTGTTGTCCTTTGCACTTCTTGACTGGGAAGAAATGTTAAGTAATCCTCAGCATTGTGTCCAACCCTTTCACATCTTCTACAAATCTCTCCCAACAAATTAAACCTATTTCTTAGTGGAATATGACTTCTTTCCACTTAAGACTGCCTCTTTTCTTGATAGAGTCTCTCCTTAGACTCTTGCCTCACATTCCTCTTCATTATAGGCCAAGTATTCTAACAAGCATTAGCCTTGTGCCTATACTTACCACAACTCACATTCCTTCTTTCTATCACTATTATTGTCTTTTCTTTATAAGTTTTCTCCTTTTCTTTCTGCCACTATTACTATCTATCCTCTACAGGTTTTCTTTGCTTGAAGATCTCTTCTTTATAGGTTCTCTCTTCCACATGTTCTCTTCTAAGTAGGTTCCCTCTTTTGTTGGTTCTTTCCTTTGTAGATTCTCTCTTATGCAGGTTTTTTCCATTGCAAGTACTCTTCTTTTCTTTTTGTTGCTACTATTGTCTCTCTTTCTTTATGTTGCTGTTATTATCTTTCCTTTGCAAGTTCTCTCCTTTGTAGGTCCCCTCTTCTGCATGTTCTCTTCTCTGCAAGTTTTCTCCTTTGCAAGTTCCCTCTTTTTTTTTGTTTTTTTTCTACTGCTACTATTGTCTCTCCTTCTTTCGACCACTATTTCTATTACTCCTTTGTAGGTTCTCTCTGTTAAGTCCATCTTTGATGGCTAATGTTAGATTTGTTGTCAACTGCATCTCATAGATTTGTTTAAAAAGTTCTCCGTCTCCAACCATAATTTTGTCCCTTTTATATGCTAACCCCCGAAAACCCTAACTGCTAAGACGAGCTTATTAAGGAAATTTGTCTAGTCCACTAAATAATAATAAAACCCATGAAAATAATCCATTAAGATGCTGAAATTAGTCCAACCACTACATACCATATAACCCATGAAAATAACTCATTTAAATGCCCAAACATGAGCTCCCAACTCCAACTTCCTTCCCAAGGCCATGGTTTTCATATTCCTTTGCAAATAACACATTTGCAAGCCTTGATGATGCCTTCATCATCCTTAACTCATGCCTAACAACTTCTTGTATGTAAATGTTGCACACAAGTTGTTAAGTGATTCCTTTACTTTCATTGGTGGTCAAAACCTTGCCCTTGTCATTAGTGGTCTAAGGTTTTGCAAAGTATCAACTCTCTTATTGATTTGAGCTGGTACAATATGGCCTCCATCACAATACCTTCTTTGTTTAAAGGAAGTTAATGGATTCAAAGCATTAAATGTGTAAAGACATGCTTATTGCCATGAATATATAATGTTTGGTGAAGAAAAAAAAAATGGTTAATTTCATAATGATTTTGAATGAACGAGTAGTTGCAACAATAGGAGAAACTTTGTTTGTAAAAAGTGATGTGATAGTTTAATCCATTAGAAATTGAACCATTTTTTATACCAATATGAAAAGTTAATCAAAGTTATTAACTACTTTGATTAATAAAATTTAATAGATTTAAAGTGCCAAAGTTATAACCATGCCCTTACAACTATGAATATAACGTATGGTTTAGACAGGAAGGTAAATCTCATTATTATTTTAAAAATGAGTTTTGATGAAAGAAGAAACCTTACTAGCACATAAAAAAGTGTTGGAATCATTCTATAGCAATTAAACCCTTTCAATACATGTCTAAAAGCTAATCAAAATCAATGACACCCTTGTTTGATGGTATTTAAAGGATTTAAAGTATTAAAGGTGTAGGGACATGCTAGTCACAATAAATATGATGTCTGGAGTAGACACAAATGCTAATTTCTTGATCATATTGTGTGATTAAGTCCTTACAATAAAAGTAGAACATTTATAAGCATGAACTTAAGTGAAACTAATTCATCTAGAATTGAATCATTCAATACCTATAAGAAAAAGAAATCAAGATTATTGACTTCTTTGCTTATTAGAATTCAATGTGTATAGAGTATTATAGGTACAAACACATGCTAGTTGCAAAGAATATGATGATTAGTGTTGATGCTAATGTTAATTTCATAATTATTTTGTGTGAATGTGTTCTTCCAATGAAATGAGAAACTTTATTATCTAAAAATGAAGTAATGGACACACTCTTCTAGAAATTAATTCTTCCATACACATAGAAAAGGTAATCATGATTGATGACTCCTTTATTTGTTGGAATTTAGAGCAGCAAACATGAAAGGATGTGCTTATAACCATGAATATAATGTTTGGTGCAAACAAAAGAAGGTTAATTTTATGATCATTTTGTATGAATGAGTGGTTGTAAAAATATAAGAAACTTTGTAGTTACGAAATGATATGACAATTTAATTCTTTTACAATTAATCCATTTAATCCTTATAAGAAAAGATAATTGAGGTTAATATTTCCTTTGCTTCATGGAATTCAACAAATATAAGGAGCAAGGTTTAAAGGATAACCTCTCACAATGAATATAATGTATAGTGTGAAAAAAAAATGTAAATCTCATTACTATTTTTTATGAATGAGTCCTTATAATGAAAGTAGAAATTTCTAATTAATTAAATCATATTCAAACGTCTAAATGCATAGTACTATTGATAGTACTTCAATTTTTATAGTTAAGTAATTAACTCTCACTCCTTACTCAACTCTTGAGGTGAATTGTACCAATATCTCTTATCCATCCAATTTTTGTTCAAGTATTCCTCCATAACCTTTATCTAAGGGGTCTCTTTCAACAATTTTAAAGGCATTAGGATAAGGAATAGATAAATATGGAATGGCTCTCATATTCCTTTTGATAGGCTAAATGGGTCAAGTTTGCTTATGTCTCCATTATAGTGGGTTCTTTTTTAAACATTCAAATAAAAGTTTAACATGATAAACTAAATTCGTATAGAATTCTAAGACATAATTAGGCTTCTTGAAAATTTTCTAGCTGCTACTTTTAATTTCATCTGAACATTTAGAAGCAAATTCATTTGCATGATCAATAAGAAATTTTCCATTATCAATGAACTGGCCTAAAAGTCAAAATTTTTAGCTAGAATAACCTAATTTTCTTTTCAAAAATGTCAAGACATGATTTTTTTTCATAATAGATAAAAAAAAGTTTTAATGCTCAAAATGTTATTTGATGGTGTTAAAGAATCCTAACACATTATTGATATAAACAATAGTAAATGCTAAATAAGCATTAAGATATCATTTATGATCTCTTGAAATTGAGGGAGTATTTTCAATCCAAATGGCATTATGTTCCACTCCTTATGCCTGAAAGGAATAGTGAATGCTATTTTTTATTTCACTTGCTCATTAATCTTATCTACCAATAACTAGATTTCATATCAAATTTTGAAAATAGTTTTACAACATAAAGCTTATATAACATGTTTCTTTTATTTGGAATGGAATATCTAACTCATCTTAAAACTTCATTTAAATGTTTATAATTAATAACAAGTCTTGGAACTCCTCATTTTAATTATGCAACATTTTCAACATAAAATGCTAACAACTCCATGGGCTTTTACTTTTTCTAATAAGCCCTTTGAATAATAAATCTTGAATTTCTTTTATGCAAATTTTTATATGTCTAGATCCCATAGCAATGGTGTAGGCTTTGGTTGGAATGTGACTTTCTGCAAAGGTTTGCTTATATGGTAAACTAACCATGTCTTTTTCTATTCCAAAATGCTACAGAAATTTCAGCATATATGCTTTATTGTAATTTTAGCTGAATATCTTGGATAGCTTTTTTAATAACAAGAGATTATAATTTTTCAATTAAGTATTTATAAGCAATTTCATCTGAGAGGGAATGTAAAAATTTTTCATTTCTTTTAATCCCTTTTTGAAGTAAATCCAATTCTCAATAAAGTAGAGGAGTGATAAATTTAAAGCTAATAAACTTTCCATCTGCTTTTATCAATATAGCTTCTTTAGATTTTTTTTAAAAAAATAGGATAAACTTTCCATCCCTTTATTTATACATTTCATATCAACTTCTAAGTTAATTAGAGTTATGGTAGAAAATATGTATTTTTTACCAACTACAACTTTATCTTCATATGCTATTTAAGAGAAATCACTTGATCAACCATATTGACATATTATTATCAAAATCATTTTCTTCCTTTAAGGAAGATTTTGGCATATCTAACTCCTTACCTAAGGTACTCAAGATATTTAACTTATGCACAATTATTGATTCAAGAGTAATAACTCTTCATAATTCTTCGAGTTCTTGATTAAGTTTTTTCACCTTAAACTAAAGTTCTTGAATTGAAGGTTCTTTGTTAAAGATTATCTTCCTTTTATCTTTTAAATAACTATATCAAGGCTATAACCTTGATTAGGTTGAACAATTTCTTGTCTTATTGGCTAACTTCTAAAGGCGTGCAAATAAGTTCCAAGTTACTACCTTTTATCATTTGGATTTAAAATTTTGCTAATAAGATCCAAAATCATTTCTTGTTATTTTGATAAGACTAGTAAGCCCTTACTTTTACATAAAACTTCATAATAATTAACTCTTCCATCAGTCTAAGCTTTCATCAAAATTGTCAAAGTTAGCTTTTGAGTTGTAATTAACCACATCTATCTCCTTATCTTCTCCATCCAAGTCTTTCAACAGGAAGATACGTATTTATGACCTTTTAAGGCCCTCATCAATAGACAATGCTTGCAACCTTTTATTACAAAATATTGATTGAAGAAGTGTTTAATTCGTCTACATTTATAACAAACAATTGAATTTTTACCTTTTCTTTTTTATTTTTTATTTTTTACACTCTCTCTTATCTTTTTTACTTTGGGTATATAACCTAACACTTTCTTTTTTTTTCTTCTTTACTTTTTATGAAAAGCATTTGGTGGCCTTTCTCTAAAAGGCACACTTTTGTTTTATCCTTTTGATAAAGATATCGATTAAATGGATAACTCATCCATTCACAAAAATCTTCCAAAGCTTTCTTACTCCAAGATTTTTCTTTTTCTAATTTTCTATGTAATTTTATGTTGTTACATATTTTTATACCTTTTACAACCACTTTGGCTGTCAACTCATCATAAGTATATTGATCATACTCAATGATCCTTTGGTGATAGGCTTTAAGCCTTGTTTTTACTCTTTTAACAAACAGGGTAGGTAACCTAGAAATAAATTTTTCCTTTTGAAAATTATTTTTACTATCTTCTTAAGTACAGACTTTTGAAAGGAAAATGTCCTTGTACCACTTAAGGTGGGTTAAATTGAGTCATCTTAAAGACTATTAAGCTAATTTGACTAAGTCAAGAAAGAAGGTTAATTATGTTCACCCTCCTGAATTGAATCCTTAGGTTAAACTAGAAAAAGGAGAAATAACAATATCATCTTATAAGGCAAAGATCTATAAGTTGGAATCTAATATTAGTGCTATTATACAACAAAATAACTATACCACCATAAGTCTCTAGTCAATGGGTAAGCAATTGATAAAATAGAGGCTAAGCTTGAAGAAGCTAGTTAAAATGGTTATTTTACCTATAATGCCTAAACCTTAAGTGATAAAGAACTTGCTAGGCAACCTGTCTTAAGAACTCTTGAATCAATTTTTTTATGCATGCCCCAAAAATTTAGGTCGATAAGATTAAAACCCTAAGGAAACTAAGTCCTCAAAGCCCCAATCTTAAGATACCATAAAGGTTGATCACTCCTTTGATAAGTTAAAACAATGTATTATTCCCAGAATACAAGAAAGCAGAGCAAAGCTTGCTGAAAAAAATACCTTAATTTTGTTCATTCCATTTTACATAGTTGTAACCTTATATAGGCATGTAAATATTACAATCCAATAGGAAAAAAGTGTTTCTTAACATACCTATATAGGAAAACCTTAATTATAGGTGATCCTTCTAATTAAGGAATATAAATCAACCTTGATTAGGAATTCTTAAAAGGACTACCACTAATGATATAAAGTCAAAGTAAAGACCTAATTAATGTATCAAGACTCAGCTGAACCTACAAACCTAAATAAACCCATAAAGTTAAGCCCTTTTCTACATGTAATTTGGCCTTAACTTAAAATCCAACAACCCAACACAAAATTAGGCCCATTAATACAACTTAGCATGCAATTGAGCCTTTCCTTAACTTGGACTTATATCATGAGCTCTATGTTTTGTTCTTCAAGTTTTAAGCCTTGTCCATCATCTTGCACATAAAGATAAGTGATTATCTTTGGTGTAACATTTAAAAATTTTAGAACAATCTTGGAATCTTCTAGAGCACCCTCTTTGTCATGCAACTCCACAATTAAGCCTTGTAAAGCCTCTTTTATCCTCTTTGTCCTTACCCTAATTAATGGACCACCGATTCCTTTCAAAGGATCTAGGGAATACGTGCTTTGTTGCACTTGAATAACACCTTATTCTCCATCATCAAGTTAAACCTGGGATAGAAAAATGAATTTTATTTAAACCCCTGTAGTCATAAAAAGTTGATTAGAAATTATCAAATGACAAGTTTGAAGTTATTGACAAAATTGTCAAAAGATTGAAAGGTATAAGACTAAAAGATAAAGGTGTTGCCATCATTAGTGATAACTAGGTTTGAACGAAAACTCAATTTGATACATAGATTAAGGATAATATTGAACCTCAATATGAATCTAATTAGTCTTGGTGAAATAGTAATGTTCAAGACCTTATCAAGTCAACAAAATGACTTTCAATAATGTCTCAAAAAAACCATACTATCTTAGATCAACTCTTGTTGATCTTTTGATAGAGGAATAAGGAGAGTGTACAATATAATAGGTTTAGTATAGTAGAATGGAATTTAGACAATATGTCTGAATAGAAGATTTATAATATTATTGCATTATATGATGATAGTTGCAACTACCACTAAATTCAAGGGTAATTATGATCCTCAAATTGTTAAGATGATTACAAATGGCTTCACTAGCTAGTTAAAGGTTTGGTGGAATTTTTATTTATTCTAAGAAACCAAAAATCAAATCCTTTTTACCATTAAGACAAAGGAAAAAAAATAAAATTATTTTATTGTATTAATACTTTGGTTTATACAATAACCAATTATTGTATTGATATTACTACATTGTTACTTGATAAAACATACAAGCAATTGATCAATTTAAGATGCCTTGATTTAGCCCACTTTAATTGGTACAGGGATATTTTATTTTCAAAAGTTTTTACTCAAAAAGATGGTTAAAATGATTTTTAGAAAGAAAACTTTATTTTTGGGTTGCCTACCCTATTTGTTGAAAGAATAAAAACAAGGTTTAAAGCCTATCACCAAAGGATCATCAAGTATGATTAATATATTTATGGAGAGTTGGTAACTGAAGTGGTTATAAAAGGCATAATGTCACATAGAAAATTGCAAAAAAAAAAAAAAAACACTTAATGTAAGAAAGCCTTGGAAGATGTCTATGAGTAGATAGGTTATTTATCCATTTAGTATCCTAATCAAAAGTATAAGAAAATAGCCTTTTAGAGGAGGGCCACCAAATGCTTTTTATGAAAAGTAGAGAAAAAAAGAATGTGTTGGATTATTTACCCAAAGTAAATGGAAAGAAAAATAGGTTTAAAGGCAATATCTGTAATAAATGCCAATGGATTGGATACTCGTCTAATCAATGCTTTATAGCTAAAAAGTTATAGATACTGTTTATTAATGCGGCCTTAAAAGGTCACTAAAGAATATCTTTCTATTGGATGACTTGAATAGAGAAGATATGCAATAGATGTGGTTAATTACCACTTAAAAGCTAACTTTGACATTTCTAATGAAAGGTTGGACTTTGATGGAAGAGCTAATTATTATAAAAATTATGCAAAAGCAAAGACTTATTAGTCTTGTCAAAAGAAGAAATGATTTTAATTTTATTAACAAACTTTTAGATCTAAATGATAGAAGATAGCAACTTTAAACTTATTTGCACTCATTTAGGAGTCAACTTGTAAGACAAGAAATTGCTAAACCTAATTAAGGCTATAACATTGATATAGTCATTCAAAGAATAAAAGGAAGGCAATCTCTTGATAAGGAACCTTTAATCCAATAGCTCAAGTTTGAGATGAAAGAACTCAAATAAGAATTGAAGGAATTAAAAAGAAGAGTTATTACTCTTAAATTAGTGATTGTGCATAATCTAGATATCTTGAGCACCTCGAGTATGGAGCTAGATATGTCAAAATCTTCTTTAAAGGAAGAAATTGATTTTGATAATCTTTAGTATGTCAATATGGTTAATCAAGTGATTTCTCATAAATGGCATATGAAAATAATAGTCATAGTTCATAAAGAATACATATTCTCTACCACAACTATAGTTGACTTAGGAGTTGATATGAACTATATAAATGAAAAGTTAATACCCATAAAGTATTCTGAAAAAACTACAAAGGTATTAAATACTACTAATAAAAGCAAGCTTGTTAGTTGTCTTTATCATAATGGGCTTCCTAGGGTGGGAACTTGGTAGACACAAAGGAAATGTGACATTTGACACCATTGGAGTCTATTGGGAATTGCAAGTAGTTAAGGGGCATTGTAATGCACGTGTATATATTTTAGAGTTACCACCAATCATTTTAGGCGTGATTAGAACACTATAAGTGACTCAATTTTCTTTACCAAGATTCTTTAGGATTTGGGAGCATGGTTACGTTTGGTGGAAGCCATAGCCAACCTAAATGTGCATCACAAGCAATGGTACTACAATTCACTTATTTTTACATCTATGCTCCTCCTGTTGGTACTTTATCTAATTTTTCTCTTCTCCTGTTGTTACAAAGGCACAATCATTAAATTTTTAGAGAATTTGGACATATGGTAAAAAAGAATGAGTTTGTTTTTTTTAGAATTTTTAAGCTATTTCAAATGCTTTTTATAGTAATCCTACACCTACACACCAAGATGTAAAAGGAAAACATTTTTGGATATTTCAAAAAGGGTTTTGATAAAGAGCACACTAGGCGACATGCCTTGAAAACCCTTGAATCAATTTATTATGCACACCTTAGAAAGCTAGGAAACAAATTGGGTTGATTAGATTAGAACCTTATGGAAACTAGTCCTAAAAGTCCTAATCTTAAGATGCTACAAAGGTTGATCAGTCCTTTAATAAGTCAAGACAATGTATTCTTCCAAGAACACAAGAAAACAAAGTAAAGCTTGTTGAAAAATACCTCAATCTTGTTGATTTCGCTTTATATAGTTGTAGTCTTTATATAGGCATTACAATCCTATAAGAAAAATGTGTTTCTTAATATGCCTATATAGGAAACTTAATTATAGGAGATCCCTCTAATTAAGGAATACAAATCTACTTTGATTACAAATCCTAAGAAATACAATTATGCCTTGATTAGTAATCCTTAAAAAGACTACAAGTAATGATAACTAGGCATAGTAAAAACCCTAACTAATGTATCAAGACTCAATTGAACCTACAAGTCCAAATAAACCCAAGAAGTTAAGCCTTTTCTACATGTAATTCAACCTTAACCAATAACCCAAAACAAAATCAGATACTTTAATACAACTTAGCATGCAAAACGAGCCTTTCCTTAGCTTGGACTTATATCATGGGTTCCAAGTTTTGATCTTTAAGTTCTAAGCCTTGTTCATCATCTTGCACATAAAGATAAGTGATTATCCTTGGTCTATCATTGGAAACTTTTAAAATAATGTTGGAATCTTCTAAAGCACCCTCTTTGTCATATAGCTCCATGATGAAGCCTTGTAAAGCCTCTTTCATCCTTTTTGTCCTTGCCCTAATCCTTGGACCACTGATTCCTTACAAAGGATCTTGGGAATACTTGCTTTGTTGTACTTGAATAACACCTTGTTCTCCATCATTCCTCTCATCCTTGAAAAGATTTGATGGAAGTCATTTTGTACTAGCTCAAATCAACAAGGGAGTTGATGCTTTGTTGTACTCACATTATACTCACTTGGCAAGTCAAGTTTATATACATTATTGTTGACTCTTGCCACCACTTGAAAAGGACCATCTCCTATTGGTTGCAACTTTGATTTCCTTTGCATAGGAAATCTATGCTTTAGCAAATGTACCCAAACCCAATCACCATTTTCAAAAGTGATATGCCTACGACCTTTGTTGGCTTATGTTTCATAATGTTTGGTTTTTCTCTCAATGCTAAGCCTAGTCTTCTCATGAAGTTGCCTAACCACTTTAGCCATCTATTTCCCATCTAAATTAACCCTATCCTGTATAGGCAATCATAATAAATCATAAGGAGATAATGGATTAAAACCATAAACAAGCTTGAAAGGAGAATAACCTATAGCATTATGAACAACATGATTATAGGCAAACTCCATAAAAGGCAAACATTCTTCCTAGGTTCTAGAGTTTTTACCAATAACAACATGCAACAATGTACCAAGAGTTCAATTTACCACCTCAGTTTGTCCATCAATTTATAGATGGCAAGTTGTAGAAAAAACAACTTCATTCCAAGCTTATCAAAAATTTTGCATCATGGTCTGACACAATACTCTTCGGCACTCTATGTAAGCAAACAATCTGTCTAAAAAATAAGTCTACAATGTGAGTGACATCATCTGTTTTGGTGCAAGCAAGGAAATGCGCCATCTTTGAAAACTTGTCAACTACAATAAGAATACAATCTCAGCCCTTCTTGGACCTATGTAACCCAAGAACAAAATCCATAGAAATGTTGGTCCAAGGTTCATAAGGAATTTCTAAAGGCATATACTTACCATAGGGCAACAACAAAAGTCTTTTGAATGAAAGTGTCCCATTAAACCACCCCTATAAACTTCTCTCACAAGTAATGCTCTCACAGACCCTTGAGGAATATAAAGTTTATTTACTCTAAACAAATACCCCTCATGTCTATAGAACTTACCAAAGGCAACTTTCTCACATGTAGCATATACATTACTAAAGTCAGCATCATTAGCATACAAATCAATAATGTGCTCAAACCTCAGCAACTTAACGCTCAAAGTGCTAATCAATGTGTACCTAGGTGACAATGCGTTAGCAACAACATTTTACTTGCTTGATTTGTATTGAATTACATAAGGAAAAGTTTTAATAAACTCAACCCATTTTGCATGTCTCCTATTCAACTTAACTTGCCCCTTCAAGTATTTTAAAGACTCATGATCAGTATGAATTACAAACTCCTTGGGTCAAAGGTAATGTTGCCAGGTTTCTAAAGTCCTAACAGGTGCATACATTTCTTTATCATAAGTTGGATAATTCAATGTTGCCCTATTCAACTTCTCATTAAAGAATGCAATAGGTCATTTCTCTTGCGTGAGAAGTTCCCCAATCCTAATGCTTGATGCATCACATTCAATTTCAAAGATCTTAGAAAATTCAGGCAAAGCAAGAAGTGGTGCATTACACAACTTAGACTTAAGCAAATCAAAGGCATTTTGTTGTTTCTTACTACATTTGAAACCCAGACTCTTTTTAATCACCTTAATCAATGGTGCAGTTATGGTACTAAAATCCTTAATGAGCCTCCTATAAAAGGTAGCCAAACCATGGAAACTCCTCACATCACTCACACTCTTAGGTGTAGGCCATTTATGAATGGCTTTAATCTTCTCTTTATCAACCACTATGCCATGAGTAGACAGAACATAACCCAAGAAAATGACATGATCCTTGTAAAAATTGCATATCTTTAAATTGGCATACAATTTCTCTTTCCTCAAAACATCAAGCACGCAATGCAAATGTTCAACATGCTCTTCTAAATTCCTATTGTATACTAATATGTCATCAAAATAAGCCATAACAAACTTTCTTAAGAAAGGTCTCAAAATAAGATTCATTAATCTTATAAAAGTACTAGGTGCATTAGTCAAACCAAAGGGCATAACTAACCATTCATACAAACTATGCTTGGTCTTGAATGTAGTTTTCTATTCATCTATTTCCCTCATCCTAATTTGATGATACCCACTCTTAAGGTCAATTTTAGAGAAGAAACAAGCACCATGTAATTCATCTAGCATATCATCAATCCTAGGTATAGGATGTTGATACTTAAATGTTATTTTGTTGATAGCTCTACAATCGACACACATCCTCCAAGATCCATCTTTCTTTAGCACAAGCAACACTGGCACTACACATGGAGTCATGCTCTCCCTTACATGTTTCTTCTTCATCAACTCATCAACTTGCCTTTGAAGCTCCTTTTTCTCCTCAAGATTACTTTTATACGCTAGCTTATTGGGAATGGGAGATCCAGGAATAATATCAATGTGATGTTCAATCCCTCTCCTTGGTGGTAAACCATATGGGATCTCCTTAGGGAATACATCATTCTAATCTTGCGATAAAGATGAAATACCAATAGGCAAAGATGAATCAAGGTCAGTGTTAGAGAAATAAGAATCCTTATAAAGGATCAAGATCATTTGTTGCCTAGGTTGGAAGGCAACCCTAACATCTGCTCCTTTTGTAAACACACTCGCTTGTTTTCTCTCATCTTTACTCTTGTGAACCTCATCACTCTTGTACTTAGCACTCTCAAATGCTTGCACCTTGTTTTTCTCTCCTTCACTTTCTTTTCTCTCGACTCTCTCTTTCTTTTTGCTCCTCCTCTTTTGCTTACTTTCACAAAGATACCAAATGATATGAACTCCAATTATATGTAAACGGAACCCAACACCAATGTTGTATAGTATCATTCTAACAAAGGATAAGGGATTTGGAGTTCTGACCCAATGATTATAGACAAAGAAGAACTATAAAATTCAGATGCCACTCCTAACAAAAACAACGTTGAAGAAAATAAGTCTATCAAACTAACACACTCATGTATGAAAGTTTAGAATCAGTTCTCAAAGAACTAGAGAAAATAGCTCATACACTCATGAAAAATGGGTCTTCATACACCTATTTTGGAGTCAATGGAACAAGTGTGAATGGTTTTCCATCCATGGTGAAAGAATAGTGGGTCTTGTAACCATCATGCAAAACTTTTCTATCAAATTGCCAAGGATGACCTAATAACAAATGCCCGACCTGTATAGGTACAACATCACAAAATAACTTATCCTTATATCTACCAATGAAAAATGGAACCACAACTTGTTTAGTCACTTTCACCACTCCATTGTCATTCAACAATTGCAAATTATATGGCCTAGGATATTTGGTTAATAATGTAATGGGGCAAGGATGAGCTGACGTATGGGGAAGCATGGGTGAGAGGCTTACCAATGGGAAGCACCGGACGTCGTGGGAGGCTCATTGGCAACACTCGGAGAACGGGGCAGCAAGGAGGGGTGTGACCACTCAGACATATCAATGTCTCCTCCTTCCACACGACCAGATTCCCTAATGCTCTTTAGGGAGGAAGTGCATGTCTCTCAAAGTTAGCCAAGGCTAACACTATGCCCCACATATTCGGCAACATCAGCAGGTTGGCGCACGGGCACAGGCTCGGGCCAGCACCAAACCGTGAACGGTTGCAGCCAGCACTCACATGGGAAAGTGATGAGGCAGATCATGGCTGAATTGGCTCTCCATGTGCTACCAAAATAGGAGATATGGGTGGTTATCTCCAGCAGAACGTGGGAGTGGCAATGAGGGCAGTTCTGCATGCATCTAGCAGCCTCATCCAAGCCAAATGTGTTGGCAAGATCTCCTTGAAGGAAGGAGAACGTGGGCGGTTGGAGCCAGCACGAACATGGGCAAGTGATGAGGCAGATCATGGCTGAATTGGCTCTCCATGTGCCACCAAAATAGGAGATATGGGTAGTTATCTCCAGCAGAACGTGGGAGTGGCAATGAGGGCAGTTCTGTATGCATCCAGCAGCCTCATCCAAAGCCAAAACGTGTTGGCAAGATCTCCTTGAAGGAAGGAGAACGTGGGTGGTTGCAAAAAATGGGGGGAAGCAGTCCCCTATGAGGTGTCAAGCTCTCCTTGAATGGAGAAGCCTGATCTAGTGAGTTAGTGGGGAAGTTATCCCAAAGTGGAGAGCCCCACTATGCATGATTGGCTTGGCAACCAACTCATGCATGTCCCTAGGTAGTTGGGGGTGTCAACTACCAACACTATAAATAGGTGTAATGTGTCCAGCCAAGGGATACAACAAAGGAAACACACAAACGTGTTGAGAGAACACTTGTGTGTGTGAGGTCTTGGCTTCCTTTGTATACTTTGTATAAAGTAATAAAGGTTGGGAAAGGTTTCCTGTAAACATTGGTGTGTTTTGTGGGAGATAATCGGCTGAGACTAAGTGAGACTTAGTGCCATCACAAGGTCCGAATTTTGGTTGAAATTTCTGGCCCTGTGACAACTGGTATCAGAGCAGCAAGGTGCGATCAATGGCGGGAGGATCGGGTCTTGAAGCTGTTAGAGAGCGGGTGTCAAGGATTGAGAAGGTTCTTGGTGAAATCCCTGAGGGGGAGACCCTTTCGATCTTGACACGGCTAGAAGAGCTGGAAAAAGCGGTATGTCTTTTGCAATCTATCTATGATGGCCTCAATTCTTCTTGGTTTTCTCGTTTTGGTGAGATGGAACAGGAAGTTTCTATCCTTAAGAAGGCCATCAGCGCCCAGCCAAGCGGGGTAGCAACCGATTCTGTCCGTCCTATGAAGGTGCCAGAACCGAAGGCCTTCGAAGGGGAGCGTGATGCCAAAGCGATTGAAAACTTCTTATGGGACATGGAGCAGTACTTCATGGCCGTTCGGGTGTCCCGATCAAGAGAAGGTGACTCTTACTAGCATGTATCTTGCAAAGGACGCCAAGTTGTGGTGGCAGACTAGGCTGGATGACGATGCAAGTTCGGGTCGGCCACGGATCGAAACATGGGAAAGTTTGAAGAAGGAGCTGAAGGATCAGTTCCTGCCTTGCAACACATCGTGGGTTGCAAGGGAGACACTAAAGAAACTGAAGCATAGTGGCACAGTGCGGGACTATGTTAAGGAGTTCAGTTCCCTAATGCTGGACATCCGAAACATGTCAGATGAAGACAAGCTCTTCAACTTTCTGTCCGGTCTTCAACCATGGGCCCAAATCGAGTTGAGAAGGCAAGGTGTCAAGGACTTGCCTACTGCCATTGCTGCAGCCGACGGGTTGGTTGATTTTAGAATCAACAAATCCTCCGAAGGGGATGCGGGAAGGCAGCAGCAGCCGCCCAAAGAGAAGGGGAAAAAGAAGAAGGATTGCAAAAGAAAGGACAACCAGCAAGATGGGAGCAAAAGAAAAGGCAAGGCTGGCCATCAAGAGCAAGGTAAAGCTCTAAAAATTCTGGTTGTTATATATGCAATGGCCCTCACCGTGCTAGGGAATGCCCGAAGAGGGAAAAGCTAAGTGCAGTGGTTGCTGAAGAGGGTGGCAAAAGCTTTGGGGGGGACGAAGCAGGACCCTCTCGAGTCAATCCTCTGCAGTTGGTGAATGCTGTCCAAGCAGAAACATCTCCACAACCTGGCCTAATGTATGTAAAGATTGGGCTGAACAATTGGGAGTTGATGGCAATGGCAGACACGGGTGCCACCCACAACTTTGTAGCCGAAAGAATGGTGGAGAAACTAGGGCTAAAGGTGTCCAAGAGTGGCAGTCGAATGAAGGTAGTAAACTCGGCAGCCCGTGATGTGCTTGGCGCAGCCCTTGGTGTGAAGGTAACCATTGGCAATTGGACCGGTAACCTTAATTTTACAATTGTGCCTTTGGATGATTTTGATGTCATATTGGGAGTGGAGTTTTTTATGCATGCCAAAGTTGCGTTATTGCCTCATTTGGATGGATTAATGATCATGCATGAGAACTGTCCTTGCTTTGTCACAAGCAAGATAACACCTCCATCGTACGATGGTGGGAAATCGGGTGGAATGCTTTCCGCAATGCAGGTAGAACATGGCTTGAAAAAGGGAGAAGCCACATACTTGGCTGCATTGATGGAAATGAAGGAGGGAATTGTCACGGAAGTACCCGATAGAGTTGCGGAATTGTTGGGTGACTTTGCGGATGTGATGCCTTTGGAGCTACCAAAGTGTTTCCCTCCTCGGCGGGCTACGGACCACAAGATTGATCTGTTTCTGGGTTCCAAAACTCCAGCTCAAGCGCCTTACCGCATGAGTCCGATGGAACTAGCTGAATTGAGGAAGCAATTGACGGAATTGCTGGATGCAGGCTTAATTCAGCCTTCGAAGGCGCCTTATGGTGCCCCGGTGTTGTTCCAAAAGAAGCATGATGGCTCCTTACGGATGTGTGTGGATTATAGGGCCTTGAATAAAGTCACGGTGAAGAACAAGTACCCTATTCCTTTGATAGCGGACTTGTTTGATCGGCTAGCCAAAGCCTCCTACTTCACATGTATGGGGAAGCATGGGTGAGAGGCTTACCAATGGGAAGCACCGGACGTCGTGGGAGGCTCATTGGCAACACTCGGAGAACGGGGCAGCAAGGAGGGGTGTGACCACTCAGACATATCAATGTCTCCTCCTGCCACACGACCAGATTCCCTAATGCTCTTTAGGGAGGAAGTGCATGTCTCTCAAAGTTAGCCAAGGCTAACACTATGCCCCACATATTCGGCAACATCAGCAGGTTGGCGCACGGGCACAGGCTCGGGCCAGCACCAAACCGTGAACGGTTGCAGCCAGCACTCACATGGGAAAGTGATGAGGCAGATCATGGCTGAATTGGCTCTCCATGTGCTACCAAAATAGGAGATATGGGTGGTTATCTCCAGCAGAACGTGGGAGTGGCAATGAGGGCAGTTCTGCATGCATCTAGCAGCCTCATCCAAGCCAAATGTGTTGGCAAGATCTCCTTGAAGGAAGGAGAACGTGGGCGGTTGGAGCCAGCACGAACATGGGCAAGTGATGAGGCAGATCATGGCTGAATTGGCTCTCCATGTGCCACCAAAATAGGAGATATGGGTAGTTATCTCCAGCAGAACGTGGGAATGGCAATGAGGGCAGTTCTGTATGCATCCAGCAGCCTCATCCAAGCCAAAACGTGTTGGCAAGATCTCCTTGAAGGAAGGAGAATGTGGGTGGTTGCAGAAAATGGGGGGAAGCAGTCCCCTATGAGGTGTCAAGCTCTCCTTGAATGGAGAAGCCTGATCTAGTGAGTTAGTGGGGAAGTTATCCCAAAGTGGAGAGCCCCACTATGCATGATTGGCTTGGCAACCAACTCATGCATGTCCCTAGGTAGTTGGGGGTGTCAACTACCAACACTATAAATAGGTGTAATGTGTCCAGCCAAGGGATACAACAAAGGGAACACACAAACGTGTTGAGAGAACACTTGTGTGTGTGAGGTCTTGGCTTCCTTTGTATACTTTGTATAAAGTAATAAAGGTTGGGAAAGGTTTCCTGTAAACATTGGTGTATTTTGTGGGAGATAATCGGCTGAGACTAAGTGAGACTTAGTGCCATCACAAGGTCCGAATTTTGGTTGAAATTTCTGGCCCTGTGACAACGTTTGTTAGTCCCTTAAGCATGTTGGCTTAAGCATGCAAGAAAATTGGTGACACCTTGCACCAATTCTTGCATAGAAGTTGAGTGCGGACATTCAACGTAAAGCAAGGTGGGTCAATGACATGTATGGGGAAGCATGGGTGAGAGGCTTACCAATGGGAAGCACCGGACATCGTGGGAGGCTCATTGGCAACACTCGGAGAACGGGGCAGCAAGGAGGGGTGTGACCACTCAGACATATCAATGTCTCCTCCTGCCACACGACCAGATTCCCTAATGCTCTTTAGGGAGGAAGTGCATGTCTCTCAAAGTTAGCCAAGGCTAACACTATGCCCCACATATTCGGCAACATCAGCAGGTTGGCGCACGGGCACAGGCTCGGGCCAGCACCAAACCGTGAACGGTTGCAGCCAGCACTCACATGGGAAAGTGATGAGGCAGATCATGGCTGATTGTTGGAGGAGCACGCCTCTCTTGTCTTCTCGGAGGCTCGTCACCTGCCTCCTCATGAAAGGGCCGTAGAAAACTCACATGAAAGGTTGGATGAACTTTCAGACGTTCTGGTAGTTGTAACCGATATGCAACTTTACCAACCTTCTTTGTTACCACAAACGGTCCATCGTATTTGGGGATCAAACCGCGATGCACTGTTTTACTGCTGATCTTCTTCCATATTTAGGGAGTCAATTTGAGCAACACTTTGTCTCCCACTTGGAACTCCAAGTCCCTCCTCCCCTTGTTGGCATACTTCTTCATGCGCTTTGCTGCCTTATTCAAGCTGTCTTGCGCTTCGTCCAACAGCTCTTGCTTCGACCTAGCATACCGGTAGGCAGCCGGACAGTTCCCTCCCGTTCCTGTCCTTGCAATTTCGTTAGGAGTAAGGGGCTGATGCCCCATAGCCAACTCAAAAGGACTCATACCTGTCGAAGATGATCGATGTAGGTTGTAACAGAATTGTGCTGAGTCCAACAACTCCAACCAATTTCTTTGACTGGCCGTCACATAGTGCCGAAGATATTCCTCTAACAGGCCATTGACCCGTTCCGTTTGGCCATCCGTTTGAGGATGATTGGCAGTGGAAAACTTCAATTCAGAACCCATCATGTTGAAAAGAGTTGTCCAGAATCTGCCGGTGAAGCGAGGATCTCGATCGCTCACTATATCTCTAGGCAACCCGAAGTATTTAACTACTTGTTTGTAAAACAATTCTGCGGCCAGCTCCGCTTGACATGAGGAAGGTGCAGGTATGAACACCGCATACTTGGAAAATCGATCAACCACCACCATTACGGATCCCATGCCCTCTACTTTTGGGAACCCACCAATGAAGTCCATCGAAACCGACACCCATGGTTTCTTTGGGACGGGCAGTGGTTGAAGTAGCCCCGCCTCTTTACGTCTTTCTATTTTGTCTTGTTGACAGACGATGCAAGTCTTGACGTATGCCTCCACATCGTCTTCCATCTTTGGCCATTGATAATTGCGGGACAACAGGGCTATCATCCTTTCCACACCTGGATGACCTGCCCATTGTGTGTCATGGCACTCCCGCAGGATCTCTCGTCGAAGGCCTGCACCTCTAGGAACATACAAACGGTTACCCTTAACATGTAATAACCCATCATCAAGCCAATATCGTCTTACCACACCCTCGTTCACTTGCTGCACAAGCTTTTGATATTCTGCATCATTCGGGATTTGTGCCTTTATTCTCTCTAACAGGTCACTTTGCACTCCCGTGAGGGCAGCAACCACATGTTGCACTTCACGACGACTCAAGGCATCAGCTACTTGATTGTGCCTCCCTGGCTTGTGTTCCCACACAAAGTCATATTCTGCTAGGAACTCTTGCCATCGGGCTTGTCTAGCAGACAACTTCTTTTGTGTTTGAAAGAATGTATTCGCCACATTGTCGGTGCGTACCACGAACTTGGTACCACGTCCGGTGCTTCCCATTGGTAAGCCTCTCACCCATGCTTCCCCATACATGTCATTGACCCACCTTGCTTTACGTTGAATGTCCGCACTCAACTTCTATGCAAGAATTGGTGCAAGGTGTCACCAATTTTCTTGCATGCTTAAGCCAACATGCTTAAGGGACTAACAAACCACCCCCACCAGTTGAAGCCAACGTCCTCGTTGGTAGGGTTGATAAGTAGTCCTGAACCTGCTTCTTGAACTGCCAGAGAGTTACGTCCCTTTCCCAGCTATTCTCACTATCCGGAGAATTTTTCCATTTCACTAGGTATTCAATTCGTCGATTCTTTTTGCTTTGCCCCAATACTCGACGGTCGAGGATTTGCTCCACTTCGCGCTGCAACTCGGTTCTGATTGTTGGAGGAGCACGCCTCTCTTGTCTTCTCGGAGGCTCGTCACCTACCTCCTCATGAAAGGGCCGTAGAAAACTCACATGAAAGGTTGGATGAACTTACTAATTATGTAATAATGTGGTGGGATTAGCAAATTACTACTAGAAGGAGGAATTTCAAAAGTCCAATAGAAACCTAGAATGAGTTAAAGACTAAGATGTGAAGGAGATTTGTTCCTAGTTCTTATTATAAGGATTTGTATAACAAGTTGCAAAGCCTTATGCAAGGTTCCAAGAGTGTGGAAGAGTACCATAAGGAGATGGAGATTGTTATAGTTAGAGAAAATGTAATGGAGGATAGCGAGGCGACCATGGATAAGTTATTTCAAGGGTTGAATAGAAGTATAGCTAATGTGGTAGAATTGCAACATTGTGTAGAGCTTGAGAACATGAAAGTTAAGAGGCAGCTTAAGGGCAGTAGTACTTCTAAATTAGAACTCAGGTTCATCTTTTTGGAAGCCAAATTAGGGGAAGAAGGAAGAGAAGATGACTCCTAACATTAAAATTGATACTCATAAACCTAAGACTAGTAAGGGCAGCCTTAAAAGGAGCAAATTTAAGGATAAACTTGAGGGCACCCAAGGAAACACTAGAGACATCAAGTGTTTTAGGAGTTTGGGTAGAGGTCATGTTGCATCTCAATGCCCTAATAAAAGGTCTATGATCCTTAGGGAGGATGGTCAATATGAGACTAGAAGTAAGTCTAGTGATGAGACTTATATGCTACCATTAATAAATACTAGTGATGTTGATGAGGGAATAGAATACCCAGACCATAGTGGGAAACATTTGGTGGTATGGAGAGCTTTTAGTGTACAAGTTAAGGAGAGAGATGATGTTGAGATGTAGAAGGAGAATATCTTTCATGATAGTTGTTTGGTGAAAGATAGAAATTGTAACTTGATCATAGATGGGGTAGTTGTACCAATGTTGCTAGCACAAAGTTAGTGAAGAAGTTGGGTCTACCCATAACCAAACATTCTAAGCCATATAACCTATAGTGGTTGAATGATAGTAGAGTGGTGAGTGGTTAAACAAGTTATGGTTCCATTTTCCATTAGTAGATATAAGGATGAGGTGTTTTATGATGTTTGTACCTATGCAAGTAGGACATTTGTTATCAGGTCATCCTTGTCAATTTGATAGAAGTGTTTGCATGATGGTTAGAGGAACTGTTACTCTTTCACTCTGGGAAATAAAGAATTTTTATCTACCAATGAACCGTTATGCAAACACATTAGTTCCATTGACTCCAAAATAGGTGTATAAAGACCAAGTGAGACTTTATGAAAGTGAGCAAAAGAGGAGGAGTGAAAAGAAAGAGAGAGTAGAGAGAAAAGAAAGTGAATGAGAGAAAAACTAGGTAAAAGCACTCAAGAGTGGTAAGTACAAGAGTGGTTAAGTTCAAAAGAGTAAAGATGAGAAAAAACAAGTGAGTCTATTTTCAAAAGGAGGAAATGTTAGGTTTACTTTCCAAGCTAGGCAACAAATGATCTTGATCCTTTACAAAGATTCTTATTTCTCTAACACTGATCTTAATCATCTTTGCCTAATGTTGTTTCATTCCCTATAGAGATCTCAGATGACTTACCACCAAGAAGAAGGATTGAACATCACATTGACCTTATTCCTAGAGCTCTCATTCCCAACAAGCCAGCATATAGCAATAATCCTAAGGAGGCAAAGAAGCTTCAAAGGCAAGTTGATAAGTTGATGAAAAAGGGAGAGTTTGAGCCCATGTGTAGTGCTAATGTTTTTTGTGTCAAAGATGGATCTTGGAAGATGTGTTTTGATTGCAGAGCTATTAACAAAATAATAGTTAAGTATTGACATTATATACCTAGATTTGTTGATATGCTTGATGAATTGTATAGTGCTTATTACTTCTCTAAAATTGGCCTTAAGAGTGGGTATCATCAAATTAAGATGAGGGAAGGTGATGAGTGGAAAACTACATTCAAGAATAAGTATAATTTGTATGAATGGTTAGTTATGTCTATTGGTTTAACTACCACACCTGGCACTTTTATGAGATTAATGAATCATGTTTTGAGACCTTTTTTAAGGAAAATTTGTTGTGGCTTATTTTGATGACATACTAGTATACAATAGGAATTTAAAAGAGCATGTTGAACATTTGCATTGTGTGCTTGATGTGTTGAGAAAAGAGAAATTTATGCCAATTTAAAGAAATGTGATTTTTGCAAAGATCATGTCATTTTCTTGGGTTATGTTGTGTCCACTCATGGCATAAAAGTTGGTAATGAGAAGATTAAGGCTATTCAAGAATGGCCTACACCTAAGACCGTGAGCAATGTGAGGAGTTTCCATGGTTTGGCTATCTTTTATAAGAGGTTTATTAAGGATTTTAATACCATAACTACACCATTGATTGAGGTGATTAAAAAGAGTATGGGTTTTAGGTGGGGTAAGGAACAACAAGGTGCCTTTGATTTGGTTTGCCTGATTTTTCTAAGATCTTTGAAATTGAATGTAACACATTTGGCATTAGGATTTAGGGAGTTCTCATGCAAGAGAAATGACCTATTGCATTATTTAGTGAGAAGTTAAGTGGGCAACATTGAATTACTTAACTTATGATAAAAAATGTATGCATTTGTTAAGACTTTAGAAACATGGTAGCATTACCTATGGCCTAAGGAGTTTGTAATTCATATTGATCATGAATCTTTAAAATGCTTAAAAGGGCAAGGTAAGTTGAATAGGAGAGATACCAAATGGGTTGAGCTTATTGAAACTTTTCCTTATGTAATTTAATATAAATTAGGTAAGGAAAATGTTGTTGCTAACATATTATCATATAGGTACACATTGATTAGCACTTCGATCATTAAGTTGTTAGGGTTTGAGCAAATTATTTATTTGTATGCTAATGATGCTGACTTTGGTAATGTATATATTGCATGTAAAAAAGCTGCTTTTGGTAAGTTCTATAAACATGAAGGGTATTTATTTAGAGTTGATAAGTTATGTATTCCTTAAGGGTCTATGAGAGCACTACTTGTGAGAGAAGCTTATGGGGTTGGTTTAATGGGACACTTTGGCATTCAAAAGACTTTTGATGTTTTAAATAAGCACTTGTAAGAGAAGCTTATGGGGGTGGTATGGGACACTTTAGCATTCAAAAGACTTTTGATGTTTTAAATGAGAATTTCTTTTAGCCATATATGAAAAGAGATGTTGAAAGAGTCTGTGCCAAGTACATTACCTGTAAATAAGCTAGGTCTAGAGTTTTGCCCCATGGTAAGTATATGCCCTTAGAAATTCCTTGTTAACCTTAAATTGACATTTCTATGGATTTTATTCTTGGATTACCTATTGAAGTTCCCGAATTCTCCCTCTGATCTACTAGTTTGTGATACTGAGAGGGGGGGATGAATTAGTATCACCTCAATTCACAATTTGCAGGTAAGTGAACAACTTCAACCTCTTTTTAAAAGCAAACTTTTTCTTAGATTCAACTAAGGTAGATCTATTGCTACCTACTAATCACAATAGTCCCTAAAGTCACATTTTAGACACCTTGCCTAATAGACAATACGGATATTCTTGTTTAGGTCTTCGTTAGGTTATGGGTTGACTGATACTTTAGTTGCATTCACAACTCAATTCAAAACACATAACATAAAGAAAATTGAGCACACACAAGATTTACGTGGTTCCATCAACGTGATGTACATCCACAGTCATAGGGACTCTCTCTTTACCGAGACTATCCACTATACTTGTAAACACAGGTTACAATGGATGTCTTTAATTCTCTACTCCTTTCACTATTGCAATTACTAAGCAAGTACAATAAAAAGAGTGTCACTTACTGTGTCTACCCTTCTTCTAGCTTGTCTTGCCTCTGTTGAATTGAAAGGCTACTGCACTGCCACTTTGAAGTTCACCGCAATGCTCTCTAACCTCTCTTGAAGAAATTTGGAAATACATTGAGTTCTTTATGTAATGAGAACTGTAATAAGAAGGAGATTTGTTCCTATCTATTATTATAGGGATTTGTATAACAAGTTGCAAAGCCTTACACAAGGCTCCAAGAGTGTGGAAGAGTACTATAAAGAGATGAAAATTGCTATGGTTAGGGCAAATGTAATGGATCATAAGGAGGCAACCATGACTAGGTTTGTTTAAGGGTTGAATAGAGGCATAGCTGATGTGGTAGAATTGTAACACTATGTAGAGCTTGAAGCCATGATACACATTGCCATGAAATTTAAGAGGCAACCTAAGGGAAGGAGCACTTCTAGATATAATCAGAACTTAGGTTCATCTTTTTGGAAGTCAAACTAGGGGAAGAAAGAAGAGAAGATGACTTCTATGTTTAAAACAAATTCATATAGACCCAAGACTAATGGGGGCAACCTTGAAAGGGGGCAAATTTGAAGAAAAACTTGAGGGAACCCAAGGAAAAACTAGAGATATCAAATGCTTTAGATGTCCGGGTAGGGGTCAAGTGGCTTCACAATGTCCTAACAAGAGAACCATGTACCTTAAGGAGAATGGTGACGATATGTCTGGCAGTGATGTTAGTGATGAAGGCCAAATGCCGCCACTAGAGGATGCTAGTGATGTTGATGAAGGGAGAGAGTATCCAAAGCATGATGGAAGGCTTTTAGTAGCAATGAAAGCCCTTAACGTGCAGGTTAAGAAGGAGGATGATGTTGAGATGTAGCAGAAAAATATTTTCCATACTCGATGTTTAGCTCAAGATAGACTCTGTTGCTTGATCATCAATGGAGGTAGTTGCACTAATATAGCAAGTATAGAGTTGGTGGAAAAATTGAACTTGCATACAACCATACATCCTAGGCCATATAATTTGCAATGTTGAATGACAATAGAGTGGTGAAAGTGACTAAACAAGTTATGGTTTCATTTTCCATTAGTAGATATAAGGACGAGTTGTTTTGTGATGTTGTACCTATGTAGGACCGGGCATTTGTTATTGGGTCATCCTTGGCAATTTGATAGAAAAGTTTTAAATGATGGTTACAAGAACTGTTATTCTTTCAACATGGATGGAAAACTATTCACACTTGTTTCATTGACTCCAAAATAGGTGTATGAAGACCAAGTGAGACTTTATGAAAGTGAGCAAAAGAGGAGGAGCAAAAAGAAACAGAGAGTTGAGAGAAAAGAAAGTGAAGGAGAGAAAAACAAGGTGAAAGCATTTGAGAGTGCAAGAGTGGTCAGGTTCACAATAGTGAAGATGAGTGAAAACAAGTGAGTGTGTTTGCAAAAGGAGCAGATGTTAGGGTTGCCTTCCAAGCTAGGCAACAAATGATCTTCATCCTTAACAAGGATTCTTATTTCTCTAACATTGACCTTGACTCATCTTTTCCTAATGTTGCTTCATATATAGGATTATAATAATGTATTCCCTATAGAGAGCCCAGATGGTTTACCACCAAGGAGAGGGATTGAACATCACATTGACTTATGCCTAGAGCCTAAGGAGACAAATGAGTTTCAGGGGCAAGTTGATGAGTTGATGAAGAAGGGACATGTAAGGGAGGGCATAAGTCCATGTGCAATGCCAGTGTTGCTTGTGCCAAAGAAAGATGTATCTTGAAGGATGTGTGTCTATTGTAGAGCTATCAACAAAATAACATTTAAGTATTGACATCCTATACCCAAACATCATAATGATATGCTAGATGAATTACTTGGTGCATGTTACTTCCTTCAAATTGACCTTGAAAGTGGGTATCATCAAATTAGGATAAAGGAAGGAGATGAATGGAAAATTGCATTCAAGACCAAGCATGGTATGTATGAATGGTTAGTTATGCCCTTTGGTTTGACAAATGCACCTATTACTTTTATGACATTAATGAATCATGTTTTGTCTCACGTCTCACCCTCTCCAGGTCTCACGTCTTCTCTGGTTCTGGTCACACCAGATCTCACGTCTCATCTGGTCTGACGTTTCACTGGTCTCATGTTTCACCTACTCCAGCTCTGGTCTGGTCTCACCCGTTCCAGGTCTAGGCTAGTCTCACCTGTTTCAAGTTACGTTGGTCTCATGCGTTTCACCCTTTTCTGGTCTCACCTGTTTCTGGTCTTCTGGTGTGTTTTGGTGTCACCCGTTTCCCTCTTTTCTGGTCTCACCTATTCCAGGTCTGGTCTGGTCTCACCCGTTTCAAGCTATGTTGGTCTCACACGTTTCACCCTTTTCTGGTCTCACCCATTTCTGGTCTTCCAGTGTGTTCTAGTGTCACCCGTTTCCCTCTTTTCTGGTCTCACCAAGTCCGGTCTAGTCTCACCGTTATGTTCTGTTTTTCACCATCGCACGTTACTGGTCTGCTCTCACCATTGAATGTTTCTGGTCTACTCGCACCATTGCACGTTTCTGGTCTGCTTTCATCGTCATACGTTTCTGGTCTACTCGCACCGTCGAATGTTTCTGGTTTGCTTTCACCATCAAACGTTTCTGGTCTACTCACACCATCACACATTTCTGGTTTGCTCTCCCTATTCCGGGTGGCTTTGATTGGCTCTCACGTTTCCAGGTCTGGTCTTGATCTGCTCTCATGTTTCCAGGTCTAGTCTTGATATGCTCTTACGTTTCTGGGTGGTTTGCTCTCATGTCTCCCCTTCTCAAGGTCTCATGTTTTCAGGTCTGGTCTGCTCTATCTTACGGCAGCTTCAGATTACTGTTCCATTCAAATTTCAGCATTATCCTCCTCAATTTATTTTTCTCAAGCAATGCTATGTCACACTAAGACTTAAGCAATGCTAAACTCCCTCTACAAGTTCACTCCAAGGAGATGACTTTGTAAGGTTATTTGACATGCTAGTCTTATCCTGTAATTCTTGAAATATGAGCCACTTTTGCTTGCACACTTAAATCTAGTTGACAACAATTACAACCTATACAAGGTTGTGGGAACAACAATCTCCCCCTTTGTAGTTATTGGCAACACTCACAACAAAAACTGTTAAGTAGCAGTCCTTCATAATCTTCTTAGAGTAACAATCCAGAAGCAGATGGATTATAACTCCCCCTTCCTTAACAGTTGCCCCTACACTGTTGCTTCTCTTCCCCTTTGTCAACTAATTACAAATTTGAAAAACCCACAAAGTAAAGATGAAGGTTTACTTCAACTTCAAGATTGAGGAGGCATTTGCACAGACAGAGTCATTTTGTACTTTTCAAACAACCCTGTGGACAAAGGTTTAGTTAGAATATCTGAGATTTGATCTTTAATGCCAACATACTCCAACTGAATCATGGACTCTTCCACTTGATCTTTGATAAAGTGATACTGGATGTCAATATGCTTGCTCCTTGAATGTTGAACTGGATTCTTGTTGAGATCAATTGCACTTTGATTATCATGAATTACACTCATTGGCAACTTCACTCCAACACCCAAATTTGCCAATTCTCTTTGCATCCATATTAGCTATGCTCAAAGCCACACTATTTTGCTTTTTACTTAACCATGCAACACACTTTGAACCCAAGTAGAAGCTGCAACCACTAGTTGATTTTTTGTCATCTGTATTTCTTGCCCAGTATGCATCAGTGTATGCTCGTAGTTTTATAGAATCCATGGCAGGATACCACAAACCCATTTCTAGAGTCCCTTTGAGGTATCTTAGGATTCTTTTCACTGCCAACATATGAGATTCCTTAGGATTAGCTTGGAATCTACTGGCGATGCACACAGCTTGCATGAGATTAGGCCTTGATGTTGTAAGGTATAGAAGGCTCCCTATCATCTTCCTATATTTTGTGGGGCTTGTACTCCTTCCTTCTTGATCTTTTGTTAACTTGTAGTCCATTGTCATAGGAGTATTGATAGGTCTGCTATCCTCCATGCGAAACATTTTCAGCATCTTTTTGGCATATTTTGTTTGAGAAATAAAAATACCTTCTTCACACTATTTTATCTATAATCCAAGAAAGTAAGTCATTTCTCCAATCAATGACATCTCAAATTCCTCACTCATGTTTTGTGCAAATTCTTAGCATAGCTCAAAGTGATCCCTTCTAAAGATGATGTCATTTATATATATTATGGTTATTAGTTTGCCTTTCTCTGAGTTAAACACATATAGGTTATTATCCACTGTTCCTCTTCTAAAGTTCAACCTTCTCAAATATGAGTCCAGCCTGCTGTACCATGCTCTTGGGGCTTGTTTAAGGCCATATAAGGCTTTCTTCAGCTTACACATGTGTGTCTCATCCTCACTGATTTGTACTCCATCGGGTTGTTCAATATACACTTCTTCTTTCAAAAGCCTATTTAGAAAGGCTAATTTGACATCCATCTAGTAAACTTTATATCTCTTATGTACTACCAAAGCTAAGAACATTTTGATAGTTTCCCTCCTTTCTACTGGTGCAAAAGTTTCATTAACATCTACCCTTATTTGAGTGTAGCCTTTGCAAACCAGCCTAGCCTTGTTCCTCACCACCTTGCCATCTTCATTGTATTTATTTCTAAACACCCATTTTGTTCCTATGACATTCTTGTTAGTGGGTCTTGGAACCAGCTCCCATGTATCATTCTTCTTGATTTAATCCAACTCCTCATTGATAGCTTTGACCCAGGCTTTGTCTTATGCAGCCTCTTCAACAAATTTAGGTTCAACTTGTGAGAGTAAATTAGTAGGTCCCATAATTCTTCTTCTTATTGTAACTCTTGATGATGGGTCACCTATGATCTGATTTCCTTGATGAGCACTGGTCCATGTTTTCTTTGTCTTTCTCTCTTGCACAGTATTAGTTGCAAGAGAATCTCTTTCTTCATCTTCAGACTCACTCTTCTCTGAGTCTAAACTTACTTCTTTTCCCTCTTCTTCATGTTTGTCTGATTCTTTATCTATCTTGAAGTCATCTTCTTCACTGTCCTCAACTTCTCCATTATGCATTGTTTTCCAGTTTTCATCTATTCTCACATCACTAGAAGTGACCACTTTTCCCAGTTTATGCAGAAAGACTCTGTAACCTTTTGTCTTTGCTAAGTATCCCATAAAGATGCCTTTATCTAACCTAGCATGAATTTTTCCCATGTTTTACTTCTTGTTCTTCACAAAACATAGGCTACCAAAGATTCTAAGATACTTGGCTATTGTCTTCTTCCCACTTTATAGCTCATATGGAGTCTTATTAGTATTAAGCCTTATTAAAACTCTATTCAATTGGTGCATGGCTGTAAATGTTGCTTCTGTCCCAAATCTTGTGTGAATCTTGGATTCCAGTCATAGAGTTCTTGCCATTTCAACCGTAGCTCTATTTTTCCTCTCTACCACCTCATTCTATTGAGGTGTTCTTGTTGCTGCCATTTGATGGTAAATATCATGCTTCTCAGGGTAATCTTCAAAAGCTTTATTTGTAAATTCAGTGCCTTGATCTAACTCAATACTTTGATCTTCTTTCCACTCTTATTTTTAGCCAATCTTCTATATCTCTTAAAGCATTTCAAAACTTATGACTTATGTTTGTGGTGCATGATGCAGGTCCTTTTGGAATAATCATCAATAAACAAGATGAAGTATCTTTCACCATTCAACCCTTTTGTTCTCATCAACCCACACAAATCAGTATGTACAATGTCAAGCACTACTTCAGAATTGAACTCTTTGGTCTTATACTACTTTCTGACATGTTTTCATTTATAGCATGCTAAGCAAACATACTTCCTCTCTCTCTTGAGGTCTGGAATGTCTCTGATTGTATGAGTAGTGGTCAGCTTCTTTATGTTCTTCTATATTAAGTGTCCCAGCCTCCTATGCCAGAGTTGATTTTCTTCTTTTTTTTGTAAGTAAACAACTGTGTATCTAGTCCTCATCAATCATATATAAATTTCTAGCTGTTCTCTTCCTGGTTGTAATAGTATTGCCTACTTTACTCTTTACTTGGCAACCTATTTTTGTGAATATCACTTTATGGTCTTCATTGCATAGTTGGTTGACAAATGTTAGATTATATCTGAGTCCTTCAACATGTAGACATCTTTCAGCTTTCCTTTTCCAATATTTACTGACCCTTGACCACTAATGTTGAGTGAATCATCATTGCCAAACATGACTCTGCCTTCTCTTGACTTGTTCAACTTTGATAATTTACTTTTGTCTCCTGTCATGTGTGAAGTGCATCCACTATCAAGGATCCACTACTTATCCTTGTATTCAGCCTTTAGTGCAATTTTAGCTATATTAGCCACCTCCTTTTTAGCTTTATATTTCTTTTTTTGAACTGGCTTGATGATAGCTTTCTACTTTTTCTCAACTTTGACTATACCAATTGCTTTCACTATGCCATTGAGTGCCTTCTCTTGCTCAGGGAGAAGTGTCATGCATCTCTTGGCATTATGGCCATCCTGCCCACACCTTTCACACTGTTCCAAGTCTGCCAATATAGCAAACGTGTTCTTTGAAACCACTGGTTTGGGCTTCCACTGACACTCCTTGTTAGTATGTCTTTGCTTTTTATAGTATGTGCAAGAACTCATGATAGGTATTCTCCTTTGAATTTTGTATTGTCTCCCTATGTATGTAGCATCGTATCTTCTCAAGTTGGAAACATATACTAGCCTTCTCCACTAGCATTTACTTGCCTTATGACACCAAACTTCATAATAAAGACAGTAACCTTGAAACTGCCTTTTCTTGGGTCTAATCATAGTTTGTTTTCTTTTGTTCATTACTTGTTGTGTAGGCAAGGTTGCTAGCTTCTTATCCTTCTTCTATTTAGCCATTGCCCTTGGCTAGCTGACTTTTTTTCTTTAATTTTGTTTGCAACCCAAGGTTGCTTCTTCAAATCTTCTTTATTTTCAGCCTTCACTGTTCCTGGCTGATTAGTCTTTTCTTTCTAAGACGTAGCAGCTATGGGTTACTACTCTTTAACCACATACATCATTTTTGGCCCTAGCTTTGGTTTGATAATTGTCTTCTCTTCTTCAGTTATCTTCTCCTAAGTCACAGCCTTCTCTTTCAACTTCTATGGCAAAGTCTCATTCTCTTTAGGCAGTGCAACCTCAAATTGCTACACTTTTTCTTCATTCTTCTTTTCTCTTGCAGAGCCTGTTTCTCTTACCACTTCAAACTTTTGCAAGTTCTCCTCACTCTTTTTGAGTTGTTACTAAAGTCTTAGCAACTCTATCTCCACTTCTTCAATTGTTGAAGTCCTTGAGTCAAGTTCTATAGTAAGGTCTTCACATATTTTGATCTGTTCTTCAAATCTTCTCTTCAAGTCAATATGTTAAGCCCTTATTTCATCTTTTTGACTTTTTGCTTCCTCAATTTTTGCTTCAACTTGTTTTATATAGGCCTCTAACCTTCTTATGGTTCCGCTCCTTCTAATTATCTCCTTTGAAGTTGCTTCTAACTTAGCTTATAGATTTGGTTCTTCTTTACTCATTATCACCATCCTCATCTTCATCATTAAGTTTCACTATGCACTGAAAAGCAAAGTGTCCATTCTACCCATAACAATAACATCTCAAGGACAACTGTCCTTTTCCCTTTTTAGACCCCTTTTTGAGTTTCCTTGTGAATTAAGCCAACACTTCACCTTCACTTTCTTCTTGATCATCATCATCCTCCTCACTAGATGATCTTCCTCTTCTCTTATCTTCAAGTGTCTCATAGATTTGAAAGCTACCTCCTTTAATAGCTTTTAGTTGACTTTATTCTCATCTCATATCCAATGAGATTGCACTGAAGATCATGTAGAGACATAAAATTGATATCTTTACTCTCCTCTATGGCTACCACCTTTGAGGCAAACCTCTAAGGCAAAATTCTCAGAATTTTTTTCACAATAGATAAGTCCTTCTTGTTCTTCCCATGACTTTTAAGATCATTTACAGCATTAATAACCCTAGTGAAGAGCTCTTGGACTATCTCAGTTTTCTACATTCTGAGAGATTCATATCTCTCCTTAAAAACTTGAAACTTGGCCTCCTTCATTCTGCCATCACCTTCATAGACTTTTTGCAGTCTGTCCCATATCTCCTTAGCAGATTTGCAGTCCATAACTTCAGCATATTCAGCATCTATCAATGCTGAAATGATGACGTTTGAGGCCTTCCCATTTATCTCAAACTACCTTAATTCCTCTGGAGTTAGGTCTTTACCTTCTTCTAGGGGTACAAAACCTTCCTATACTGATTTCACTATGTTCATGCCCATGGTTGCAAATACCACCTGTATTCTCACTCTCCACATATGGTAGTTGGTTTCATTGAAGATTGGAACCTTCTTGCTATAAGTAGTGCTGGTGCTGGTACTGACATCCATTTCTCAGTATGCTGAATAAGTTAAAACTTTTGAAACCCTTCAAACTAGTACACCAAGCTGTCAAGCTTCAAACTGGTGAACCTATGCTCTGATACCAATTGAAGTTCCCAACTTTACCCTAGGATCTACTAGTCTGTGATACTGAGAGGGGAGGTGAATCAGTATCACACCTCTTAAAAAAACACTATGATAATTTAAGCCAAAAACGAACTCTTTCCTAGATTTAACTAAGGTAGATCTATTGTTACCTACTGATCATAGTAGTCCCCAAACTTACCTTTCAAACACCTTGCCTATTAGATGAATTAGTTGTTCTTGAATAGGTCTTCTTTTAGGTTATTAGTTTGATGATTCTTTAGTTGTGTTCACAACTCAATTCAAAACACATAATGTAAATTCAAAGGACATGAGAGATTTACGTGGTTCCGTCAATGTGATGTACTCCACAGTGGTAGGGATTCTTCCTCTATCGAGACAATCCACTATATTTGAGAACACCAGTGTGGTCTCTTATGATTACAATGAATGTCTTAATCTTCTGCTCCTTTCATTATTGCAAATACAAAGCAATCACAATACAAAGAGTGTCACTTACTATGTCTACCCTTCTTCTAGCTTGTGTTGCCTCTATTTGATTTGAATAGGCTGCTTCACTACCACTTGCAAGATCACCAAAACACTCTCTAACCTCTCTTGAAAAAATCTGAAAATACGTTGAGTTCTCTCAAATGCTTCATTAAATTTCTTCTCTAGGTTGTCTCACCCAACTCCTGGTCTCACATCTCACTTGGTCTGGTCTCATGTCTCACCCTCTCCAGGTCTCATGTCTTCTCTGGTTCTGGTCACACCAGATCTCACGTCTCACCTGGTCTGACATTTCACTGGTCTCACGTTTCACCTACTCCAGGTCTGGTCTGGTCTCACCCGTTTCAAGCTACGCTGGTCTCACATGTTTCACCCTCTTCTAGGCTCACCCATTTCTGGTCTTCCTGTGTGTTCTTGTGTCACCCATTTCCCTCTTTTCTGGTCTCACCCGTTTCAAGCTATGTTGGTCTCACATGTTTCACCCTTTTCTAGTCTCACCCATTTCTGGTCTTCTGGTGTCACCCATTTCCCTCTTTTCTGGTCTCACCAATTCTAATTTGGTCTCACCCGGTCTCACCATTCTGTTCTGTTTTTCACCATCACACTTTTCTGGTCTGCTTTCACCGTCGAACTTTTCTAGTCTACTCACACCGTTGCACATTTCTGGTCTGCTTTCACCTTCGAATATTTCTAGTCTACTCACACTGTCGCACATTTCTGGTCTGCTTTCACCATCGAGTGTTTCTAGTCTGCTCTCCCTATTTTCCAGGTGGCTTTGATCTGCTCTCACGCTTCCAGGTCTGGTCTTGATCTGCTCTCACATTTCCAGGTGGTTTGCTCTGACGTCTCCTTCTCCAGGTCTCACGTTTTCAGGTCTGGTCTACTCTATCTTATGGTGGCTTCATATTACTATTCCATTCAAAATTCAGCATTATCCTCCTTCTTAATTTATTTTTCTCAAGCAAGGCTATGTCACACTAAGACTTAAGCAATGCTAAACTCCCTCTACAAGTTCACTCCAAGGAGATCACTTTATGAGGTTATTTGACATGCTAGTCTTATCCTGTAATTTTTTAGATATGTGCTACTTCTGCTTGCACACTTAAATCTAATTGACAACAATTACAACCCATACAAGGCTGTGGGAACAACAACACTTTGGCATTCAAAAGACATTTGATATTTTAAATGAATATTTCTTTTAGCCACATGTGAAAAGGGATGTTGAAAAAGTCTATGCCAAGTGTATTACTTGTAGACAAACTAAGTTTAGGGCTTTGCCCCATGGTAAGTATACACCCTTAGAAATTCCTTGTGAACCTTGGACCAACATTTCTATGGATTTTATTCTTGGGTTACCTAGGTCAAAGAAGGGTCAAGATTGTATTGTTGTTGTAGTAAATAGGTTTTTAAAGATGGCACATTTCATTGCTTGCACCAAAATAGATGATGCCACACACATTATTGCAAACTTATTTTTTAAAGAGATTGTTTGCCTACATGGAGTGCTGAAGATTATTGTGTCAGACCATGATGCAAAATTTTTGATCCATTTTTTGAAGACATTATGGGGTAAGCTTGGAACAAAGTTGTTGTTTTCTATAACTTTCCATCCATAAACTAATGGATAAGCTAAGGTAGTAAATCAAACTCTTGGTACGCTGTTGTGTGCTATTATTGGTAAGAACTCTAGAACCTGGGAAGAATGTTTGCCTTTTGTGGGGCTTGCCTATAATCATGTTGTTTATAATGCTATTGGTTATTCTCCGTTAGAGCTTGTTTATGGTTTTAATCCATTATCTCCATTGGATTTAGTACCATTGCCTATAAAGGATAAGGTTAATTTAGATAGGAAAAAGAAGGGTGAAGTGGTTTGGCAACTTTATGAGAAAGCTAGGCTTAACATTGAGAGAAAAACAAAACATTATGAAACATAAGCAACAAAGGTTGTAGGCATATCACTTTTGAACCTAATGATTGGGTTTAGGTACATTTGCAAAAGGTAGATTTCCTATGCAAAGGAAATCAAAGTTGCAATCAAGGGGAGATGGTCCTTTTCAAATGGTGGCAAGAGTCAACGATAATGCATATAAACTTGACTTGCTAGATGAGTATAATGTGAGTGCAACATTTACTGTTTATGACCTTTCTCCTTTTCTCTTTGATGATGCAGGTGCTAATTTAAGGACAAATCATTTTAAGGTGAGCGGGAATGATGGAAGCCATATTGTACTAGCTCAAATCAACAAGAGAGTGGATGCTTTGTAAAACCTTTGAGGACCAATGATAAGGGCAAGGTCAAAAAAACATAAAGGAAGCTCTTAACAACTTGTTGTGTGACATATACTATCAGGAAGTTGCTAGGTTTGAGTTAAGGATGATGGAGGCTTCACCAGGGTTGCAAATGTGTCATCTATGGAGGAATTTGAGAACTATGACCTTGGAATGGAAGTTGGATTTGGGAGCCTATGTTTGGGCATTTAAATGGATAATTTTCATGCATTATATTGTTATGTAGCGGGTTGAACGAATTTCAACATCTTAATGGGTTATTTTCATAGGTTTTATTATTATTTAGTGGGTTGGACAAATTTTCTTAATAAGCCCATCTTATCATCTAGGGTTTTTAGGGGGGGGTTAACATATAAAAAGGGCAAAAAGGGTGCTAGAGGAGGCAGACCCATTTTCATGAGTGTATGAGCTATTTTCTCTAATTCTTTGAGAACTAATTCTAAACATTTATACTTGAGTGTATTAGTTTAATAGACTTATCTTCTTCAATGTTGTTGTTGTTAGGAGTGGCATCTGAATCTTATAGTTCTGGTTTTGGTTGTTTATAATCATTAGGTCAGAACTCAAAATCCCTTAACCTTTGTTAGAATGTTCCTATACCAACATTGGTGTTGGATTCCGTTTACATATAATTGGAGTTCGTATCAAAAGGCCTCAATGAATTCAATCCACTTAGCATGTCTTTTGTTCAACTTTCCTTATCCCTTCAAGTGCTTTAAAGATTCATGGTCAGTATAGATGATAAACTCCTAGGGCCAAAGGTAATGTTGCCATGTCTCCAAAGCCCATACCAATGCATACATCTCTTTATCATAAGTAGGATAATTAAGGCTTGCTCCACTTAGCTTTTCACTAAAGTAAGTAATTGGATGCTTTTCTTGTATCAAAACAGGTTCAATGCCAATACCTGAACCATCACACTCAATCTCAAAAGTTTTTGCAAAGTTAGGTAAAGCAAGTAAGGGTGTAGAATTTAATTTTTAGTTGATGCAATTAAAAGCCTTGTCTTGGTCACTACCCCACCTAAAACTCATGTTCTTTTTGATAAGCTTAGTGAGTGGTGCAGCAATGGTGCTAAAGTTCTTAACAAAATGTCTATAAAAGCTAGCTAGACTATGAAAGCTACGCACATCATTAATTGACTTAGGTGTAGGTCAATCTCGAATTGCCTTAACTTTTTTCTCATCAACCTTAACACCTTTAGCACTAACAATATAGCCAAGAAATGTGATCTGATTAGTACAAATGGAACATTTCTGTAAGTTAGCATATAATTTCTCTTACAATAAAATGTAAATGATCAAGATACTCTTTTAGGGTTTACTATAGACCAAAATATCATCAACATGCACTACTACAAATTTACCAATGAATGGATGCAAAACATGATTCATTAGTTGCATAAAAGTGTGTACATTAGTGAGACCAAATAGCATCACAAGCCATTTATACAAATATACTTAGTTTTGAAAGTTGTTTTCCAATTGTCTCCCTCTCTCATCCTAATATGATGATATCCACTTTTCAAATCAATCTTAGAAAAGATAGATGAACCATGCAATTCATCCAACATGTCATCTCATCTAGGTATGGGGTGATGATATTTTATAGTGATTTTGTTGATTGCTCGACAATCAACACACGTCCTCCAAGTCCCATCTTTTTTGGGTACAAGTAGGACAAGAATAGCACATGGACTCATGCTTTCCCTCACATATCCTTTGGAAATAAGCTCCTCAACCTGCCTTTGAAGCTCCTTTGTCTTCTTAAGATTACTCTTATATGTTGACCAGTTAAGGATGGATGCACCTGGGATGAAATCAATTTGATGTTCAATTACTTTATTAGGTGGTAATCCACCTGTGACATTGTCAAGGAATATGTCTTCAAATTCCTACAATAGAGCAATAACACTAGACAAAAATAGGTCAAACTTATTAGTGTTCAAAATAAGCCTCCTTGTACAAAAGTACAATCATAGGCTGTTTGGTATGGAATGCTCTTTTGACATCACTTTTTTTTGCGTAGAGACTTTCTCTTTTCTTCTCTTTCTCTTGTATCCTCATGTTTTCTCCTCTCTTTTCTCTTTTATCAATCTCTTTTTTCTGTTCACTCTCATTTTTAATCATCAATTGATCCTCATAAGCTTGTTGAGGTGATAATGGTACAAGAGTGATAGGTTTTTCATTCATTACAAAGGAATATCGATTCTTGAAGCCATCATGCATAACTTGCTTATCAAATTGCCATGGTTTTCCTAATAGAATATAGCCTACATGAATAGGTACAATATCACATAAAACTTCATCATGGTACATTATGATAGAAAATGATATGAGCATTTGCTTATTTACCTTGACTTCACCACTCTCATTTAATCATTGAAGCTTATATGGCCTAGGACACTTTATAGTAGGTAAACCTAGATTCTCAACCATAGTTGTGCTAGCAACATGAGGACAACTCTTACCATCAATAATCATACTACAAACCTTATTTTTTATGAGGCACCTTATCTTTCACTAATCTCATAAAAAAGATGGAGGCCATATTGTACTAGCTCAAATCAACAAGGAAGTTAATGGTTTGCAAACCCTTTAAGGACCAATCACAAGGGCAAGGTCAAAGAAAATAAAGGAAACTCTCAACAACTTGTTGTGCGACATTCACTATCAAGAAGTTGCTTGGTACAAGTTAAGGAAGATGAAGGCTTCACTAGGGCTTTCAAATGTGTCATTTATGGACGCATTTGAGAACCATGGCCTTGAGAAGGCAGTTGGATTTAGGAGCCCATGGTTGGGCATTTAAATGGATTATTTTCATGGCTTATACTATTATGTAGTGGGTTGAACGAATTTTAGCATCTTAATGGGTTATTTTCATAGGTTTTTATTATTATTTAGTGGGTTGGACGAATTTCCTTAATAAGCCCATCTTATTAGCTAGGGTTTTTGGGGGTTAGCATATAAAATGCGCAAAAAAGGGTGGTTGGAGGAGGCAAACCCATTTTCATAAGTTTATAAGCTATTTTCTCTAGTTCTTTGAGAACTAATTCTAAACTTTCATACTTGAGTGGGTTGGTTCAATAGACTTATCTTCTTTAATGTTGTTGTTGTTAAGAGTGGCATTTGAATCTTATAGTTCGGGTTCTTAGTTGTTTATAATCATTGGGTCAGAACTCCAAATCCCTTAACCTTTATTAGAACGATCTTATACCAACATTGGTGTTAGGTTCCATTTACATATAATCAGAGTTCATATCATTTGGTATCAGAGCCTTGGCTCTAACTCAAGTTAGTTATACTTTTGTTATCGTCTCTTTCATGTGTTCTTCACTATTAGTTGAATACTAAAAAAAGAAAACAAAAGAAAAAAAGAAATTTGTGTGTTTCTTGTGTTTGGCTGTTGCTATCATTCATTCTATAGAAATACCAATCAGTTAACTAAAACAAAAAAAAATTGGGTATTTCTTGGGTTTCTTTTCTAATATTTGTTTCATTTATAGAAATAGGCACTAGTTAACAAAAACAAAATTGGTTATTTTATGGATTATCTTTCTACTATTCATTCCTTTTATAGAAATACCCATTAGTTAACAAAAAAAAAAGACTTCATTGCTCAATTGATCATTTACTCAATTATATTCGATAATTGATTGTTGTCTGATTACACTACTCATATCATTGAATTCCTTTTCATTTTGTTTGCTTTATTGACCATCTTCTTTGATTGTGTCACTTCTTTGAAGAGGTAGGACTATGATTGATATATTCAAAATTTTTTTTGTTTTGAATTTAGTTTGCTTGGAACTATTGAAAGAGCTCTTAGAGTCTTGCAATTAATTGTGTGAAGCACAGGACTTGAGGACTACTATAGTTGAGTGGAAAGCAAACACAAAAGGGAGTGAGTTTTGTGAGGTATATTCTTTATTTACTAATAATCCTGCATGTACAATGTCTAATGCTAAAGAAAGCAGTTTCCCACATAAAGAAGAGGAAGTGTTGTCCTATATTTCAAATTGCTTATGAAATCCTTAAAGTAGAAGTTTGATTGGATTAACCAAATTTTTTGGGAAATGTGAGACAGGATGGATAAAATAGAAGAGAAATCGAGTGACAATCCGAAGAGGCCAACTATAAGGGTCGTGAAGGGGCAATTTGAACATAATTTTGGTGAAGATGGTGGATTTAGAGGAGTACATGGTAATAGAAATGGTGGAGGAGTAAGAGATAATAGAAATGTTCATGATAGGTACAATGGAGGTTGGGATAATAGAAATAGAGTGGAGGAAGGAGTAGACAAAAATCTTAGTAGTATTAAAATGAAAATACCTTCTTTCCAATGGAAAGCTCACCCTAATGTCTATTTGGTTTTGGGAACGAAAGGTAGAATTAATATAAGAGTGCCACAACTTCTCTGAGGAGAAAAAAGTGAAGTTAGCTATAGCAAAGTTCATTGAATATGATGTAGTATGGTGGGACTAGCAAGTTACCACTAGGAGAAGAAATTTTGAGAGAACCATAGAAACATAAAATTAGTTGAAGACTGTAATGAGAAGGAGATTTGTTCCTAGATCTTATTATAGGGATTTGTATACCAAGTTGTTGAGAGCTTCCTTTATTTTCTTTGACCTTGCCCTTGTCATTAGTCCTCCAAGGGTTTGCAAAGCATTAACTCCTTATTGATTTGAGTTGGTACAATATGGCTTCCATGATGTTATCTCGTTGCACCTTATTTTCTTCCTTACCTTGCACATTTAATGCTCACCTTGTAACAAGAGTTACTCCATTAACTAGATTCTCCTTTCCATCACTTTTACCCTCTAATGATGGTACAAAATCATCATCTGATTCACTTTTAGTTTCAACATCGCCATTACTTCTCAAGATCATTGCATGTTTATTTGGACATTGAGATGCAATGTGACTCCCGCCTAAAATCCTAAAACATTTAACATCTCTATTTTTACTAGGTTGGGGTTCAAGATTACCAGTCTCCTAGCTAGAACCCATATTCTTGTGCTTGGCTAGATTGGCTTTGGACTTGTAATTGGCCTTCTCATCCCTTTTACTCCAATTTGGCTTCCAAGATGAGGTAGAAACCGAATTCTGCCCAACCATATGGAGCCCTTTCATTTAAGTTGCCTTTCAACTTTCACTGTCATGTGCACCATGTCTTCTAATTCCATATAGTGTTGTCATTCAACCACAATTGCTATGTCCCTATTTAGCCCTTACAAAAATCAAGCCATGGTTACCTCTCTATCTTCTTCTACATTGGCCATAATTATGGTAATCTCCATCTCCTTATGGTAGTCCTCCACACTTTTGGTGCCCTAAGTGAGCCCTTGTAGCCTTGGTACAACTCCCTGTAATAGTGATTAGGGACTAGCCTCCTCTTCGTGATATCCTTCATCTCTTCCTATGTATCAATAGGCCACTCATGATTCCTTCTCTTAGTCAAAACAAGTTATTCCCACCAAATAATACCATAATCAGTAAATCCAATTGCAGCAAGCTTTACCTTTTTCTCCTCGAAATAATTGTGGTAGTTAAAGACCCATTCAACCTTCTTCTCCCATTCTAGATGTGTATTAGGATCATTCTTACCTTGGAATGGAGGAATTGTCATTTTAATACTGCCCAAATTATGGTCATAGGTGCCTTGTGTCACGGCCCGTCCAATTGATGGGAGCCTAGCCCAAATAATGGCCCAAAAGCTAGCCCAAATGATGGCCCAAAAGCTAGCCCACTTATCACCTTCTGCATAAGCGCTTAGGTAAGCGCTTCACTTATGTAAGCGCTTAGGTAAACGCTTCACTTATGTAAGCGCTTCACTTATGTAAGCGCTTAGGTAAGTGCCCCGTTTAGGTAATCTTTTGTAAATATCTTAGATATTTTAGATCTAGAGAAATTATAGCCATACATCAAGGTGGTGGAACTACTATAAACACCCCCACTCCTCTCATTTGTAAATCACCTCTTCATTCATTCAATACAAGTTCACTTGCAAAGCTCTTGTGCTCTCTCTCTCTAGCTCTCTCAAGTTCTTCTTGTTCGGTTACTTACCTCCCACAAGTCTTCCGCTGGTTCGTTCGAACACTTCAAGGCTTACTTAGCATCTTCTCTCGCAAGATCGACTAAGTGCCGCACGGGTAGCACGTCTGAAGCACGTCCAAGCCTAACTCCATGACACTTGTCTCCCAAAGTCTCTTTAATCCCTTCTATTGTTAACAATTCTAACCATAGTAGTTTGATTGTCAAATTCATCATCTTCATGGTCATAGGCACATCTTAACTACCTTCTTCCTTTAAGAGCCTTATATTCCCTATGCCTTCTTTGCAACTCTACTATTGTATTAGCTTGCTCCTCCATCCTCTCCCTTATATCATCAAATATGGTATTCATGCACTCAAATTGTTGTTGCATAGCTTTTGATCATGAAGGACACATTGCCAGCTCCTTTTTGAGCTGCACCTTTGTCTTTGGATGTCATAGTATTACTTTTACACAAAATAATTAGGATATCTCACAGAACACTCCCTCATGTGTGTCACTCAAAAGATGGTGTCATACTTCCTTGTGTTTACACTCTTTATGACTTTTTCTTTATATGAACTTTCATTCTTAGCTCTATAAAGAACTAAACAATTTAAATTAAGATTATTGATTTTGAACAAAATAAGATAAATGGCATAGAATTGAACAAATTGGAGAATAAGGAATCAAAAATGAAAAAGGATGTCAAGGCAAACGAATTTAATGAACTAAACTCACAAAAATCAAGATAGGGGTAGTATAACCTAGATGACAAACTTGGATAACAAAATAGGAAAATGGATGGTAGAATTGGATTTGAGAAAGAAAAACTTTATTATTATTGTGGCCATTATGACCAAATTTTTAACCTTTTCAATAACTTGAATTTGATGTTCTATTTCTTTTGTTCTTCTTCCTTCTTTTTTTTTTTCAACAAAAAACAATAATAGAATACTTAGATACAACAATTGGATTTGAAATTAGCATGTTTATGAGATAAACAAGCAAAGAGAGAAGGATTGCAAACAAACAAATTAGTGCATTTGAATGGTAATGTGCATAATAAACAAACTAAATAGAAATAAATGAATCACAAGGTAGAAAATTAAAGAGTGAGTGGAGTCAACCTAATTTAGAACCAGACTTTGATACCAACTAATGTGGAAAATCCCCAAAAAGACATGGCCTAGATCCACCATTAAAGAAACATGAACTTAGGGTATTTAAGAAGGATATGGACACCACACTCCAGAAAAGAAAGGAATTGGGAGTGATAAGTCAATTAGAATGCCACAAGAAGAAGTATATTTTGAGAAGTTCTTTAGTCCTCAAAAGAACTAAGGGAGAAAAACTATTGCTTTCTATTTCACTCAAAGTTATCTGATTTTGGAGAGCTTATAAGGGGTGCTTATTTATAGACTAAGATAGCAATCCTAAAGAGACATAAATTCCTACTTAGGGCGAATCCTTATTGTGAAGGAATTCGTAACTATGGAAAAATTCAATACAAATAATAAACTCCTATTTAGGAGTGAATGCTATTACTTAGTCTAACCAATTATGTATTCCAATTATATTAATTAGGCCTATACTCTTTGTTAAACTTGAATTTGCACCATTTGAAACTTGATTGGCTTGAATGTCCTCAATTAACCCATTTAGTGCTTCTTCAATGTTTTTGGCTCTAGCTCATGTTATTAGGCCTTTCAGAATGTGCAATGGACCTTTTACATCTATTAAAGCTCTAGCTCATGTTAGCTCGTGTTATTGGGCCTTTTGGAATGTGTGATGGACCTCTTGCATCCATTAAAGCTCTAGCTCATGTTATTAGGTCTTCTGGAATGTGCAATGGACCTCTTGCATCCATTGAAGCCTTCCACCTATCATCTCTACGGTTCATTAAATTATAATATTTACATGCCTATATAAAGGCTATAACTATGTAAGACAAAATCAACAAAATTGAGGATTTTTTTTTTTTAGAAAGCTTTACTTTCCTTTCTTGTGTTCTTAGAAGAATGCATTGTCTTGACTTATCAAAGGAGTGATCAACCTTTGTGGCATCTTAAGACTGGGGCTTTTGGGAATTAGTTTCTTTAGGGATTTAATCTGACCAACCCAACTTGTTTCCTAGCTTTTTGGGGCGTGCATAACAAATTGATTAAAGGGTTCCTAGGGCAAGTCACCTAGCATGTTCTTTATCATTAAAAGTCCAAATTGTAGCCTTGAGGAGATGGATGACAATGCCTATAGGCTAGATTTACCAAGCAACTATGGTAATGATAGTGCTACTTTTAATGTTGCTAACTTATTTTTGTTTGATGTAGGTGATTTAAAGATGAATCCTTTCAAGAGGGGGAGGAATGATGGAGAACAAAGTGTTGTTTAAGTGCAACAAAACAAGTATACCTAAAATCCTTTGTAAGGAATTAGTGATCTAATGGCTAGGACAAGGACAAAGAGGATGAAAGAGACTTTACAAGGCTTAATCATGAAGTTGCATGACGAAAAGGGTGTTCTAGAAGATTCCAAGTTTGTTCTAAAAGTTTCCAATGTTACACCAAGGATAATTACTTATCTTTATATGCAAGATAATGGACAAAGTTGAGAACTTGAAGAATAAAACTTGGACCCCATGACCAAGCTAAGGAAAGGCTCGATTACATGCTAAGTTGTATTAATGGGCTTGATTTTGTTTTGGATTGCTAGATTTTAAGTTAAGGTTGAATTACATGTACAAAAGGCCTAACTTCTTGGGTTTATTTAGGCTTGTAAGTTCAATTGAGTCTTGATACTTAAGTTAGGGTTTTACTTTTACTTTTATGCCTAGTTATCATTATTTGTAGTCTTTTAACTAATCAAGGCAGATTTGTATTTCTTAGGATTTCTAATCAAGATAGATTTGTATTTCTTAAAGAGATCTCCTGTAATTAAGGCTTTTCGTATATAGATATGTTAAGAAACACCTTTTCCTTATAAAATTGTAATATTAACATACCTATACAAAGGCTACAAATTTGTAAAATGAAATCAATAAGATTGAGGTATTTTTTTTCAATAAGTTTTGCTTTGCTTTCTTATCTTTTTAGAAGAATACATTATCTTGACTTATCAAGGAGTGATCAACCTTTATGGCATCTTAAGATTGGGGCTTTTAGGACATAGTTTCCTTAGGGTTCTAATCTAATTGACCCAATTCGTTTCATGGCTTTCTAGGGTGTGCATAACAAATTGATTCAAGGGTTCCTAGGGCAAGTCACCTAGCGGGTTCTTTATCATGTTTGCCCTCAAATCAAATTGTTATCACTCATGTTTCACTATATTTTGGCTTTTCTCAATGATTATCTCACAATTTTTGCCTTTTTCCACCCAAGTTAGTCCCCTTTATGTTCTTAAATGACTCAAGATTAACAAATCACGAGGAGCAATTTATTAGATGGTGACAAATCTCAAAATTAGAGCTTTTTTTTTTTAAGGAAATTCAAGATATCCTTTTTAGACTTGAAAAAAAAAAAAAAAAACAAATTTACACCCTTATACACAATAGGTTGAAAGAATCAAGATGCACTACTTAACTCCAACACAATTTCATTGTCTTCCCTTTTTTTTGTTCGATTTTTTTCTTCTTTTGTTTTTTTTAACTTTCACTCTTCTTTTTTTTTTTAAACTTTCTTTCAACTTTTTTTAAATTAAAACAGTCACCCACAAAAATAACACATCTTCAAAAGTAATATGTTGATAAGAACAAACCAAAAGAACTATGCAAAGAAACATAATGAATGAATAAAACACAAGCAAAAGTACTGAACGAAGATGGAAAAGGGATATGTAACTTATTTCTAGAACCAAGGCTCTAATAAAGAACCTACTTGGTGGCGTACCCTAGCAACCTTTGAATCAATTTGTTAAACACACCTTAGAAAGCTAGGAAACAAGTTGGGTTGATTAAATCAAAACCCTAGGGAAACTAAGTCCTAAAAGTCTCAATCTTAAGATGCCACAAAGGTTGATTACTCTGATAAGTCAAGATAATGTATTCTTCCAAGAAAACAAGAAATTGAAGCAAAGCTTGCTTAAAAATAACTCACTCTTATTGATTCCATTTGACATAGTTGTAACCTTAGAAGCATGTAAATATTACAATCCTATAAGGAAAAGGTGTTTCCTAACATACTTATATAGGAAAAACTTTAATTACAAGAGATCCCTCTAATAAGGAATACAAATCTACCTTGATTAGGAATCCTAAGAAATAAAAATTTTCCTTGATTAGGAATCCTAAAAAATAAATCTTCCTTGATTAGAAATCCTTACAAAAGACTACAACTAATGATAACTACAAAACCCTAACTAATATATCAAGACTTAGTTGAACCTACAAGCTAAATAAACCCCAAAAGTTAAGCCTTTTCAATGTGTAATTCGACTTTAACTTAAAATCCAGCAACCCAAAACAAAATCAAGCCCAGTAATACAACTTAACATGTAATTGAGCCTTTCCTTAAGTTGGTCTTACAGCTTTGATGAGAACTGTAGAGATGATGGGTGGAAAGCTTTAATGGACACAAAAGCTCCATTGCACATTCCAAAAAGCCCAATAGCATGAGCTAGAGCTTTAATGGATGCAAGAGGTCCATTATGCATTCCAGAAGGCCCAATAACATGACCTAGATCCAAAAAGATTGAAAAAGCACTGAATGGGTTGATTGAGGGCATTCGGGCCAACCAAGGTTCAAATGGTGCATATTCAAGTTTGACAAAGAGTCTAGGCCTAATTAATATAATTGGAATACACAATGGGTCAGACTCAGTAATGGCATTCACTCCTAAATAGGAGTTTACTATATATGTTGGAATTTGTCCATAATTAGGAATTCTCCCAAAATAAGGATTTGTCATAAGTAGGAATTTGTGCCTCTTTAGGATTGCTATCTTAACCTATATATAAGCACCCCTTGTAAGCTCTGGAAAAGTAGACAACTTTGAGTGAAATAGAAAGCAAGGGTTTTTCTCCCTCAATTCTTTTGAGATCTAAAGAACTTATCATGTAATACTTCTTCTTGTGGCATTCCAGTCAACTTATCACCCTCAATTCCTTTCTTTTTTGGAGTGTGGCATTCATATCTTTCTTAAATACCTTAGGTTCATGTTCCTTTGAATGGTGGGTCTAGGGTTTGTGTTATTAAATTCTGGTTTAGCTTTCCTAGTTGTTCTTTGATTCCTTGTGTGTGTTGGGTCCCTAAGCCACATCTTTTTGGGGTTTTTCACATCAAGCTTGGACTTATATCATGGGCTCCAAGTTTTGTTCTTCAAGTTCTAAGCCTTGTCCATCATCTTGCACATAAAGATAGCACTGAAAACTTTCAAAACAGCCTTGGAATATTCTAGGGCACCCTCTTTGTCATGCAGTCCCATGATTAAGCCTTGTAAAGCCTCTTTCATCCATCCTCTTTATCCTTGCCATAGTCATTAGATGACTGATTTGTTACAAAGGATCTCAACAATACTTGCTTTATTACACTTGAACAGCACCTTGTTCTCCATCGCTACTCATCTCAAACACAACTTCTTCATTTTCCTTTTCTTTTTTTTTTTGGCTTTTTTTAACTTTCTTTTTTTTTTTTTACTTTTTTTTCAAATTTTTTCCTTTTTAATCAAATCAACCACCCATAGAATTAACATAACTTCAAGAGCAAGAAGCTGATCAAAACAAACAAGAAAAACTAAGCAAAGAAACGCAAGGAATAAATAAAGTACAAAGAAATGTACTAAACAAAGATAGATAAGGGATACAAAACTTGTTTCTAGAACCAAGGCTTTGATACCAATTAATAAAACCCTTCTGGAGACTTGCCTTAAGAACCCTTAAATCAATTTGTTATGCATACCCTAGAAAGCTTGGAAATAAAATAAGGTTGATCAGATCATAACCTTAAGGAAACTAAGTCCTAAAAGCTCCAATCTTAAGATGCCTTAAAGGTTGATCACTCTTGATATGAACTCTGATTATATTTAGACGGAACCTAACACCAATGTTGATATAGGATTGTTCTGTAGGTTAAAGGATTGGATTGAAATGGTACTTCTAATAATAACAACATTGAAAAACATAAGTCTAGTGAACCAACATAATTAAGTATGAGAGTTTAGAATTAGTTCTCAAAAAACCAGAGAAAACAGCTCATACATTGATAAAACTATTCTCCCTCTCTAGCCCACTTTTCTCCCTTTTTATATGCTAACCCCTAAAAACCTTACCTACTAAGGTGGGCCTATTAAGAAAATTCGTCTAGCCCACTAAATAATAATAAAAACCCATGAAAATAACTTATTAAGATGCTAAAATTCGTCCAACCCACTACATAACAATATAACCCATGAAAATAACCCATTTAAATGCCTAAATAGGGGTCCTATCTCCGACTTCATTCATAAGGTCACAGTTTTCATATTCCTTCACATATGAGACATTTGCAAGTCCTGGTGAAGCCTCCATCATCCTTAACTCATGGCTAGCAACTTCTTGTAAATAAATGTTGCACAACAAGTTGTTGAGTACTTTTATTTTCTTTGACCTTTCCCTTGTCATTGATGGTCCTAGGTTTTGCAAAGCATCAACTCCCTTGTTGATTTCAACTAGTGCAATATGGCTTCCATCATTCTTACTCTCCTCAAAATGATTTGTCCTTAAATAAGCACTTACATCATTAAAGAAAAAGGAGAAAGGTTAGAAACATTAAATGTTGCACTCACATTACACTCACGTGGCAAGTCAAGTTTATATGCATTATCATTGAATATTTCCACCACTTGAAAAGGATCATCTCCCCTTGGTTGCAACTTTGATTTCCTTTACATAGGAAATATGTCCTTTTGCAAGTGTACCTAAACCCAATCACCAGGTTCAAAAGTGATGAGGACCTTTTTAGGTCTCACACTAAGAAAGGGGTGAATTAGTGTGAGATATTTGTTTTTACTATTTGAACTTAACCTTTGTAACTTATCAGAGTCAATGATCCAATTATTTATCTTTCTCCTTTATGTGAGACCAGCTATGTGGATATTAATCAAACGTAAGCACCTAAGAACACACAACAATTTTTACGTGGTTCACCCACAATATTTAGGCTACATCCATAGTGTGATAGGATTCCTCTTAAATTACATAATCCACTCTTGTTATCAAGGGATACAATTTGGTTGTGGAAGGACTACTCCTTAACTACTTAGAATGATCTCTTGATTAAGGAGGTGATCTCCCGATTGCTCCAAGGGTATCCCACCCTTTTTCAACAAGTTTATCAAGAGTTTATAGTGAAACCTTTCCTGGAGAACGATCACTCAATGTATACAGACTACTAGTGCAAAATATAGATCTTCTCCTTCCTTATTGCTGGTCTTTGCTCAGGCTTTGTTGGTTTCTTCTCTATAGGTTATCTTTGCTCTTGCTACCAATGTTGCCTCACCTACTGCCTTGATAGCATCTCTCTTCTACTGCTGGTGCTGCCTCACCTGCTGCCTTGACAGGATCTCTCTTCTACTGCTGGTGTTGCCTCTCCTGTAGCCTTGGTAGGTTCTCTCCTCCTACTCTTATTTGGCCTTAGCAAGTTCTCTTCCCTTGCTGCCCTATCTCCCCTGCAGTCTTGGCAGGTTGCCTCCTCTGTTGCTACAAGTTGCTAAACCTGTTACTAGTCACCTTTACTCTTCTACTACTGCAAGCTGCCGGATTTACTGTCAGGCACATCATCTCCTCTATTGCTATCGGTCCTACTGTCGAGACACATTTTCTCCTTTGCTGTTGCATGCTACCAGACTTGTTGGTAGGTATGTTTCTTCTACTGCTGTTTTCCACACGTGCGGCTATCGCTACCTACACATTTTGCTATTGTTGTCTACACGTGTTGGTACTACTATTGACATACACTGCTATTGTTATCTGCATACACTACTATTGTTGTCCACATACACTGTTATTGTTGTCACGCTCTACTACTGCTGTCCACAAGTGCTGCTACTATTTCTACATGTGTTACTGCTGCTATCTGCACGTGCTATTATTGTCTGTTCACATTGCTGCTACAATCAGTCCCTCCTAGATGTGCTGCTACACTACTTAACTGCACATTCTAATTTTTTGCTTGATGCCCTGACCTATTGCTACATGTTTTACAAGTGGCTACTAATTCTCGGACCTGTTGCTTCACAACCTACTGCTGCACTTCCTGTTGCTGCACGTTCTGATTTTCTGCTTGATTCCCGAGGGTGCTTCTACTGCTGGGAAGCCTCCTGTGTTGCTATTGGTATGTTGGAAAGCCTCATGGAGTGCTACTAGTCTACTAGAAAGCCTTCTAGATGTGCAAAGACATAAGTTGTTGCTAGAGAGTCTCTTAGACTGTTGGTGCTACTGGTGCACACCTGCTGGTTTGCTGGTGCAAGGAACTTTTACTAGTGTTGCTGGTTTGTTGGTGCAAGGACCTCCTACTTGTTCTATTGGTGCAGGGTTGCTAGTTTGCTGTTGTAGGGACCTCCTACTGGTGCTGCTAGTGCCAGGCTGCTGGTTTCTTGGTGTAGGGACCTCCTTCTGCTGCACCACCTTCTACCATACCTGCAACACCTTCTGCCAAACTTGCTGGTGGATACTAGTTTGCTACTAATTCTGGTATAGGCTCCCGGATTGTCTCCCTTGTTGTCAAACATTCAGGTTTGTCTCCCTTGCTACAAGACCTCCTGGTTTGTCTCCCTTGCTGCAGGACCTACTGGTTTTATCTTCCTTGTTGTTGGACTTGTAGGTGGCTGCTGTTAGTAGCCTCATGATGGCCGGCTGCTGCAATCCTTGCTACCTCTCTCTCCCTCTTGGCTAGCTACAGCAATTAGGTTTTTGTGTGGTTGGCTACTGCACCTCTCCTTGGTTTGACTATTGCACGTCTCTCCCTCATTGGGGTGGCTGCTGCACATCTTTTCCTTTGGTTTAGTCTAGTTGCCTCTTTTAATGGTTGTTGTCACCTCCTCCTTGGCCAGCTATTGCTACAACTCCCTTGGATAGCTACTGCACTTTCCTTGGCCGACTATACCTCCCTTAGTGGCTGCCTCCTTTGGCTTGGTTAGTCACTTCTTCTATGGTGGCTACCTCTCTCTCTTTGCTACTCAACCTTACTTTGGCAGCCTTCTCTTTTCAGCTTGTTCTCTCCTTGTGGCTAGCCATTCTCTCTTATTTTTCTGTGGTGATTGTTCTCTCTTATTGCCCACACACACAACCTTGCAAGACACATAGGGGTATTTATAAAGCCTTGAGATTAGGGTTACACATTTATCAATAGTCATTATTGATTCCCAAAGGTTGCTCTCCAATCAACGGCCATATTTGAGTCCTAAAATTTAGGGTCAATGGTCAAAATTAACTTCCTAAAATTTAGGGTTATGGTCAACATTGATTCCTTAACATCAGGATTGACATATCATTACCAGATTCTCCCAATTACCTCTCTACATCTCAATGACATTCATAACATTAAATCAACTTATAAATCATGTAAGATGGTGTTGACAACAAATCCAATATTAGCCATCAAAGATGGACTCAACAAAAAGTGATATGCTTGCGACCCTTGTTGGCTTGTGTTTCATACTATTTGGTTTTCTCTCAATGTTAAGCCTAGCTTTCTCATGAAGTTGCCTAACCACATCAGGCTTCTTTTTCCTATCTAAATTAACCTTGTCCTACATAGGCAATGGTATCAAATCCGAAGGAGATAAAGAATTAAAACTATAAATAAGCTCGAAAGGAGAATAACCCGTAGTACTATGAACAACATGATTATAAGAAACTCCAGAAAAGGCAAAAATTCTTCCCAGGTTCTAAAGTTCTTACTAATAACAGTACGCAACAATGTACCGAGAGTTCAATTTGCTACCTCAGTTTGTCTATCTATTTATTGATGGCAAGTTGTAGAAAACAACTTTGTTCCAAACTTACCCCACATTGTCTTCCACAAGTGGCTTAAAAATTTTGCATCATAATCTAACACAATATTCTTTGACACTCCACGTAGGCAAACAATCTCTCTAAAAAATAAGTCTGCAATGTGTGTGGCATCATTTGTTTTGGTGCAAGTAATGAAATGCACCATCTTTGAAAACCTATCAACTACAAGAAGAATACAATCTTGGCCCTTCTTAAACCTAGGTAATCCAAGAATAAAATCTATAGAAATATTGATCCAAGGTTCACAAGGAATTTTTAAGGGCATATACTTACCATGGGGTAAAACCCTAGACATAGCTTGTCCACAAGTAATAATACACTTGACATAGATTCTTTTAAAATCCTTTTTCATTTATGGTCAAAAGAAATGTTCATTTAAAATATCAAAAGTCTTATGAATGTCAAAGTGTCCTATTAAACCAACCCCATCAGCTTCTTTTATAAGTAGTGCACTCATAGACCCTTAAGGAATACAAAGCTTATCAACTCTAAACAAATACTCCTCATGTCTATAGAACTTACTAAAATTAGTTTTCTCACATGCAGCATATATGTTCCCAAAGTCAGCATCATTAGCATATAAATCAATAATGTGCTCAAACTCCAACAACTTAATGTTCAAAGTGCTAATCAATGTGTACTTACATGAAAATGCATTAACAATAACATTTTCATTACCTAATTTGTATCGAATTAGATACGGAAAAGTTTCAATAAACTCAACCCATTCTACATGTCTTTTATTCAACTTACCTTGCTCCTTCAAGTGTTTTAAAGACTTATGATCAGTATGAATTACAAACTCTTTAAGCTAATAGTAATTTTGCCATATTTCTAAAGTCTTAACAAGTGCATACATTTCTTTATCATAAGTTGAATAATTCATTGTTGCCCCACTCAACTTCTCACCAAAGAATGCAATAAGTCATTTTTCATGCATGAGAACTCCTCCAATCCCAATGCCTGATACATCACATTCAATTTCAAAGATCCTAAAAAAATCAGGCAAAGCAAGAAGTGGTGCATTATGCAACTTAGACTTAAACAAATCAAAGGCATCTTGTTGTTCTTTACCCCACTTGAAACCCATACTTTTTAATCACCTCAATCAATGTTGCAGCTATGGTACTAAAGTCCTTGCAAAAATCACATTTCTTTAAATTGGCAAACAATTTCTCTTTTCTTAACACATCAAACATACAACGCAAATGTTTAACATGCTTTTCTAAATTCCTACTATATACTAATATGTCATCAAAATAAGCCACAACAAATTTGCCTAAGAAAGGTCTTAAAACATGATTCATTAATCTCATAAAAGTGCTAGGTGCATTAGTTAAACCGAAGGACATAACTAACCATTTGTACAAACTATAATTAGTCTTGAATGTAGTTTTCCATTCATCACTTTGCTTATCCTAATTTGATGAAACCACTCTTAAGTTCAGTTTTAAAGAAGATAAAAGTATTTATGTTCTAGAATGATATTCCAAAGTAGATAATAGAGTGAGAGAATTATTTTATTCTATTAAGAATACTCATAAGAGAAAATAATTCTTTATGACCTTTTTCTCAAATAGAAAGAGATTCTTAGTTTAAAAGCCAACAAAGGATGGTCAATGAACTTGGACCCTTAAATGCATTCAATTATATTGAAAAGGTTTATAAAGTTAAAAGAAATATGGCTAACAGTATTAACCCTCCAGCATTGAACTTATTAGTTAGGCTTGATGAAAGAGAGGTTATAGCCTCACTATATAAAGTTGAAGGTACAACAAATGTTATCATAAAGCAAGGAAATTATACTAATCTTTATCTTTAATTGGTCAGGAATTTGAGGAACTATGTAAACAAAAGAATAGGTTACTTAACAACAATATAAGGTTGAGTTTCCTTCATCTACTTTGGCTTCTATGGTTAATTCAACTTAGTTGTTTGCCCACCAATTGAAGATAATGATTGGTATAATTTACTTGCTGCATAACAACATTCGTTATAGCTTCAACTTTATATGGTGAGGCTATAAGCTCTCCTTCATTGAAACTAACTAATAAATTCAAGGCTAGAGGATGAATGCTATTAACCCTTTTTCTCCTTTTCATATGGTACTTTTGATACCCATTCTTTAGTAACATACATTCAACTCTATTGATGAAATGACAGAAATGTTTCCTTTTAAGTTCATAGACTTTTTCAATATAATTGAATGCATCTAAGGGTCTTAGTTCATTGACCATCCATTGATGGCCTTTAAACCAGAAATCTCTTTCTTTATAAGAAAAGGTCATAAAGAACCATTTTCTCTTAAGAGTATTCATACTAGAATAAAATAATTCTCACTTTGTTATCTATTTCACAATATCATTCTAAAATATAAATACTTTTATCTTTGTCCTTATCTCTCATGTCTGAAAGAGATTGGGGTCGAGATGAAGAAGAAGTATTTATTAGTTCATTAACCATAAAAGCCAAAGTAGATAAAGGAAACTCAACCTTATATTGTGACTTTAAAAGGTCATTACTACACATCTTCCTAACAAATAATCATTATGATAAGGTCATTATAATAATCAAAAAAAGCTCATGTAACTCTAATTTTGTTTCAGGGTCAAGTTGCCCAGGGTAGTGTGATTATTACAAATCTCTATGTCAGCATCACACATCATATTCAATGAGACAAAGCTATCCTTACCACTTTAAAGCTGAAAATTCATTAAATTTTGCCAAACATGAGAGTCAATGATCTTGATTATATTTTCTTATTGGTTTCGTATGGTCTAATGTAAAAAATGTGACTATTAATTCATTTATTGCTATCAAGGTTCTTTTTTTCATTGCAAAAACTCATTCACGCAAAATTAATTTTTGTGTCTATGCCAAACATTATATTCATTGCAACTAGCATGTTCTTTCACTTTTGGAATTTTAAATCCATTAAATTTCTTCAAAGGAGTTATTGATATTGATTAGCTTGTCTCATAACTATCGCATGATTTAATTCCAAAAGAATGAGATTGTTACTTCATTTCTTGCTAACAAAGTTTCTTCTTTACTCACAAGGACCCATTCATAGGAAATGATCATTAGATTAACTTTTTGTGTTTAAATCAGACTTTATATACACTATGATAATGTTGTCCTCACAATTTTTGTACTTAAAATCCATTGAATTCTTTCAAACAAAAGATTGATTGATCTTGAATAGCTTTTATTACAAGTATAAGATGGCTTATCACTTCATTTCCTACTAACAAAATTTCTCCTTTTATTACAATGACTCGTTCAAACAATCATTAAATTAACTTTTGTTTTTGCATCACACATTATGTTCATTATAGTAAAGTTATCCTTTCAACTTTAGCTTTCAAAATCCATTTAATTTTGTCAAATAAAGGTGTCAATGATTTCAATTGGCTTTTCCTACAGGTTTGAATGGTTATATTCTAGAAGAATGAGATTGTGAATTCATTTCTTATGAGTTTGGTTCGTCCTTCCCTTAAAAGGACATATTCATACAACATGATTAGAAATTTAACTTTTGTGTCAAATATTCATTTTGATCAACACATCCTTGCACCTGTGGTACTCTAAATCCATTAAATATAATCAAACTACAAATTCATTGATTTTGATTAATATTCCTTATAGGTATTTTATGGCTTAATTCCAAAAGAATGAGATTGCTACCTCATTTCATGTGAATAAGGTTTCTCTTTTCATTATAAGAACTCATTCACACAAATTTATTGTGAATTAATTTTTTAGTCTACAGAAAACATTATACTCATTATGATTAGCACATCCTTATATTCATTGCAATAAGTGTAACCTTGATAAGTTTCAAAAGAGGGGCTATATAAAGTTCAAACCCAAAAAAAAAAAAAAAAGTAAATCCCAAACAAAATAGGAAACAAAAACTTACCTAACAAACTACTAAATAAAGGATTGGATGGATTGGGCTTAAATAACGACATTACAATTATAAAATAATTAAATAACAAGCATGGCCCCCAAAGAAGCAAGGTATGGGGACAAGTCCAGAATTTACCCAAACTCCTTAAATAAATTGTCCTTAAACTTGTATGAAATTTATTAAGCCTTAATGTTTCTTTACGTCTTGCTATTTTTGTTGTCCATGACTTCTAGACCAAATAGTTTCAATAAGCTAATTTACAAGTTCTCACATCTTTTTAGCTTCAGATCTTGTTATTGGATCTTTACATAGGCGTAATGGATCACTACATGTATTGAGTTGATTCCCATCATTACCCCTCTCTTCAAAAGGATTTGTCATCAAATTGTCACTTTCATCAAAAGGAGAAAGATTAGAAACATTAAAAGTAACATGAACTCTCTAGAATTTCCAATTTGTAGAAATTACATTAATAGTTGCAATCACTTATAGTGGTGCATCTTCTCTTAGTTACAACTTTGAACACCTCTATGCAGGGAAACTCTCTTTGTGCATATAAGTTAGACCTTCGTAATGAGTACAATGTGAGTGTAACATTTAATATTTCTAATGTTTCTCCTTTTGAGGTTGGTGATGATTTTATTTTTAAAAGGGATATATCATTAGAAAAATAAAGAGGTAAGAATTTTCTCCTTTAGTTCTTCCAAAAAATAAATAAATTATCAAGATCTAACTATTCTTGTAACATTTAACCTAATTTATCACTGCAAAATCCTTTTTTCTTTTTGGAGTATGACATCCATATCCTTATGATGAAGAACAATGTGCTATTCAAGTGTAACAAAGCAAGTATTCCCTAGATCCTTTGCAAGGAATAAGTGGTCCAATGACTAGGACAAGGACAAAGAGGATGAAAAAGGCTTTACAAGACTTAATCATGAAACTGCAAAGAGGGTGCTCTAAAAGATTCCTAGATTATTTTAAAAGTTTTTAATGCGAAACCAAGGATAATCACTTTTCTGCAAGATGATGGACAAGGCTTAAAACTTGAAGACCAAAGCTTGGAGCCCATGATATAAGTCCAAGATACATGACCAAGCTATGGAAAAGCTTAATTGCATGCTAAGTTGTATTAATGAGCCTAATTTGTTTTGGGTTGCTGGATTTGAAGTTAAGGTCGAATTCCATGTAAAAATGGCTTAACTTATTGGGTTTATTTGGGCTTATAGGTTCAGTTGAGTCTTGATACATTAGTTAGTGTTTTACTTAGACTTTTTATATCATTAGTGGTAGTCTTTTTTAAAAATTCGTAATGAAGGTACAATTGTATTCCTTAATAATTGAGAGCAAAGGGCTATTGAAGTGCAACAAAGCAAGTATTCCTTACATTCTTTGCAAGAAATTGGTAGTCTAACGACTAGGGCAAGGGCAAAAAGCATGAAAGAGGCTTTACAAGGCTTAATCAAGAAGCTATATCACAAAGAGGGTGCTCCAAAAGATTCCTAGACTGTTTTAAAAGTTTTCAATGCTACACTAAGGATAATCACTTATCTTTATGTGCAAGAAGATGGACGAGAATTAAAACTTAAAGAACAAAACTTGGAACCCATGATATAAGTCCAAGCTATATGCCCAAGCTATGGAAAGGCTCAATTGCAAACTAAATTGTATTAATGGCTTGATTTTGTTTTGGGTTGTTGAATTTGAAGTTAAGGCCAAATTACTTGTAAAAATGGCTTAACTTCTTGCGTTCATTTGGACTTTTAGGTTTAATTGAGTCATGATACATTAGTTAGGTCTTTACTTTGACTTTATATCATTAGTGGTAGTCCTTTTAAGAATTCCTAATTAAGGAAAATTTAGGATTCCTAATCAAGATAGATTTAGAATTCCTAATCAAGGTAGATTTGTATTCCTAAATTAGAGGGATCACCTGTAATTAAGGTTTTCCTATATAGGTATGTTAAGAAACACTTTTGTGTCATCTTAAGATTGGGGCTTTTAGAACTTAGTTTCTTTAGCATTCTAATCTGATCAGCCTAACTTGTTTCCTAACTTTCTGAGTTGTGTATAACAAATTGATTCAAGGGTTCCTAGGGCATGTCACTTACCAGGTTCTTTATCACTTAATTAAAGGGATCACCTGTAATTAAGGTTTTCCTATATAGGATTGTAATATTTACATGCCTATATAAAGGATACAACTATGTAAAACAGAATCAACAAGATTGAGGTATTTTTTAGCAAGCTGTGCTTTGCTTTCTTATGTTCTTGGAAGAATACATGGGCTTGACCTATCAAAGGAGTGATCTACCTTTGTGGTGTCTTAAGATTGGGCCTTTTAGGACTTAGTGGATTTGCAACACTATTTGGAGATGGAGAAGCTATTGCATAAGGCTATCAAGGTGGAGAAACAAATCAAGTCCAAAGGATCCAAATTTGGATCAGCTTCTATTTTTACATGGAAGCCAACTTGGAAAGATGCCAAAGTAGCCTCAAAGTCAAAAGAAGATGCAAGGCCAAAGGAATCAACAATTGTTTCTAAAGGTAAAATGGAAATGAAATCTTCTAAATCTTGTGATGTTAAGTGCTTTAGGTGTCAAGGACATAGACATATTGCTTCTTAATGTCCAAATAAAAGAGCTATGATCATGTTGGAGAATGGTGACATAGAAAGCATTAGTTCAAATGATAATGACATGCCACTATTGGAGGATTTTTTTGATGTTGAAGTTGAAGAACCTATTTATGGAGATATGCTAGTTACAAGAAGTGTGCTAAGTAGTCAGCTGAAAGATGATAATGATGAGAAGTATTGTGAACACATTTTCTATACAAGGTGTCACATTAAAGACAAGGTATGTTACTTGACTATCAATAGTAGAAGTTGTAATAATGTTGCTAATACTTTATTAGTAGAGAAATTGAATCTGGATATCTTTAAGCATCCTAAGCCTTATAAGCTATAATGGTTGAATGATTATGGAGAAATTAGAGTAACCAAGCAATTTTTGGTTGAATTTCCTAAGTAATTACAAGGATGAGGTTCTTTATGATGTAGCACCAATGCATACTAGTCATATACTTCTTGGGCGACCATGGTAATTTGATAGGAAGGTTACTTACAATGGCCACAAAAATAGATACTCCTTTGTAATTAATAATCAAATTGTTGTATTAACTCCTCTCAAACCTATTAAAAAAATATAAAGATCAAATTAAGATAACAAAGGGGTGAAAATTGAGAGAAGAACAAAAGACAGAACTAGGGGAAAAGAAAAGGAAAGAGTGAGAGGTCAAAGGAAAAGAGAGAGTGAGGTTAAGGGCAAAATTCAATTGAAAAGGGTGAGGCAAAGAGAAAAGTTGGAGGGAAAAGTGTGCAAAAAGGAGAGAAAAGTAAGAAGGTAAGTGTGTTTGCTGGGAAAAGTGAGGTTAAGAGTACTATGATCACAAAGCAAAGCAATAACTAGTTGTATTTATGTACAAGGATGTTTATTTTTTATCTAATGACTCTAATTCATCTTTGCCTAGTGTGGTTGTTCCATCATTGAAAGAGTTTGAAGATTTATTTCCTGAAGAGATTTCCCAAGGATTACCTCTTTTAAGAGGGATTGAGAACCAAATAGATTTTATTCCTGGTGCTAACATACCAAACCAACTTACTTATAGAGCTAATCCAAATGAAACAAAGGAGATACAGAGACAAGTGGATGAATTGGTGCAAAAGGAATTTGTAACAAAGTGTCTTAGCCCATGCTCAGTCCCTGTCATCTTAGTCCCAAAGAAAGATGGAACATAATGCATGTGTGTGGATTGTCAAGCCATCAATAAGATCACTATAAAGTATGGACATCCTAGATTAGATGATATGCTTGATGAGTTGCATAGTACATGTATGTTTTCAAAAATTGATTTAAGAATGGTTGTTATCAAATTCACATGAAAGAGAAAAATGAATGGAAAACAGCATTTAAAACTAAATATGGATTGTATATGTGGTTAGTAATGCCTTTTGGATTAACTAATGCACCTAGTAAATTCATGAGGTTAATGAATCATGTCTTGCGTGCTTTCATAAAGAAATTTGCAATAGTTTACTTTGATGATATTTTAATTTATAGTAAGGATTTGGATGAACTTGTGAAACTTTAATGCTGTGTTCAGAGTGTTAAGAGAGAACCAACTATATGCTAATCTCAAAAAGTGAACATTTTGTATAGAATCCATTGTGTTTCTTAATTATGTTAGTTTGCAAGTGTGGATAGGGAGAAGGTAAAGGTAATGAGGGACTAGCCTATGCCTAAGAATGTGAACGAGGTAAGGCACTTTCATGGTTTAACATGTTTTTATCGAAGATTTATTAAGGATTTTAGTTCCATTACTGTACCTTTAAATAAACTTGCAAAAAAGAATGTTGTTTTCAAATGGAATGATGTGCATGATTGGGATTTCAGTACTTTCAAAGGAAAGCTTACTAATGTACCTTTTATGCTTGCCTAACTTTGATAAGGTTTTTGAGGTAGAAAGTGATGTATTTGGAATAGGAATAGGGGCTGTTTTGACTTAAGATTCTAAACTGATTGCTTAATTCAGTGAAAAGCCAAGTGAGACAGCCTTAAATTATCCTACTTATGACAAGGAACTTTACATATTGGTACCAACTCTTTAAACATGGCAACATTATTTGTGGTTGAAGGAATTCATCATTCATTATGATTATAAGAACTTAAAGTTCTTGAAATCCTAAGGTCTTAATAAAAGGCATGCTAAGTGGTTGAAGTTCATAGAAACATTTCCTTATGTGATCAAGTGCAAATATAGAAAGGAAAATGTTGTTGCTGATGCATTTTCCAGGAGGTATACAATACTTACTTCTTTGTAAACTAAGTTACTTGGTTTTGAATTGTTTAGGGGCTTGTATGTGAATGATTCCAATTTTGGCCAAGTATGGAAAGCATGTGATAAATGTGCATTTGGTGACTTTTATAGGCATGAAGGGTTTTTGTTTAAGATGGATAAATTATGTGTGCCTATTTGTTCTATTCGTCAGTGACTTATTAGGGAGACCTCTTCATTACATGATAATAGGACTTCTACTATAGGTAGTTTGAAAGCATTGAAGTCCACTAAATGAAGGAGCTATTATTGTTGATGAGTATTCTTTGATAGAAGACAATTGCTTATTGCTTAAAACTTGAGGCCATTATATGATTCCTTGGATAAAAAGGTTTCTCATTTCTTTGTAAGGAATAATCTACATCTATGTGAAGCAATAATTTCATTTTGACTTCACATCTAATTCAAAACAACTTAGGTGATAAAGAACTTGCTAGGTGACCTACCTTCGGAACCCTTGAATCAATTTGTTATGCATGCCCTAGAAAGCAAGGAAAAAAGTTGGGTTTATAAAATTGAACCCTAAGGAAACTAAGTCCTAAAAGCCCAAATCTTAAGACACCACAAAGGTTGATCACTCCTAATGGAAGCCATATTGTACCAGCTCAAATCAATAGGGGAGTTATGCGTTGCAAAACCTTGGAGGACCAATGACAAGGGCAAGGTTAAAGAAAATAAAGGAAGCTCTCAACAACTTGTTGTGTGACATTTATTATCAGAAAGTTGCTAGGTACAAGTAAAGGATGATGGAGGCTTCACTAGGGCTTGGAAATGTGTTATCTATGGAGGAATTTGAGAACCATGGCCTTAGGAAGGAAGTTAGATTTGGGAGCCTATGTTTTGGTATTACCCTAGACCTACCATTTGAAGGAACATGAATCTAGGGTATTTAAGAAGGATATGGATGCCACACTCCAAAAATGAATGGAATTAGGAGTGATAAGTCAATTGGAATGCCATAAGAAGAAGTACCTTTTAATAAGTTCTTTAGTCCTTAAACGTACTGAGGGAGAAAAACCCTTGCTTTCTATTTCACTCAAAGATTTTCCAGAATTATAAGTGGTCCCTATTTATAGGCTAAGATAGCAATCCTAAAGAGGAACAAATCCCTACTTAGGACAAATCCTTATTTTGAAGGAATTCTTAATTATGGACAAATTCCAACACAGATAATAAACTCCTATTTAGGAGTGAATGCTATTACTTAGTTTGACCATTAAGTATTATGATTATATTAAGTAGGTCTAGACTCATTATCAAACTTAAATTCACACCGTTTAAAGCTTGGTTGGCATGAAATTCCTTAATTAGCCCATTTAATGCTTCTTCAATCTTTTTGGCTCTAACTTGCGTTATTGGGCTTGTATGTGAATGATTCCAATTTTGGCCAAGTATGGAAAGCATGTGATAAATGTGCATTTGGTGACTTTTATAGGCATGAAGGGTTTTTGTTTAAGATGGATAAATTATGTGTGCCTATTTGTTCTATTCGTCAGTGACTTATTAGGGAGACCTCTTCATTACATGATAATAGGACTTCTACTATAGGTAGTTTGAAAGCATTGAAGTCCACTAAATGAAGGAGCTATTATTGTTGATGAGTATTCTTTGATAGAAGACAATTGCTTATTGCTTAAAACTTGAGGCCATTATATGATTCCTTGGATAAAAAGGTTTCTCATTTCTTTGTAAGGAATAATCTACATCTATGTGAAGCAATAATTTCATTTTGACTTCACATCTAATTCAAAACAACTTAGGTGATAAAGAACTTGCTAGGTGACCTACCTTCGGAACCCTTGAATCAATTTGTTATGCATGCCCTAGAAAGCAAGGAAAAAAGTTGGGTTTATAAAATTGAACCCTAAGGAAACTAAGTCCTAAAAGCCCAAATCTTAAGACACCACAAAGGTTGATCACTCCTAATGGAAGCCATATTGTACCAGCTCAAATCAATAGGGGAGTTATGCGTTGCAAAACCTTGGAGGACCAATGACAAGGGCAAGGTTAAAGAAAATAAAGGAAGCTCTCAACAACTTGTTGTGTGACATTTATTATCAGAAAGTTGCTAGGTACAAGTAAAGGATGATGGAGGCTTCACTAGGGCTTGGAAATGTGTTATCTATGGAGGAATTTGAGAACCATGGCCTTAGGAAGGAAGTTAGATTTGGGAGCCTATGTTTCGGTATTACCCTAGACCTACCATTTGAAGGAACATGAATCTAGGGTATTTAAGAAGGATATGGATGCCACACTCCAAAAATGAATGGAATTAGGAGTGATAAGTCAATTGGAATGCCATAAGAAGAAGTACCTTTTAATAAGTTCTTTAGTCCTTAAACGTACTGAGGGAGAAAAAACCCTTGCTTTCTATTTCACTCAAAGATTTTCCAGAATTATAAGTGGTCCCTATTTATAGGCTAAGATAGCAATCCTAAAGAGGAACAAATCCCTACTTAGGACAAATCCTTATTTTGAAGGAATTCTTAATTATGGACAAATTCCAACACAGATAATAAACTCCTATTTAGGAGTGAATGCTATTACTTAGTTTGACCATTAAGTATTATGATTATATTAAGTAGGTCTAGACTCATTATCAAACTTAAATTCACACCGTTTAAAGCTTGGTTGGCATGAAATTCCTTAATTAGCCCATTTAATGCTTCTTCAATCTTTTTGGCTCTAACTTGCGTTATTGGGCATTCTGGAATGTGCAATAGACCTCTTATATCCATTGAAACCTTCCACCCATCATCTCTACGGTTGTCATCATTCCCTCTCTCCTCAAAAGGATTCATCACCTACATCAAAATGGGAAAGATCAAATATGTTAAATGTTGCACTCACATTATACTTACTAGGAAGGTCCAACTTATAAGTATTGTCATTAATTTGTGCTACAACTTGAAAGGGACCATCTCCTTTAGGTTATAGCTTTGCATGCCTTTAAGATTAAAACTGTTCCTTGTGCATATGCACCCAAACCCAATCACTAGGTTCAAACACTACCTTCTTTCGTCCCTTGTTGACATCAGATACGTATTGCTCAATTCAATTTTTTATATGTTGTCGCACCTTCTCATGCAATTTTTTTATAATTTCAGCCTTACGTTCACCATCTAAGCTGGCATACTCATTGATAAGTATAGATACCAAGTCCAAAGGAGTTAACAGATTAAAACCATATACAATTTCAAATAGAGAGTAATTAGTAGAGAAGACTCCTATTATACGCAAACTTGACATGTGGTAAACAATCTTCCCATGTTTTCAAATTTGTTCCAATAATAGCACACAAAAGAGTAGAAAGAGTTCAATTAACCACCTTAATTTGGCCATCAGTTTGTGGATGACAAGTAGTTAACAATAGCTTAGTACCTAACTTACCCCATAAAGTCTTTCAGAAGTAGCTTAAGAACTTTGTATCCCAGTCTGAAACAATGCTTCGTGGCATGCCATGCAAATGTACTACTTCTCTAAAGAATAAGTCAGCCACATTATTTGCATCATTAATTTTATGGCATGGGATGAAGTGTGCCATCTTTGAAAATCTATCAACAACAACAACAAATACAAAATCCCTACCCCTTTTTGTTTGTGGAAATTATTGTATGAAATCCATAGATAAATCCACCCAGGGATGGCTAGGTATAGGTAAAGGGGTATACAAGCCATAAGGTAAAACTCTAGATTTAACCTGTTTGCATGTTATGCATTTCTCACATATCCTCTCAACATCTCATTTCATGCGAGGCCAAAAGAAATGTTCATTTAAGACATCTAAGGTTTTCCTAACTCTAAAATGACCCATTATACCACCCTCACGAGCTTCTCTTACAACCAACTCCCTTAAAGAACTCATAGGCAAGCATAAATTTTCCCTAAATAAGAAACCCTTATGCCTAAAAACCTCTCAAAGGCTGATTTCACACATGCTCCACACACATTAGCAAAGTCAGGATCATTCATATATAAATCCTTAATATGTTCAAATCCTAATAAGTTTGTAGTAAGTGTAGAGATAAGGGCACACCTGTGAGATAATGCATTAGCTACCACATTTTCCTTACCTTGTTTATATTTGATAATGTAAGGAAAGGTCTTAATGAATTCAATCCACTTGGCATGTCTTTTGTTCATCTTTCCTTATCCCTTCAAGTGCTTCAAAGATTCATGGTCAGTATGAATGACAAACTCCTTGGGCCAAAGGTAATGTTGCCATGTCTCCAAAGCTCGTACCAATGCATATATCTCTTTATCATAAGTAGGATAATTAAGGCTTGCTCCACTTAACTTTTCACTAAAGTAAGTAATTGGATGCCTTTCCTGCATCAAAACAGCTCTAATGCCAATACGTAAAGCATCACACTCAATCTCGAAAGCTTTTTCAAGGTTAGGTAAAGCAAGTAAGGGTGTAAAGCTTAATTTTTTCTTGGTGCAATTGAAAGCCTTGTCTTGGTCACTACCCCATCTAAAACTCATGTTCTTTTTGATAAGCTTAGTGAATGGTGTAGCCATGGTGCAAAAGTTCTTAACAAAATGTCTATAGAAGCTAGCTAGACTATGAAAGCTACACACATCATTAATTGACTTAGGTGTAGGCTAATCTCAAATTGCCTTAACCTTTTCTTTGTCAACCTCTACACCTTTAGTACTGACAACATATCCAAGAAAGCATACAATTTCTCATAACGTAAAACACTTACAATAGAACATAAATGATAAAGATGCTCTTTTAAGGTTTTACTATAGACCAAAATATCATCAAAATACACAACTACAAATTTACCAATGAATGGACACAAAACATGATTCATTAGTCATACAAAAGTGCTTGGTGCATTAGTGAGACCAAATGACATAACAACAAGCCATTCATACGAAACGTACTTAGTTTTGAAAGCTATTTTCCACTCGTCTCTCTATCTCATCCAAATCTGATGATATCGACTTTTCAAATCAATTTTAGAAAAGACACATGAACCATGCAATTCATCCAACATGTCATCTAATAATCTAGGTATGGGGTGACGATACTTTACAGTGATTTTATTGATTGCTAGACAATCAACACATATCCTTCAAGTCCTATCTTTTTTGGGTACAAGTAAGACAGGACTAGCACATGCACTCATGCTTTCCCTTACATATCCTTTGGAAATAAGCTCCTTAACTTGACTGTGAAGCTCCTTTGTCTCCTCAAGATTACTCTGATATGCTAGATAGTTAAGGATGGATGCACTCAAGATGAAATCACTTTGATGCTTAATTCCTTTATTAGGTGGCAATCTACTTAGGACATCGTCAGGGAATACTTCTTAAAATTCCTATAATAGAGCAACAACAACACTAGGCAATGATGGGACAAACTTGTTAGTGTTAAAATAAGCCTCCTTGTATAAAAGTACAATTATAGTTTGTTTGGCATAGAATGCTCTTTCGACATCACTTTCTTTTGTATAAAGTCTCTTTTTCTTCTCTTTCTCTTGTGTTTTCACATTTTTTACTCTCTTTTCCCTTTTATCAATCTCTCTTTTCTGTTCGCTCTCATTTTTAATCCTCAGTTGATCCTTATAAGCTTGTTGAGGTGATAATAGTATAAGAGTGACAAGTTTTTCATTCATTACAAAGGAATATCAATTCTTGAAGCCATCATGCATAACTTGCCTGTCAAATTACCATGGTCTTCCTAATAAAATATGGCCCACATGCATAGGTACAACATCACATAAAACTTCATCATAGTACCTTCCAATAGAAAATGATATGCACTTGCTTATTTACCTTAACCTCATTACTCTCATTCAACCATTGAAGTTTATATGGCCTAGGATGCTATAGTAGGTATCAAGCATAGTTGCACAGTCAATAATCATTTTCTTCCTTTACTTGCACATTCAATGCTTGCCTTACAATGAGAGCTACTCCATTAACCAAATACTTCTTTCCATCACTATCACCCTCTGATGATGGCATAGAATCATCATCTGATTCACTTTCAGTTTCAACATCACCATTACTTCTTAAGATCATTGCATACTTATTTGGACATTGACATGCAATGTGACCCCTACCCAAATACTTAAAACATTTAACATCTTTATTTCTACTTGGTTGCGGTTCAAAATTACCTGTCTCCTTGCTAGAACCCACATTCTTGTGCTTGGGTAGCTCGGCTTTGGACTTGTAATTGGCCATCTCATCCCTTTTACTCCAATTTGGCTTCCAAGATAAGGTAGAACCCAAATTCTGCCCAAACCTTGTGGAACCCTTTTGTTTAAGTTGCCTTTTAACTTTCATTGCCATGTGCACCATGTCTTCTAATCCACATAGTATTGCAATTCAACCACGTTTGTTATGCCCTATTTAGCCCTTGCAGAATTCAAGCCATGGTTGGCTCTTTATCTTCTTCTATATTCACTATAATCATGGTAATGTTTGTTAGAACGATCCTATACCAACATTGGTGTTGGGTTCCATTTACATATAATTGGAGTTTGTATCACTTGTTCTCCATCATTAGGTTGTTTGAATACCATTAAACATAAGATTCATTCATCTTGATTAACATTTTTTACATGGATAGAATGGTTACTCACCCAATAGATGAAAACTTTACTTCATTTTCCACAAGTGAGGCATCTACTTTTAATCCAAGCATTCATTCACAAAAATGAATAATGAAATTAATTTTATTGTTTATGTTGGTCAATAATTTCATTGCAAAATATAATGTTATTATGTCTTGGGTTGCCTAAATCCTTTAAAGTCCTATGAATGAAGATGCTATTAATGTTGATTAGCTTTCTTTACTATGATTGAATCATGAAATGCATAAAACTTGAGGCTATCTTTAGATTACATGATAATAAGACTTGACTAAATTTGAATCCATTAAGTATATCAAATGAAGGAGCTATTGTTGTTGATGACCTTTCTTTAGTATAAGACAATCATTCATAGCTTGATACTTGAGACTACACCTGATTCCTTGGCAAGAAGACTTCTCCCCTTGTTGCAAGGAATCGTTCACATGAAATGATCATGCAATTAACATCGATATCCATACTAAACATTAATTTCAGTGCATCCACGTCAATACACCTTAAGTAGTATGAATTCTATTAAACCAAGGAGTCCATCTTGATTATTTTTTCTTACATAGATCAATTAATTAATTGCCTAAAAGATGAGGGCATCCCTTCATTTTTAGCAAATAAGGGTTCTAATTTTCATCTAAGCAGTCTATCACACTAAGGAATCATGATATTAACTTAATTGTTTACCCTAATCATTGACTTCATTATGAGATGCACGATATTATACCTAAGGTAGTTTGTTGAATCCATTGAAGACAATCAAATAAGGAACCTATTACACTTTATTAACTTTCTTTGCTATGACAGAATTTTTATTTCTTGAAATATGAGGCCATCTTTTGTTTATAATAAAACTTTTCCTTTGCATAGTGTGAATCCATTGAAGTATGTTAAATAAAGAGGCTATCACTCTTAATTATCATTCTTTACTACAAGAATATCATTTATTATTTTAAACTGTTGGTTGTCACTGGATCTATTGGCAATAAAGCTTCTTCATTCATTGGAAGGAGTGAATGACACAAAATGATCATATAGTTAACATTGGTGTCTTTAATGAATATTAATTTCATTGGAATATGTGCATGAATAAATGCTGGGTAGTTTAAATCCATTGAATTCTATCAAATAAAGGAGTTATTCATATTGATTAGCTTTTCCCATAGCAATAGAATGGATTATCACCCGAAAGATAAGATTATCACTTCTTTTCTTTCTAATAAGCTTTTTGTTTTGAAAAAGTTATTTACACAAAGGGATTACGAAATAAAGGACATTGTTATGTTTTGGGTAGTTTAAATACATGGAAGTCCATTCAATAAAGTACTTAATTTGCTTTTCATATTGTGAAAGAAACATTCATTACTTGAAACATGAGACTATCTCTTGAATACTTGACAAAATGATTTCTCCTTAGGGCAGTTTGAATCAAATTAAGTCCATCAAATAAAAGAACTACTATAAAAGATGAGAATGTCACTTCATATATAATTAATGAGGCTTCTCTTCATGTTCCAAGAAGTCATTCAAATAAAGGAATTATGAAATCAACAAAAATATTTACCTCATTTACTAATTTAATTGCAAGATGCTCATTATTATGTCTTGGGTAGTTTAAATTTATTGAAAACCATTTCATAAAGAAGTTGTTAGAAACTATTCCCTTGAATTTATTGAATTTATTCAAAACTATTAAATAGCTTTCTTTATTGTGAGAAAATCACTCTTTGCTTGAAACATGATATTATCCCTTAATTACATCACACTAATTGGGTAGTCTAAATCCATTGACTAAACAAATTATTACTCTTGATTAGCATTCTTTGCTAAGAGGCAATTGTTTATCATTTAAAACATGAAACTGTCACCAGATTCCTAGTCACTAGAGCTTTTACTTTCATTGGAAGGAGTCATTCTTGTAAAGTGATCATGCAAATAAAACCCACATCTACATTTAATATTAATTTCTCTGGGATATTTATGTTAAAACACTATAGTTAGTTTGAATTCCATTAAACAATGAACTCATTCATCTTAATTAACTTTCATACATGTATATAATGGTTCCTTACCTAAAGATGAGTACATCACTTCATTCCTAACTAATAAGGCTACTCCTTTTGAAGGAATCTATGAGATGAAAGCTATTAAGTCACGAGTAGCTTCAATCAACTCAAGTCAATTGAGTGAGGAAGTCATTACTCTTGATTAGCTTTCTTTACTATGAGAGAATTGTTTGTTGATTGAAATGTGAGACCATCTTTTGATTAACGACAATAGGACTTCTTCTCTAGGTAGTATAGATCCCTTGAAGTCTATCAAATCAAAGAGCTATTACTACTAATAAGATTTATTTGCCATGAAACATTCATTCATTGCTTCAAACATAACTATTACTTGATTCTTTGGCAATAAAGGTTTTCCTTTCATTGCAAGGAGTCAATCACACAAAATGATCATGCAATTAATGTTCATGTATACATGAAGCATTATTTTCATTACTACTTACAAGTCATACATATTTGGTAGGTTGAAACCAATTAAATCAATCAAACAAATTAGCACAAACCACCCATAAATAAGATAGCATTATCACGTCAAAGGCTTAAACATATATGTAGCACCCAAAAATTGGCCAAAGAAATATGCATCTTAAGCTTTGGGCCCATTATTCACCTAAAAAAAGAGAAAATTAGAATCCTTGCACCCAAAAAACTAAACATGTGGAGAAAAAAAAAGACAAAACACGAGAAAAATTTAAAAGAAAAAGGAACGTACTAGCCCCACTAAAGGCTCATTGGTGCTGCCATAAGTTGCCAACACTGTCACTAGAAAACTATGTGAGCACCATCGCCAAAGCCACCAACCACTGATCTACTTGTTGCTAGAGGCCATGCATTAAGCAATGGTCAATAATTGTGCAAATTGGCAAAAATAGGTTCAACCACTGTTAGTTGCAAGATCATTGCCAACCTCCATTCCTACTCAAAACCTCCACCACTCAAGAACAAGAGCACTGATCTTACCATTCTTGGCAGTCATGCTTTTGTTGGAGCATTGGAGAGGCATTATTTGTCAAATAAAATTGTGTTGCCACCTCCAGCTGTCCCTCTCACATGCACTACATCCAGTCAATATCTGATATGAACTCCAATTATATTGAACCAGAACCCAACACCAAAATTGATGTCACTGGGATCATTCTAAGATAGGTTATGAAATAAACAATTTTCACCCAATGATTATAAAGCAACCACGAACCAGAATTATAAAAGGATTAGATGCCACTCCTATGCAACTCAAGGTTGAAGAAGATAAGTCTATGTAAAACACAATCAAGCATTCAAATCAACAAGTTCACAAAGAACTAATGAAAAAGATGCTTGTTTGTATTGAAAGTTGAGAGAAAACAATGTCTCATGTAGTTGTAAAGTTGTATTCTAACGTCATTCTACCCCTCCCAAGTTACAGCCATATTTATAAACATATACAATACACAAAACCTAGTTACCATATGGGCTTATGACTTATTAGTGAAATACAACACAAGCCCACAAAGTTTTTCAAATAATAAGTCCATATAAAGCACTAAACTCTATATGCATCATGGGGTTGAAAATAAGTAAAAGCCCAGCCCAATTGGGAGTTTAAACCCCAAAGAACAAGTTTGTCCCAATGCCTATTGGTGTCCAGCTGGTGGACTTGCTATGTTATCAAGGCTGTTGCAATCGAGGCACTTGATGCTTGAACACCTTGGTCCAAAACTTGTTTTGTAGCCCTGTAGCTTCCCCTACTCTCAGATCCCAACCTTTGTCTTGCTTATTCCTCACATAAACACATTAAAAGGCCTTTGGGTTGCTTCCACCCTTAACCAATCATTTCATGCAGCTTCTTGCTCTTAGACTTGACAAATTAAACTATTAAGCACTTCTTGAGCCTTATGTGATTTTACCCTTGACATGGGCCCCCAAGATTATATAAAGTATCAATTCCTTGGTTGTTTGATATTGGTACAAGTGGACCTCCATCATTTATCCACTCCTTAATAGGATTTTTCCTCAAATCTAAAACTATATCATCAAACAAGGAAAGATAAAAAACATTAAATGTTGAACTCACACCATACTTATCTAGTAAGTCAAAAAAATAGGCGTTGTCATTGACTTTGGCCATGACTTGAAAAGGACCATATCTTTTATGTTGTAACTTGTTCTTTTTATGTTGTGGAAACTACTCCTACATATGCACCCAAACCCAATCTCCTGGCTAAAAGATGACATTTTTGCATCCCTTGTTGGATTGAGTGGCATATTGCTTTGTCCTTTTCTCAATATTCAGTCTAGCCCTCTCATGAAGTTTTCGAACTACCTTAGCCTTTTTCTTTCCATCTAAATTAGCTTGTTCTTGCACAGGCAATGACATTAGATCTAATGGCATCAAAGGGTTAAACCATAAACTAATTCAAATGGTGAATAACTAGTGGCACTATGCATAACTTTATTGTAGGAAAACTCCCCAAATGGTAAACACTCTTTCCAAGTGTTAGAATTTTTACTGATTACAACATGTAGTAAAGTACCAAGAGTACAATTGACTACCTTAGTCTGACCATTAGTTTGTAGATGGCATGTTATGGAGAAAAGCAATTTTGTACCAAGCTTACCTCAAATGTGTCTTCCAAAAATGACTCAGAAACTTGGTATCATGATCAGACACAATACCCTTTGGTACTCTATGAAGTTTAATAATCTTCTTGAAAAATAGGTTAGTAATTTGTGTGGCATCATCTGTTTTATGGCAAGCAATGAAGTGCGCCATCTTAGAAAACCTATCAACCACAACAAAGATACAATGTCAGCCCTTTTTGGACCTTGGTAAGCCAAGCACAAATCCATTGAAATAGCCATCTTGGACCATGGTAAGTACTACCTTTAGAAGTCCCTAGCAAACCAGACTTAGCTTGCTTACACAAATTCATTCAACGTCACATTTCATATATGGCCAAAAGAAATGTTCACTCAAAACATCTAAAGTCTTTTGAATACCAAAATGACCCATCAAACCTCCCCTATGAGCCTCTCGTACAAGCAATTTTCTAATAGACCCTTAAGAAATACAAAATTTATTTTCCCTAAACAAGTAACCCTCATGTCTATAGAATTTACCAAAGTCAGTATTCTTACATGCAATATAAACATTAACAAAATCAGCATTTGTAGCATACAGGTCAATGATGTGCATAAAACCTAATAATCTAGTGCTTAAGGTGCTAATTAAGGTGTAACTACAAGACAATGCATCAACAACCACATTTTCCTTACTTGCCTTGTATTGAATCACATAAGGAAATGTTTCTATGAATTTCATCCACTTTGCATGTCTTCTGTTTAGTTTACCTTGACCCTTTAAATGTTTTAGTGGCTCATGATCAATATGGATTACAAATTCCTTAGGCCAAAGGTAGTTCTACCAAGTTTCTAAAGTTCTAACAAGTGCATATAATTTTTTATCATAAGTTGGATAATTTAATGCAACCCCACTTAACTTTTCACTAAAGAATGCTATAGGATGTTTCTCTTACATGAGTATGCCCCCACCCCAATGACTAATGCATCACATTTAATTTCCAAAGTTTGAGAAAAAATAAGCAAAGCAAGAAGTGGTGCATTACACAACTTAAATTTTAACAATTCAAATGCAGCTTGTTGTTTGTCACCCCATTTAAACCTTACACATTTCTTAATGACCTTTATCAATGGTACGACTATAATGGTAAAATCCCAAATAAACCTCCTGTGAAAACTAGCTAGACCATGAAAACTCCTCACATCACCTACACATTTTGGTATAGGTCATTCTTGGATAGCCATAACCTTCTCAATATCAACCTCAATGTCATTAGGAGTCACAACATACCCTTAGAAAATGACATGATCAATGAAAAAGGTACATTTATTCAAGTTAGCATACAATTTTTCTTTCCTTAACACATTTAACACACAACACAAGTGTTCAACATGAGACTTTAATGAATAGCTACATGCTAAAATATCATCAAAATAAACTACCATGAATTTACTTAGGAAAGGTCTCAAAACATGATTCATTAATCATATGAATGTGCTAGGTGCATTAGTTAATCCAAATGGCATAACCAAGCACTCATACAAATCATGCTTAATTTTGAATGCAATTTTTCATTCATCACCTATCCTAACTCTGATTTGGTGATGTCCACTTTTAAGATCAATTTCTTAAAAGAAGCATGCACCATGCAATTCATCAAGCATGTTGTCAAGTCTAGGTATAGGGTGTTGATACTTAACTATAATTTTATTAATAGTTCAACAATTGACACACATTCTCTAGGACCCATTTTTCTTTGGCACTAGCAACAAAGGCATTACACATGGACTCCTGCTTTCTCGCACATACCCTTTTTCATGAATTCCTCAACTTGCTTTTGAAGTCCTTTTGTCTCCTCTGGGTTACTTTGGTATGCTAGCTTGTTAGGAATAGCTACTCCAGGTACTAGGTCAATACAATGCTCAATTCGCCTTTGTGGTAGCAATCCATTTGGTACATCCTTTAATCATCAAACTCCTACAATAAAGAAGAAACAATACTAGGAGCACAAGAAGTATTGTTAGTGTTAGCAAGGTAGGCATCCTTATAAAGGATCAAATACATTTGCTACCTAGTTTGGATAGCAGATCTTACATAACCTCCTTTGGCATACATACTCACTTATTATCACTCAATTTTATTTTGTGCCTTACCACTCTTGTGTTTAGCACTCTCAAGTGTTTGCTCTCACCTTTTCTCTCTCTCTCACTCTCATTTTCTCTCCTCTCTATTTCTTCTTACTCCTTTTCTTTTGTTCATTTTCAAAAAGTCTCAGTTAGTCTTTATAATCCTATTTAGGAGTTAGTAGTGCAAGTGTAATTGGTTTTCCCTCTATGATGAATGTATAACTTTTTTTTGTACCAATCATGTGTTACCCTTCTATCAAATTTCCATAGTTGTCCTAATAGCAAATGACCAGCCTGCATAGGCACAACATCACAAGTAACCTTATCCTCATACCTACCAAAAGTAAATGGAACAATCACTTGCTTTGTCACTCTCACCTCCCCATTGTCATTTAGCCATATCAATTTATATGTCTTAGGGTGTCTGGTTGTAGGAAAGTTCAATTTCTCCACCAACTTTGTATAGCTATATTGATGCAACTACCTCCATCTATGATCAAGTAACATAGCTTATCCTAAACTAAACACCTAGTATGGAAAATATTTTCTCACTTCATATCAACATCATCGTCCTTAACTTGCACACTAAGGGCTCTCCTTTCTACTAAAAGTCTTCCACGATGGTTTAGATACTTTATCCCTTCATCAACATTACTAACATCCTCTAGTGGTGGCATTTGGTCCTCCTCACTAGCTTCACTACTAGACTCATTGTCACCATTTTTCCTAAGGTACATGGTTCTCTTGTTGGAACACTATAAAGCCACATGACCCCTACCTAGACATCTAAAGCATTTGATGTCCCTAGTTTTTCCCTTCTCTTAGCTTCCTTCACTAGGTTTGGGTTTAGGTATCTCAAACTTATATTTAGGGGTTGGTTTCTCCTCACTTTTCCCCCAACTCGATTTCTCATGAAATGTAGAACCCAAGCCAAAGCTAATTTTAGAACTACCCCTTCTCTTAAGTTGTCTCTCCACCATCATGGTAACGTGTACCATGTCCTTTAATTCTACATAGTGCTGTAACTCTACTACATCAGCTAGGTTTCGGTTTAGGCCCTAAAGGAATTTAGGCATGGTGACTTTATTATCCTCTACAACATTAGCCCTAACCATAGCTATTTTCATCTCCTTATGGTACTCTTATACACTCTTAAAACCTTGAGTTAAAACCTTGAGTAAGACCCTGTATTCTATTATACAAGTCCCTATAGTAAGAGTTAGGGACAAATCTCTTTCTCATCAAATGTTTCAGCTCCTCCTATGTTTCTATAGTTCTCTCAAAGTTTCTTCTCCTAGTGGTAACTTGCTGGTCCCACCATACTATGGTATAATCAATGAACTCTGCCACAACTAACTTCACTTTCTTTTGCTCGAAGAAGTTGTGACACTCATATATTAATTCCACCCTACATTCCCAATCCAAATATAAACATCAAAGTCGGCTTTCCCTTAGAAAAAAGGTATTTTCATTTTAATACTACTAAGATTTTTGTCTACCCCTTCTTCATTCCTCGTCCTCCACTTGTGATTTTCAATATACCTATCATTCTCACTTCCACTACCATGGATTCTTCTACTTGTTCAACTAGCTCAACCCCTTCAATAACTTTTACTAAGGTAATCACCTTCTTCATACTCATCTTCATACTTTTGACCAAACTCTGGCTCTAACAGTGCATGTACCATTTTCCTAGCTATCCTCCCAGGTCTCCCACTAGACTTCCTTTCAATTCTCTCCACTATATCCCACATTTCACCTAACATAAACTCTATTCTCTCAAACTTCTCCTCTAGGGCTTTCATAAAAAATTTAAGGTCTAGTACGACTAATTCCTTCTCCCTATTAGTAAGGCAATTGGTTCTATCATGGGACATGTTTACAGTAGTAGAAAATGATAAAAAATAGAAAATGTAATCCTCTCAAATCATTTCTTGACATGTTTACATTCCACTCGATGTGTTTCACAATCAATTGTAATTTCACACTCAAGAGATTTTTCAAAAGGTTAGTAAACTAAATTTGATCAAACAAAACTTGAATATATGAATCCTAGACCTACCTTTTAAAAGAAGTGACTTGATCAAGGAAGACAGGAAATAAAGCAAACAGAATGATAAGGAATTCGATCATATAAGCAGTGCAATCGAACAAACATCAATTATTGAATATAATTAAGTAAATGACCAATTTAACAATTAAGTTGATTTTTTTTTTGTTAACAAATGGGTATTTCTGCAAAAGGAATAAATAGCAGTAGCGAAATACAAGAAACATATAATTTTCTTTTTTTTTTTGTTTGCTAAAGGGTATTTCTAAAGAACAAATGAACATCAACAGTGAAACACAAGAAACACACAAATTGTTTTCTTTTTTTTTTTATTGATAATTCAACCAACAATGAAGAACACACAAAAAAATGATGACAAAAGGATGACTAACTTGAGTTGGAGCCAATGTTCTGATACCAAATGATATGAACTCTAATTATAATGAAGCAAAACCTAACACTGAAATTGATGTCACTGGGATCATTCTAAGATAGGTTATGAAATAAACAATTATGACCTAATAATTATAAAGCAACCACAAACTAGAATTATAAAAAGATTAGACACCACTCCTATGTAACACAAGGTTGAAGGAGATAAGTCTATGAAAAACTCAATCAAGCATGCAAATCAACAAGTTCAGAAAGAACCAATGGAAAATATGCTCGATTGTAATGAAACATGAGAGAAAACAGTGTCTCTTGTAGTTGTAAAGTTGTATTATGATGTCCCTCTACCCCCCAAGTTATAGCTGTATTTATAAACATATACAATACATAAACCCTAGTTACCAAATGGGCTTATGACGTAATAGTGAAATACAACACAAGCCTACAAAGTTTTTCAAATAATAACGCCATATCAAGTACTTTATGCATCGTGGGGTTCAAAATAGGTAAAAGCCTTGCCCAATTGGTAGTTAAAACCCCAAACAATCAATTTATCCTAATACCTATTGGTGTCCAGCCGTTGGACTTGCTATGTTATCAATGCCATTGTGATGGTGGCACTTGATGCTTGCATGCCTTTGTTTGAAACTCATTTTGTAGCCCAGTAGCTTCCCTTACTCCAAGATCCCAGCCTTTGTTTTGCTCATTCCTCACATTAAACATGTTAAAAGGCCTTTGGGATGCTTCCATCCTTAACCAATCATTCTGAGCAACTTCTTTCTCTTGGATTTGACAAATTAAACTATTAAGCACTTCTCAAGCCTTTTATGATCTTGACCTTGTCATTGGGCCCCCAAAATTATTTAAAGGATCAATTCCTTGGTTGTTTGATATTGGTACAAATGGATCTCCATCAATATCACCATGAAAAATTGGTATCAATTGACTCAACCAACAATGTTTTGCCTGTTAGTGCCTCTAACATTCCAAATGGAGGCTAGCAACCACACTCTTTCCCATGGCACAACATAGGAAAAGCAATCAATTTCAAAGCCAAATCTTGGCTTCCACACTAAAAAGCACCCCTAAAATTCTTGTTTAAGGCATCTCTAAACTTAGAAAATAACAAAAATGATCATAGGAAAGGTTGGGTGTAAAGAGGGAAAAAGGTAGTGTTGAACCAAAATGAGAGTGAGAGACATAAGGGGGGTTAATTAGAACGAAAGCCTAGGAAAGAAAAAAAAGAAAAATGGAAAATGGAAAACAAACTCAAAGGTCTTAGTGGTGGGGTCATTTCAAGTGCTGTGGGTAAGCCCACATACACAAAATGACATAAGCACTCTTTTAAAATATCCAATAAATTGACTTTTTTTTAAAAAAAAGAAGAAAAGAAAAATTCCTTATATATTTCATGTGTCACTATAAAAAGGATTTAAACCCTTTTTAAAATATTCAAATAATTTTTCCTTCAACTTCTTGATGCATAAGAATACTTAAAAAGCATTCAAAACAACTCAAAAACTTCAAAAAAAAAAAAGAATACTCATCCCTTTTACAATATGTCCAAATTCATTAAAACCTAATATATGTGCTTTTGTGACAAATCAAAAGTAGAGACAATAAATAAAGCATCAACAGGAGAAGTATAGAAGTAAAAACAAGTGAACAATGATACTATTGCTTGTTCTCCATTAGTTAAGTTTTTAATTATTCAAGTTTTTAAGTTAGATATAACATTCTACAATGTTCCTAAACATTAAGTAAGGTGAAGACTCCAATGTAAACCCTTTAGGCCACATCACCTTGAGGTAGCCAACTTTCAATGACAATTGAGAGTTTACTCTCATGTAATCCTATTGCATTTTTTAAGGTTTCTATGTCACTTAGTGGATTTTAAGTATAGTGAGACTACTTTGAGCATCTATATCAATGTTTGATGAAGGTTTAACCTATATTCAAATTTGATAATGAGCTTGTCCAATCTCATTTTTTCTTATTTGCTCATAGAAAAAAAAAACCTTTATCAAAATTAGCTTACTCATACACATTTTCTATAAATTGGCATCATTTGGCACTATCTATGGGAAAGGGTTACACTTGTGCAAATTTCCTACGAAAAATGTAATTGTCTACTCCCTTAAATACTTACTAGCCTTAAGGCTAGTTCATTGAAATGGCTAAACACACACCCATTTAGCCTAAACCCTATTGTCTAGTTCATTGAAAAGAAAAAAACACTCATTTGAAATGGCTGAACAAGGAATGACTTCTGAACAAGATTGTTCCCAATGACTGGAGCAAGAAATTATGGAACTTAAATGTCAAATGTGCCAACTTTTGAATGATCAAAGAGTAGCATGCTCCATTATACCTATATGTAAGGAAGAAAAAAATCCTTTCCATGATCAGATAAGTGAAGATGAGACTTAAGAAAGGAGATAGCCTACTTGTCCTCAAAAGAAAGACTCTATTATTAACATTAAGATTCCAGAGTTTGAAAGTAAACTTTCCCCTAATGATTGTCTTGATTGGATTTATATGATTGAAAGAGTGTTCAACTATGAAATGTATTCAAAGCAGATGAAAGTTAAATTGCAACCTCGAAATTGAGAAAGTATGCAAGCCTATAGTGGGAAGACCTTAAAGCTTAATGAGTTTATGAAGGAAAGGACAAGATCCATATGTGGGATAAGATGAAATGATAAATAAAGCATTTTTTTGCCTAAACAATATAGGCAAAAGCTGTTCTTAAAGCTCCATTCTTTGAAACAAAATGATTTAAATGTTGAAGAGTATACTCATAAGGTTGCACAATATATGATAATGTGTGACATTTTAAAGTCCTAAGAACAAATGATTGAATTTTATTTAGGAGGATTGAAAATAAATATTACTGACATAACTTATAGCCTTATTGACAACATCTAACAAGAGATGTCCTAATTGGCACACAATTACTCTCAAGGAAGTTAATGGAGAACAAGGTGTTACTCAAGTGCAACATAGCAAGTATTCCTTAGATCATTTGCAAGGAATCGGTGGTCTAATGACGAGGTCAAGGAGGATGAAAGAGGCTTTACAATGCTTAATCATGGAGCTACATGACAAAGAGGGTGCTCCAAAAGATTCCAAAACTATTCTAAACGTTTTCAATGCTATATCAAGGATAATCACTTATCTTTATGTGCAAGATGATGGACAAGGCTTAGAACTTGATGAGAACCATAGAGATGATGGGTGGAAGGCTTCAATAGATCCAAGAGGGCCATTGCTTATTCCAGAAGGCCTAATAACATGAGCTAGAGCCTTAATGGATGCAAGAGGTCCATCGCACATTCTATAAGGCCCAATAACACAAGCTAGAGCTTCAATGGATGCAAAAGGTCCATTGTACATTTTAGAAGGCCTAATAACATGAGCTAGAGCCAAAAAGATTGAAGAAGTACTCAATGGGCTGATTGAGGACATTTAGGCCAACCAAGCTTAAAATGGTGTGAATTCGAGTTTGACAAAAAGTCAAAGCCTAATCAATATAATTGGAATACTTGATGGGTTAGACTAAGTAATAGCATTCACTCCTAAATAGGAGTTTATTGTCTATGTTGGAATTTGTCCATAGTTAGGAATTCCTCAAAAATAAGGATTTGTACTAAGTAGAAATTTATGTCTCTTTAGGATTCTTATCTTAGCCTATAAATAGGCACCCTTTGTAAGCTCTAGAAAATCAAACAACTTTTGAGTGAAATAGAAGGCAAGGGTTTTTTGCCCTCAGCTCTTTTGAGGGCTAAAGAGCTTATCAAGAGGTATTTCTTCTTATGGCGTTCCAATCAACTTATCACTCCCAATTCCATTTTTTTTGGAGTATGGCATCCATATCCTTCTTAAATACCCAAAGTTCATGTTTTTTGAATGATGGGTCCAGGGTTTGTATTATTAAACTCTGGTTTAACTTTCCTGGTTGTTCTTTGATTCCTTGTGTGTGTTGGGTCCTTAAGCCATGTCTTTTTGGGGGTTTTTGCATCAATTGGTATAAAAGCTTGGTTTTAAATTAGGTTGATTCCACTTACTCTTCAATTTTCTACCTTGTGATTTATTTATTTAAGTTTAGTTTGTCTATTATGTGCATTACCATTCAAATGCACAAATCTATTTGTTTGCAATCCTTCTCTCTTTGCTTGTTTGTTTAAGCATATAAATGTGCTAATTTCAATTCCAATTATTGTATCTAATTATTTTATTGTTATTTTGTGTTGAAAAAGAAAAAAGGAAGAAGAACAAAAGAAAGAGGACATCAAATTCAAGTTATTGATAAGGTTAATAGTTTGGTCATATTGGCCATAATAATAATAAAGTTTTTCTTGCTCAACTCTAATTCTACCATATATTATCCTATTTTGTTGCCCACATTTGTCCTCTAAGTTACCCCTATCCTGATTTTGTCTGAATTTGAGTTTGACAAAGAGTCCAAGCCTAATTAATATAATTGGAATACTTAATGGGTTCGACTAAGTGATACAAACTCCAATTATATGTAAACGGAACCCAACACCAATGTTGGTATAGGATCGTTTTAACAAAGGTTAAGCGATTTGGAGTTTTGACTCAATGATTATAAACAACCAAGAACCAAAACTATAAGATTCAGACGCCACTCCTAACAACAACAACATTGAAGTACATAAGTCTATTGAACCAACACACTTAAGTATGAATATTCAAAATTAGTTCTCAAAGAACCAGAGAAATAGCTCATGCACTCATGAAAATGGGTCTGCCTCCTCCAGCCACCCTTTTTCCCCTTTTTATATGCTAAACCCCAAAACCCTAGCTAATAAGATGGGCTTATTAAGGAAATTCGTCCAACCCACTAACTACTAATAAAAGCCCATGAAAATAACCTATAAGATGCTAAAATTCGTTCAACCCACAACATAATAATATATCCCATGAAAATAATCCATTTAAATGCCCAAACATGGGCTCCTAAATCCAACTTCCTTCCTAAGGCCATGGTTCTCAAATTCCTCTATAGATGACACATTTGCAAGCCCTGATGAAGCCTCCATCATCCTTAACTTGTACCTAGCAACTTCTTGATAGTAAATGTCGCATGACAAGTTGTTAAGAGCTTCCTTTATTTTCTTTGACCTTGCCTTTATCATTGGTTCTCAAGGTTTTGCAAGGTATTAACTCCCCTATTGATTTGAGTTGGTACAATATGGCTTCCATCACTAAGTATTAGCATTCACTCCTGAATAGGAGTTTATTGTCTGTGTTGGAATTTGTCTATGTTAGGAATTCCTCCAAAATAAGGATTTGTTGATGAGAATTGTAGAGATGATGGATGGAAGGTTTCAATGGATATAAGAGGTCCCTATTTAGCCCTTGTAAAAATTGAGCCATGGTTACCTCTCTATTTTCTTCTCCTTATGGTAGTCCACCACACTTTTAATGCCCTGAGTGAACCCTTGTAGCCTTTAGTACAACTCCCTGTAATAGTGATTAGGGACAAACCTCCTTTTCATGATAACCTTCATCTCTTGCCATGTATCAATAGGCCACTTATGATTCCTTCTCCTAGTTAAAACAAGTTGATCCCACCAAATAATAACATAATCAGTAAATTTAACTGAAGCAAGCTTTATCTTTTTCTCCTTGGAATAGTTGTGGCAATCAAAGACCAATCTAACTATCTTCTCCCATTCTTACCTTGGAATAGAGGAATTATCATTTTAATATTGCCCAAATTATGGTCATAGGTGCCTTGCCTCCTAAATTCTCTTTGATCCCTTCTATTTCTAACAGTTTTAACCATAGAAATTTGATCCTCATATTCATCATCTTCACAGTCATAAGCACGTCTCAACTACCTTCTTGCTTTAGGAGCCTCATATTCCCCATGCATCCTTTGCAACTCTACTATTGTATTAGCTTGCTCCTCTATCCTCTCCCTGAAATCATCCAATTTGGTATTCATGCGCTTAGATCCATACTTAGGACAAATCCTTATTTTGGAGGAATTTCTAACTATGGACAAATTCCAACACAGATAATAAAGTCCTATTTAGGAATGAATTGTCATGGATTTAGGCTCGGGTTGTGCTAACCCACGTGTCACTTAGACCTTGCAAGAAAATATGAACTAAGTAAGTTATATAGTTGAAAGAGGCTAGAAAGGGACAATAAAACCAAAGGCATAAGAGAGAGCTTTGCAAAGGAAAGAACTTTCAATTCAATGGTGCCTTACAAATGAGATGAGTGGGGTATTTATAATGGTTCCACCTCCTAAGTTTGTGGCTACAATTGCTTGTTCTAGATTTTTATGGAACTCTCTAGATCAAGACTATTCTAGAATAGTTTAGATATTTACAATTTATAAACTTGACACATAAGCATTCGTCCAAAATGTTTTGGCCAAGTCTTTGGGCAACAATCAAGCTAGGAATCCAACGGGCCTAGTTTGGCATTGCTTTTGGGACGGGCCATGGCATCCTCCCCCACTTAATCTCATGACATCCTCATCATGCCTTCGTCCTTATAACATTGAATGTGGTCAACAAATTGCCAAAGTAAATCTTCTCATTGCCAACTAACCTCATGGTTTGGTAGATGTTTCCACTTGACAAAGTACTTGGTGTAGTTAGGAACTCCCCTTTTTCATATCACCCTATCAGCAAGGATGCATTCCACTTCCTTGTTGAGTTCGGTGATGACGACAGTTGGTGCATGCTTGGATTCCCCACAACTTGGATCTTCGGTGTCTTCATGAAAGGTCTTTAGAAGACTAACATGGAAGACGTTGTCAACTTGGGGGAAGTTAGACTTGGTAGGCAGCCTTTCCTACCCATTTGATTATGGGAAATGGCCCTTTATATCTCCTTACCAAGCCTTTATGCACTTTGTGTAAGGACTTGAATTGGTTGGGTAGCAACTTTACCATCACAAAGTCTCTCTCCGTGTATTCCTTTGGGTGTTGCTTGGCATCAGCCCACTTTTTCATCTGTTTGGCATCTTTGCAAGGTAGGCTCTTGTGATGTCTATCTCCTTATGTCATTCCTTTGCAAAATTATAGGCAATAAGGTTGTTTCTCATGTAAGAAGAGGCAACAACACTTGGGGTTAAAAGTTCTTGTCTCGTGACAATTTCGAAGGGACTTTTGCCTGCTACTTTGCTCCTTTAGAGGTTGTAGGAGAATTGGGCAATGTCAAGCAGCTTTGCCCAATTTCATTGCCTAATAACTTGAACAACTTGCGCTAGCTCTTACCTATGAAGTAGGGATCTCTATCACTTAATATGGTTTTAGGTACTTCCCATTACATCACCACATTCTCGAAGAATAAGCGAGCTGTTTCGTTGACTTTGCAGTCAATAGGGGCTAGAATGAAGGTAGTGCACTTGCTGAATCAATCAATAATCATCATAATGCTTCCAAACCCATCAAACTTGGGTAAGGCCATGATGAAGTCCATTGAGACACTTTCCCAAGGTTTTTTGGTAATTGGTAGTGGCTCAAGTAGACTGGTGGGGCATTGTTGTTCCTCCTTATCTTGTTGACAAATGAGACAAGTCCACACATAGGCCTCAATATTATTTTACATTTGTGGCCAATAATAGCTTTGTTGAACAACAGCAAGAGTTCATACCATACCTGGGTGACTAACCCATAGGGAATCATGGCACTCCTTGAGAATGTCCCTCTGTAAATTTCCCCACTTAGGTACGAAGACTCAATTGCCAACCGTCATGAGAATCTTGTTGTTTAGCCAAAGTCGTTAAGTCTTCCCTTCACTAACCATCCATAGTAGATTCTTGGCCAAATTGTCTTGTGATGTGCCTTCCTTGATTCGTTCAAGAAAGTCACTCTTTGGTGTGCTAACAGATAGTGCTATTAGTTCTGCCTTTCAACTTAATGCATAAGCAACAACATTAGCCATACTTGGCTTATATTGAAGCTTGTAGTTGAATTTGGTCAAAAAATCTTGCCAATGAGTTTGCTCGGGGCAAACCTTCTTTTGCGATTAGAAGTAGCTCGTAGCGACATAGTTGGTCATGATCACAAACTAACTTCTAAGCAATAGTGCCTTAATATGCGTAGGTAATGGATGATAGCAGTCATCTTCTTATCTTGGACAATGTACCGCTTCTCCGTATCATTTAGTTTATGACTTTTGTAAACAATTGGATGTCTATCTTGCATCAACACTTCCCCAATGGCAAAGTCAGATGTGTCTGTGTGAACTTCGAAAGTCTTTTGATAGGTTGGTAGCACTATGATAGGTCCTTTAGAGATTGAATGTTTTAATCTCTCAAAGGAAGATTGGCATTCCTTTGATCAAAGCTATGTGATGTTCTTCTTGAGTAGATCCGTCAATAGTGCAGCTATGGCAGAATATCCCTTGATAAATTGTTGATAGTAGTTGACCAATCCTAAGATTGATCACAATTTGGGGAGCTTTGTTGGAGGCTTCCAATCCTGAATGGCATCGACCTTTGCTTAATCCATCGTAAGCTTGCCATCCTTGATCTTGTGACCAAGGAAATCCACCTCATGCTCCATAAAAGATCACTTCTCCTTCATGACATACAACTCATTTTTGTGTAGAACTTGAAAAGCTTGTTTAAGGTGATCTTTGTGCTCTTCAAGAGTGTTACTATAGATCACTATGTCATCCAAAACTATCACTAATTTGTCAAGAAAGGGATGAAGTACCTTGTTCATTAATGTGCAAAAGGTAGCAGGGGCATTGGTGAGACCAAAAGGCATAACTAGGAACTCGAAAGGTCCATAACACATCATCCATGCAGTTTTCAATTCATCACTAGGTATACGAACTTGATAGTACCTCGACCTTAAGTCCAATTTTTGAAAGTACCTCACCTTCCTTAATTGGTCGAAGAGGTCAGCTATCAACAAAATTGGTTACTTGTTCTTGATGGTTACCTTGTGAAGTTCCCAACTTCTCTCTAGGATTTACTAGTTTGTGATATTGAGAGGGGGGGTGAATCAGTATCACCACAATTCGCAATTTACAGGTAAGTGAACAACTTCAACCTCTTCTTAAAAGCAAACTCTTTCTCAGACTCGACTAAAGTAGAAATAATCCCCAAAGTCTCCTTTCAGACACCTTGCCTAATAGACAATTCGGATTTTCTTATTTAGGTCTTCGTTAGGTTATAAGTTGGATGATACTTTAGTTGCGTTCACAACTCAATTCAAAACATAGAATGTAAAGAAAATTAAGGACACAAGAGATTTTTTTGGTTTCATGAACATGATCTACATCCACAGTGGTAAGGACTCTCCCTCTACCGATACTATCCACTATACTTGTGAATACAGGTTACAATGGATGTCTTTAATTCTCTGCTCCTTTCACTATTGCAATTACTAAGAAAGTACAATACAAAGAGTGTCACTTACTGTGTCTAGTCATCTTCTACCTTGTCTTGCCTCTATTGAATTGAAAGGCTACTCCACTGCCATTTAGAAGTTCACCACAATGCTCTCTAACCTCTCTTGAAGAAGTTTGGAAATACATTGAGTTCTTTCAATGCTTCACTGAATTCCTTCATTACGTTGTATCACACAATCCCTGCTTTCACCATCTTATAGTCTCACTGTCTCATGGCTCGCTTGTCCATTTCTCTATCTCTCTTGCTATCTAATCAGATTTCTCTCTCTTCCCACAGGATTTCTCTCTCTTCACCAGATTTCTCTTTTCCGTTCATCCACTTGGTCTTGTTTTCTTCATCTTATCGTACAACCCTATCTAGTCGTACTTGGTTTTCTCTCCTGTCAACCCGTTTCTCTATTTTTTTGAGTGTCTATTTCTTTATCCCGATCTGGTCTCGTCTAACCCGTTTCTCTCTCTCTTGCAGTGTTGTTCCCTCGCCGACCGGTGATGTGTCAGGGGTCTGTGTCACACACAAGTTTCTCTCTCCTTTTTGCCGATGATCACTTTTCGATGGTTCTCTCTCTCTTCTATGACGTTCTGCCATCACTAGTTTTTTCGCGTTGGTTTTCTCCTCTAGCTAGTGGTCACTCTTCTTTGGCTTGCCGTCCAGCCCCTCTTCAGTCGTTCACCACTTTCTCCCTCTTTCTGTCGTCCAGCCATTCACTCTTCTCTGGGCGTGTTTGGGCATGTCAGTGGTGTGCCGATTTTCTCTCCTATCTCTGATCATGGCTGTTCTTCGTTCAGTCTGGCCGTCAATCATCTCCTCTTTCTCTTTTTTGCTCTCTTCGTCCATCGGATACACTGTTCACTCGATTCGTCCGTTGGCTACACTATTTACTCTCTTCGTCCTTGTCGGTGGTGTTCTTCCATGTAGGGTTTGGTGTTCTCTTTGGTTGGTCAGTTGTCTCGGTTTTGCTGAATACTCAATATTGCCGACTCTATGTTCTTTGTTGTCCAAGAACATTATATACTCTACTCCATGAAACCTTAATAGGACTTATGTGGCAGATTTACATTCTTGCCCTTATGCGGCAGATTTACTTTCTTGCCCCTCCTTTTATTATTGCAATTACTAAGCAAATACAATACAAAGAGTGTCACTTACAGTGTCTACTCTTCTTCTAACTTGTCTTGCCTCTGTTGAATTGAAAGGCTGCTCCACTGCCATTTAAAAGTTCACCACAATGCTCTCTAACCTCTCTTGAAGAAGTTTGGAAATACATTGAGTTCTTTCAATGCTTCCTCAAATTTCGTCTCTACGTTGTATCACACAATTCCTGCTTACACTGTCTTACGGTCTCACCCATCTCCTTGTCTCATGATCTCACTGTCTCATTACCTCACAGCTTGCTTGTCCGTTTCTCTCTCTCTCTTGTTGTCCAGTCGGATTTCTCTCTTTTCATGGATTTCTCTCTCTTCTCGCAGATTTCTCTCTCTTACCATTTGATTTCTCTGTCTTCCCGCCGAATTTCTCTCTCTTCACCGAATTTCTCTTTTCCATTCACCCACTTGGCTAGATTTCCTCCATTTTTTGCCTATAGTTTGCTTTTATTCATCCTGCTATTGCGCCCCATCTAACCATACCAAGTTTTCTCTCTTGTTGACCCGTTTCTCTATTTTTCCTACCGTCTGTTTCTCTCTCATGATCTGGTCTTGTCTTAGCCTTTCCAGCTCGGATTTAGTCTCCCAATTCCCAATTTGGTCTTGTCTTACCTGTTTCTCTCTTGTTGTGTTGTTCCCTGGCTGAATGGTGGTGTACCGGTGGTCTGTGTCATGCACAAGTTTCTCTCTCTTTTCTGTTGACGATCACTTTTCTATAGTTCTCTCTCTCTCTTCTATGATGTTCTGCCATCGCTGGTTTTGCTGTGCTAGTTTTCTCCTCCAGCTGGTGGTAGTTCTTCTTTGGCCTGCCATCCAGCCCCTCTTCAGTCGTTCACCACATTCTCCCTCTACCTGCCGTCCAGTAGTTCACTCTTCTTTGGGGGTGTTTGGGTGCGTCAATTTTTTCTTTTATTTTCGACGATAGCTGTTCTTCGTTTAGTCCAGTCGTCGATCATCTCATCTTTCTCTTTTTCACTCTCTTCGTTTGTTGGCTACTGTTCACTTGATAGCTTCACTATTCATTCGATTCGTCCGTCAATTGCATTGTTCACTATCTTTGTCCTTTCCGGTGGTGTTCTTTCGTGTAGGGTTTGGTTTTCTCTTTGGTTTTTGATTCTCTAGGTTTTGCTAAATACTCAATATTACTGATTCCATGTTCTGTGTCTTCCGAGACCATTATATACTCTACTCCATGAAACCCTAAAAGGGCTTACATGGTAAATTTACATTCTTGCCCTTATGTAGTGGATTTACTTTCTTGCCCCTCTATGCAAATTTATGTTCTTGCCCTTTTATGTGGATTTACCTTCTTACCCTTCCATGTGGCTTTACTTTCTTGCACACTTAAACCTAGTTGACAACAATTACAACCTATACAAGGCTGTGGGAATAACACCTTGTTTAAGGCTCAGTAGTTAATGCACATTCGTAGTGATCCATCCTTTTTCTTTTGGAATAAGACTGGAGCACCGTAAAGGAATTTTGATGACTGGATGTAGCCTGAGTCGAGCAAATCTTGAAGTTGCTTCCTCAATTCTGCAAGTTTGGGAGGTGCTATGTGGTAAAGGGCCATGGCAGGCGGCTTGGCACCAAGTTCCAACTCGATGTGATGATCCACATTTGGCTTGGGAAAAAGTTTCTTAGGCAACAGTGAAGGCATCACATCCTTAAACTCTTCAAGGACAACCTGAATAGGTTGCGGTAGTGAAGGAGTAGGCTTTTTCATGTCTTCCTTATCTCTTAATTCCTTTATTGTGGCAATATAACTTTGATCCACCTTGAGACCCTGTTTGAATTGCAAGGCAAAAATCATTGATGCTTTAGATTTCTTTATGCATTTTTAATGCAACCACTTAGATCTTATGGTTGTCAAGAATGATAAGGGAATTTGACGTAGGAACAAGAAATGCTAAAGCTTTGCAAAAGAAAGTAAGACCTAAAACCATTTTAAAATCGTCCATAGGTATAATGGTAAAATCTAACTTACTGTGCCGATCACCAATCTTGACGACTACTGCCTCCGCTATCCCATGAATCAGCTTTGCTTTGGAATTGATTACTTTGATGGTGCCAACTCCCTTGGAAAGTTTGAGACCCAGATGTTTGGCCTCTTATATGTCCATGAAGCTGTGTATGACTCCTGTGTCTAGCATAACACCTACAATTTTACTTTCATTGGACATATTAATGTACAATAAGCCTTTCTCCTTGGGGATAGTTAGAGAGAAAAGTTTTGAAAGAGTACCCGAGTGTTGGATAGCTCCCAAATTGACTTAAGGCTCCTCTTTAGACCTCTCCTTGTTGAGTTCTGCCAAGATGGCATTCATAGCCTTGCAATTAAGGCAATCCCTAACCCAATGTTGTCCGTCACAAATGAAGCAAGGCCTCGAAGGTCCACCAGCATCATGCTTGCCTGAAGAGTTCTTGGGCTTACCACTTAAGGATTTTTGATATCCTCCCTCCTTATGGTTTGCTTCTCTCTTTTGTCCACCCTTCTTTTCCCCACTTTTGTTAGAGTTAGGCTTTTTACTCTTGGAATGGACAAAGTAGTCGATCAACATTTCAGTTGTAGCAATGGCATCATCCAAAGTTTGCACATTACGCTTATCTAATTCTACACTTGCCCAATCCTTCAAGCCATCTTGAAAGTCGAAGTGGAAGTCCTTGTGAGATAGGTCATCGATTTGAAGCATAAGAGTAGTAAATACCTTAATGTATTCAGAAACACTACCTGTTTGCTTCATACAATGCAGCTTCCCTCTATCTTCGCTATCTGCATTGTAAGGGACGAAGTGCTTGTGCAACTTAACCTTGAATTGCTCCCATGTGTTGATCACACACAACCCTTTCTCTCATTCAGAATGCTTCCTTCTCCAAAATAGTTGAGCAACATCCCGGATAAAGATTGGGGCATTGCTTATCCTAGTAATGCCATCAATAACTCCCATGGCCTTAAAGTATTGTTCAAGGCCAAAGAGAAAATTTTCAATAGCGGTGGCATTGCGAATGCCATTGTACATGGCAGGCTTGGGAACTTTTAAACCGTGCCTAACAGTAGTGCTACTCATGCTAACAGTACTTGTTAAAGGTGGACTACTTCGACGAAGTGAACCCATCTCTTTACAAAGATCATGAATCTCTCCTCCAACGAACTTCCATAGATCAAATAGTTCTTGGCTAAAGGAGCTCAATTCTCCCTTAAATGTGTAGCTGAATTCTCTGATCATGGACTTGGCAGCCCTCGTGATTTCAGAATTCTCATGGATCAAATTGTCGATTTGATCGCTTAGTTCTCCCACTAAGAAGCTCACATTCGTGATGCTCTTTTCTAGGACAGTCACACGAGACTCCACAGGCTCCTATGTTATGGCCTTGGACTTCCCACATTTAGCTAGAACATGTTGCTCCTCTTGCCCACAAGCTTGAAGCTCGATTTGTTGCTCCTCAATGGCTATAGCAACAATTCCTTCCTCACATGCCATACTCACAACTCAAGTAAGAACCCAATTGGAACTAGGATTCAATTGTGCTTTGATACTACCTGTCACTGAGTTTGAGAGAATCTACTTGGAGTCAAGAGAGGCTAGAAAGGGACAAGGAATCCAAAGGCATAAGAAAGAGCTTTGCAAAGGAGAGAACTTTTAATTCAATGGTGTCTTATAAATGATAAGAGTGGGGTATTTATAGTGGTTCCACCTCCTCAATGTATGGCTGCAATTACTTGTTCCAGATTTCTATGGAACTCTTTAGATCAATACTATTCTAGAATAGTTTAAATATTTACAAGGGAGAATTCTAAAGACTTGACACATAAGCATTTGTCTAGAATGTTATGGCCAAGTCTGTGGGCAACAATCGGGCTAGGCATCCAATAGGCCTAGTTTCGGAATGCTCTTGGGATGGGCCATGACAGAATGGTATTACTTAGTCTAACCCATTAAGTATTCCAATTATATTAATTTGCTTGGACTCTTTGTTAAACTCAAATTTGCAGCATTTGAAGTTTGGTTGGCCTGAATGTCCTCGATCAGCTCATTTAGTGCTTCCTCAATCTTTTTTGGCTCTATCTTGTGTTATTGAGCCTTTTAGAATGTGCAATGGACCTCTTGCATCCATGGAAGCTCTAGCTTGTGTTATTGGGCCTTCTAAAATGCACAATGGACCTCTTGCATCCATTGAAACCTTCCACCCATCATCTTTATGGTTCTCATCAGAAATTGAAGAACAAAACTTACAACCTATGATATAAGTCCAAGTTGCATGACCAAATTATGGAAAGGCTCAATTACATGCTAAGTTGTATTAATGGGTCTAATTTTGTTTTGGGTTGCTGGATTTGAAGTTAAGACGAAATTACATGTAAAAAAAATGCTTAACTTCTTGAGTTTATTTAGACTTATAGTTTAGCTAAGTCTTGATACATTATGGGCTTAATTTTGTTTTGGTGTATTTCATTGCTTACACTAAAACGAATGATGCCACAAACATTGCAGACTTATCTTTTTAGAGAGATTGTTTGCCTACATTGAGTGCCAAAAAGTATTATGTCCAACCGTGATGCAAAATTTTTAAGCCATTTTTGGAAGACATTGTGGGGTAAGCTTGGAACAAAGTTGTTGTCTTCTACAACTTGTTATCCATAAAGTGATGGGCAAACTGAGGTAGTAAATTGAACTCTTGGTACGTTGTTGCGTGCTATTATTTGTAAGAACTCTAAAACCTAGAAGAATATTTTCCTTTTATGGAGTTTGCCTATAATTGTGTTGTTCATAGTGCTATAGGTTATTCTCCTTTCGAGCTTATTTATGGTTTTAATCCATTATCTCCTTTGGATTTAGTACCATTTCCTATATAGGAAAGGGTTAATTCAAAACCATGTAACTTAGCTTGCAAAGAAGTAAGTAATGTGTACCTCCCAGACAATGAATTAGCAATAACATTTTCCTATCCATGTTTCTACTTGATTACATAAGGAAATGTTTCTATTATCTCTAGCCACTTAGCATGTCTTTTATTAAGCTTATTTTGGGATTTCAAAAACTTTAAGACATCATGATCAAAATGAATGAAGAATTAGCTCGACCACAAATATTGCTGCCATGTTTGAAGAGTTCGTACCAATATGTAAAGTTCCTTGTCATAAGTGGGATAATTTAAGGTTGTCCCACTTAGCTTTTCACTAAAATAGGCAATCGGTTTGGAATCTTGTATCAAAACAATCCCTATTCCTATTCCAAATGCATCACATTCTACCTCAAAAACTTTATCAAAATTAGGCAAGCATAACAAAGGTGCATTAGTAAGCTTTTCTTTTAAAGTATTGAAAGCTCAATCATGCACATTTATCCCACTGGAAAACAACATTCTTTTTAATAAGTTCATTTAAAGGTGCAACAATGAAACTAAAATCCCTAACAAACCTTCAATAAAAACTTGCTAAACCATGAAAGTTTCTTACCTCATTTGCATTCTTATACATAAGCCAGTCCCTCATTGCCTTACTTCTCCCTATCCACACTAATACCTTACAAACTAACAACACAGCTAAGAAACACAACAGATTCCATACAAAATTTGCACTTTTTGAGATAAGCATATAGTTGGTTCTTGCTTAACACATCGAACACATCATACAAGTGTTTTCATCCAAATTCTTGTTAAAAACTAAAATATCATTAAAGTGAACTACTACAAATTTTCCTATGAAAGCACATAAGACATAATTCATTAACCTCATGAATGTACTAGATGTATTAGTTAATTCAAAAGATATTACTAACCACTCATACAATTTATATTTAGTTTTAAATGCTATTTTCTATTCATCTCCCTCTTTCATATGAATTTGATAATAGTCATTCTTTAAATCAATTTTTAAAAATACAAAAGAACCATGCAACTCGTCAATCCCTCTTAAAGGAGGTAATCCCTAAGGAATTTCTTCAGTATCTTCAATCTTCTGTAATAATAGAACAACCACATTAGGCAAAAAGATAGAGTCATTAGATAAACAATGAACATCATTGTACATAAGTACAAGTAGTTTGTTTCTTTTTGATCATAGTACACTTAACCTCACTTTTCCCAGCAAACACACTCACTTTCTTGCTTTTTTTTCTCCCTTTTGCACATTTTCTCTCCAACTTTTCTCTCTACCTCACCCTTTTCACTTAAATGTTTCCCCTTAACCTTACTTTCTCTCATTTCCTTTCACCTCTCACTCTCTTTCTTTTTCTTTTCCCCTTATTCTCTCATTTGTTATTCTCTCACTTTTCACTCTCTTGTTATCTTAATCTAATCTTCATATGCTTGAATAGGTTTAAGAGGAGTTAATACAACAATATGATTATTAGATATTGCTTAGCCAAAGGTAATGTTGCCATGTCTCCAAAGCCCGTACCAATGCATACATCTCTTTATCATAAGTAGGATAATTAAGGTTTGCACCACTTAACGTTTCACTAAAGTAAGCAATTCGACGCCTTTCCTGCATCAAAACAACTCGAATGCCAATACCTAAAGCATCACACTCAATCTCGTAAGTTTTTACAAAGTTAGGTAAAGCAAGTAAGGGTGCAGAGCTTAATTTTTCCTTAATGCAATTGAAAGCCTTGTCTTGGTTACTACCCTACCTAAAACTCATGTTCTTTTTGATAAGCTAAATGAGTGATGCAGCAATGGTGCTAAAGTCCTTAACAAAGCATCTATAGAAGCTAGCTAGACCATGAAAGCTATGCACATCACTAATTGACTTAGGTTAGGCCAATCTCAAATTGCCTTAACATTTTCTTCGTCAACCTCATCACCTTTAGCACTGACAACATAGCCAAGAAAGCATATAATTTCTTAGAACATAAAACACTTACAATAGAATGTAAATGATCAAGATGCTTTTCTAAGGTTTTACTATAGACCAAAATATCATCAAAATACACAACTACAAATTTACCAATGAATGGATGCAAAACATGATTCATTAGCGGCATAAAAGTGCTTGGTGCATTAATAAGATCAAATGGCATAACAAGCCATTCATACAAACCATTCTTAGTTTTAAAAGCTATTTTCCACTTGTCTTCCTCTCTCATCCTAATCTGATGATATCCACTTTTCAAATCAATCTTAGAAAAGACAAATGAACCATGCAATTCATCCAACATGTCATCTAATCGAGGTATGGGGTGACGATACTTTACAATGATTTTGTTGATTGCACAACAATCAACAAACATCCTCCAAGTCCCATCTTTTTTGGGTACATGTAGGATAGGAACAGCACATGGACTCATGCTTTCCCTCACATATCCTTCAGAAATAAGCTCCTCAACCTGCCTTTGAAGCTCCGTTGTCTCCTCAGGATTACTCTTATATGCTAGCCGGTAGGGATGGATGCAACTAGGATAAAATCAATTTGATGCTTAATTCCTCTATTAGGTGGCAATCCACTTAGGACATCATTAGGGAATACGTCTTCAAATTCCTGCAATAGAGCAATAACAACACTAGGCAAAGATGGGTCAAACTTGTTAGTGTTAAAATAACCCTCTGTGTACAAAATTATCATCATAGGCTGTTTGGCATATCGTCTCTTTTACTCCAATTTTGCTTCCAAGATGAGGTAGAACCTGAATTTTTCCCAAACCATATGGAGTGCTTTCATTTAAGTTGCCCTTCAACTTTTATTGCCATGTGCACCATGTCTTCTAATTCCACATAGTGTTGCAATTCAACCGTATTTGCTATGTCCCTATTTATCCCTTGCAAAAATCGAGCCATGGTTGCCTCTCTATCTTCTTCTACATTTGCCCTAATCATGGTAATCTCCATCTCCTTGTGGTAGTCCTCCACACTTTTAGTGCCCTAAGTGAGCCCTTGCAACCTTTGGTACAACTCCCTATAATAGTGATTAGGAACAAACCTCCTCCTCATGATAGCCTTCATTTCTTCCCATGTATCCATAGGCCACTCATGATTCCTTCTCCTAGTCAACACAAGTTGATCCCACCAAATAATAGCATAATCAGTAAATTCAACTACAACAAGCTTTACCTTTTTCTTCTTGAAATAGTTGTGGCAATCAAAGAACAATTCAACCTTCTTATCCCATTCTAGGTATGCATCAGAATCATTTTTACCTTGGAATGGAGGAATTGTAATTTGAATACTGTCCAAATTATGGTCACAAGTGCCTTGCCTCCCAAATTCTCTTTGATCCCTTTTATTATTAACAATTCTAGCCACAGTAGTTTGATCATCAAATTTATCATCTTCTACATCATCTTCATGGTCATAAGCATGTCTCAACTGCCTTCTTGCTTTAGGAGCCTCATATTCCCCATGTCTCCTTTGCAACTCTATTATTGTATTAGCTTGTTCCTCCATCCTCTCCTTATATCATCAAATTTGGTATTCATATGCTCAAATTGTTGTTCCATAGCTTTGATCATGAAGGACACATCACCAGCTCCCTCTTGAGCTATACCTTTGTCTTTGGACGTCATAGTATTACTTCTACACAAAATAATTAGGATGCCTCACAGAACACTCCCTTACGTGTGTCACTCAAAAGATGATGTCACACTCACTCGCATTTACACTCTTTATGGCTTTTCCTTTATATAAACTTTCACTCGTACCTTTTACCACTTAGATTTTTTCTTTCAGTTCTATAAAGAACTAAACAATGTAAATCAAGGGTATTAATTTTTAACAAAATAAGATAAATGGTGTAGAATTGAACAAATTAGAGGATAAGGAATCAAAATAAAAAAAGGGATATCATGGCAAACGAATTTAGTGGACTAAACTCACAAAATAGAGACAAGGGTAGTACAACCTAGAGGACAAACTTGGGTAACAAAATAGGAAAATAGATGGTAGAATTGGAGTTAAGCAAGAAAACTTTATTATTATTGTGGCGAATACAATCAAACTTTTAACCTTATCAATAACTTGAATTTGATGTTCTCTTTCTTTTGTTCTTCTTCTTCTTTTTTTTCTATTTTTTTCCCAACACAAAACAATAATAGAATGCTTAGTTATAGCAATTGGAATTGAAAATAGCATGTTTATGAGCTTAAACAAACAAGCAAAGAGAGAAGGATTGCAAACAAACATATTTGTGCATTTGAATGGTAATACACACAATAAACAAACCAAACAGAAATAAATAAATCTTAAGGTAGAAAATTGATGAGTGAGTGGATTCAACCTGATTTAGAACTAGGCTTTGATACCAACTAATGCAGAAAACCCCCAAAAGGCATGGCTTAGGGACCTAATGCACACAAGGAATCAAAGAACAACTAGGAAAGCTAAACAAGAATTTAATATCACAAACCCTAGACCCACCCTTCAAAGAAACATGAATCTAGGGTATTTAAGAAGGATATGGACGCCACACTCTAGAAAAGAAAGGAATTAGGAGTTATAAGTTGATTGGAACACAAGAAGAAGTACCTCTTGATAAGTTCTTTAGTCCTTAAAAGAACCAAGGGAGAAAAACCCTTGCTTTCTATTTCACTCAAAGTTGTTTGCCTTCCAAAGCTTACAAGGGGTGCCTATTATAGGCTAAGATAGCAATCTTAAAGCAGCACCAATTCCTACTTAGGACAAATCCTAATATTAGAGGAATACCTAACTAGGGACAAATTCCAACATAGACAATAAACTCCTATTTAGGAGTGAATGCTATTACTTAGTTTGACCATTATGTATTCCAATTATATTAATTAGGCTTGAACTCTTTGTCAAACTTAAATTTGCACAATTTGAAGCTTGGTTGGCTTGAATGTTCTCAATAAGCCCATTTAGTGCTTCTTCAATCTTTTTGTCTCTAGCTCGTGTTATTGGGCCTTTTGGAATGTGCAATGGACCTCTTGCATCCATTGAAACTCTAGCTCGTGTTATTGGGCCTTCTGGGATGTTCAATAAACCTCTTGCATCCATTAAAACCTTCCACCCATCATCTTTATGGTTCTCAGCAGTACAAATTTTACTATTAATAACATGTTACATACTCACATGACACCTAGTATGGAAGATGTGTTCAAATCGAACCTCATCACCATCCTCCTTAGGCTATATGCTAAGAGCACACCTAGTGACCAACATATCTCAATGAATCAATCCTTTAATTTTCAACATCACTACAATCATCCAATGGTAGCATCTCATCATCACTTGAACCAACACTCTATATCATCATTATCTATCACAACTATAGATCTCTTATTTGGACATTAAGAAGCAATATGTTGATATCCTTGACACTTCAAACACTTGACTTAGAAAATGATTTAGTTTTGATTATACCTTTGGGTATAGCTTTGAATCCTTAAGCTTTGCATCTTCTTTTGTTTTTGAGGCAGATTTGTTGTCTTTCTAGTTTGACTTCCATGATGAGTTAGAAGTCAAACCAGATTTGTGTAAACCCTAAGACTTTGTTTACCTTTCCACCTTGATAATCTTGTGCATAATGTTGTAATTCCTCTACATCAGCTATCTCTTTATGCAAACCACCTATAAATCTAGCCATAGTTGCCTCACACTCCTCCTTTACATTAGTCTTGATTATGGCTATCTCCTTCTCCTTCTAGTAATCCTCTACAATCATGGAATCTTGAATCAGCACTTGCAACTTCCTATATAATTCACATAGTAGGCTAGGTACGAATTTCTTATACATCACTACTTTCATCTTCTTCCATGACCAAATTGGTCTCTCACCATTCCTATGCTTGTTGATCACCAAATAATCACACCATATACTGGCATGATTTGTAAATTCAACTACTGCTAATTTGACTTTTTCCTCAAAGTAATTATGATAATCAAACACATGTTCTTCCTTCCTTTACTACTCTAAATAAAGTTCAAGGTCATTCTTCACTTGAAAGGCAAGGATCTTCATCTTAATACTACCCAAATTGTTATTTCATTTTGAAACAGTTTTTTTACCTTCATAGAACTAGACTCATAATAATCAAAATTCTCCTTTTCTCCTCCTCAAACAAGTGTTTTCTAGAAGATTTTGATTTGGATGGAGACTCTATATTATCCAACCTTACGTTTAAAAGATTGTTTTTTTGTTATCTTCACCACTACTCATGTTTAAACCTGCAAATAAATGTTAGTAACAAGATAGAATTTGATGCCTCACAAACCACTAACAACTTCCCCTTACAAGCCCCTTATGAAGAGCTTTATCAATGTTACTATCAAAACAACAAGTAACAATGGAGTTAGACAGTTCTATACATGATTTAAATGAAGGAATGAATGATAAACTATGATTAGAATGAAGAAATGAACAAGACAAGCAAATTTGATGAAATCCTCATCAAACAAGGAATCCTAGTTGAATTAGGATTTGTGAAATTCTTGTATTTTGGCCAAAAACTACAAATTAAGAAATCCAAATTGAACAAGAAAAGCTTTTTGGATAAATGCTGAAATTCGTTTAACTCACTACATAATAATATATCCCATGAAAATAATCCATTTAAATGCCCAAACATGGGCTCCCAAATCCAACTTTCTTCCCAAGGCCATGGTTCTCAAATTCCTCCAAAGATAACACATTTGCAAGCCCTGGGGAAGCCTCCCAATTTGTACCTAGCAACTTCTTGATAGTAAATGTTGCATAACAAGTTGTTGAGAGCTTCCTTTCTTTTCTTTGACCCTACCCTTGTCATTAGTTCTCTAAGGTTTTGCAAAGTAACAAATGCTTGACCTGCATAGGTGCAACATTACAAAATAACACATCCTTATATCTACCAATGGAAAATGGAACCACAACTTGTTTAGTCACTTTCACCACTTTACTGTCATTCAACCATTGCAAATTATATGGCCTAGGAAGGTTCTAGGCAAGTTCAATTTTTCCACCAACTCTGTACTTGCTACATTAGTGCAACTAACTTCATCGATGATCAAGCAACAGAGTCTATTTTGCACTAAACATCGAGTATGGAAAATATTTTCCTGCTGCATCTCAACATCATCCTCCTCCTTAACCTATACACTAAGGGCCCTCTATGCTACTAAAATCCTTCCTCCATTCTCTGGATACTCTATCCCTCTATTAACATCACTAGCATACTCTAGTGGCAACATTTGGTCTTCACATCATTGTCAGACACATAATCGCCATTCTCCTTAAGGTACAAGGTTCTCTTGTTAAGACATTGAGAAGCCACATGACCCTTACCCAGATTGCTAAAGCATTTGATGTCTTTAGTTTTTCCTTGGGTTCCTTCAAGTTTTTGTTCAAATTCGCCCCTATCAAGGTTGTCCCCATTAGTCTTGGGTCTATGTGAATTGGTTTTAGGCTTCTCTTCCTTCTTCACTCAGTTCAACATCCAAAAAGATGAACCTGAGTTCTAATTATATCTAAAAGTGCTCCTTCCCTTATGTTGCCTCTCAACTTTCATGGCAATGTGTACTATGTCTTCAAGCTTTACATAGTGTTACAGTTCTACCACATCAGCTATGCTTCTATTCAACCCTTGGAGAAACCTAGCCATGGTTGCCTCCCTATTCTCCATTACATTTGCCCTAACCATAGCAATTTCCATCTCCTTATGGTATTCTTCCACACTTTTGGAACCTTGTGTAAGGCTCTGCAACTTGTTACACAAATCCCTATAATGAGAGTTGGGAACAAGTCTCCTTCTCATCACAGTCTTCAACTCATTCCAAGTTTCTATGGTTCTCTTAAAATTTCTTCTCCTAGTGGTAACTTGCTTGTCACACCATACTACTGCATAATCAGTGAACTTTGCTATAGCTAAGTTCACTTTCTTCTCCTCAGAGAAGTTGTGGAATTCATATATTAATTATACCCTTCATTCCCAACCTAAATAGACATCAGGGTCAACTTGCCCTTAGAAGGGAGGTATTTTCATTTTAATCTACTAAGATTTTTGTCTACCCCTTCCTCCACTCTGTTTCTATTATCCTAACTCCATTGTAGCTATCATAAATATTTCTAATACGTCTTACTCCTCTACAATTCCTATTACCACATCCTCCCCTAAATTCACCTTTAAAGTTTCTTCTAGCATTATCACCATCATCATAATAATCGTCACCATCTTCACCAAAATGATGTTCAAATTGCTCTTTCACAACCCTCCCAGCTAGCCGCTTAAGATTGACACTCGATTCCCCTTTTATTTTATCTATCATGTCTCACACTTTCCAAAACATTTGGTTGATCCTATAAATCTTCTGCTCTAAGGATTTCATAAGCAATTTTAAATTTGGAACAACTACTTCCTCCTCTCCATATGGGAAACTGCCTTCTTTAGTATTAGATATTGTACATACAAGATTATTAGTTAATAAAGAATATACCTCACAAAACTCATCCCCTTTCGTGTTTGCTCTCGACTCAACCATAGTAGTCCTCAACTCTCATGTTTCACACAATGAATTGCAAGACTCTAAGAGCTCTTTCAACAGTTCCAAACAAACTAAATTTAGAACAAACAAAACTTGAATATATCAATCCTAGACCTACCTCTTCAAAGAAGTGACACGATCAAAAAGGATGAGCAATAAAGTAAACAAAATGATAAGGATTTCAATGATATAAGCAATGTAATCGTATAATAATCAATTATCAAATATAATTGAGTAAATGACCAATTGAGCAATGAAGCCCTTTCTTTTTGGGTTAATTAATTGGTATTTCTATAGAAGGAACAAATAGCAAAAAAGCAACCCAAAAAATACACGATTTTGTTTTTGATTAACTAATGGGTATTTTTGCAAAATGAATGACAGCAGTGGCCAAACACAAGAACACATGAATTTCTTCTTTTCTTTTGTTTTCTTTTTTTGATTATTCAACCAATAATGAAGAACAAACAAAAGAGATGATAACAAAAGTATAACTAACCTCAAATAGAGCCAAGGTTTTGATACCAAATTATACGAACTACGATTACATGTAAATGGAACCCAACACCAATGTTGGTGTAGGATCGTTTTAATAAAGGTTAAGGGATTTGGAGTTCTGATCCAATGATTATAAACAACCAAGAACCAGAACTATAAGATTTAGACACTACTCCTAACAACAACAACATTAAAGAAGATAAGTCTATTGAATCAACACTCAAGTATGAAAGTTTAGAATTAGTTCTCAAAGAACTAGAGAAAATAGCTCATACACTCATGAAAATCAGTTTGCCTCCTTCGACTACCCTTTTTGCCCTTTTTATATGCTAACCCCTAAAAACCCTAGCTAATAAGATGGCCTTATTAAGGAAATTCGTCCAACCCACTAAATAATAATAAAAACCCATCAAAATAACCCATTAAGATACTGAAATTCATTCAACCCACTACGTAACAATATAAACCATGAAAATAATCCATTTAAATGCCTAAACATGGGCTCCCAAATCCAACTTCCTTCCCAAGGCCATATTTCTCAAATTCCACAAATGACAAATTTTCAAGCCCTAGTGAAGCATCCATCATCCTTAACTTGTACCTAACAACTTCCTGATAGTAAATGTCGTACAACAAGTTATTGAGAGCTTCCTTTATTTTCCTTGACCTTGCTCTTGTCATTGGTCCTCTGTATTTTTGCAAAGCGTCAACTCCCTTGTTGATTTCAGCTAGTACAATATGGCTTCTGTCAATAAATGGAAAACCATTCACACTTATTCCATTGACTCCAAAATAGGTGTATAAAAACTAAGACTTTATGAAAGTGAGCAAAAGAGAAGGAGTGAAAAGAAAGAGAGAAAAGAAAGTGAAGGGGAGAAAAACAATGTACTTAAGTGTGATAAGTACAAGAGTGGTCGCATTCAAAAGAGTGAATATGAGAGAAAACAAATTAGTGTGTTTCCAAAAGGAGCAGAAGTTAGGGTTGCCTTCCAAGCTAGGCAACAAATGATCTTGATCCTTTACAAGGATTTTTATTTCTCTACACTGACCTTGATTCATCTTTACCTAGTACTATTTCATCTTTGTTGTAGTATTATAATGATGTATTTCCTAAGGAGATCCTAAATGGCTTACCACCAATGAGAGGGATTGAAGATCACATTGATCTTATTCCTAGCACTTCCATTCCCAACAAGCCAACATATAGAAGTAATCCTAAGAAAACAAAGGATTTTCAGAGGCAAGTTGATGAATTAATAAAGAAGGGATATATAAGGGAGAGCATAAGCACATGTGCAGTGTGCCAAAGAAAGATGAATCTTGGAGGATATGTGCCAATTATAGAGCTATTAATAAAATAACAATTAGAATACCTAGGCTTTATGATATGCTTGATGAATTGCATGGTGCTTGTTACTTCTTTAAAATTGACCTTAAGAATGGGTATCATCAAATTAGGGTGAGGGAAAGTGATGAATGGAAAACTGCATTCAAGACTAAGCATGGTTTGTATGAATGGTTAGTTATGCCCTTTGGTTTGACTAATGCACCTAGCACTTTTATGAGATTAATGAATCATGTTTTGAGGCCTTTCCTAACAAAATTTGTTGTGGCTTGTTTTAAGGATATATTAAGAGACAAAAAGAATTTAAAAGAGAATGTGTTACATGTTTAATGTGTTGAGAAAAGAGAAATTGCTTGCCAATTTAAAGAAATGTGATTTTTGCAAAAATCATGTCATTTTCTTTGGTAATGTTGTGTCCACTCATAGCATAAAGCTTGATAAAGAGAAGATTAAGTCTATTTAAAAATGGCCTACACCTAAGAGCATGAGTGATGTGAGCAGCTTTCATGGTTTGGCTAGCTTTTGTAGGAGGTTCATTAAGGATTTTAGTACCATAGCTATACCATTGATTAAGGTGATTAAAAAGAGTGTAGGTTTCAAGTGGGGTAAGGAACAACAAGATGCCTTTGATTTGCTTAAAGTTGTGTAATGCACCACTTCTTGCTTTGCCTGATTTTTCTAAGATCTTTGAAATTGAATGTGACACATTGAGCATTGGGATTGGGGAGTTCTCATGCAACAGAAACGTCCTATTACATTAGTTAGTGAGAAATTGAGTGGAGCAACATTGAATTACCTAACTTATGATAAAGAAATGTATGCATTGGTTTGGACATTAGAAATGTAGCAGCATTACCTTGAACCTAAGGAGTTTGTAATTCATATTGATTATGAGTCTTTAAAACACATAAAGGGACAAGGAAAGTTGAATAGGAGACATGCCAAATAGGTTGACTTTATTGAAACTTTTCCTTATGTAATTCAATACAAATCAGGTAAGGAAAATGTTATTGCTAATGCATTGTCATGTAGGTACACATCGATTAGCACTAGAGTGTTAAGTTGTTGGGTTTGAACACATTATTGACTTGTATGTATGCTAACATTGGTAATGTGTATGCTGCATGTGAGAAAGCTGCTTTTGGTAAGTTGATAAAGAACCCACTAGGTGACCTATCCTAGGAACCTTTGAATCAATTTGTTATGCATGCCCCAGAAAGCTTGGAAACAAGTTGAGTTGATTAGATCAGAACCCTGAGGAAACTAAATCCTAAAAGCCCTAATCTTAAGACGTCATAAGGTTGATCACTCCTTAAATGAGTTAAGATGATGTATTCCTCCAAGAACACAAGAAAGCAAAGCAAAGCTTGTTGAAAAATAATACCTCAATCTTGTTATCCATCATTCCTCCCTTCCTCAAAAGGATTTGCCCTCAAATCATGTACACCATTCTCATTGTGTCAACTTCTTTTGAATGATAGTACATAATAAAGTAGTGAGTGTCCTATTAACTACTTCAATTTGTCCATCTATTGGAGGATGTGCAACAGTAGAAAATAAGAGTCTACTTCCCAACTTATTTCATAAAATGTGCCAAAAATGACTTAAGAACTTAACATCTCTATCACTAACAATAGTTCTTGACAATCGATGCAACCATACCACTTCTTTAAAGAAGAACTCAGCAATATGTATTGCCTCATTGGTTTTAGAACATTCAACAAAATGAGCCATTTTGCTAAACCTATCAACAATGACAAATATGTTGTCCTTACCACTTTGAGACCATGGTAATCCTAAGACAAAGTCCATAGAAATATCAATCCAAGTTAGTTAGGTACAAGAAAAGGTGTACACAAGCCATGCAGTTTAACTCTAGCCTTTGCTTGCCTATATGTAATGCACTTATCACAAATGGAATGCACATTTTCCTTTATATTAGGCCAATAAAAATGCTCATGGTATATATATCTAAAGTTTTCCTGCATACCAAAGTACCCCATTAAATAACCCTCATAAGTTTCCCTAACAAGAAACTCATGAATAGAACAAATAGGTACACATAATTTATCCCTCTTAAATAGAAACCCTTCACGCTTATACAAGTCACCGAATGCCTACTTATCACATGAATTCCATACTTGGTCAAAATCAAAATCATTCGTATATAAGCCCTTAAGCAATTTAAAACTAAGTAACTTAGTTTGCAAAGAAGTAAGTAATATGTACCTCCTAAACAATGCATTAGAAACAATGTTTTCCCTTCCATATTTGCACACATAACGAAATGTTTCTATGAATTCCAACCATTTAGCATGTCTTTTATTAAGCTTACCTTGGGATTTCAAGAACTTTAAGCTCTTGTGATCAAAATGAATGATGAATTCTCTTGGTCACAAACAATGTTGTCATGTTTAAAGAGTCCAAACCATGTATAAAGTTCCTTGTCACAAGTGGGATAATTTAAGGCTACCCCACTTAGCTTTTCACTAAAATAAGTAATTGGTTTGGAATCTTGCATCAAAACAGTCCCTATTCCTATTCTAGATACATCACTTTCTACCTTAAAAACTTTATAAAAGTTAGGTACGTATAACAAAGGTGCATTAGTAAGCTTTTCTTTCAGAGTACTGAAAGCCCAATCATGCACATCATCCCACTTGAAAACAACATTCTTTTTAAAAAGTTCATTTAAAAGTGCAACAATGGAAGTAATATCAGTGACAAACCTTTGATAAAAAACTTGCTAAACCATGAAAGCTTCTTACCTTGTTCATGTTCTTAGTCATAGACTAGTCCCTTATCGCCTTTACCTTCTCCCCATCCACACTAATACCTTGTGAACTAACAACATAGCCAAGAAACACAATAGATTCCATGCAAAATGTACATTTTTTGAGATTAGCTTATAGTTGGTTCTCTCTTAACACATTAAACACAACATGCAAGTGTTTCACATGTCCATCTAAAGTCTTGCTATAAACTAAAATATCATCAAAGCAAACCACTACAAATTTCCCTATAAAAGTATGCAAGACATGATTCATTAACTTCATGAATGTACTAAGTGCATTAGTTAATCCAAAAGGCATTACTAACCATTCATACAATCCATATTAAGTTTTAAATGTTGTTTTCCATTCATCTCCCTCTTTCATATGAATTTGATAATAGCCATTCTTTAGATCAATTTTCAAAAACACACACAAACAATGCAACTCATCAAGAATATTATCTAATCTAGGGATAGGATGTCTATACTTTATAGTGATCTTATTGATGGCTTGGCAATCCACACACATGTGCTAGCATCTTTCTTTGGGGCTAAGATGACAGGGATTGAGCATGGGCTAAGACTTTCCCTTACAAATTTCTTTTACACAAATTGATCCATTTGTCTCTGTCTCTCTTTCATTTCATTTGGATTAGCTTTATAGGCAAATCAGTTTGATATTTCAGCACCATGTATGAAGTCTATTTGGTGCCCAATTCCTCTTAAAGGGAATAATGCTTTGGGAATCTCTTCAAGAAATAAATCTTCAAATTCCTACAATAATGGAACAACCATACTACGCAAAGAGGACTTAGATTCATTAGATAAAAAATAAACATCTTTGTACTTAAGTGCAAGTAATTGTTTTCTTATGGTTATACACTCTTAATCTCACCTTTCCTAGTAAACACACTCACCTTCTTACCTTTCTCTCCTTTTATCACACTTTTCTCCCCAACTTTTATCTCTACCTCTCCCTTTTCACTTGAATTTTTTCCCTTTGCTTCACTTTCTCTCTTTTCCTTGGACCTCTCACTCTCTTTCTTTTTTCCTTTCCCCTTGTTCTCTCATTTGTTCTTCTCTCATTTTGCACTCTTTTGTTATCTTAATCTGATCTTTATATGCTTGAATAGGTTTGAGAAGAGTTAATACAAAAGTTCAATTATTGATTACAAAGGAGTTTCTGTTCTTATGGCCATCATGAATAATCTTCCTATCAAATTGCCATGGTCACCCAAGAAGTGCGTGATTAGCATGCATTGGTGCCACATCACAGAGAACCTCATCCTTGTAATTGCCAATAGAGAAGGCAACTAAAACTTCCTTGGTTACTTTAATTTCTCTACAATTATTCAACCATTGCAGGTTATAAGGCTTAGGATGCTTGAAGTTATTTATATTCAACTTCTCTACCAATAAAGTATTAGTAACATTAGTACAACTTCCACTATTAATAATCATGCTACATACCTTGTCTTTAACGTGACATCTTGTCTAGGAAATGTGCTCTCGTTGCTCCTTATCATTATCATCTTTAGGCTGAATACTTAGTGCATGCCTTGCAAATAGCATATCTCCATGAACAAGTTCTTCAACATCAATATTAGAACAATCCTCCAATACTAGTATGTCATTATTATTTGAACTAATGCTTTCTATGTCATCATTCTTCAACATGATCATAACTCTTTTATTTGGATGTCCATGTCCTTGACACCTAAAGCACTTAACATCACAAGATTTAGAAGATTTTGATTCAGTTTTACCTTTATAAACAACAACTGAATCCTTTGGCCTCACATCTTCTTTTGACTTTGAAGTTGCTTTGGCATCTTTCCAAGTTGCCTTCCATGTAGAACTAGAAGCTAACCCAAATTTGGATCCTTTGGACATGAGTTGTTTCTCTACCTTGATAGCCTTATGCAACAGCTCCTGTAACTTGTTATGTAAGTCTCCATGGCTGTGGATAGGTATAAATCTCTTGCGCATTACCTATTTCATCACTTCCCGTGACTGAATTGGCTATTCCTCTTACTTATCAATAATTGGTCCCACCAAATACTTGCATAATTAGTGAATTCTACATATGCCAATTTTACTTTCTTCTCCTTAGAATAATTATGACAATCAAATACATGCTTAACCTTTCTCTCCCACACCAAATAATGTTCAGGATCACTCCTCCCTTAAAATATTGGAAATCTTCATCTTTATGTTGCCCAAATTACTCTCTTTTGGAAATAGCCTTCTAACCTTTTCTAAAGCTTGATTCTTGATAGTCTAACTCTTCCTCATCTTCTTCCTTAATCTTGAGGATTTGGATTTGCTAGGTGATTGTAACTCATCTAGCCTTGAATTTATCATCTTAAATTGCTTGGTGACAGTCCTCATCCAAATCTTCACATCTATATTGTTCACTTCTCCTTCACTACTCATGTTTATAACTTGTAGAAACACGTTAATAATTAAAAGAAATTTGTTCCTCACACACTCCCTCACATGTTTACCCTCAAATCAGATTGTTATCACTTGTGTTTCACTTTATTTTGGCTTTCTTCGATGATGATCTCACCACTCTTCCCTATTTTCCACTCAAGCCAGCCCCTCTTATGTTTTTGAAAGACTTAGATTAACAAATAACAAGGAGCAATCTGTCAGATAATGACAAATATCAAAATCAAAGCTTTTAAAAGAGATTTACGATATCCCCTTTTTTGACTTGAAAGAAAAAGAAAAGAAAAATAAGATTTGCAACCTTATACACAATGGGTTGGAAGAATCAAGATGCACTACTCAGCTCAAACACAACTTCTTCTTCTTCTTCTTCTTCTTCTTCCTTTTTTTTTTCCATTTTTGTGTTTATTTTTGGTCGACCTTTTTGGTTTTTCAAAACACTCACAAAAATTAACACAACTTCAAAAGTAATAAGCTGATAAAAACAAACCAGAAGAATTAGGCAAAGAAACGCAAGGAATGAATAAAGCACAAACAAAAGTACTAAACCAAGATGGAAAAGGGACATATAACTTCTTTCTAGAACAAAGGCTCTAATACCAACTAATAAAGAACCTACTAGGCATAGGAACAAACAAGTTGGGTTGATCAGATCAAAACCCTAGGGAAATTAAGCCCTAAAACCCCTAATTAATTGCCCAAGCATAGGCTCTCAACTCCAACATCCTATCCAAGGTCATGGTTTTCATATTCCTCCACATATGACACATTTGCAAGCCTTGGTGAAGCCTTCATCATCCTTAACTTGTGCCTAGCAACTTCCTATAAGTAAATCTTGTACAACAAGTTGAGTGCTTCCTTTCTTTGACCTTGCCCTTGTCATTGGTGGTCCAAGGTTTTGCAAAGCATTAACTCCTTTTGTTGATTTGAGTTGGTACAATATGGCTTCCGTGATTACCACTCTCTTCAAAATGATTTGTCCTCAAATTAGCAATTACTTCATCAAAGAGAAATGGAGAAAGATCAGAAACATTAAATGTTACACTCATATTATACTTACCTGGCAAGTCAAGTTTATATGCATTATCATTGACTCTTGCCACCACCTGAAAAGGACCATCTCCCCTTGGTTGCAACTTTGATTTCCATTGCATAGGAAATGCATATATTTGAAAACCTATCAACTGCAATAAGAATACAATCTCAACCTTTCCTGGAACAACGTAATCCCAAAATAAAATCCATAGAAATGGCAATCCAAGGTTCACAAGGAATTTCTAAGGGCATATACAGTTACTACATTTGACATAGATTCTTTCAACATCCTTGTTCATATGTGGCCAAAAGAAAAGCTTATTTAAAACATAAAAAATCATTTAAATGCCAAACTGTCCCATTAAACCACCCTCATAAGCTTATCCCACAAGTAATGCTCTCATAGACTTTAGAAGAATACAAAACTTATCTACTCTAAATAAATACCCCTCTTGTTTATAGAACTTACCAAAGGTAGCTTTCTCACATGCAGTATACACATTACCAAAGTTTGCATCTGTTTTTCCCACAGCCTTGTATAGGTTGTAATTGTTGTCAACTAGATTTAAGGGTGCAAGTAAAAGTGGCTCATATATCAGGAATTACAAGATAAGACTATCATGTCAAATAACCTCGTAAAGTGATCTCTTTAGAGTGAACTTATGGAGGGAGTTTAGCATTGCTTAAGTCTTAGTGTGACATATCATTGCTTAAGAAAAATAAATTAAGAAGGACGATAATGCTGAATTTTGAATGGAACAATAATATGAAGCCACATGGAGGGGCAAGAATGGAAATTCATTGCAGCTATATTAAACCTTACTAGGGTTTTCATAAAAGGGAGTATATAAACCAAGACTTATCCTTTTTGGGGAGCCACCGTAAGATAAAGCAGACCAGACCTAAATATGTGAGACTTGGAGAAGGGGAAACGTGAGAGCAGATCAAGACCAGTCCTAGAAACATGAGAGTAGATCAAAGCCACCCAGAAAATAGGGAGAGTAGACCAGAAATGTTCAACAATGTGAGCAGACCAGAAACATTCGATGGTGAAAACAGACCAGAAACATGCGACGGTGTGAGCAGAACAGAAACATTCAATGGTGAAAGCAAACCAGAAACGCACAACGGTGAATGCAGACCAGAAACATGCGATGGTGTGAGCAAACCATAAACGTTCAATGATGAAAGCAAACTAGAAACGTGTGACGGTGAAAGTAGACCAAAACGTGCGATGGTGAAAAATAGAATAGAATGGTGAGACCAAGTGAGACCAGACCAGAACTGGTGAGACCATAAAAGAGGGAAGCAGGTGACACTAGAACACACTGGAAGACTAGAAACTGGTGAGACCAGAAAAGGGTGAAATGCGTGAGACCAACGTACCTTGAAACGGGTGAGAACAAAAAAGTCCTGGAACTGGTGAGACCAGACCAGACCTGGAGCAGGTGAAATGTGAGAATAGTGAAATGTCAAACCAGGTGAGACAGGAGATCTGGTGTGACTAAAACCAAAGAAGATGCGAGACCAGGTGAGACTAGACTAGAACGGTGTAATGGTGAGACCAAAAGACGAGTGAGACAGTGTGACGGTGAGACCAGGAGTTGGGTGAGACGACCTAGAGAAGAAATTCGATAAAGCATTTGAGAGAACCCAAAGTATTTTCAGATTTCTTCAACAGAGGTTAGAGAGTGCTTTGGTGATCTTCCAAGCGGTAGTGAAGCAGCCTATTCAAATCAAACAGAGGCAACATAAGCTAGAAGAAGGGTAGACATAGTAAGTGATACTTTTTGTATTGTGATTGCTTTGTATTTGCGATAGTGAAAGGAGTAGAAGATTAAGACATCCATTGTAATCATAGGAGATACCACACTGGTGTTCTCAAGTATAGTGGATTGTCTCAGTAGAGGAAAAATCCCTACCACTGTGGAGTACGTCACATTAACAGAACCACATAAATCTCTCGTGTCCTTGCTTTGAATTTACATTCTGTGTTTTGAATTGAGTTGTGAACACAACTAAAGAATCATCAAACCTATAACCTAAAAGAAGACCTAGTCAAAAACAACCTATTCATCTAATAGGCAAGGTGTCTAAAAGGTAACTTTGGGGACTATTATGACCAGTAGGTAACAATAGATCTACCTTAGTTGAATCTTTGAAAAAGTTCATTTTTGGCTTAAATTATTTGAGTTTTTTTAAGGGGTGTGATACTGATTCACCACCTCTCTCAATATCACAGACTAGTAGATCTTAGGTTGAAGTTGGGAACTTCAATTGTTATCAGAGCACTGGTTCATGAGTTTAAGGCTTAACAGCTTAGTGTACAGTTTGAAGAGTTTTAGAAGTTTTAACTTGTTCAGCATATTGAGAAATGGATGCTAGTACCAGCACTAACACTACCTATAGCAAGAAGGTTCAAATCTTTAATGGAACCAACTACCATATGTGAAGAGCAAGAATGCAGGTGGTATTTGCAACCATGGGCATGAATGGGGTGAAATCTGTACGTGAGGGTTATGAGCCTCCAAAAGCAGGTAAAGATCCAACCCTAAAGGAATTAAGGCAGTTTGAGATCAATGGGAAGGCCTCAAATGTCATCATTTTAGTATTGACAGATACTAAATATGCTAAAGTTATGGACTGCAAATCTACTAAGGAGATATGGGACAGATTGTAGAATGTCTATGAAGGTGATGACAGAATGAAGGAGGCCAAGCTTCAAGTTTTCAAGGAGAGATATGAATCCCTTAGAATGTAGAAGAATGAGATAGTCCAAGAGTTCTTCACTAGGGCTATTGATGCTGTAATCAACCTTATAAGTCATGGGAAGAATAAGAAGGACTTATCTATTGTGAAGCAAATTCTGAGAATTCTACCTGAGAGGTTTGCCTTAAAGGTGGCAGCCATAGAGGAGAGTAGAGATCTCAATTCTATGTCTCTACATGATCTCCAGTGCAATCTCATTGCATATGAGATGAGAATATAGTCAATTGAATGCTCCTCAACATCAAAGCTATCAAAGGAGGCAGCTTTCCAAGCTATGAAACACTTGGAAATAAAAGAAGAAGAAGAAGAATCATCTAGTGAGGATGATGATGTTGATTAGGAAGAAAGTGAAGGTGATGTGTTGGCTTACTTCACAAGGAAATTCAAAAAGGTGTCTAAGATGGGAAAAGGACAATTGTCCTTGAGATGTTATCGTTGTGTGTAGACTAGACACTTTGCTTCTTAGTGCAAAGTGAAACTTGATGATGAAAATGAGGATGGTGATGATAAGCAGAATTCAAAATGGAGAATACCATCATTCAAGTCAAGGAAGTCCAGCAAGAAGATTGCCAACCCACAGAAGAAGAAGAGAGGCTCATTCAAGAGTTATGTAAGCCAGATAAAAGAAGCTGATGAGGAGGAAGATGTAGACTCATCAAATGAGCATGCCTTTATGGCATCAGCTCGATGTGGTAGTTCAACCTCTAAAGTGGAAGAGGAGATTGATGAAGAAGAATCAGATCTTGAAGCTGAATTAGAAGTAGCTTCAAAGGAGATAATCAGAAGGGGCAGAACCATAAAAAGGTTGGAGGCCCATAAAAAACAAGTTGAAGCAAAGATTGAGGAAGCAAAAAGTCAAAAGGATGAAATAAGCTGAACATATCGACTTGAAGAGAAGATTTGAAGAATAGATCAAAATATGTGAAGACCTTACTATGGAACTTGACTCAAGGACTTCAACAATTGAAGAAATGGAGATAAAGTTACTAAGACTTTAGCAAGAACTCAAAAAGAGTGAGGAGAACTTACAAACATTTAAAGTGGTAGGAGAAACAAGCTCTACAAGAGAGAAGAAGAATGAAGAGAAAGTGCAGCAATTTGAGGCTGCATTGCCTAAAGAGAATGAGACTTTTCCACAGAAGTTGAAAAAGAAGGTTGCAACTCAGGAGAAGATAATTAAAGAAGAGAAGACAGTTATCGAACCAAAGCCAAGGCCAAGGCCAAAAATGATGTATGTGGTTAAAGAGTAGCAGCCCATAGCTGTTACGTCTTAGAAAGAAAAGATTGATTAGCTAGGAACAGTGAAGGTTGAAAATAAAGAAGATTTGAAGAAGCAACCTAGGGTTGTAAACAAAATTGAAGAAAAGAAAGTCAACCAGCCAAGGGCAATGACTGAACAGAAGAAGGAGAAGAAGGTGGCTGAGATGAAAGCCACACAAGCTAAGAAGCCAGCAACCTTGCCTACACAGCAAGTAATAAACAAAAGAAAACAAGCTATGATTAGACCCAAGAAAAGGCAGTTTCAATGCTACTGTCTTTTTTGTGAAGTTTGGGTTCATAAGGCAAGTAAATGCTGATGGAGAAGGCCAGTATATGTCTCCAAATTGAGAAGATACAATGTTGCATACAAGGGGAGACATACAAAATTCAGAGGAGAAGACCTATCATGAGTTCTTGCATATATTGTAAACGCAAGGACACACTGACAAGGAGTGTTGGTGGAAGCCAAAACAAGTGGTTTCAAAGAACAAGTTTGCTATATTGGCAAACTTGGAATAGTGTGAAAGGTGTGGGTAGGATGGCCATAATGCCAAGAGATGCATGATACATCTCCTTGAGCAAGAGAAGGGACTCAATGGCATAATGAAAGCTATTGGTATTAGTCAATGCTGAAAAAATGGAGAAAGCTATCATCAAGCCAGTTCAAAATAAGGAATATAAAGTAAAAAAGGAGGTGGCTAATATAGTTGAAATTGCACTAAAGGCTGACTACAAGGATAAGTAGTGCATCTTTGATAGTGGATGCACTTCACACATGACAAGAGACAAGAGTAAATTATTATAGCTGAACAAGTTAAGAGAAGGCAAAGTCAAGTTTGAATGATGATTCACTCAAATTCAATGGTCAAGGGTTAGTAAATATTGGAAAAGAAAAGCTGAAAGATGTTCTACAAGTTGAAGGACTAAGATATAAACTAGCATTTGTTAGTCAACTATGCAATGATGACCATAAAGTGATATTCACAAAAATAGGTTGCCAAGTAAAGAGTAATGAAGGCAATACTATTGCAGTCAGAAAGAGAATAGCTGGAAATTTATATGTGATTAATGAGGACAAAGCAAATAGTTATTTACTTACAAAAGAAAATCAACTCTACTATAGGAGGCCAGGACACTTAACGTAGAAGAACATAAAGAAGCTGACCACTACTCAAGCAATCAGAGACATTACAAACCTCAAGAGAGAGAGGGAGTATGTCTGCTAAGCATGCTCTAAAGGAAAATAGGTCAGAAAGTAGTATAAGACCAAAGAGTTTAGTTCTAAAGTAGTGCTTGACATTGTACATACTGATTTGTGGGGGCAATAAGAGCAAAAGGGTTGAATGGTGAGAGGCACTTCATCTTGTTTGTTGATGATTATTCCAGAAGGACCTGCATCATGCACCTCAAACACAAGTCAGAAGTTTTGAAATGCTTCAAAAGATACAGAAGATTGGCTGAAAATGAGAGTGGAAATAAGATAAAAGTATTGAGGTCAGATCAAGGCACTGAATTTACAAATAAAGCTTTTAAAGATTACGTTGAGAAGCATAGAATTCACCATTAGATGGTAGCAGCAAGAACACCTCAATAGAACAGGGTGGTAGAGAGGAAAATAAAGCTGTGGTTGAAATGGCAAGAACACTACTGCTGGAATCCAAGTTTCACACAAGATTTTGGATAGAAGCAACATTTACAGCTGTGCACCTACTAAATAGAGTTTTACTAAAGCCTCATATTGATAAGACTCCAAATAAGCTATGCTGTGGGGAGAAGACAATAGCCAAGTATCTTAGAATCTTTGGCAACTCATGTTTTGTGAAGAACAAGGAGCAAAACTTGGGAAAATTCCATGCTAGGACAAATGAAGGCATCTTTGTGGGATACTCAGCAAAAACAAAAGGTTACAAAGTCTTTCTACATAAACTGGGAAAAATGGTCACTTCCAGTGATGTGAGAATAGATGAAAACTAGAAAATAATGCATAATAGAGAAGCTAAGGACAATGTAGAAGATGACTTCAAGATAGATGAAGAATCAGACCAACATGAAGAAAAGGGAAAAGAAGTAAGTTCAAACTTAGAGAAGAGTGAGTTTGAGGATGAAGAAAGAGATTCTCTTGCAACTAAAACTGTGCTAGAGAGAAAGACAAAGAAAACATTGGCCAGTGCTCATCAAGGAAATCAGATCATAGGTGACCAATCAACAGGAGTTATAACAAGAAGATGATTTATGGGAGGTACTACTTTACTCTCATAAGTTGAACCTAAATCTATTGAAGAGGCTACACAAGACAAAGTTTAGGTCAAAGCTATTAATGAGGAGTTGGATCAAATTAAGAAGAATGATAGATGGGAGCTAGTTCCAAGACCCACTAACAAGAATGTGATAGGAACAAAATGGGTGTTTAGAAATAAACACAATGAAGATGGCAAGGTGGTGAGGAACAAGGCTAGGCTGGTTTGCAAAGGCTACACTCAGATAGAAGGAGTAGATGTTGATGAAACTTTTTCACTAGTAGCAAGGATGGAAAGTATCAGAATGTTCTTAGCTTTGGTAGCACATAAGAGATATAGAGTTTACAAGATGGACGTGAAATCAGCCTTTCTGAATGGGCTCCTAAAAGAAGAAGTGTATATCAAACAACCCGATGGAGTTCAAATCAGTGAGGATGAGACACACGTGTACAAGTTGAAAGCCTTGTATGGCCTTAAACAAGCCCCAAGAGCATGGTACAATTGGCTAGACACATATTTGAGAAGGTTAAACTTCAAAAGAAGAACAATAGATAATAACTTTTATGCGTTCAACTCAGAGAAAGGCCAACTAATAACCATAGTATATGTAGATGACATCATCTTTAGAGGAGATCACTCTAAGCTATGCCAAGAATTTGCACAGAAGATGAGTGAGGAATTTGAGATGTCATGGATTGGAGAAATGATTTACTTTCTTAGATTACAAATAAAATAGTGTGAAGAAGGTATTTTTATTTCTCAGACAAAATATGCCAAAGAGATGCTGAAAAAGTTTGGCATGGAGGATAGCAGACCTATCAATACTCCCATGATAATGGGCTACAAGTTAATAAAAGATTAGGAAGGAAGGAGTACAAGCCCCACAGAATACAAGAAGATGATAGGGAGCCTTCTGTACCTTACTGTATCAAGGGCTGATCTTATGTAAGTTGTGTACATCGCCAGTAGATTCCAACCTGATCCTAAGAAATATCATGTGTTGGCATTGAAAAGAATCCTAAGATACCTCAAAGGGACACTGGAAATGGGTTTGTGGTATCCTGCCATGGATTCTGTAAGATTATGAGCATACACTAATGCAGACTAGGTAGGAAGTATAGATGATAGAAAATCAACCAGTGGCTGCAACTTCTACTTGGGTTCAAAGTATGTTGCATGGTTAAATAGGAAGCAAAATAGTGTGGCTTTGAGCATAGCTGAGGTTGACTACATGGTTGCTTGTGCAGCATGTACTTAGGTGATATGGATGCAAGGACAATTGGCAGATTTGGGTGTTGATATGGAGTTACTAGTGAGTGTACTTTGTGATAATCAAATTGCAATTGATCTTAGCAAGAATCTAGTTTAACATTTAAGGAGCAAGCATATTGACATCTGGTATCACTTTATCAAGGATCAAGTAGAAGAGGGCATGATTCAGTTAGAGTATGTCAGCACTAAAGATTAAATCTTAGATATTCTAATTAAACCTCTATCCATAGAGCTGTTTGAAAAGCATAAAATCAATTTGTTTGTGCAAATGCTACCTCAAGCCTAAAGTTCAGGTGAATCCTCCATCTCTACTTTGTGGGTTTTCAAATTTGTAATTGGTTGGTAAAGGGGGAGAGAAGCAACTATGCAGGGGGAGCTATCAAGGAAGGGGGAGTGCATATTTAGGGGGAGTTGTAATCCATCTGCTTCTGGATTATTACTCTAAGAAGATTGTGAAGGACTACTGCATAATGGGTTTTGATGTGAGTATTGCCAACAATTACAAAGGGACAGATTGTTGTTCCCACAGCCTTATATGGGTTGTAACTATTGTCAACTAAATTTAAGTGTGCAAGCAAAAGTGGCTCATATCTCAGGAATTACAAGATAAGACTATCATGTCAAATAACCTCGTAAAGTGATCTCCTTAGAGTGAACTTGTATAGGGAGTTTAGCATTGCTTAAGTCTTAGTGTGACATAGCATTGCTTGAGAAAAATAAATTAAGGAGGATAATGCTGAATTTTGAATGGAATAGTAATATGAAGCCACATGGAGAGGCAAGAAAGGAAATTTAATGGTGAAAGCAGACTAGAAACGTGTGACAGTGAAAGCAGACCAAAAACGTGAGATGGTGTGAGTAGAGTAGAAACGTGTGATGGTGTGAGTAGAGTAGAAATGTTTGACAGTGAAAGTTGAACAGAAACGTTCGACAGTGAAAAATGGAACAAAATGGTGAGACCAGAAAAGAGGGAAACGGGTGACACCAAAACACACCAGAAGACCAGAAATAGGTGAAACTAGAAAAGGATGAAACGCATGAGACCAACGTAGCTTGAAATGGGTCAGACCAGACCAGACCTAAAGCAGGTTAAATGTGAGACCAGGTGAGACATGAGATCTGGTGTGACTAGAACCAGAGAAGACGTGAGACCTGGAGAGGGTGAGATGTGAGACTAGGCCAGGTGAGACCAAACCAGAACAGTAAAATGGTGAGACCAAAAGACGGGTGAGACAGTGAGACGGTGAGACTAGGAGTTGGATGAGACAACCTAGAGAAGAAATTCAGTGAAGCATTTGATAGAACTCAATGTATTTCAGATTTCTTCAAGAGAGGTTAGAGAGTGTTTTGGTAATCTTCTAAGCAGTAGTGAAGCAGCCTATTCAAATCAAATAAAGGCATCACAAGTTAGAAGAAGGGTAGATACAGTAAGTGACACTTTTTATATTGTGATTGCTTTGTATTTGCAACAATGAAAGGAGTAAAAGATTAAGACATCCATTATAATCATAGGGGATACCACACTGGTGTTCTTAAGTATAGTGGATTGTGTCGGTAGAGGAAGAATCCCTACCATCGTGGAGTACATCACATTGATGAAACCATGTAAATCTCTCGTGTCCTTGCTTTGAATTTACATTTTGTGTTTTGAATGGAGTTGTGAACACAACTAAAGAATCATCAAACCCATAACCTAAAAGAAGACCTAGTCAAGAACAACTGATTCGTCTAATAGGCAAGGTGGCTGAAAGGTAACTTTGGGGACTATTGTGATTAGTAGGTAATAATAGATCTACCTTAGTTGAATCTACGAAAGAGTTCATTTTTGGCTTAAATTATCAGAGTTTTTTCTTAAGGGGTGTGATACTGATTCACCCCCCCTCTTAGTATAAAATTAGTAGATCTTAAAGTGAAGTTGGAGACTTCAGCATCTTTAGCATACAAATCAATAATGCGCTCAAACCCCAATAACTTAGTGCTCAAAGTGCTAATCAATGTGTACCTATGTGACAATGAGTTAGCAACAACATTTTTCTTTGATTATATGTAAGCAAAACCGAACACCAATGTTGCTATAGGATAGTTCTAACGAAGGTTAAGGGATTTGGAGTTTTGACCTAATAATTATAAACAACCAAAGAACCAAAACTATAAGATTCAGATGACACTCCTAACAACAACAATGTTGAAGAAGATAAGTCTATTAAACCAATAGACTCAAGTATGAAAGTTCAAAATTAGTTCTTAAAGAACTAAAGAAAATAGCCCATACACTTATGAAAATGGGTCTTGCTCCTCTAGCCACCCTTTTTGCACTTTTTATATTCTAACCCCTAAAACCCCTAGCTAGTAAGATGGGCTTATTAAGGAAATTCGTCCAACCCACTCAATAATAATAAAAAAAATATGAAAATAGCCCATTAACATGCTGAAATTGGTTCAACCCACTAAATAACAATATAACCACCCATGAAAAGAATCCATTTAAATGCCCAAACATAGGCTCCCAAATCCAACTTCCTTCCCAAGGCCATGGTTCTCAAATTCCTCCATAGATGACACAAGCCTTGGTGAAGCCTCTATCATCATTAACTCATACCTAGCAACTTCCTGAAAGTAAATGTTACACAACAAGTTGTTGAGAGCTTCCTTTATTTTCTTTGACCTTGCTCTTGTCATTGGTCCTCTAAGGTTTTGCAAAGAATAAACTCCCTTGTTGATTTGAGCTGGTACAATATGGCTTCCAACGTTCCTGCTCTCCTCAAAATGATTTGTCCTCAAATTAACACTTACATCATCAAAGAGAAAAGGAGAAAGATCAGAAACATTAAATGTTGCACTCACATTATACTCACCTAACAAGTCAAGTTTATATGCATTATTGTTGACTCTTGCCACCACTTGAAAAGGACTATCTCCTCTCAGTTGCAACTTTGACTTCTTTTGCATAGGAAATCTATCCTTCTACAAATGTATCCAAAGCCAATCACTAGGTTCAAAAGTGATATGCCTACAACCTTTATTGGCTTGTGTTTCATAATGTTTAGTTTTTCTCTCAATGTTAAGTCTAGCTTTCTCATGAAGTTGCCTAACCACTTTAGCATTCCTTTTCCCATCTAAATTAACACTATCTTATATAGGCAGTGGTACTAAATCAAAAGGAGATAATGGATTATAACCATAAAAAAGCTCAAAAGGAGAATAACCTGTAGCACTATGAACAACATGATTATAGCTAAACTCCATAAAATGTAAACATTCTTCCTAAGTTCTAAAGTTCTTACCAATAACTGCATGCAACAATATACCAAGAGTTCAATTTACTACCTTAGTTTGTCCACTGGTTTGTGGATTGCAAGTTGTAGAAAACAACTTTGTTCCAAGCTTACCCCACAATGTCTTCCAAAAATGGATCAAAAATTTTGCATCATGGTTTGACACAATACTCTTTCACACTCCATTTAGGTGAACAATCTCTCTAAAAAATAAGTTTGCATGTGTGTGGCATCATTTGTTTTGGTAAAAGCAATGAAATGCACCATCTTTGAAAACCTGTCAACTACAACAAGTATACAATCCCGACCCTTCTTAGACCTAGGTAACCCATGAATAAAATCCATAGAAATGTTGGTCTAAGGTTCACAAGGAATTTCTAGGGGCATATACTTACCATAGGGCAAAACTCTAAACTTAACTTGTCTACACTTGGCATAAACTCTTTTAACATCCCTTTTCATATGTGGCCAAAAGAAATGTTCATTTAAAACATCAAAAGTCTGTTGGATGCCAAAGCATCCCATTAAACCACCCCTATGAGCTTCTCTCACGAGTAATGCTCTCACAGACACATGAGGAATACAAAGCTTATTTACTCTAAACAAATACCCCTCATGTCTATAGAACTTACCAAAGGCAGCTTTCTCACATACAACAAAAGTTACTAAAGTGAGCATCATTAGCATACAAATCAATAATGTGTTGAAACCCCAGCAACTTAACACTCAAAGTCAATGTGTACCCTACGTGATAACCCATTGGCAACAACATTTTCCTTACCTGATTTGTATTGAATTACATAATGAAATGTTTCAATAAATTCAACCCATTATGCATGTCTGCTATTCAACTTACCTTGCCCCTTCAAGTTTTTTAAAGACTTAAGATCAGTATGAATTACAAACTCCTTGGGCTAAAGGTAATGTTGCCACGTTTCTAAAGTCCTAACAAGTGCATATGAAACTTCAATATATCAATCCTAGACCTACCTCTTCAAAGAAGTAACACGATCAAAAAAAATGGGCAATAATGTAAACAAAATGACAAAGAATTTAATGATATGAGCAGTGCAATTGGACAACAATCAATTATCAAATATAACTGAGTAAATGACCAATTGAGCAATGAATCCTTTTTTTTTTTCGTTTAACTAATTGGTATTTCTATAGAATTAACAAATAGCAGAAAGGCAACCCAAGAAATACACGATTTGTTTGTTTTTTTTAGCTAACTGATGGGTATTTCTGCAAAATGAATGATAACAGCGGGCAAACATAAGAACAGACGAATTTCTTCTTTTCTTTGGTTTTTTCTTTTATCATTAGTCAACCAAATGAAGAACACATGAAAGAGATGATAACAAAAGTATAAATAACCTGAGTTAAGGCTAAGGTTCTGATACCAAATGATACAAACTTTGATTATATGTAAGTGGAACCTAACACCAATGTTGGTGTAGGATCGTTCTAACAAAGGTTAAGGGATTTTGATTTTTGACCCAATGATTATAAATAACCAAGAACCAAAACTATAAGATTCAGACACCACTCCTAACAATAACATTGAAGAAGATAAGTCTATTGAACCAATACACTTAAGTATGAAAGTTTAGAATTAGTTCTCAAAGAGCTAAAGAAAATAGCTTATACACTCATGAAAATGGATTTTCCTCCTCTAGCCACCCTTTTTGCCCTTTTTATCTGCTAACCCCCTAAAACCCTAGCTAATAAGATGGGCTTATTAAGGAAATTCGTCTAATCCATTAAATAATAATAACAACCCATGAAAATAACCCATTAAGATGCTGAAATTCGTTCAACCCACTACATAATAACCCATGAAAATAATCCATTTAAATGCCCAAAAATGGGCTCTTAAATCCAACTTCCTTCCCAAGGGCATGGTTCTTAAATTCCTCCACAAATGACACATTTGAAAGCCCTAGTGATGCCTCACACAACAACTTCCTGATAGTAAATCTCACACAACAAGTTATTGAGAGCTTCCTTTGTTTTCATTGACCTTGCCCTTGTCATTAGTCCTCTAAGGTTCTACAAAGCATTAACTTCCTTATTGATTTAAGCTGGTACAATATGGCTTCCATCAAACCCATTTTGCATGTCTATTATTCAACTAGCCTTGCCCCTTCAAGTGTTTTAAAGACTCATGATTAGTATTAATTACAAACTCCTTAGGCCCAAGGTGATGCTGCCATGTTTGTAAAGTCCTAACAAGTGCATAACCTTGTCCTTCACAACCTTGTCTCTCTAAATATTATTCAATTTGTCCTAAATTTGTTTGGTTGTGTTGCACCCCATCACTTTTGGGAATTCTTTATCTAGTAAAAAACCATATAAGAGATTTCTAGCCTTTCCATCATACTTTAAATTCTTCTTGTTAGTAGGTGTCATAACAGCACCTTCAGCAGCAAGAGTGAAGCCACTAACAATATATTCAAACACATCCAGACCAAGTGAAAGCAAATATGGGAGCATTCCATTCTTCCATACTAGACAATTTTGTATAGAAAAAATAGGAATGCCTTTGCTATTAACATTGTTTATGCTCTCCATGATATTAACTAGTAGTAGATATAAAGATTCAAAATAGCACAATAAACTTTTAAATCTAATCAGAATGGATCAATAGAGGAACTGAGCTCTAATACAATTGATAAGAACCTTCTTTGGTCTCACACTGAGAGAGGGAGGGGGTGAATGAGTGTGAGATGTTTACTTTTGACAAATCTATCTAGATTAAACCTCTGTGATCTAATAAAGTCTATGATCTATTTTTATCTTCTTTATATGAGAATGGTTGTAGGAATATCAAGTAAGCACAAGCTTCCAAAACCACACAAAACATTTACATGGTTCACTCATAATGTGTGAGCTACACCCACGATGTGATAGGATCTCTTCTAGACCACATAGTCCACTCTTGCAATCAAGTGATACAGATGATGTAGTGGAAGAATCTTACCTTAACTACTGTGGAAGGATCACTCCTTAACCACTTACAATGATCTCCTAATCACTCTAAGGGTTACCTACCCTTTTTCAAGAAGTACATGAAAAGATTATGACAAAAACTCCCATAAAAAAATCTCTCCATATGCACAAGCTGTTGTGGTAGAAAACTCATCTTCTCCTTTCTTTTTGCAGTTCTCTGTTCTCTTTTTGTCATTCACCTCCCTTTCTGCTATTCTCTCCTCTCTCTTTCCATTCACAGTTCTCTCTTTTTGTCATTCATAGCTTCTTTCTCTCTGTCGTGTTTCTCTGCTATCCCTCCACAATGTTTCTCTACTCTTTCTTTGTCGTTTTTCTCTGTGCTCTTTCTACTATGTTTCTCTACCTTCTCTGTGTAGTGTTTCTCTGCTCTCTTTTTGTTGTGTTTCTTTACTCATCTTCAAATTCCTACAATAGAGCAACAACAACACTAGGCAAAGATGGGTCAAACTTGTTAGTGTTAAAATAAGCCTCATTGTACAAAAGTATGATCATAGATTGTTTGGCATAGAATGCTCTTTTGACATCACTTTCTTTTGCATAAAGACTTTCTCTTGTGTCCTCACATTTTCTCCTCTCTTTTCTCTTTTATCAATCTCTCTTTCCTATTCACTCTTATTTTTAATCCTCAATTGATCCTCAGAAGCTTGTTGAAGTGATAATAGTATAAGAGTGACAAGTTTTTCATTCATTACAAAGGAATATCGATTCTTGAAGCCATCATGCATAACTCGCCTATCAATTTGCCATGGTCTTCCTATTAGAATATGGCCCCCATAGATAGGTACAACATCACATAAAACTTTATCATGGTACCTTCCAATAGAGAATGATATGAGCACTTGCTTATTTACCTTGACTTCACCACTCTCATTCAACCATTGAAGCTTATATGGTCTAGGATGCTTCATAGTAGGTAAATCTAGCTTTTCAACCATAGTTGTGCTAGCAACATTAGTGTAACTCCCACCATCAATAATCATACTACATACCTTATCTTTGATGAGACACCTTCTGAAAGATGTTATCTCATTGCATCTCATTTTCTTCCTTTACTTGCACACTCAATGCTCACCTTGTAATAAGAGCTACTCCGTTAACCGAATACTCTTTTCCATCACTTTCACCCTCTAATGATGGCACAAAATCATCATCTGATTCGCTTTCAGTTTCAACATCACCATTACTTCGTAAGATCACAGCACGCTTATTTGGACATTATCATGCAATGTGACCCCTGCCTAAACACTTAAAACATTTAACATCTCTATTTCTACTTGTTTGGGATTCAAAATTACTTGTCTCCTTGTTAGAACCCACATTCTTGTGCTTGGGTAGCTTGAATTTGGACTTGTAATTGGCCATCTTGTCCCTTTCACTCCAATTTGGCTTTCAAGATGAGGTAGAACCCAAATTCTGCCTAAATCGTGTGGAGCCCTTTCATTTAAGTTGCCTTTCAACTTTCATTGCCATGTGCACTGTGTCTTCTAATTCCACATGGTGTTGCAATTCAACCAAGTTTGCTATGTCCCTATTTAGCCCTTGCAGAAATCGAGCCATGGTTGCTTCTCTATCTTCTTATATATTCACCCTAATCATCGTAATCTCTATCTCTTTGTGGTAGTCCTTCACACTTTTAGTGCCATGTGTGAGCCCTTGTAGCCTTTGGTCCAACTCCTTGTAATAGTGATTAGGGATGAACCTTCTCGTCATAATAGCCTTCATCTCTTCCCATGTATCAATAGGCCACTCATGATTCCTTCTCCTAGTCAAAACAAGTTGATCCCACCAAATAATAGCATATTCAGTAAATTCAACTATAGCAAGCTTTACATTTTTGTCCTTAGAATAATTGTAGTAGTCAAAGACCAATTCAACCTTCTTCTCCCATTCTAGGTATGCATCAAGATCATTCTTACCTTTGAATGGAGGAATTGTCATTTTAATACTGCCCAAATTATGGTCATAGGTGCCTTGCCTCCCAAATTCTCTTTGATCCCTACTATTGTTAACAGTTCTAACCACAGTAATTTGATCATCAAATTCATCATCTTCTACATCATCTTCATGGTCATACACATGTCTCAACTACCTTCTTACTTTAGAAGCCTCATATTCCCCATGCCTTCTTTGCAACTCTACTATTGATTAGCTTACTCCTCCATCCTCTCCCTCACATTATCAGATTTGGTATTTATGTGCTCAAATTGTTGTTGCAAAGCTTTGATCATGAAGGATACATCACTAGCTCCCTCCTGAGGTGAACCTTTGTCTTTAGACGTCACAGTATTACTTTTACATAAAATAGTTAGGATACCTCATAGAACACTTCCTCAAGTGTGTCACTCAAAAGTTGGTGTCACACTCCCTTTTGTTTACACTCTTTATGCCTTTTTCTTTATATGAACTTTTACTCTTACCTTTTACCACTTGGATTTTCCCTTTGAACTCTATAAAGAACTAAACAATGTAAATGAAGGGTATTAATTTTGAACAGAATAGGATAAATGGCGTAAAATTGAACACATTGGAGAACAAGGAATAAAAAATGAAAAAGGATATCAAGGCAAGCGAATTTAATGAACTAAACTCTTAAAAATTAAAATAGGAGTAGTACAACCTAGAGGACAAACTTGGGTAACAAAATAGAAAAATAGATGGTAGAATTGGAGTTGAGCAAGTATAACTTTATTATTATTATGGGCAATATGACCAAACTACCTTATCAATAACTTAAATTTCATGTTCTCCTTCTTTTTTTCTTCTTCCTTCTTTTTTTCTTTTTTTTTTAATGCAAAACAATAGTATGATACATAGACACAACAATTGGAATTGAAATTAGCACGTTTATGAGCTTAAACAAACAAGCAGAGAGAGAAGGATTGCAAACAAACAGATTTGTGCATTTGAATGGTAATGCATATATAGACAAACTAAACAAAAATAAATAAATCACAAGGTAAAAAATTGAAGAGTGAGTGGAATCAACCTGATTTAGAACCAGGATCTTATACCAATTAATGGGGAAAACCCCAAAAAGACGTTGCTTAAGGACCCAACGCACACAAGGAATCAAAGAACAACTAGGAAAGCTAAACCAGAGTTTAATAACACAAACCCTAGACCCACCATTCAAAGGAACATGAACCTAGGATATTTAAGAAGCATATGGATGCCACATTCCAAAAAAGAAAGGAATTGGGAGTGATAAGTCGATTGGAATGCCACAAGAAGAAGTACCTCTTGATAAGTTCTTTAGTCCTCAAAAGAACTGAGGGAGAAAAACCCTTGCTTTCTATTTCACTCAAACTTGTCTGATTTTCTAGAACTTACAAGGGGTGCCTATTTATAGGGTAAGATAGCAATCCTAAAAAAGCACAAATTCCTACTTAGGACAAATCCTTATTTTTTAGGAATTTCTAACTATGGACAAATTCCAACACAGACAATAAACTCCTATTTAAGAGTGAGTGCTATTACTTAGTCTAACCATTAAGTATTCCAATTATATTAATCAGGCCTGGACTCTTTGTCAAACTTCTATTCGCACCATTTGAAGCTTGGTTGGCTTGAATATCCTTAATCAGCCCATTTAGTGCTTCTTTAATCTTTTTGGCTCTAACTCATGTTATTGGGCCTTCTGGAATATGCAATGGACCTCTTGCATCCATTAAAGCTCAACTCGTATTATTAGGCCTTCTGGAATGTGCAATGGACCTCTTGCATCCATTAAAGCTCTAGCTCATGTTATTGGGCCATCCGAAATGTGCAATGGACCTCTTGCATCCATTGAAGCCTTCCACCCATCATCTCTATAGTTCTTATCTTTATTGTCTTGAACTCTCCTTATTAACTTGGTATATTGCTCATTCTTCCTTTCAATGTTAGCATGAACCTTGGCATGTAAATCCTTCACAAATTCTACCATTTTCTTACCATTAATGTTAGGACACTCTTTAGTAGCCAAAGATAAAATCTCCAAAGGAGTTAAAGGATTAAAACCATATGCAACTTCAAAAGGTGACAAGGAAGTAGTAGAATGAACATGTTTGTTATAAGCAAACTCAACATGTGGCAAACACAATTCCCGTTGCCTCATGTTCTTTTGAATGATAGCACGTAACAAATGAGTGATGTCCTATTAACTATTTTTGATTGTCCATTTGTTTAAGGATATGCAACAATAGAAAATAAGAGTTTAGTTCCTAATTTATTCCATAAAGTGCATTAAAAATCACTTAAGAACATAAAATTCCTATCATTAACAATAGTTGTTGGCAATCCATGTAAATGCACCACTTTTTTAAAAAATAACTCAACAATATGTGTTGCGTCATTGGTTTTAGACCATGCAACAAAATGAGCCATTTTGCTAAACCTATCAACAACAACAACGATGCTGCACTTACCACTTTGAGAATTTGGTAATCCTAAGACAAAGTCAATATTAGTCTAAGTTTAAGCATAGGTAAAGGTGTATACAAGCCATGTAGCTTAACTCTAACCTTTGCTTGCCTACATGAAGTTGATTCAAGTGTTCCTAAGGCAGGTCACCTAGCAGGTTCTTTATCAGTTGGTATCAAAACCTTAAGGAAACATAATCCTAAAAGCCCCAATCTTAAAAGGCCACAAAGGTTGATCACACTTTTGATGAATTAAGACAATGTGTTCTTCCAAGACATAAGAAAGCAAAGCAAAGCTTGCTGAAAAATACCTTAACCTTGTTCATTGTTTTACATAGTTGTAACCTTTATATAGGCATGTAAATATTGCAATCCTAAAAGAAAAAGGTGTTTCTTAACATATACAGGAAAAACCTTAATTGCTGGATATCCCTCTAATTAGGGAATACAAGCCTACCTTGATTAGGAATCCTAATTTTGCCTTGATTAAGAATCCTTAAAAAGACTACAACTAATGATAACTAGGCATAAAGTCAAAGTAAAACCCTAACTAATGTATTGAGATTCAGCTGAACCTATAAGCCCAAATAAATGCAAGAAGTTAAGCCTTTTCTATATGTAATTCGACCTTAACTTAAAATCCAGTAACCCAAAACAAAATCAAGCCCATTAATACAACTTAGCATGTAATCAAACCTTTTCTTAGCTTGGTCATGCAACTTGGACTTATGTCATAGGTTTCAAGTTTTGTTCTTTAAGTTCTAAGCCTTGCCCATCATCTTGCACATAAAGATAAGTGATTGTCCTTAGTGTAGCATTGAAAACCTTTATAATATCCTTGGAATCTTTTAGTGCACCCTCTTTGTCATGTAGCTCCATGATTAAGCCTAGTCAAGTTTTAAACCTTGTTCAATGTTGCCCCACTTAACTTCTCACTAAAAAACACAATAGGTCATTTCTCTTGCATGAGAACTCCCTCAATCCAAATGCTCGATGCATCACATTAAATTTCAAAGGTCTTAGAAAAATTAGGCAACACCATAAGTGGTGCATTACTCCCCTTAGACGTAAGCAAATCAAATGCATCTTGTTATTCCTTACCCCACTTGAAACCCACTCTTTTCAATTACCTCAATAAATAATGCATCTATGGTATTAAAATCCTTAATGAACCTTTTATAAAAAGCTAGCTAAACCATGGAAACTCCTTATATCATCACACTTTTCAATTACCTTAACCTTCTTTTTATGAACTTCTATGCCATGAATTGACACAACATAACCTGAAAAAATGACATGATCTTTGTAAAAATCACATTTCTTCAAATTGGCTTACAATTTCTCTTTTCTCAATACACTAATCACACAATGCAAATGTTCAACATGATCTTCTAAATCATATTGTATACTAATATACCATCAAAATAAGCCACAACAAATTTTCCTAGAACCCTTAAAATATGGTTCATTAATCTCATAAAAGTGCTAGGTGCATTAGTCACACCAAAGAGCATAACTAACCATTCATACAAATCATGTTTAGTCTTAAATGTAGTTTTCCACTCATCACCTTCCCTCTTCTTAATTTGATGGTATCCACTCTTAAGGTCAATTTTAGAGATTAAGTCTAAAGTAGGCAAAGAAGAATCAAGTCAGTGTTAGAAAAATAAAAATCCTTGTAAAGGATTAAGATCATTTGCTATTTAGTTTGGAAGGCAACCCTAACATTAGCTCTTTTTGCATATACACTCACTTGTTTTCTCTCATCTTCACTCCTTTGAACCTAACCACTATTATATTTATCACTCTCAAGTACTTTTACCTTGTTTTTCTCTCGTTCACTTTCTTTTCTCTTTACTCTCTCTTTTTCTTACTCTAATAAAGTCTCACTTGATCTTCATACAACTGTTATGGTGTCAATGGAAATAGTATGAATGGTTTTTCATCAATGGTGAAAGAATAACAATTCTTATAATTGTCATGCAAAACTCTCCTATAAAATTGCTAAGGGTGACCTAACAACAAATGCCCTGCTTGCATAGGTACAACATCACAAAACATCTCATCTATATATCTACCCTAATAGAAAATGGAACCACAGCCTATCTAGTCACTCTCACCACTCCATTATAACCATCATATATTATATGGTTTAGGACGTTTGGTTATGGGTAGATCCAACTTCTCCACTAACCCTATGTTAGCTACATTGGTATAACTACCCCCATTTATAATCAAGTTATAATTTTTATCTTTCACCAAATACCTACTATGAAAATATTCTCCCTTTGAGTCTCAACATCATTTAACTCTTTAACTTGTGCACTACCACTAAAAGTTTCTAATCATGCTCTATGTAAACTCCTTTATCAACATCACTAGCATTTACTAATGGTGACAATTAAGCCTCATCACTAGACTTACTCCTAATCTCATATTCACCATCATCTCTAAGGATCATTACCTTTTTTGTTAAGACATTATGATGCTACATGTCCTTTACCTAAACCCATAAAACATTTGATGTCTCTAGTTTTTCCTTAGATGCCCACTCTAAATAAAGGTCGAGATCTTCATTTCCAATCAAAATAGACATCAAGGTTAGCTTTCCCTTAGAAATAAAGTATTTTCATTTTAATACTTCTAAGATTTTTGTCTACTCCTTCGTCCACTCAATTTCTATTATCCCAACCTCTATTGTACCTTTCATAAACATTTTCATTGCCTCCTACTCCTCTACCGTTCCTATTACCATGTCCTCCTCTAAATCCAGCTCTGAAGTTTCTACTAGCGTTATCACCGTTATCATAATAATCATCACCATCTTCACCAAAATCATGTTTGAATTGCTCTTTCACAACCTTCCCAACTGGCCTCTTAGGATTGACACTTGATTCCCCTTCTATTTTATCCATCCTGTCTCGTACTTCCTAAAACATATGGTCAATCCTATCAAACTTCTGCTCTACGGATTTCATAAGCAATTTGAAATCTAGAAGAACTACTTCCTCCTCTTTAGGTGGGAAATTGCCTTCTTTAGCATTAGACATTGTACATGGAAGATTATTAGTAAATGAAGAATATACCTCACAAAACTCACTCACTTTCTTGTTTGCTCTCCACTCAATTATAGTAGTTCTCAACTCTCATGTTTTATACAATGAAATACAATACTCTAAGAGCTCTTTCAATAGTTGCAAGCAAACAAAATTCAAAACAAACAAAACTTAAATATATCAATCCTTGACCTACCTCTTTAAAGAAGTTACATGATTAAAAAAAAAAAAAGGTAATGAAGTAAACATAATGACAAGGAATTTAATGATATGGGTAGTGCAATTGGACAATAATCAATTATCGAATATAATTGAGTAAATGACCAATTGAGCAATGAAACCTTTTTTAGGGGGGGTTAACTAATGGGTATTTCTATAGAAGGAATGAATAGCAGAAAAGCTACCCAAGAAATTCACGATTTTGGTTTTTAGTTAATTGATGGGTATTTCTACAAAATGAATGGTAGCAGTAGCCAAAGACAAGAACACACAAATTTCTTCTTTTCTTTTGTTTTATTTTTTGATTATTCAACCAATAATGAAGAACACATGAAAGAGATGATAACAAAAGTATAACTAATTGAGTTAGAGCCAAGGCTTTGATACCAAATGATATGAACTATGATTATATGTAAATGAAACCCAACACTAATATTGGTATAGGATTGTTCTAACAAAGGTTAAGGGATTTGGAATTCTAACCCAATGATTATAAATAACCAATAACCAGAACTACAAGATTTAGATGCCACTCCTAACGACAACAATGTAGAAGAAGATAAGTTTATTGAACCAACACATTAAAGTATGAAAGTTTAGAATTAGTTCTCAAGGAACCAAAGAAAATAGCTCATACAATCATAAAAATGGGTTTGCCTCCTTTAACCACCCTTTTTGCCTTATTTATATGCCAACCCCAGAAACCCTAGCTAATAAGATGGGCTTATTAAGGAAATTCATCCAACCCACTCAATAATAATAAAACCTTATGAAAATAATCCATTTAAATGCCTAAACATGGGCTCCTAAATCCAACTTCCTTCCCAAATCCAACACATTTACAAGCCCTAATGAAGCCTCCCTCATCCTTAACTCATACCTAGCAACTTCCTAATAGTTAATGTTGCACAACAAGTTATTGAGAGCTTCCTTTATTTTCTTTGACCTTGCCCTTGTCATTAGTTCTCCAAGGTTATGTGTGTGTAAGCTATTTTTTTTTTGGTTATTTAAGAACTAATTCTTAACTTTCATACTTGAGTGTGTTAGTTCAATAGACTTATCTTCTATCATTGTTAAAAGTGGCGTCTGAATCCTATAGTTCTTCGTTGTTTATATAATCATTGGGTCAAAACTCCAAACCTTTGTCCTGTGTTAAAAAAATCTTGCACCAATATTAGTGTTGGGTTCTATTTACATATAATCAGAGTTCATATCAAATAAGATTCACAATTTAATGATTTCAAAATGTTTTCAACATTTTGAACTTCAAAACCAATTTTATTCAAAGAAAAATGAAAAGGAATTACAAAACCCTTTTCTCCAAAAAAGAATTGAAATTTAAAAAATCTCTTGCAAATTGAACTTTGATCAAATTTGCCAAATGCATTTTGGGATAGGAAATCACACATGATTGACCTATTTTATGAACCAAATTTTAGTGAAAACCAAATCCCCACAAAAGCATGCCCTATTCAAATGTTTGTAAAATTAGAAAAAACACTAACAAAGTGAAATTAAGACCTATAATCAAAAGGACTAATCTCAAAATCTCAATCTCCATGGTCTTGCATGACATTCTATGTCAACAAGAGTTCTGAAATTGAATGAGGAATGCCAAGGTTGGTTATCAACTATAAACCCTTGAACAAGGCCATGAAGGGATTAGATATGCTATTCCTAACAAAAAGGACTTGTTACAAAGATTGCATTCAACATGCATTTTTTCCAAGTTTGACATGAAATTGGGATTTTAGCATATTCAAATTTATCCATTTAGACAGTATAAATGGAATGTCATGCCTTTTGGTTTGAAAAATGCTCTTTTTGAATTCCAAGGGATCATGAATGACATTTTTCATTCCCATTCAAAATTCTACATCATTTACATTAATGATGTTTTAATTTTCTTAAAATCAATTAAAAAGCATTTAAACATTTGTATTAATTCTTTTCATGATTGAATTTTGTTCATGATTTTATCCTAAATATTAAAAACCTCATAATAACCTTGCATGATAGACCAAGGAAAAATCCTAGTCCTTGGACATGAAATCACTATACTATTGTTTAGCAAGTGAAATCCTTGGTCAAAGAGATCCCTTATCTTTAAATTGCAAACCCTGCTTTTTAGAAAATTGTTAAAACAAATGCCTTTGATGTTGGCTATTGTGGTATTTTGAAGCAAATCCAAAATGGCAATGAAAGAATTATCTAATTCATTTATGGACATTGGAATGATTCCCAAAACAATTATTCCATAATTAAAAAGGAAATTCTTTCAATTATCATGTGCATCCAAAAATTCCAAAGTGATTTACTCAATAAGAAGTTTATACTTCAAATTGATTGTAAATAAGCAAAGGAAGTTCTCCAAAATGATGTTCAATACTTTGTAGCTAAGCAAATTTTGATGGATAGCAAGCAATATTATTAATTTTTGACTTCGATATTGAATTCATAAAGGGATAAAGAACTCAAATCTTGATTTTCTGATCCAAGAATTCTTGTAGGAAAACCCAAAAGCATGCCCCAAAAAAACAAAGGAAAAGCAATCCTAAACAAAAATGAAGAAGCCAAGCCTTCTTTGAAAACTGAGGCTTAACCTAACCCAAAACCCATAAAACAAGAACCAATTATGATGAAGAACAAGGTGCTATTCAACTGCAATAAAACAAGTATTCCTAAGATCCTTCATAAGGAATCAGTGGTCCAATGACTAGGGTAAGGACAAAGAGGATGAAAGAGGCTTTATAAGGCTTAATCATGGAGCTACATGACAAAGAGAGTTCTTTAGAAGATTCCAAGGCTATTCCAAAAGTTCTCAATGCTATACCAAGGATAATTACTTTTCTTTATGTGCATGATGATAGACAAGGCATAGGATTTGAAGAACAAAACTTAGAGCCCATGATATAAGTCGAAGCTGCATGACCAAGCCCAAGAAAGGCTCGATTGCATGCTAAGTTGTATTAATGGGCCTGATTTTGTTTTGCATTGCTAGATTTGAAGTTAAGGCCGAATTACTTGTTAAAAACGTTTAACTTCTTAGGTTTATTTGGGCTTCTAGGTTTAGTTGATTCTTCATACATTAGTTAGGGTTTTACTTTGACTTTATATCATTAGTGGTAGTCTTTTTCAGAATTTATAATCATGGAAGATTTAGGATTCCTAAGTAAAATAGATTTAGAATTCCTATTTAAGGTAGATTTGTATTCCTTAATGAGAGGGATCACTCATAATTAAGGTTTTCTTGTATAGGTATGTTAAAAAATACCTTTTTCTTATAGGATTGTAATATTTACCTGCTTATATAAAGGTTACAACTATGTAAATTGGAATGAACAAGATTGAGGTTTTTTCTTTTTTTTTTTGCAACCTTTGCTCTACTTTGTTGTGTTCTTGAAAGAATATATTGTCTTGACATATCAAAGGAGTGATCAACCTTTGTGGCATGTTAAGATTGGGGCTTTTAGGACTTAGTTTCCTTAGGGTCTTGATTTGATTAGCCAAACTTGTTTCCTAGCTTTTTAGGGAGTGCATAGGGTAGGTTACCTAGCAATTTCTTTATTAGTTGGTATCAGAACCTTGGTTCTAGAAATATGTTATGTTTCTCTTTTCAATCATTGTTTAGTACTTTTCTTTGTAGTTTATTCATTTCTTGTTTCTTTGCTTAGTCCTTTTGGTTTGTTCTTGATTCAAACTTCGATTATATATAAATGGAACCCAACTTTAATGTTGGTATAGGATTGTTCTAACAAAGGTTAAGGGATTTGGAGTTATGACCCAATGATTATAAACAACTAAGAACTAGAACTATGAGATTTAAACACCACTCCTAACAACAACAACATTGAAGAAGATAAGTCTATTGAACCAACACACTCAAGTATGAAAGTTCAAAATCAATTCTCAAAGAACCAGAGAAAATAGCTCATACACTAATGAAAATGGATCTTGCCTCCTTCAGCCACCCTTTTTGACCTTTTGTTTGCTAACCCCAAAAACCCTAACTAATAAGATGGGCTTATTAAGGAAATTCGTCCAACCCACTAAATAATAATAAAAACCCATGAAAATAACCCATTAAGATGCTATAATTCTTTCAATCCACTACATAACAATATAACCCATGAAAATAATCCATTTAAATGCCCAAACATGGGCTCCCAAATCCGACTTCCTTCCTAAGGCCATGGTTCTCAAATTCCTCCATAGATGACACATTTGCAAGCCTTAGTGAAGTCTTCATCATCCTTAACTCGTACCTAGCAACTTCTTGATATTAAATGCTGCACAACAAGTTGTTGAGAGCTTTCTTTATTTTCTTTGACCTTGCCCTTGTCATTGGTCCTCCAAGGTTTTGCGAAGCATCAACTCCCTTGTTGATTTAAGCTGGCATAATATGGCTTCCATTAGTTTTGATTAACTTATTACTCTTGAATTTGTGTTAATTCTGTGGGTGTTACTATTTTAAATCTCGTGAGGCCAAAGGAATCAACTATTGTTTTAAAAGGTAAAACCAAAGTGAAATCTTCTAAATCTCATGAGGTTAAGTGCTTTAGGTGTTAAGGACATGGACATTGTGCTTCTTAATGTTGAAATAAAAGAGCTATGATCATGTTAGAGAATGGTGACATAGCATTAGTTTAAGTCATAATGACATGCCACCATTGGAGGATTGTTTTGATGTTAATGTTGAACAACTTGTTCATAGAGATATGTTAGTTGTGAGGTGTGCACTAAGTATTCAACCTAAAGATGATAATGATGCGGAGCAATGTAAGCACATTTTCTATACAAGATGCCATGTTAAAGACAAGGTATGATGCAAAAAAAAAAACCCCAAAATAATGTGGTTTAAGGAGCCAAGACAAGGTATGTGTGTTGGGTCCTTAAGCCATGTCTTTTTGGGGTTTACCGCATCAATTGGTATCAAAGCCTAGTTCCAAATCAGATTGACTCCACTCACTCTTTAATTTTCTACCTTGTGATTTATTTATTTCTATTTAGATTGTCTATTATGTGCATTACCATTCAAATGCACAAATCTATTTGTTTGTAATCCTTCTCTCGTTGCTTTTTTGTTTAAGGTCATAAACGTGCTACTTTCAATTCCAATTGTTGTTTCTGAGTTTTCTAATGTTATTTTTTGTTGAGAAAAAAAAAGAAGAAAAAGAAAAAAAACAAGAAAAATGAAGGAAGAAGACCAAGAGAGCATCAAATTCAAGTTATTGATAAGGTTATTAGTTTGGTCATATTGGCCACAATAATAATAAAGTTTTCTTACTCAATTCCAATTTTACCATTTATTTTCTTATTTTGTTACCCAAGTTTGTCCTCTATGTTGTATTACCTCTGTTTTGATTTTTGTGAGTTTAGTTCATTAAATTCATTTGCCTTGATATCTTTTTTCATTTTTTATTCCTTGTTCTCTAATTTGTTCAATTCTATGCCATTTATCTTATTCTGTTCAAAATCAATACTCTTGATTTACATTGTTTAGTTCTTTATAGAACTGAAAGGGAAAATCCAAGTGGTAAAAGGTAAGCGTGAAAATTTATATAAAGAAAAAGCCATAAAGAGTATAAACATGAGGGAGTGTGACACCATCTTTTGAGTGAAACATGTGAGGGAGTGTTCTGTGAGGTATCCCAATTATTTTGTGTAGAAGTAATACTATGACATCCAAAGACAAAGGTGTGGCTCAGGAGGGAGCTGGTGATGTGTCCTTTATGATCAAAGCTATGCAATAACAATTTGAGCACATGAATACCAAATTTGATTATAGGAGGGAAAGGATGGAGGAACAAGCTAATACAATAGCAGAGTTGCAAAGGAAGCATGGGGAATATGAAGCTCCTAAAACAAAAGGGCAATTAAGATGTGCTTATGACCATAAAGATGATGTAGAAGATGATGAATTTGATGATCAAACTACTATGGTTAGAACAATTAACAATAAAGTTCCCGACTTTTTCTTAGGATCTACTAGTTTGTGATACTAAAGGGGGTGAATCAATATCACCACAATTTGCAATTCGTAGGTAAGTGAACAACTTCAACCTCTTTTTAAAAGTGAACTCTTTCTCAGACTCGACTAAGGTAGATTTATTGCTACCTATTAATCACAATAGTTCCCAAAGTCACCTTTCAGACACCTTGCCTAATAGACAATTCAGATGTTCTTGTTTAGGTCTTCATTAGGTTATGGGTTGGCTGATACTTTCAAAACATAGAATGTAAAGCAAATTAAGGACATATGAGATTTATGTGTTTCCATCAATGTGATATACATCCACAATGGTAGGGACTCTTCCATACCGAGACTATCCACTATACTTGAGAATTCTAGTTACAATGGATGTATTAACCCTCTGCTCCTTTTACTATTGCAATTACTTAGCAAGTACAATACAAAGAGTGTCACTTACTATGTCTACCCTTCTTCTACCTTGCCTTGCCACTGTTGAATTGAAAGGTTGCTTTACTACCCCTTAGAAGTTCACCACAATGCTCTCTAACCTTTCTTGAAGAAATTTGGAAATATGTTGAGTTCTTCCAATGCTTCACCAAATTCCTTCTCTACGTTGTTTCACACAACTCCTGCTTTCAACGTCTCACAGATTGCCCCTTGCTTTTGGTCTCATGCCATTGCACATTCTAGTCACCGATGCATGTTCTACTGTCTGCTCTTCTTCAGCCATATGTCATTTTCTCTCTTTCAGTTGGTCACTCTATTTGGCCTTTTCTCTCCTTTGCCATCCATACCTCTGTTCTGGCAGTATTGGGTTTCTCTCTCCTTCCACCGGTGGTGTGTTTTGCCATGCTCACTTGGTTGGCCGACCAGGGTTCTACCTTTCACACCTTTTTCGTGTAGGTTGTTTGGTTGTGTCTCCTTTCCTTTGCCAACCCCCTTCTTTTGGCCATCTTTCATTTTCTCTCTTTCTACCGTCTAGCTGTTTCTAATTTTGGCCATGTTTTCTTTTTCTCTCTTTCCTGTCGACTCTGATTTGGCCGTGTTTCCTTTTTCTCACCTTCCCATGGACTCCAATTCAGGTGTGTTTTCTTTTTCTCTCCTTCCCGTCAACTCCTCTATTTTGACCCTATACCTCTTTTCTCTCTCTTCCCATGACTGTCTCATTTTTTCTCTCTTTCTCTCATGTTCTGCCAACAGTTACTCTCTCTTCATCTAGTCGGATCTCTCTCACCATCTAGTCATATCTATCTCATTGTCCAGCCGAATTTCTCTCATTGTCTAGCACACCTTCGGCCATCTCCAGTTCTCTCTCTTTTTGCCCTATTCTGCTGACCGTATCTTCCCTATTTTGCCATTTCTATCTTCCGGTTTGCCGTCCAATTGTCCAACCCATATTCTCTCTCTGTTTTTTTTTGTTCTGTCGACGATGTTGTTCCCTTTTTTTTGGTATCGTATTTTCTTTTGTTCATTTTGGTCAGTTGTTGTAGGGTTGCCATGTGGTTTTACTTCCTTACCCTTCCATGTTGCTTTACTTTCTTGCCCCTCCATGTCAAATTACTTGCACACTTAAATCTTGTTGACAACAATTACAACCCATACAAGGTTTTGGGAACAACAAACAATAGAAGGGATCAAAGAGAATTTGGGAGGCAATTCCTCCATTCCAAAGTAAAAATGATCCTAATGCATACCTAGAATGAGAGAAGAAGGTTGAATTGGTCTTTGATTGCCACAACTATTCTAAGGAGAAAAAGGTAAAGCTTGCTACAGTTGAATTTATTGATTATGCTATCATTTGATGGCATCAACTTGTTTTGACTAGGAGAAGGAATCATGAGCAGCCTATTGATACATGGGAAGAGATGAAGGCTAAGGAGGTTTGTCCCTAATCACTATTACAAGGAGTTGTACCAAAGGATGCAAGGGCTTACTTAGGGCACCAAAAGTGTGGAGGACTACCACAAGGAGGCAACCATGGCTCGATTTCTGCAATGGCAAAATAGGGACATAGCAAATATGGTTGAATTGCAACACTATGTGGAATTAGAAGACATAGTGCACATGGCAATGAAAGTTGAAAGGCAACTTAAACGAAAGGGCTCCACACAATTTGGCAAAATTTAGGTTCTACCCCATCTTGGAAGCCAAATTGGAGTCAAAGGCATGAGATGGTCAATTACAAGTCCAAAGCTGAGCTACCCAAGCACAAGAATATGGCTTCTAGCATGAAGACAGGTAATTTTGAAGCCCAACCAAGTAGAAATAGAGATGTTAAATGTTTTGAGTGTTTGGGTAGGGGTCACATTGCATCTTAATGTCCAAATAAGCGTGCAATGATCTTGAGAAGTAATGGTGATGTTGAAACTAAAAGTGAATAAGATGATAATTTTGTGCCATCATCAGAGGGTGAAAGTGATGGAAAGGAGTATCAAGTTAACAGAGTATCTCTTGTTACAAGGTGAGCATTAAATATGCATGGAAGAAAATGAGTTGCAACAAGATAACATCTTTGAGTAAAGGTGTCTCATCAAAGATAAGGTATGTAGTATGATTATTGTTGGTGGGAGTTGCACTAATGTTGCTAGCACAACTATGGTTGAGAAGTTGGATTTACCTACTATGAAGCACCCTAGGCCATATAAGTTTTAATGGTTAAATGAAAGTGGTGAAGGCAAGATAAATAAGCAAGTGCTCATATCATTTTCTATTGGAAGATACCATGATGAAGTTTTATGTGATGTTGTACCTATGCATGTGGGCCATATTCTATTAGGAAGACCATGACAATTTGATAGGCGAGTTATGCATGATGGCTTCAAGAATCGATACTCCATTGTAATGAATGAAAAAGTTATCACTCTTGTACCATTATCACCTCAACAAGCTAACGAGGATCAATTAAGGAGTAAAAATGAGAGTGAATAGAAAAGAGAGATTGATAAAACAGAAAAGAGAGGAGAAAATGTGAGGACATAAGAGAAAGAGAAGAGAGAAAGTCTCTATGCAAAAGCAAGTGATGTTAAAAGAGCATTCTATGCCGAACAGCTGATGATCATCCATCCATAATTTGCCAGCTTATAAGAGTAATCATGAGGAAACAAAGGAGCATCAAAGGCAAATTGATGAGCTTATTTCCAAAGGATATGTGAGGGAAAGCATGAGTCCATGTGCTGTTCTTGTCCTACTTGTACCCAAAAAAAGGGACTTGAAGGATGTGTGTTGATTGTTAAGCAATCAACAAAATCATTGTAAAGTATTATTACCCTATACCTTGATTAGATGACATGTTGGATGAATTGCATGGTTCATGTGTCTTTTCTAAGATTGATTTGAAAAGTGGATATCATCAGATTAGGATAAGAGAGGGAGACAAGTGGAAACTAGGTTTCGAAACTAAGTACAGTTTGTATGAATGGCTTGTTTGTTATGCCATTTGGTCTCACTAATGCACCAAGCACTTTTTTGTGACTAATGAATCATGTTTTGCATCCATTCATTGGTAAATTAGTAGTTGTGTATTTTTATGATATTTTGGTCTATAGAAAAACCCTAAAAAAGCATCTTGATAATTTACATTTTGAGAAATTGTATGCTAACTTACAAAAAATGTTCCTTTTGTACTAATCAGATCACATTTCTTGGCTATCTTGTCTGTGCCAAAGGTGTTAAGATTGATGAGGAAAAAGTTAAGGTAATTCGAGTTTAGCCTACACTCAAGTCAATTAGTGATGCGCGTACCTTTCATGGTCTAGCTAGTTTCATGGCAATGTGTGCCATGTCCTTGAGCTATACATAGTTTTGCAATTTTACCACATTAGCTATGCTTTTATTCAACCCTTGGAGGAACCTATCCATGGTTGCCTCCCTATCCTCTATTATGTTTGCCCTAACCATAGCAATCTCCATCTCCTTATGAGAGAACCTTGCATAAGGATCTACAGCTTGTTATAAAAAGTCCTATAATAAGTGTTAGGAACAACTTTCCTTCTCATCATAGTCTTTAACTCATTCCATGTTTCTATGGTTCTCTCATAGTTTCTTCTCCTAATGGTAACATACTAGTCCCACCATACTACAACATAATCAGTGAACTCTTCCACAACTAACTTCACCTTCTTCTCCTTCGACAAGTTGTGGCACTCATACATTAATTCTACCCCATGTTTCCAATCCAAATAGACATTAGGGTCAACTTTCCCTTGAAAATAAGGTATTTTCATTTTAATACTACTAAGATATTTTTCTACCTCTTCTTCCACTCTATTTCTATTATCCCAATCTCCATTGTACTTATCATAAACATTTCCTTTGCCTCTTACTCCTCTACAATTCCTATTACTACATCCCCCTACAATTCCTCTTACTTCTCTTAAGTTTCTACTAGCATTATCACTTTTATCATAATAAGCATCACCATCTTCACCACAATTATGTTCAAATTGCTCCCTCACAACCCTCACAGCTAACTGCTTAGGATTCACACTCAATTCCCCTTTTAATTTATCCATCCTATCCCTAACTTTCCAAAACATTTGGTCAATCCTATCAAACTTTTGCTCTAAGGATTTCATAAGCAATTTAATGTCTGGAACAACTACTTCCTCCTCTCCATGTGGGAAACTACCTTCCTAGCATTAGACATTGTACCTAAGAGAACAAAAGGATAACTAACCTAAGTTAGAACTTGGCTTTAATACCAAACGATATGAACTCTGATTATATGTAAACAAAACCCAGCACCAATGTTGGTATAGGATCATTCTAACAAAGGTTAAGGGATTAGAGTTCTGACCCAATGATTACAAACAACCAAGAATTAGAACTATAGTATTCAGATGCCACTCCTAACACTAACAATGTTGATGAAGAAGATAAGTCTATTGAATCAACACACTCAAGTATAAAAGTTTAGAATTAGTTCTCAAAAAACCAGAGAAAATAGCTCATTCACTCATAAAATGATGTTCTACCCCCTCCAGCCATCCTTTTCCCTTTTTATAACCCCTAAAAACCCTAACTGCTAAGGTGGGCTTATTAAGGAAATTCGTATAGTCCACTAAATAATAATAAAACCCATGAAAATAACCCATTAAGATGCTGAAATTCGTCCAACCCACTCCATAACAATATAACCCATGAAAATAACCCATTTAAATGCCCAAACATGGGTTCCTAACTCTAACTTCCTCCCTAAGGCCATGGTTTTCATACCCCTCAAGAGATTACACATTTGCAAGCCTTGGTTAAGACTTCATTATCCTTAAATCATGCCTAGTAACTTTCTATATGTAAATGTTGCACAACAAGTTTTTTGAGTGTTTCCTTTATTTTCTTTGACTTTGCCAATGTGATTAGTGGTCCAAGGTTTTGCGAAGCAACAACTCCCCCTTATGATTTGTGCGGGTACAATATGGCTTCCATCATCATCCCTCAATCATCACTTGTATCAAAAGGAGAAAGGTTAGAAACATTAATTGTTGCACTTACATTGTACTCATTAGGAAGGTCCAACTTATAAGTATTGCCATTAATTTGTGCCACCACTTCAAATGGACCATCTTCTTTAGGCTGTAGTCTCAGTTGGGAACCTTACATATATATGCATCCAAACCTAATCACTAGGTTTAAATGTCACCTTCTTTTGCCCATTCATGTCATGGGATACCACTTAGTTTGTTTTGCAATTTGTTGCAACACCTTCTCATGCAAGTTTTTAACCTTTCTAGCTTGCATTCACCATCTAAGTTAGTGTACTTAACATTAAGGCATTAAATCCAAAGGAGTTGAAGGATAAAAAATGTACACAATTTCAAATGGGGAGTAATTAGTAGTAGAATGATCACTCTGATTATAGGCAAACAGTATATGTGGCAAAAAATCTTCCCATGCTTTCATATTCATTTGACTAATAGCATTCAATAAACTATGCTAACTTGAATTAGCTTTTTTGGCCCAAATTTCTGCAATCAACCCAATAAGTGCATATTTCATTCTTTTAGATCTTAAACATATCATTAGCTATTCTTGAATACCTAATCAATCCTTAGAAGCGCTCCATGCATTGGCTTCTCTATGGATCTTGTCATTCCCCTTCTCATCAAAACGATTCTTCCATCAATTATCACTTGCATCAAATTAGAAACATTAAATGTTACACTTATGTTGTACTCATAAGGAAGGTCTAACTTATAGATATTGTCATTAATTTGTGCCACCACTTGAAATGGACCATTTTCTCTAGGCTACAGTCGAAGCTGGAAACCTTACACATATGCTACCAAAGTCAATCACTAGGTTTAAATGCCACCTTTTTTTGTTTTTCCTTTTTTGGCATGGGATATATATTGCTTAGTTTGTTTTGCACTTTGTTGCAACACATTCTTATGCAAGTTCTTCACCATTTTAGCCTTGCATTCACTATCTAAGCTCTCAAACTTAATAGCAAGTAAAGGCATTATATCCAAAGAAGTTGAAGGATTAAAAATGTACACAATTTCAAACTCGGGAACGGCAAAAGAGGGGTGGACGAAGAGAGAGAGAATGTCGGCAGAACAAAGGGAGAAAATACGAGATGACCAAAATAAGTGTGACGGCTGAAAAGTGAGCAAAATGACAAATAAGCCACTAGGAGAGCAAAACGAAAAAAATAGATAACCAACAAAAAAGAGAGAGATTCTGAGACAACCAAAAAGGGTGGATGGCAGAACAGAGGAAATTCGACTGGAAGGCAGAATAGGGGCCGGATTGTAGGATGAAGAAAAGCAGAACACCAGCAAAAAGGGAGAAAATCCATGACAGCCAAAATTAGAGTGGACAGCAAGAGAGAGAAACAGATGACAGAAGCAGGTTGCAAAAGAGAAAACCCAAATGGCCAAAAAGAAAAATAGAACAAATATAGCCAAAGTAAGGGTGGACGCTGAAAATATACAACTGGCAGAAAAGAGGGTACACGACTAAAGGAGTGACGGCTGGACGATGAGAGAGAAAACTGTGAGACCATTCGGAAGAGAGCAGATCTGTTATTCGTGAGGCTTGAAAACAGTGAAGTGGGTGCAGATTTGAAACATGAGACTAGAACATGCGTCGGCATGAGACCAAAATGTGTGACGGTGTGACATATTAGAACCATGGGGCAGGCTGTGAGACATGAAATGGCATACCAAAAGTGTGAGTGTAAGCTGTGAAGCCGTGAGATGGTGAAAGCAGGAGTCGTGTGAAACAACCTAGAGAAGGAATTTGGGGAAGCTTCGGAAAGAACTCAACATATTTCCAAATTTCTTCAAGAGAGGTTAGAGAGTCTTGTGGTGGACTTCTAAGCAGCAATAAAGTAGCCTATTCAATTCAACAGAGGCAAGACAAGCTAAAAAAAGGGTAGACATAATAAGTGATAGTCTTTGTATTGTACTTGCTTTGGTATTTGTAATAATGAAAGGAATAGAGGATTGAGACATCCATTGTAACAACATTGTGAACATCAGGAGTACCACACTAGTATTCTCAAGTATAGTCAATTGTCTCGGTAGAGAAACAGTTCTTACCACCGTGGACGTACATCACATTGATGGAAACACGTAAATCTCTTTTGTCCTTACTTTGATTTATAGTTTGTGTTTTGAATTGAGTTGTAAATGCAGCTAAAGTATCATCGAACTCATAACCTAAAGAAGACCTAATAAAGAATATCTAATCTGTCTAATAGGCAAGGTGTTTGAAAGGTGACTTTGGGGACTATTGTGACTAATAGATAACAATATATCTACCTTAGTCAAATTTAAGAAAGAGTTCACTTTTAAGAAGAGGTTGAAATTGTTTACTTACTTGCGTATTGATGAGAGAAAAAGTATTAAAGAAGTAGAATACTTTGGCTTAAATTATCAGAGTGTGTCTTTAAGTGGTGTCATACTGATTCACCCCCCTTCTCAATATCACAAACTAGTAGATCTTAAGGTGAAGTTGGGAACTTCAATTGGTATCAGAGCACAAGTTCACTAGTTTGAAGCTTAACAGCTTGTTGTACTAGTTTGAAGGGTTTCAAATGTTTTTAACTTGTTCAGCATACTGAGAAATGGATGCAAGTACTAGCACCAGCACTACTTACAACAAGAAGGTTCCAATCTTCAACGGAACCAACTATCATATGTAGAGAGCGAGAATGCAGGTGGTATTTGTAACCATGGGCATGAATATAGTGAAATCCATATAGGAGGGTTTTGTGGCCCTAAAAGAAGGTAAAGATCCAACTCTAGAGGAATTAATGTAGTTTGAGATGAATGGGAAGGCCTCAAACGTCATCATTTTAGCATTGACAGACTATGCTAATGTTATGGACTGCATGTTTGCTAAGGAGATATGAGACAGATTGCAAAAAGTCTATGAAGGTGATGACAAAATGAAGGAGGCCAAGCTTTAAGTGTTCAAGGGGAGATATGAATCTCTCAAAATGCAGTTCAATCTTATTGCATATAAGATGAGAATAAAGTCAACTGAGAGCTCCTCAATGTCAAAGATATCAAAGGAGGCAACTTTCAAAACTATGAGACACTTGAAGATAAGAGAAGAGGAAGAATCATCCAGTGAGGATGATGATGATGAGGAGGAAGAAAGTGAACAAAATTCAAAGTGAAAAGTGAAACTTGATGATGAAGATGAGGATGGTAATGATGAGCAGAATTCAAAATGGAGAAGACCATCGTTCAAATTAAAGAAGTCTAGCAAGAAGATTGCCAACCCACAGAAGAAAAAGATAGGCTCATTTAAGAATTATGGGAGTTAGACAAAAGAAGCTAATGAGGAGGAAGATGAAGACACATCAGATGAGCATGCCTTTATGGCATCAGCTCAAGGTGGTAGTTCAACCTCTAAAGAGGAAGTGGAGGTTGATGAAGAAGAACTAGATCATGAAGTTGAGTTGGAAGCAGCTTCAAAGGGGATAATCAGAAAGGGCAGAATATAAGAAGGTTGGAGGCTCACATAAAATAAGTTAAAGCAAAGTCTAAGGAAGCTGAAAGTCAAAAGGATGAAATAAAGGCTGAACATATTGACTTGAAGTGAAGATTTGAAGAATAGATCAAAATATGTGAAGACCTTACAATAGAGCTTGGCTCAAGGACTTCAAAAATTGAAGGAATGGAAAAAGATTTGCTGAGACTTTAGCAACAACTCAAAAGGAGTGAAGAGAACATGTAAAAGCTTGAAATTATAGGAGAAACAAGTTTTGCAAAAGAAAAGAAGAATAAAGAAAAAGTGCAGCAATCTGAGGCTGCACTGACTAAAGAGTATGAGACTTTGTCACAGAAGTTGGAAGACAAGGCTGTGACTTAGGAGAAGATAACTGAAGAAGAGAAGACATTTATCAAACCAAAGCCAGGGCCAAAAATGATGTATGTGGTTAAAGAGCAGTAGCCCATAGCTGTTACGTCTTAGAAAGAAAGTCAGCCAGCTAAGGGCAATGACTGAATGGAAAAAGGAGAAGAAGGTTGCTGAAATGAAAGCCACACAAGTAATGAAACAAGCAACCTTGCCTACACAGCAAGTAATGAATAAAAGAAAACAAGCTGTGATTAGACCCAAGAAGAGGCAGTTTCAAGATTACTGTCTTTATTGTGGAGTTTAGGGTCATAAGGCAAGTAAATGCTGGTGGAGAAGGCTAGTATACATCTCTAACTTGAGAAGATCCGATGCTGCATATAAGGGTAGACAATACAAAATTCAGAGGAGAACACCTATCATGAGTTCTTGCACATACTGTAAAAAGCAAGGACACACTGACAAGGAGTTTCGATGGAAGTCCAAACTAGTGGTTTCAAAGAACAAGTTTGTTGTATTGGCAGATTTGGAGTAATGTGAAAGGTATGGACAAGATGGCCATAATGCCAAGAGATGCATGACACTTCTCCCTGAGCAAGAGAAGGCACTCAATGGCACAGTAAAAACAACTGGTGCAGTCAAAGCTAAGAAAAAGAAGAAAGTTATCTTCAAGGCAGTTCAAAGGAAAGAATATAAAGCAAAAAGGGATGTAGCTAATATAGTTGAAATTGCACTAAAGGATGACTACAAGGATAAGTAGTGGATCCTTGATAGTGGATGCACTTCACACAGCATTTCTTCAAATTGGCATACAATTTCTCTTCTCTTAAAACATCAAGCACACAATGCAAATTTTCAACATGCTCTTCTAAATTCCTATTGTATACTAATGTCATCAAAATAAGCCACAATAAACTTTCCTAAGAAAGGTCTCAAAACATGATTCATTAATCTCATAAAACTACAAGGTGCTTTAATCAAACCAAAGTGTATAACTAACCATGCTTGGTCTTGAATGCAGTTTTTCATTCATCTCCTTCCCTCATCCTAATTTGATAATACCCATTCTTAAGGTCAATTTTAGAGAAGTATCAAGAACCGTGAAATTTATCTAGCATATCAACAAGCCTGGGTATAGGATGTCAATATTTAACTATTATTTTGTTGATAGCTCTACAATCAACACACATCCTCCAAGATCATTCTTTCTTTGGCACAAGTAATATTAGGACTGCACATGGACTCATGCTCTCCCTTACATGTCTCTTCTTCATCAACTCATCAACTTGCCTCTAAAGCTCCTTTGTCTCCTCAAGATTACTTCTATGCATTGGCTTATTGGGAATGGGAGCTCCAGGAATAACATCAATGTGATGTTCAATCCTTTTCCTTGGTGGGAAACTATTTGGGATCTCCTTAGGGAATACGTCATTATAATCCTACAACAAAGATGAAATAGCACTAGGCAAACATGAATCAAGGTCGGTGTTAGAGAAATAAGAATCCTTATAAAGGATCAAGATCATTTGTTGCCTAGCTTGGAAGGCAACCCTAACATCCACTTTTTTGGCAAACAAACTCACTTGCTTTCTCTCATCTTCACTCTTGTGAACCTGACCACTCTTGTACTTAGCACTCTCAAATGCTTTCACCATGTTTTTTTCTCCTTCACTTTCTTTTCTCTTGACTCTCTCTTTCTTTTCGCTCCTCCTCTTTTGCTCACTTTCATAAAGTCTCACTTGGTCTTCATACACCTATTTTTGGAGTCAATGGAACAAGTGTAACCATCATGCAAAACATTTCTATCAAATTTCCAAGGACGACCCAATAACAAATGCTCAACCTACATAGGTACAACATCACAAAACATCTCATCCTTATATCTACCAATGGAAAATGGAACCATAACTTGTTTAGTCTTTCACCACTCCATTGTCATTCAACCATTGCAAAGTATATGGCCTAGGATGTTTGGTTGTAGGCAAGTTCAATTTTTCCACCATCTTCGTACTTGCTATATTAGTACAACTACCTCCATCAATGATCAAGTAATTGAGCCTATCTTGAACTAAACATTGAGTATGGAATATATTTTTTCGTTTCATCATAACATCATCCTCCTTAACCTACACATTAAAGGCTCTCCTTGCTACTGAAAGCCTCCACCATGCTTTAGATACTCTATCCCTTCATCAACATCACTAGCATCCTCTAGAGGTGGCATTTGGTCTTCATCACTAACATCACTGCCAAACACATAGTCACCATTCTCCTTAAAGTACATGATTCTCTTGTTAGGACATTATGAAGTGACATGACCCCTATCTAGACATCTAAAGCTATGTCTCAAGTTTTTCCTTGGGTGCTCTCAAGTTTTCTTCAAATTTGTACCTTTCAAGGCTGCCCCCATTAGTCTAGGGTCAATGTGAATTCATTTTAAGATTAAAAGTCATCTTCTCTTCCTTTTTCCCCTAGTTTGACTTCCAAAAAGATGAACCTAAGTTTTGATTATATCTAGAAGTGCCCTTCCCTTAATTTGCCACTCAACTTTCATAGCAATGTGTACCATGTCTTCAAGCTTTATAAAGTGTTGTAGTTCTACCATATTAGCTATGCTTTTATTCAACCCTTGGAGGAACCTAGCCATGGTTGCCTCATTATCCTCCATTATATTACATTTGCTCTAACCATAGCAATTCCCATCTCCTTATGGTAGTCTTCCACACTCTTAGAACCTTGCGTAAGGCTCTGTAACTTGTTATATAAATCCCTATAATAAGAGTTGGGAACAAATCTCCTTCTCATCACAGTCTTCTACTTAATCCAAGTTTTTACAGTTCTCTCAAAATTTCTTCTCTTAGTGGTAACTTGCTGGTCCCACCATACTACAGCATAATCAGTGAGCTTTGCTATATCTAATTTCACTTTCTTCTCCTCAAAGAAGTTATGGCACTCATATATTAATTCTACCTTTCATTCCCAATCAAAATAGACATCAGGGTTAGCTTTCCCTTAGAAAGAAAGTATTTTCATTTTAATACTTCTAAGATTTTTGTCTACTCCTTCGTCCACTCAATTTCTATTATCCCAACCTCTATTGTACCTATCATAAACATTTTTATTGCCTCTTACTCCTCTATCATTCCTATTACCATGTCCTCCTCTAAATCCACCTTTGAAGTTTCTACTAGCGTTATCACCGTTATCATAATAATCATCACCATCTTCACCAAAATCATGTTTGAATTGCTCTTTCACAACCTTCCTAACTCGCCTCTTAGGATTGACACTTGATTCCCCTTCTATTTTATCCATCTTGTCTCATACTTCCTAAAACATATGGTCAATCCTATCAAACTTCTGCTCCAAGGATTTCATAAGCAATTTGAAATCTAAAACAACTACTTCCTCCTCTTTAGGTGGGAAATTGCCTTCTTTAGCATTAGACATTGTACATGGAAGATTATTAGTAAATGAAGAATATACCTCACAAAACTCACTCCCTTTCTTGTTTGCTCTCCACTCAATTATAGTAGTCCTCAACTCTCATGTTTCATACAATTAATTACAATACTCTAAGAGCTCTTTCAATAGTTACAAGCAAACAAAACTTGAATATATCAATCCTCGACCTACCGCTTTAAAGAAGTTACATGATCAAAAAAAAAAAAGGTAATGAAGTAAACATAATGACAAGGAATTTAATGATATGGGTAATGCAATTGGACAATAATCAATTATCGAATATAATTGAGTAAATGACCAATTGAGCAATGAAGCCTTTTTTGGGGGGGGGTTAACTAATGGGTATTTCTATAAAAGGAACGAGTAGCAGAAAGGCTACCCAAGAAATTCACGATTTTTTTTTTCGATAACTGATGGGTATTTCTACAAAATGAATGGTAGCAGTAGCCAAACACAAGAACACACAAATTTCTTCTTTTCTTTGTTTTATTTTTTGATTATTCGACCAATAATGAAGAACACATGAAAGAGATGATAACAAAAGTATAACCAATTGAGTTAGAGCCAAGGCTTTGATAGCAAATGATATGAACTATGATTATATGTAAATGGAACCCAACACTAATGTTGGTATAGGATTATTCTAACAAAGGTTAAGGGATTTGGAATTCTAACCTAATGATTATAAATAACCAATAACTAGAACTACATGATTTAAATGCCACTCCTAACAACAACAATGTAGAAGAAGATAAGTTTATTGAACCAACACATTGAAGTATGAAAGTTTAGAATTAGTTCTCAAGGAACCAAAGAAAATAGCTCATACAATCATAAAAAAGGGTTTGCCTCTTTCAACCACCCTTTTTGCCTTAATTATATCCCAACCCCCAAAAACCCTAGCTAATAAGATGGGCTTATTAAGGAAATTCATCCAACCCACTAAATAATAATAAAACCTTATGAAAACAATCCATTTAAACGCCTATACATGGGCTGCTAAATCCAACTTCCTTCCCAAATCCAACACATTTACAAGTCCTAGTGATGCCTCCCTCATCCTTAACTCATACCTAGCAACTTCCTAATAGTTAATGTCGCACAACAAGTTATTGAGAGCTTCCTTTATTTTCTTTGACCTTGTCCTTGTCATTAGTCCTCCAAGGTTATGTGTGTGTAAGCTATTTTTTCTAGTTCTTTATGAACTAATTCTGAACTTTCATACTTGAGTGTGTTGGTTCAATAGACTTATCTTCTTTGACATCATCGTTGTTAAAAGTGGTGTCTGAATCCTATAGTTCTTGGTTGTTTATATAATCATTGGGTCAAAACTCCAAACCTTTAACCTGTGTTAAAATGATCCTGCACCAATATTAGTGTTGGGTTCTATTTACATATAATTAGAGTTCATATCAAATAAGATTCACAATTTAATGATTTCAAAATGTTTTCAACATTTTGAACTTCAAAACCCTTTTCTCCAAAAAAGAATTGAGAATTTAAAAAATCTCTTGCAAATTTAACTTTGTTCAAATTTGCCAAATGCATTTTGGGATAGGAAATCACACATGATTGACCTACTCTATGAACCAAATTTTAGTGAAAAAAAAATCCCCACAAAAGCATGCCTTATTCAAATGTTTACAAAATCAGAAAAACACTAACAAAGTGAAATTAACACCTAGAATCAAAAGCACTAATCTCAAAATCTCAATCTCCATGGTCTTGCACGACATTCTATGTCAACAATAATTCTATGATTGAATGAGGAATGCCAAGGTTGGTTATCAACTATAAACCCTTGAACAAGGCCATGAAGGGATTAGATATGCTATTCCTAACAAAAAGGACTTGTTACAAAGATTGCATTCAACATGCATTTTTTCCATGTTTGACATGAAATTGGGATTTTAGCAGATTCAAATTTATCCAAAAGATCATTACAAAACTACATTCACTATTCCATTTAGATAGAATGAATGGAATGTCATGCCTTTTGGTTTGAAAAATGCTCTTTTTGAATTCCAAGGGATCATGAATGACATTTTTCATTCCCATTCAAAATTTTACATCATTTACATTAATGATGTTTTCATTTTCTTAAAATCCATTGAAAAGCATTTAAACATTTGTATTAATTCTTTTCAATCACTAAGAAAAATGGTCTTGTGGTTTCTCAATTAAAGATCTCTTTATTCCAAACAACAATTTGGTTTCTAAGTGATTATATCAACCAGGGAACCATTACTCCTATTGAAAGGTCTTTGGCCTTCTCCAAGAAATTCCCAGATAAAGTTACAGAGGCTTGAATTATGTTTATGATTTTATCCTAAATATTAAAAACCTCATAATAACCTTGCATGATAGACCAAGGAAAAATCCTAGTCCTTGGACATGAAATCACTATACTATTGTTTAGCAAGTGAAATCCTTGGTCAAAGAGATCCCTTATCTTTAAATTGCAAACCCTACTTTTTAGAAAATTGTTAAAACAAATGCCTTTGATGTTGGCTATTTTGGTATTTTGAAGCAAATCCAAGATGGCAATGAAAGAATTGTCTAATTCATTTATGGACATTGGAATGATTCCCAAAAAAATTATTCCATAATTAAAAAGGAAATTCCTTCAATTATCATGTGCATCCAAAAATTCCAAAGTGACTTACTCAATAAGAAATTTATACTTCAAATTGATTGTAAATAAGCAAAAAAAGTTCTCCAAAATGATGTTTAATACTTGGCAGCTAAGCAAATTTTGCTGGATAGCAAGGAATATTATTAATTTTTTACTTTGGTATTGAATTCATAAAGGGATAGAAGAACTAAAATCTTGATTTTCTAATCCAAGAATTCTTGTAGGAAAACCCAAAAGCATGCCCCAAAAAACCAAAGGAAAAGCAATCCTAATCGAAAATGAAGAAGCCAAGCCTTCTTTGAAAACTGAGGCTCAACCTAACCCAAAACCCACAAAACAAGAACCAATTATGATAAAGAACAAGGTTCTATTCAACTGCAATAAAACAAGTATTCCTAAGATCCTTCATAAGGAATCAGTGGTCTAATGACTATGGTAAGGACAAAGAGGATGAAAGAGGCTTTATAAGGCTTAATCATGGAGCTACATGACAAAAAGGGTTCTTTAGAAGGTTCCAAGGCTATTCCAAAAGTTCTCAATGCTATACCAAGGATAATTACTTTTCTTTATGTGCATGATGATAGACAAGGCATAGGATTTGAAGAACAAAACTTAGAGCCCATGATATAAGTCCAAGCTGCATGACCAAGCTCAAGAAAGGCTCGATTGCATGCTAAGTTGTATTAATGGGCCTGATTTTGTTTTGCATTTCTAGATTTGAAGTTAAGGCCGAATTACTTGTAAAAAATGTTTAACTTCTTAGGTTTATTGGGCTTCTAGGTTTAGTTGATTCTTGATACATTAGTTAGTGTTTTACTTTGACTTTATATCATTAGTGGTAGTCTTTTTCAGAATTTATAATCAAGGAAGATTTAGGATTCCTAAGTAAAACAGATTTAGAATTCCTATTCAAGGTAGATTTGTATTCCTTAATAAGAGGGATCACTCATAATTAAGGTTTTCTTATATAGGTATGTTAAAAAAAAATACCTTTTTCTTATAGGATTGTAATATTTACCTGCTTATCTAAAGGTTACAACTATGTAAACTGGAATGAACAAGATTGAGGTTTTTTTTTTTTTTGCAACTTTTGCTCTACTTTGTTGTGTTCTTGGAAGAATATATTGTCTTGACATATCAAAGGAGTGATCAACCTTTGTGGCATCTCAAGATTGGGGCTTTTAAGACTTAATTTCCTTAGGGTCTTGATTTGTTTAGCCCAACTTGTTTTCTAGCTTTTTGGGGAGTGCATAACAAATTGATTCAACAGTTCCTAGGGTAGGTTACCTAGTTGTTTCTTTATCAGTTGGTATCAGAACCTTAGTTCTAGAAATAAGTTAAGTTTCTCTTTTCATCTTTGTTTAGTACTTTTCTTCGTAGTTTATTCATTTCTTGTTTCTTTGCTTAGTCCTTTTGGTTTGTTCTTGATTCAAACTCCAATTATATATAAATGGAACCCAACTTTAATGTTGGTATAGGATTGTTCTAACAAAGGTTAAGGGATTTGGAGTTATGACCCAATGATTATAAACAACTAAGAACTAGAACTATAAGATTCAAACACCACTCCTAACAACAACAACGTTGAAGAAGATAAGTCTATTGAACCAACACACTCAAGTATGAATGTTCAAAATCAATTCTCAATGAACTAGAGAAAATAGCTCATACACTAATGAAAATGGATCTTGCCTCCTTCAGCCACCCTTTTTGACCTTTTGTTTGCTAACCCCCAAAACCCTAGCTAATAAGATGGGATTATTAAGGAAATTCGTCCAACCCACTAAATAATAATAAAAACCCATGAAAATAACCCATTAAGATGATAAAATTCGTTCAATCCACTACATAACAATATAACCCATGAAAATAATCCATTTAAATGCCCAAACATGGGCTCCCAAATCCAACTTCCTTCCTAAGGCCATGGTTCTCAAATTTCTCCATAGATGATACATTTGCAAGCCCTAGTGAAGTCTTCATCATCCTTAACTCATACCTAGCAACTTCTTGATAGTAAATGTTGCACAACAAGTTGTTGAGAGCTTTCTTTATTTTCTTTGACCTTGCCCTTGTCATTGGTCCTCCAAGGTTTTGCAAAGCATCAACTCCATTGTTGATTTAAGCTGGCATAATATTGCTTCCATTAGTTTTGATTAACTTATTACTCTTGAAGTTGTGTTAATTCTGTGGGTGCTACTATTTTAAATCTCGTGAGGCCAAAGGAATCAACTATTGTTTTAAAAGGTAAAACCAAAGTGAAATCTTCTAAATCTTATGAGGTTAAGTGCTTTAGGTGTTAAGGACATGGACATTGTGCTTCTTAATGTCCAAATAAAAGAGCTATGATCATGTTAGAGAATGGTGACATAGCATTAGTTTAAGTCATAATGACATGCCACCATTGGAGGATTGTTTTGATTTTAATGTTGAACAACTTGTTCATGGAGATATGTTAGTTGTTAGGTGTGCACTAAGTATTCAACCTAAAGATGATAATGATAAGGAGAAATGTAAGCACCTTTTCTATACAAGATGCCATGTTAAAGACAAGGTATGATCTAAAAAAAACCCCAAAAAAATGTGGTTTAGGGACCCAAGACAAGGTATGTGTGTTGGGTCCCTAAGCCATGTCTTTTTGAGGTTTACCACATCAATTGGTATCAGAGCCTAGTTCCAAATCAGATTGACTCCACTCACTCTTCAATTTTCTACCTTGTGATTTATTTATTTCTATTTAGATTGTCTATTATGTGCATTACCATTCAAATGCACAAATCTATTTGTTTGTAATCCTTCTCTGGTTGCTTTTTTTGTTTAAGGTCATAACGTGCTATTTTCAATTCCAATTGTTGTTTCTAAGTATTCTAATGTTATTTTCTGTTGAGAAAAAAAAAAGAAGAAAAAGAAAAAAAAACAAGAAAAATGAAGGAAGAAGACCAAAAGAAAGAGAGCATCAAATTCAAGTTATTGATAAGGTTATTAGTTTGGTCATATTGGCCACAATAATAATAATGTTTTCTTACTCAAATCCAATTTTACCATCTATTTTCTTATTTTGTTACCCAATTTTGTCCTTTAGGTTGTATTACCTCTGTTTTGATTTTTGTGAGTTTAGTTCATTAAATTCGTTTGCCTTCATATCTTTTTTCATTTTTGATTCCTTGTTCTTTAATTTGTTCAATTCTATGCCATTTATCGTATTTTGTTCAAAATCAATACCTTTGATTTACATCGTTTAGTTCTTTATAGAACTGAAAGGGGAAATCCAAGTGGTAAAAGGTAAGCGTGAAAATTTATATAAAGAAAAAGCCATAAAGAGTATAAACATGAGGGAGTGTGACACCATCTTTTGAGTGACACATGTGAGGGAGTGTTCTGTGAGGTATCCTAATTATTTTGTGTAGAAGTAATACTATGATGTCCAAAGACAAAGGTGTAGCTTAAGAGGGAGCTGGTGATGTGTCCTTTATGATCAAAGCTATGCAATAACAATTTGAGCACATGAATACCAAATTTGATTATATGAGGGAGAGGATGGAGGAACAAGCTAATACAATAGTAGAGTTGCAAAGGAAGCATGGGGAATATGAAGTTCCTAAAACAAAAAGGCAGTTAAGATGTGCTTATGACCATAAAGATGATGTAGAAGATGATGAATTTGATGATCAAACTACTACGGCTAGAACTATTAACAATAAAGTTCCCGACTTTTCCTTCGGATATACTAGTTTGTGATACTAAGGGGGGTGAATCAATATCACCACAATTCGCAATTCGTAGGTAAGTGAACAACTTCAACCTCTTATTAAAAGTGAACTCTTTCTCAGACTCGACTAAGGTAGATCTATTGGGTTTTTCTCTCCTTCCCTGTTTGGCTGTCGGGTTTCTCTCTCCTTCCACCAGTGGTGTGTTTTGCCGTGGTCACTTGGTTGGCTGAATAGGGTTCTACCGTTCACACCTTTTTCATGTAGGTTGTTTGGTTGTGTCTCCTTTCCTTTGCCGACCCCCTGGTTTTGGCCATCTTCCATTTTCTCTCTTTCTACTGTCTAGCTGTTTCTGATTTTGGCCGTGTTTTCTTTCTCTCCTTCCCGTCGACTTTGATTTGGTGTTTCCTCTTTCTCACCTTCCTATGGACTCCGATTCGGTTGTGTTTTCTTTTTCTCTCCTTCCCGTCAACTCCTCTGTTTTGACCCTATACCTCTTTTCTCTCTCTTCCCATGACTATCTCAATTTTTCTCTCTTTCTCTCGTGTTCTACCAACGGTCTCTCTCTCTTCATCTAGTCAGATCTCTCCTACCGTCTAGCCGGATCTATCTCATCCTCCAGCCAGATTTCTCTCATTGTCAAGCACACCTTTGGCCGTCTCTAGTTCTCTCTCTTTTTGCCTTATTCTGCCGACCGTACCTTCCCTATTTTGCCGTTTCTCTCTTCCGATCTGCTGTCCACTTGTCCAACCCCCTTCAGCTATCTCCTCTTTTCTCTATTTTGCCAACCCATATTCTCTCTCTTTTTTTTGTTCTGTCGATGGTGGTGTTCCCCTTTTTTTTGGTATCGTATTTTCTTTTGTTCATTTTGGCCAGTGATTGTAGGGTTGCCGTGTGGTTTTACTTCCTTACCCCTCCATGTTGCTATACTTTTTTGCCCCTCCATGTCAAATTACTTGCACACTTAAATCTTGTTGACAACAATTACAACCCATACAAGGTTTTGGGAACAACAAACAATAGAAGAGATAAAAGAGAATTTGGGAGGCAAGGCTCCTATGACCATAATTTGGGTAGTATTAAAATGACAATTCCTCCATTCCAATGTAAAAATGATCCTGATGCATACCTAGAATAAGAGAAGAAGGTTGAATTGGTCTTTGATTGCCACAACTATTCTAAGGAGAAAAAGGTAAAGCTTGTTGCAATTGAATTTATTGATTATGCTATTATTTAGTGGTCTCAACTTGTTTTGACTAGGAGAAGGAATCATGAGTAGCCTATTGATACATGGGAAGAGATGAAGGCTAAGCAAGTTTGTCCCTAATCACAATTACAAGGAGTTGTACCAAAGACTACAAGGGCTCACTTAGGGCACAAAAAGTGTGGAGGACTACCACAAGGAGGCAACCATGGCTTAAGTTTTGCAATGGCAAAATAGGGACATAGCAAATGTGGTTGAATTGCAACACTATGTGGAATTAGAAGACATAGTGCACATGGCAATGAAAGTTGAAAGCCAACTTAAATGAAAGGGCTCCACACAATTTGGCAAAATATAGGTTCTGCCTCATCTTGGAAGAGAAATTGGAGTCAAAGGCACAAGATGGTCAATTACAAGTCCAAAGCTGAGCTACCCAAGCACAAGAATATGGGTTCTAACATGAAGACAGGTAATTTTGAACCCTAACCAAGTAGAAATAGAGATGTTAAATGTTTTGAGTGTTTGGGTAAGGGTCACATTGCATCTCAATGTCCAAATAAGCATGTAATGATCTTGAGAAGTAATGGTGAAGTTGAAACTGAAAGTGAATCAGATGATGATTTTGTGCCATCATCAGAGGGTGAAGGTGATGGAAAGGAGTATCCAGTTAACAGAGTAGCTCTTGTTACAAGGTGAGCATTAAATATGCATGGAAGAAAATGAGTTGCAACAAGATAACATCTTTTAGTAAAGGTGTCTTATCAAAGATAAGGTATGTAGTATGATTATTGTTGGTGGGAGTTGCACTAATGTTGCTAGCACAACTATGGTTGAGAAGTTGGATTTACCTACTATGAAGCGTCCTAGGCCATATAAGTTTCAATGGTTGAATGACAGTGGTGAAGTCAAGGTGAATAGGCAATTGCTCATAACATTTTCTATTGGAAGATACCATGATGAAGTTTTATGTGATGTTGTACCTATGCATGCAAGCCATATTCTATTAGAAAGACCATGACAATTTGATAGGCGAGTTATGCATGATGGCTTCAAGAATCGATACTCCATTGTAATGAATGAAAAACCTATCACTCTTGTACCATTATCACCTCAACAAGCTAATGAGGATCAATTAAGGAGTAAAAATGAGAGTGAATAGAAAAGAGAGATTGATAAAATAGAAAAAAGAGGAGAAAATGTGAGGACATAAGAGAAAGAGAAGAAAAGAGAAAGTTTCTATGCAAAAGCAAGTGATGTTAAAAGATCTACAGCTTGTTATAAAAGTCCTATAATAAGTGTTAGGAATAACTTTCCTTCTCATCATAGTCTTCAACTCATTCCATGTTTCTATGGTTCTCTCAGAGTTTCTTCTCATAGTGGTAACTTACTAGCCCCACCATACTACAGCATAATCAGTGAACTCTTCCACAACTAACTTCACCTTCTTCTCCTTCGAGAAGTTGTGGCACTCATATATTAATTCTACCCTTTGTTTCCAATCCAAATAGAAATCAGGGTCAGCTTTCCCATGAAAATAAGGTATTTTCATTTTAATACTACTATGATTTTTTTCTACCTCTTCTTCCACTCTATTTCTATTATCCCAATCTCCATTGTACTTATCATAAACATTTCCTTTGCCTCTTACTCCTATACAATTCCTATTACTACATCCTCCTACAATTCCTCTTACTCCTCTTAAGTTTCTACTAGCATTATCACTTTTATCATAATAAGCATCACCATCTTCACCACAATTACGTTCAAATTGCTCCCTCACAACCCTCGCAGCTAGTTGCTTAGGATTTACACTCAATTCCCCTTTTAATTTATCCATCCTATCCCTAACTTTCCAAAACATTTGGTCAATCCTATCAAACTTTTGCTCTAAGGATTTCATAAGCAATTTAATGTCTGGAACAACTACTTCCTCCTTTCCATGTGGGAAACTAGCTTCATAGCATTAGACATTGTACCTAATAGAACAAAAGGATAACTAACCTAAGTTAGAACTTGGCTTTAATACCAAACGATATGAACTCTGATTATATGTAAACAGAACCCAGCACCAATGTTGGTATAGGATCATTCTAACAAAGGTTAGGGGATTAGAGTTCTGACCCAATGATTACAAGCAACCAAGAATTAGAACTATAGTATTCAAATGCCACTCCTAACAATGACAACGTTGAAGAAGATGATAAGTCTATTGAACCAACACACTCAAGTATAAAAGTTCAGAATTAGTTCTCAAAGAACCGGAGAAAATAGCTCATTCACTCATAAAACAAAGTTCTGCCCTCTCCAGCCATCCTTTTCCCTTTTTATATGCTAACCCCTAAAAACCCTAACTGCTAAGGTGGGCTTATTAAGTAAATTCGTCTAGTCCACTAAATAATAATAAAACCCAATAAAATAACCCATTAAGATGCTGAAATTCGTCCAACCCACTACATAACAATATAACCCATGAAAATAACCCATTTAAATGCCCAACATGGCCTCCTAACTCCAACTTCCTTCCTAAGGCCATGGTTTTCACTCCTTAAGAGATTACACATTTGCAAGTCTTGGTGAAGCCTCCATTATCCTTAAATCTTGCCTAGCAACTTTCTATAAATAAATGTTGCACAACAAGTTTTTGAGTGTTTCCTTTATTTTCTTTGACTTTGGGAATGTGATTAGTGGTCCAAGGTTTTGCAAAGCAACAACTCCCTTGTGATTTGTGCAGGTACAATATGGCTTCCATCATCATCCCTCAATCATGACTTGTAGCAAAAGGAGAAAGGTTAGAAACATTAAATGTTGCACTTACATTGTACTTATTAGGAAGGTCCAACTTATAAGTATTGTCATTAATTTGTGCCACCACTTTAAATGGACCATCTTCTTTAGGCTATAGTCTCAGTTGGGAACCTTACATATATATGCATCCAAACCTAATCACTAGGTTTAAATGTCACCTTCTTTTGCCCATTCATGTCATGGGATACCACTTAGTTTGTTTTGCAATTTGTTGCTACACCTTCTCATGCAAGTTTTTCACCTTTCTAGCTTGCATTCACCATCTAAGCTAGCGTACTTAGCATTAAGGCATTAAATCCAAAAGAGTTGAAGGATAAAAAATGTACACAATTTCAAATGGGGAGTAATTAGCAGTAGAATGACCACTCCTATTATAGGCAAATGGTATATGTGGCAAAAAACCTTCCCATGCTTTCATATTCATTTGACTATTACCATGCAATATGCTAACTTGAATTAGCTTTTTTGGCCCAAATTTCTGCAATCAACCCAATAAGTGCATATTTCATTCTTTTAGATCTTAAACATATCATTGGCTGTTCTTGAATACCTAATCGATCCTTAGAAGCGCTCCATGCATTGGCTTCTCTATGGATATTGTCATTCCCCTTCTCATTAAAACGATTCTTCCATCAATTATCACTTGCATCAAATTAGAAACATTAAATGTTACACTTATGTTGTACTCATAAGAAAGGTCTAACTTATAGATATTGTCATTAATTTGTGCCACCCCTTGAAATGGACCATTTTCTCTAGGCTATAGTTGAAGTTGGAAACCTTACACATCTGCTACCAAAGTCAATCACTAGGTCTAAATGCCACCTTTTTTTGTTTTTCCTTTTTTGGTATGGGATATATACTGCTTAGTTTGTTTTGCACTTTGAAACACATTCTTATGCAAGTTCTTCACCATTTTAGCCTTGCATTCACTATCTAAGCTATCAAACTTAATAGCAAGTAAAGGCGGCATTTAAAAATGTACATAATTTCAAATGGAGAGTAACTAGTAGTAGAACAAACACCTATTATTAGCAAACTCTACATTTAACAAACAATCTTCCCATGTTTTCAAATTCATTTGAATAATAACATATAATAAAGTAGAAAAAGTTCAGTTAATTACCATGGTTTGCCCATTAATTTGTGGATGACAAGTTGTTGAGGACAATAGTTTAAAATCTAATTTACCTCTCAAAGTCTTCAAAAAGTAGCTCAAGATTGTTTTATCCTAATCTAAATGAATGCTTTGAGGCATGCCATGCAGGTGTACTACCTCTCTAAGGAACAATTTAGCCACATTGTATGCATTAGCAATTTTATGGAATGGGATGAAGTGTGGCATTTTAGAAAACCCATCAACAACAATACTAGGTAAGGGATGAGTTAATCCTGTCAATACTAAAACAAGCCTTTTGCACAAAAATGCAAAGAAATGAATTGACAAACTTATTCTTCTAGAATTAAACCCTTTAATACTTTTAAGAAAAGCTAATCTAGATCAATGACTCCAATGTTAGATGGAATTAATGGATTTAGTGAACCAAATGTGTAAGGACATTGATACATACTCCAATTATATGTAAATGGAACCCAATGATTATAAAACAACAAGAACTAGAACTATAGGATTCAGATGCTACTCCTAACAATGACCACATTGAAGAAGGTAAGTCTATTGAACCAACACACTCAAAGTATGAAAGTTCAGAATTAAGAGACTTTTCTTTTTTGTTCTTTTGAGAACTTTGGAACCTATTGAGGTTACTCTTGTAACATTTCAATTCTAACTTATAACTTGGGTTTGTGTTTTCTAAATGCACATTGGGTTTAGGTTTTACTTTTATTAAACCTAATTTAACTTTTTTGGGGTTTGATTTCCTTGTTTTGTATATGGGTCTCATTGTTCTCTTTGGAGTTCACATCATCTAGGTATTAGAGTTTTAAGGTTTATGTAAAGTTTTCTTTTGATCATTTTATGTAAATATGTCCTTCCAATGAAAGGAGAAACCTTATTAGCTGGAAATAAAATGGTTATCTCATTATTCTAGAATTAAATCATTAAATACCCATAAGAAAAGTATACCAACTTTAATGACTTCTTTATTTGATGAAACTTAATGGATTCATCAAAGCAACAATGGAAGATATGCTTAAACACAAAAATTAATTTGATCATAACTTTGTTTGAATGAATCTTGTAATGAAAGCAGAAACTTTATTAGTAAGAAACAAAGAGACAATACCTCTTAGACAAGCTAATTAACATCAATGACTCATTCATTTGATGGAATTGAATGGATTTAGGGTACCAAAAGTGTATGGACTTGCTAGTGGCAATGAATATAATGTTTGATGTTAATTTTAAGATTGTTTTGTGTTAATAAGTCCTTACAACTATTGGACAAACTATATTAGTTGGAAATAAATTATCAATCACTTTCTTCTAGAATTAAATCATTCAATACCTATAAGTAAAAATAATGAATATAATTTGATAAAAAATTAATCAAGATCATTAACTTTATTATTTAAAGGAATTTATGAATTTAAAGTGTCAAAGTTGTATGGATGATGATAAAGAACCCGCTAGGTGACTTGATATACGAACCCTTGAATCTATTTGTTATGCACACCCTAGAAAGCCAGAAAACAAGTTGGGTTGATCAAATTAGAACCCTAAGCAAACTAAGTCTTAAAAGCCCCAATCTAAAGGCACCATAAAGGTTGATCACTCTTTTGATAAGTTCTTCCAAAAACACAAGAAAGTGAAGAAACGTTTGTTGAAAAATACCTCAATCCTATTGATTCCATTTTACATAGTTGTAGTCTTTATATAAACATGTAAATATTACAATTATTGTTCCCACAGCCTTGTATGAGTTGTAATTGTTGTTAATTACATTTTAGTGTGCAAGTAATTTGACATGGAGGGGCAAGAAAGTAAAGCTACATGGAGGGGCAAGAGAGTAATTTGAAGTTACATGGAGGGGCAAGGAAGTAAAACCATAACTTTGCAAGAGAGAAAACCTATATGAGGGAAAGAGAGAAAGATCGAGACGGCCATAGAAGACAAGACAAAAAAAAGGAGAGAAAACTCAGGAACGACCAAAGAGGGGTGGACGAAGAGAGAGAATGTCGGTAGAACAAAGGGAGAAAATACGAGATGACCAAAATAAGTGTGACGGCTGAAAACTGAGCAAAATGACAAATAAATCACCGGGAGAGCAGAATGGCAAAAATAGACAATCGACAGAAAAGAGAGAGATTCTGAGACAACCAAAGGGTGGACAGAAGAATAGATGAAATTTGGCTGGACAGCAGAATAGGGGCTAGACGGCAGAACGAAGAAAAGAAGAACACCAGTAGAAAGGGAGAAAATCCATGACGGCCAAAATTAGAGTGGACGACAAGAGAGAGAAACAGATGACAGAAGCGGGTTGCAAAAGAGAAAACCAGAGATGGCCAAACACCATAGGTCAGCAAGGAGACAACACATCAAAGAGGTAGAGAGAGAAATGGATGACACAAGTGGGTTGCAAATGAGAAAACCGAAACGGCCAAAAAGAAAAATAGAACAAATACCGCCAAAGTAAGGGTGGACGGTGAAAATATACAACTGGCAGAAAAGAGGGTACATGACAAAAGGAGTAAACGGCTGGACGATGAGAGAGAAAACTATGAGACCATTTGGAAGAGAGCAGATCTAGTATCCGTGAGGCTTAAGAACAGTGAAGCGGGTGTAAATTTGAAACGTGAGACCAGAATGTGCATCAGCGTGAGACCAAAACGTGTGACGATGTGACATATTAGAACCGTGGGGCAAGCTATGAGACATGAAATGGCATACCAAAAGTGTGAGTGCAAGTCGTGAAGCCGTGAGATGGTGAAAGCAGGAGTCGTGTGAAACAACCTAGAGAAGGAATTCGGGGAAGCATTGGAAAGAACTCAACGTATTTCCATATTTCTTCAAGAGAGGTTAGAGAGTGTTGTGGTGGACAAGTTAGACAAGTTAGAAAAATGGTAGACATAATAAGTGACACTCTTTGTATTGTACTTGCTTTGGTATTTGCAATAATGAAAGGAATAAAGGATTAAGACATCCATTGTAACTACATTGTGAACATCAAGAGTACCACACTAGTATTCTCAAGTATAGTCGATTGTCTCGGTAGAGGAAGAGTCCCTACCACCGTGAACGTATGTCACATTGACGGAAACACGTAAATCTCCTTTGTCCTTACTTTGACTTACAATCTGTGTTTTGAATTGAGTTGTGAATGCAGCTAAAGTATCATCAAACTCATAACCTGAAGAATATCTGATCTGTCTAATAGGCAAGGTGTCTGAAAGGTGACTTTGGGGACTATTGTGATTAGTAGGTAACAATAGATCTACCTTAGTCAAATTTAAGAAAGAGTTCGCTTTTAAGAAAAGGTTGAAATTGTTCACATACCTGCGTATTGATAAGAGAGAAAGTATTAAAGAAATAGAATACTTTGGATTAAATTATGAAAGTGTCTTTAAGGGGTGTGATACTGATTCACCCCCTCTCTTAGTATCACAAACTAGTAGATCCTAAGGTAAAGTTGGGAACTTCAATTGGTATCAGAGCACAAGTTCACTAGTTTGAAGCTTAATAGCTTGGTGTACTAGTTTGAAGGGTTTCAAAAGTTTTTAACTTGTTCAGCGTATTGAGAAATGGATGTCAGTACCAGTACCAGCACTACTTATAACAAGAAGGTTCCAATCTTTAACAGAACCAACTACCATATGTGGAGAGCGAGAACGCAGGTGGTATTTGCAACCATAGGCATGAACATAGTGAAATCCATACAGGAGGGTTTTGTGGCCCCAAAAGAAGGTAAAGATCCAACTCTAGAGGAATTAAGGTAGTTTGAGATAAATGGGAAGGCCTCAAACGTCATCATTTTAGCATTGACAGATGCTGACTATGCTAATGTTATGGACTGCATGTTTGCTAAGGAGATATGGGACAGACTGCAAAAAGCCTATGAAGGTGATGGCAAAATGAAGGAGGCCAAGCTTCAAGTGTTCGAGGGGAGATATGAATCTTTCAAAATGCAAAAAAATTAGATAGTCCAAGAGTTCTTCACCAGGGTTATTGATGTTGTAAACAACTTTTGAAGTCATGGGAAGAATAAGAAGGACTCATCTGTTATAAAGAAAATTCTCAGAATTCTACCTAAGAGGTTTGCCTCAAAGGTGGCAGCCATAGAGGAGAGTAGAGATCTCAATTCTATGTCTTTGCATGATCTCCAGTGCAATCTTATTGCATATGAGATGAGAATAAAGTCAACTGAGAGCTCCTCAACGTCAAAGATATCAAAGGAGGCAGCTTTTAAAGCTATGAGACACTTGAAGATAAGAGAAGAGGAAGAATCATCCAATGAGGATGATGATGGTGATGAGGAAGAAAGTGAAGTTGAAATGTTGGCTTACTTCACAAGGAAATTCAAGAAGGAGTCTAAGAAGGGAAAAGGATAGTTGTCCTTTAGATGTTATCGTTGTGGGCGGACTGGACACTTTGCTTCACAGTGCAAAGTGACTTGATGATGAAGATGAGGATGGTGATGATGAGCAGAATTCAAAATGGAGAAGACCATCGTTCAAATTAAAGAAGTCAAGCAAGAAGATTGCCAACCCACAGAAGAAGAAGAGAGGCTCATTCAAGAATTATATGTGTCAGACAAAAGAAGCTAATGAGGAGGAAGATGAAGACTCATCAGATGAGCATGCCTTTGTGGCATTAGCTCAAGGTGGTAGTTCAAACTTTAAAGAGGAAGAGGAGGTGAAGAACCAGATCATGAAGTTGAGTTGGAAGCAGCTTCAAAGGAGATAATTAGAAAGGGCAAAACCTTAAGAAGGTTAAAGGCTCACATAAAATAAGTTAAAGTAAAGTCTAAGGAAGCTGAAAGTCAAAGGGATGAAATAAAGGCTGAACATATTGACTTGAAGTGATGATTTGAAGAATAGATCAAAATATGTGAATACCTTACAATAGAGCTTGGCTCAAGGATTTCAAAAATTGAAGGAATGGAAAAAGATTTGCTAAGACTTTAGCAATAACTCAAAAGGAGTGAAGAGAACATGTAGAAGCTTGAAATGATAGGAGAAACAAGTTTTGCAAGAGAAAAGAAGAATGAAGAAAATGAGAAGCAATCTGAGGCTACACTAACTAAAGAGAATGAGACTTTGCCACATAAGTTAAAAGAGAAGGCTGTGACTCAAGAAAAGATAACTGAAGAAGAGAAGACATTTATCAAACCAAAGCTAGGGCCAAAAATGATGTATGTAGTTAAAGAGTAGTAGCCTATAGCTATTACATCTTAGAAAGAAAAGAATGTTAACCAGGCAAGGCAATGGCTGAATGGAAGAAGGAGAAGAAGGTCGCTGAAATGAAAGCCACACAAGTAAAGAAACCAGCAACCTTGCCTACACAGCAAGTAATGAACAAAAGAAAACAAGTTGTGATTACACCCAAGAAGAAGCAGTTTCAAGATTACTGTCTTTATTGTGGAGTTTGAGGTCATAAGGCAAGTAAATGCTGGTGGAGAAGGCCAGTATACATCTCTAACTTGAGAAGATCCGATGCTGTATATAAGGGGAGACAATACAAAATTCAGAGGAGAACACCTGTCGTGAGTTCTTGCACATAAAAAGCAAGGACACATTGACAAGGTGTGTCGGTGGAAGTCCAAATTAGTGGTTTCAAAGAACAATTTTGTTGTATTGCTAGACTTGGAGCAGTGTGAAAGGTGTGGACAGGATGGCCATAATGCCAATAGATGCATGACACTTCTCTCTGAGCAAGAGAAGGCACTCAATGGAACAGTAAAAACAACTGGTGCAGTCAAAGCTGAGAAAAAGGAGAAAGCTATCTTCAAGCTAGTTCAAAGGAAAGAATATAAAGCAAAAGGAGAGGTAGCTAATATAGCTAAAATTGCACTAAAGGCTGATTACAAGGATAAGTAGTGGATCCTTGATAGTGGATGCACTTCACACATGACAGGAGATAAGAGTAAATTATCAAAGATAAACAAGTCAAGAGAAGGCAGAGTCAAGTTTGGCAATGATGATTCACTCAACATCAGTGGTCATGGGTTAGTAAATATTGGAAAAAAAAAGTTGAAAGATGTTCTGCAAGTTGAAGGACTCAGATATAATTTAGCATCTATCAGCCAACTATGCAATAAAGACCATGAAGTGATATTCACAACAATAGGTTGCCAAGTAAAGAGTAAAGAAGGCAATATTGTTGTAGTCAAGAAGAGAACAATTGGAAATTTATATGTGATTGATGAGGATAAGACAAGTAGTTTTTTACTCACCAAAGAAGAAGAAAATCAACTTTGGCATAGGAGGCTGGGACACTTAACAAAGAAGAACATGAGGAAGCTGACCATTACTTATGCAATTAGAGACATTCACGACCTCAGGAGAGAGAGAGAGAGTATGTTTGGTCAGCATGCTCCAAAGGAAAACATGCCAGAAAGCAGTATAAGACCAAAGAGTTTAGTTTTGAAGTAGTGCTTGACATTATGCATACTGATTTGTGTGGACTAATGAGGACAAAAGGGTGAATGGTGAAAGGTACATCATCCTGTTTGTTGATGATTATTCCAGAAGGACCTATATCATGCACCTTAAACACAAGTCAGAAGTTCTTAATTGCTTCAAGAGATACAAAAGATTGGCTGAAAATGAGAGTGGAAGGAAGATCAAAATATTATGATCAGCTCAAGGTACTGAATTTACAAATGAAGCTTTTGAAGATTACCATGAGAAGCATGGTATTCACCATTAGATGGTAGCAGCAAGAACACCTCAACAAAATGGGGTGGTAGAAAGGATAAATAGAGATATGGTTGAAATGGAAAGAACTCTACTGCTAGAATCCAAGCTTCACACAAGATTTTGGACAGAAGCAATATTTACAGCTTACATCTACTGAATAGAGTCTTACTAAGCCCCAACATTGATAAGACTCCATATGAGCTATGAAGCTGGAAGAAGACAACAGCCAAGTATCTCATAATCTTTGGCAGCCTATGTTTTGTGAAGAACAAGGAGCAAAACTTTAGAAAATTCAATGCTAGGTCTGATGAAGGCATCTTTGTAGGATAATCAGCAAAGACAAAAGGTTACAGAGTTTTCCTATATATGCTGGGAAAAGTGATCACTTCCAGTGATGTGAGAATAGATGAGAACTGGAAAATAATACAGAATGGAGAAGTTGAGGACAATGAAGAAGATGACTTTAATGTAGATGAGGAATCAGACCAACTTAAAGAAAAGGAACAAGAAGTAAGTTCAGACTCAGAGAAGGGTGAGTCTTAAGATGAAGAAAGAAATCCTCTTGCAACTGAGACCGTGCAAGAAAGAAAGACAAAGAAAACGTGGACTAGTTCTCATCAAGGAAATCAGATCAGAGGTGACCCATTAGCAGGAGTTACAATAAGAAGAAAAATTATGGGAGCTATTGCTTTACTCTCATAAGTTGAACGTAAATCTATTAAAGAGGCTACACAAGACAAAGCCTGGGTCAAAGCTATCAATTAGGAGCTAGATCAAATTTCAAATATTCTAGCTAAACCACTATCCATGGAGTTGTTTAAAAAGCATAGAATGAGTCTATTTGTACAAATGATTCCTCAAGCTTAAAGTTCAAGTGAATCCTCCATCTTTACTTTTTGACCTTTTTTTTGTAATTGGTTGGTAAAGGGGGAGAGAAACAACAGTCCAGGGGGAGCTGTTAAGAAAGGGGGAGTGCATATTTGGGGGGAGTTGTAATTAATGCATAATGGCTTTTGTTATGACTATTGCCAACAATTACAAAGGGGGAGATTGTTGTTCCCATAGCCTTGTATGGGCTGTAATTGTTGTCGACAAGATTTAAGTGTGCAGGTAATTTGACATGGAGGGGCAAGAAAGTAAAGTCACATGGAGGGGTAAGACAGTAATGTGAAGCCTGACCCTACAGTAACTCATAGTGAAGCCGTCGTCGGAGATAGGAAAGAAACGGACATAACAATGAGATCAGATTGGGAGCCTGAGAGACTAGATCCGAGCTAGAACCGGTGAGGCAAGACCAAATTGAGAAAGGGTGAGAAAGATCCAGCGGCTAGACATTGGTAGAGAGAGAAACAATTGGTTAGAAAAACAAAGAAATAGGTCGACGGGAGAGAAAACTGAGTGACGGCTAGATGGGGCTGGACGACAGGACGAAGAAAAGTGGACCATCGGCAAAAAAGGGAGGAGATCCAGCTAACTGGGTGAACGAAAAAGAGAAATCCGGTGAAGAGAGAGAAATCTAGTGAGAACAAAGAGAAATCCAGCGATAGGAGAGAGAAATCCGACTAGACGGTGAGAGAGAAATGGACAGGCAACCCGTGAAACAGTAAGATCGTAAGACAAGGAGACAGGTGAGACCCTAAGACGGTAAAAGCAGGAATTGTGTGAAGCAACGTAGAAACGAAATTCGGCGAAGCACGTAAAGAACTCAACGTATTTCCAGATTTCTTCAAGAGAGGTTAGAGAGTGTTGCAATGAACTTCAAAGTGGCAGTGCAGCAGCCTTTCAATTCAACAGAGGCGAGATAAGCTAGAAGAAGGGTAGACACAATAAGTGACACTCTTTTTATTGTACTTGCTTAGTAATTGCAATAGTGAAAGGAGCAGTGAATTAAAGACATCCATTGTAACCTACGTTTACAAGTATAGTAGATAGTTTGGGTAATGGGAGAGTCCCTACCACCGTGGATGTACGTCACGTTGACGGAATCACGTAAATCTCGTGTGTCCTTAATTTGCTTTATGTTTTGTGTTTTGAATTGAGTTGTAAACGTAGCTAAAGTATCAACCAACCCATAACCTACCTAAACAAGAACGTCCGTAATGTCTATTAGGCAAGGTGTTTGAAAGGTGACTTTGGGGACTATTGTGATTAGTAGGTAGCAAGTTGAGTTTGAGAAAGAGTTCACTTTTAAGAAAAGGTTAAAGTTGTTCAGTTACTTACAAGTTGCGAATTGTGGTGATACTGATTCACCCCCCTCTCAATATCACAAACTAGTATATCCTAGGGAGAATTCGGGCACTTCAATTGGTATCAGAGCTCAAGTTCACTAGTTTGAAGCTTAACAGCTTGGTGTACTAGTTTAAAGGGATCTCAAAGTTTGACTTGATTAGCATACTGAGAAATGGAAGCCGGTACCAGCACTAGCACCACTTAGAGCAAAAAGGTTTCAATCTTCAACGAAACCACCTACCACATATGGATAGCGAGAATGCAAGTGGTATTTGCAACCATGGGCATGAATGTGGTGAAATGCATACATAAGGGTTTTGTGGCTTTGGAAGAAAGTAGAGACCCAACTCCAAAGGAGTTAAGGCAGTTTGAAATAAATGGGAAGGCCTCAAACGTCATCATTTTAGCATTAACAGATGATGAGTATGCCAAAGTGATGGACTGCAAATATGCTAATGAGATGTGGGATAGATTGCAGAAGGTCTATGAAGGTGATCATAGAATGAAGGAGGCTAAGCTTCAAGTGTTTAAGGAGAGATATGAATCTCTCAAAATGCAAAAGAATGAGACAGTCCAAGAGTTGTTCACCAGGGTTATTGATACTGTGAACGACCTGAGAAGTCATGGGATGAACAAGAAGGACTCATCTGTTGTGAAGAAAATTATGAGAATGTTGCCTGAGAGGTTTGCCTCAAATGTAGCAGCCATAGAGGAGAGTAAAGATCTCAATTCTATTTCTCTGCATGATCTCCAATGCAATCTCATTGCATATGAGATGAGGATAAAGTTAGTGAAAGCTCTGCAACAACAAGGGTATCAAAGGAGGCAGCTTTCAAAGCTATGAAGCACTTGAAGATAAAAGAAGAGGAAGAATCATCTAGTGAGGATGATGATGATAAGGATAAGGAAGAAAGTGAAGGTGAAGTATTGGCTTATATCACAAGGAAATTCAAAAAGAGGTCTAAGAAGGGAAAAGGACAACTGGCCTTGAGATGTTATCATTGTGGGAAGACTGGACACTTTGCTTCTAAGTGCAAAGTGAAGCTTGATGATGAAGATAAGGATGATGATGATAAGCCAAATTCAAGATGGAGAAGATCATCATTCAAATCAAAGAAGTCCAGTAAAAAGACTGCCAACCCACAGAGGATGAAGAGAGACTTATTCAAGAGTTATGTAAGTCAGACAAAAGAAGTTGATGAGGAGGAAGATGAAGACTCATTAGATGAGTATGTCTTTATGGCATTAGCACAAGGTGGTAGCTCAACCTCTGAAGAGGAAGAGGAGGTTGATGAAGAAGAGCTAGATCTTAAAGCTGAACTGGAATCAGCTTCAAAGGAGATAGTCAGAAAGGGCAAAACCATAAGAAGGTTGAAGACCCATATAAAACAAGTTGAAAAAAAGTCTGAGGATGCTAAAAGTCAAAAGGATGAAATAAGGGCTGACCATATTGACTTAAAGAGAAGATTTGAAGAACAGATTAAAATATATGAAGACCTTACAGTAAAGCTTGGCTCAAGGGCTTCAAAAATTGAAGAAATGGAGAAAGAGTTGTTGAGACTTCAGCAACAACTCAAAAATAGCAAAGAGAACGTGCAAAAGTTTAAAATGATGGGAGAAACAAGTTCTGTAGAAGGAGAGAAGAATGTAGAGAAACTGCAGCAATTTGAGAGGCTGCATTGGCTAAAGGTAATAAGAATATGCCATATAAGTTGAAAGAGAATGTTATGACTCAGAAGAAGATAGTGGAGAATAAAAAAGATCTGAAGAAGCAACCTAGTGTGGCAAACAAAAATGGAGAAAAGAAAGTAAGCCAGCAGAGGGCTACGACTGAACAGAAGAAGGAGAAGAAAGTGACTGAAATGAAAGTCATACAAGCAAAGAAGCCAGCTACTTTGCCTGCACAACAAGTGATGAACAGAAGAAGACAAGCTGTGTTCAGACCCAAAAAGAGGCAGTTTCAAGGTCATTGCCTTTATTATGGAGTTTGGGGTCATAAAGCAATTAACTACTTGTGGAGAAGGCCAGTCTATGTCTCCAACTTGAGAAGACATGATGTTGCATAAGGGGAGACAATACAGAATCCAAAAGACAACACCTATCATAAGTTCTTGCACATACTGTAAAAGGCATGGACACACTGACAAGGATTGTTAGTGGAAGCCCAAACCAATGGTTTCAAAGAACAAGTTTGCTATATTAGTAGACTTGGAACAGTGTGAAAGGTGCGGGCAGGATGGCCATAATGCCAATAGATGCATGACACTTCTCCCTGAGCAAGAGAAGGCGCTTAAATGGCATAGTGAAAATAAGCGGTGCAGTCAAAGTTGAGAAAAATGAGAAAGCTATCTTCCAACCAGTTCAAGAAGGAATATAGAGCAAAAAGGGAGGTGGCTAATATAGCTGAAATTGCACTAAAGGCTGATTGCAAGGATAAGCAGTGGGTCCTTGATAGTGGATGCACTTCGCACATGACGGGAGACAAGAGTAAATTATCAAAGCTAAACAAATCAAGAGAAGATAAAGTCAAGTTTGGCAATGATGATTCACTCAGCATCAATGGTCAAGGGTCAGTGAATATTGGGAAAGGAAAGCTGAAAGATGTTCTACATGTTGAAAGAATCAGATGTAATCTAGCATCTGTTAGCCAATTATGCAATGACGACCACAAAGTGATATTTACAAAAACAGGTTGCCAGGTAAAAAGTAAAGAAGGCAATATTGTTGCAGTTGGGAAGAGAACAGATAGAAATTTATATATGATTGATGAGGACAAGACAAGCAGCTGTTTACTCACCAAAGAAGAAGAAAATCAACTCTGGCAAAGGAGGCTGGGACACTTATCATAGAAGAACATGAGGAAGCTGACCACTACTCATGCAATCAGAGACATTCCCGACCTCAAGAGAGAGAGAGAGAGTATGTTTGCTCAGCATGCTTTAAAGGAAAATATACCCCAAAGCAGTACAAGACCAAAGAGTTCAATTCTGAAGTAGTGCTTGACATTTTGCACACTAATTTATGTGGACCAATGAGGACAAAAGGGTTGAAAGGTGAGAGGTACTTCATTTTGTTTGTTGATTATTCAAGAAGGACCTGCCTCATGCACCTTAAACACAAGTCAGAAGTTTTGAATTGCTTCAAGAGATACAGAAGATTGGCTGAAAATGAGAGTGGAAGAAAGATCAAAGTATTAAGGTCAGATCAAGGTATTGAGTTTACAAATAAAGCTTTTGAAGATTATATTGAGAAGCATGGAATTCATAATTAAATGGCAGTAGCAAGAACACCTTAACAGAACGGGGCGGTAGGGAGGAAAAATAAAGCTGTGGTTGAATGGCAAGGACACTACTGCTGGAATCCAAGTTTCATATAAGATTCTGGACAGAAGCAGCATTTATAGCCGTGCATCTATTAAACACAGTATTACTAAGGCCCAATATTGATAAGACTCTAGATGAGCTACGGAGTGGGAAAAAACCAATAGCCAAGTATCTCAGAGTCTTTGGCAGCCCATGGTTTGTGAATAACAAGGAGCAAAACTTGGGATAATTCAACGCTAGTTCTAATGAAGGCATCTTTGTGGGATACTCAGAAAAGACAAAAGGTTACACAGTTTTCCTGCATAAGCTAGGAAAAGTGATCACTTTTAGTGATGTGAGAATAGATGAGAACTGGAAAACAATACAGAATAGAGAAGTTGAGGACAAAGAAGAAGATGACGTCAATTCGGATGAGGAATCAAACCAACTTAAAGAAAAGGAACAAGAAATAAGTTCAGACTCGAAGAATGAAGATGAAGAAAGAGATCCTCTTGCAACTAAGATGAGGCAAGGTAGAAGGACAAATAAAACATGGATCAGTGCTCATCAAGAAGATTAGATTATAGGTGACCCATCAGTAGGAGTTACAACAAGAAGAAGAATTGTGGGAGCTACTACTTTACTCTCACAAGTTGAACCTAAATCAATTGAAGAGGCTATTCAAGACAAAGCCTGGGTCAAAGCTATCAATGAAGATTTGGATCAAATTGAGAAGAATGATACATGGGAGCTAGTTCTAAGACTCACTACCAAAAATTTCATAGGAACAAAATGGGTGTTTAGGAATAAACACAATGAAGATGGCAAGGTGGTGAGGAATAAGGCCAGGCTAGTTTGCAAAGGCTACACGCACATAGAAGGTGTAAATGTTGATGAAACTTTTGCACTAGTAGCAAGGTTAGAAACTATCAGAATGTTCCTATCTTTGGTAGCAAACAAGAGGTATAAAGTCTATCAGATGGATGTGAAATCTGCCTTTTTGAATGGGCTCCTGAAAGAAGAGCTGTATATTGAACAACCCAAAGGAGTAAAAATCAGTGAGGATGAGAATCACATGTGCAAGCTGAAGAAATCCTTGTATGGTCTTAAGCAAGCCCCAAGAGCATGGTACAGTAGGCTATGCATACTTGAGAAGGTTGAACTTCAGAAAAGGAACGGTTGATAATAACCTATATGTGTTCAACTCAGAGAAAGGCTAGCTGATAACTATAGTATATATGGATGACATCATCTTTGGAGGGGATCACTCTGAGCTATGTCAAGATTTTGCACAAAAGATGAGTGAGGAATTTGAGATGTCGTTGATTAGAGAAATGATGTACTTTCTTGGATTACAGATAAAGCAGTGTGAAGAAGGTATCCTTATTTCTCAAACGAAATATGCCAAAGAGATGTTGAAAAAGTTTGGCATGGAGGATAATAGACCTGTCAATACCCCTATGACAGTGGGTTACAAGTTAACAAAAGATCAGGAGGGAAATAGTACAAGCCCTACAGAATATAGGAAGATGATAGGGAACCTTCTATACCTTACAGCATCAAGGCCTGATCTTATGCAAGCTATGTGCGCTGCAAGTAGGTTCCAAGCTAATCCTAAGGAATCTCATGTGTTGGCAGTGAAAAGAATCCTAAGGTACCTCAAAGGAACACTAGAAATGGGTGTGGTATCCAGCCATGGATTCTATTAAACTACAAGCATACACTGATGTAGACTAGGTAGGAAGTATAGATGACAGAAAATCAACCAGTAGCTGCAGCTTCTACTTGGGTTCAAAGTGTGTTGCATGGCTGCTTGTGCAGCATGTACACAGGTGATATGGATGCTAAGACAATTGGTAGACTTGGGTGTTGAAGTGATGTTACCAGTGAGTGTACTTTGTGATAATCAAAGTGCTATTGATCTCAACAAGAATCCAGTTCAACATTCAACGAGCAACCATATTGACATTCAGTATCACTTCATCAAAGATCAAGTGGAACAAGGTACAATTCAGTTGGAGTATATTGGCACTAAAGATCAAATTTCAGATATTTTAACTAAATATCTGTCCATAAAGTTGTTTAAAAAGCACAGATTGAGTCTATCTATTCAGATGCCTCCTCAAGCCTGAAGTTTAGGTGAATCCTCTATCTCTACTTTGCTAGTTTTTCAGATTTGTAATTGGTTGGCAAAGGAGGAGAGAAGCAACAGTGTAGGGGGAGCTGTTAATCAAGGGGGAGTGCATATTTAGGGGAGTTGAAGTTGCAATTGCTGTATAATGGCCTTTGCTATGAGTGTTGCCAATAATTACAAAGGGGAAGATTGTTGTTCCCACAACCTTGTATGGGTTGTAATTGTTATCAACTAGCTTTACGTGTGCAAGTAAATTGAAGTCACGTGGAAGGGCAAAAAGGGAAAACCACATGGAAGGACAAGAAAGTAAATTCATCGCGTAAGCTCTATTAGGGTTTCATGGAGTAAAGTGTATAATGGTCTTGGAAGACAATGAATAGGTGTCAGTAATATTTAGTATTCAACAAAACCTAGACAATGGACCAACCAAAGAGAACACCAAACCCTACATGGAAGAACACCACCAGCAAGGACAAAGAGAGTGAACTATGCATTTGAAGGACAAAGACAATGAATAGTACAACATGAACAGTACCTCACAGTGAAGCTGTCGTCGGAGATAAGAGAGAAACGGACATAATGACAAGACTAGATCGGGAACCGAGGAGACCAGATCTGAGCTAGAACCGGTGAGGTGAGACCAGATTGAGAACAGGTGAGAAAGATCCGATGGTTAGACATTGGTAGAGAGAGAAACAGTCACACAGAAAAACAAAGAAACGGGTCGACAGGAGAGAAAACTGAGTGACAGCTAGAAGGGGCTTGACGGCAGGATGAAGAAAAGTGGACCACCAATAGAAAAAGGAGGAAATCTGGCCAAGTGGGTGAATGCAAAAGAGTTGGTGGAAAAATTAAACTTGCTTGCAACCAAACATCCTAGGCCATATAATTTTCAATGGTTGAATGATAGTGGAATGGTGAAAGTGACTAAACAAGTTATGGTTCCATTTTCTATTGGTTGATATAAGGACGAGTTGTTTTGTGATGTTGTACCTATGCAGGTCGAACATTTGTTATTGGGCCGTCCTTGGCAATTTGATAGAAACATTTTGCATAATGGTTACAAGAACCGTTACTTTTTCACCATAGATGGAAAACCATTTACACTTGTTCCATTGACTCCAAAATAGGTGTATGAAGACCAAGTGAAACTTTATGAAAGTGAGCAAAAAGAGGAGGAGCAAAAAGAAAGAGAGTCGAGAGGAAAGAAAGTGAAGGAGAGAAAAACAAGGTGAAAGCATTTGAGAGTGCTAAGTACAAGAGTGGTTAGGTTTACAAGAGTGAAGATGAAAGAAAACAAGTGAGTGTATTTGCAAAAGGACAAAATGTTAGGGTTGCCTTCCAAGCTAGGCAACAAATGATCTTGATCCTTTACAAGGATTCTTATTTCTCTAGCACTAACCTTGATTTATCTTTGCCTAGTACTATTTCATCTTTGTTGCAGGATTATAATGATGTATTCCCTAAGGAGATCCCAAATGGTTTACCACCAAGGAGAGGGATTGAACATCATATTGATCTTATTCTTGGAGCTCCCATTCCTAATAAGCTAGCATATAGTAGTAATCCTGAGGAGACAAAGGAGCTTCAGAGGCAAGTTGATAAAGAAGGGACATATAAGGGAGAGCATGAGTCCATGTGTAGTGCTAGTGTTGCTTATGTCAAAGAAAGATGAATCTTGGAGGATGTGTGTCGATTGTAGAGCTATCAACAAAAGAACAGTTAAGTATCAATATCCGATACCCAAGCTTGATGATATGCTAGATGAATTACATAGTGCTTGTTACTTCTTTAAAATTGACCTGAAGAGTGGCTATCATCAAATTAGAATGAGCATGTTGAACATTTGTATTATGTGCTTGATGTTTTAAGGAAAGAGAAATTGTATGTCAATTTGAAGAAATGCGATTTTTGCAAGGATCATGTCATTTTCTTGAGTTATGTTGTGTCTGTTTATGACATAAAGGTTGATAAAGAGAAGATTATGGCAATTCAAGAATGGCCTACACCTAAAAGTGCGAGTGATGTGAGGAGTTTCCATGGTTTGGCTAGCTTTTATAGGAGGTTCATTAAGGAGTTTAGTACCATAGCTGCACCATTAATTGAGGTGATTAAAAAGAGTGTGAGTTTCAAGTGGAGTAAGGAACAACAAGATGTTTTTGATTTGCTTTAGTCTAAGTTGTGTAATGCACCACTTCTTGCTTTGCTTGATTTTTCTAAGAACTTTGAAATTCAATGTGATGCATTGGGCATTGGGATTGGGGGAATTCTCATGCAAGACAAACGACCTATTCCATTTTTTAGTGAGAAGTTGGTGGGGCAACATTGAATTATCCAACTTATGATAAAGAAATGAATGCACTTGTTAGGGCTTTAGAAACATAGCAGCATTACCTTTGGCCCAAGGAGTTTGTAATTCATACTGATCATGAGTCTTTAAAATGCTTGAAGGGGCAAGGTATGTTGAATAGGAGATATACAAAGTGGGTTGAGTTTATTGAAACTTTTCCTTATGTAATTCAATACAAATCATGTAAGGAAAATGTTGTTGCTGATGCATTGTCTTGTAGGTACACCATTGATTAACACTTTGTGCGTTAAGTTGCTGGGGTTTGAGCATATTATTGATTTGTATGCTAATGATGCTGACCTTATTAAAGTATATAATGCATGTGAGAAAGCTGCCTTTGGAAAGTTCTATAGACATAAGGGGTATTTGTTTAAAGTAAATAAACTTTGTATTCATCAAGGGTCTATGAGAGCATTACTTATGAGAGAAGTTCAAGGGGGTGGTTTAATGGGACACTTTGGCATTCAAAAGACTTTTGATGTTTTAAATGAACATTTCTTTTGGCCACATATGAAAGGGATGTTGAAAGAGTCTATGCCAAGTGTATTACCTATAAACAAGCTAAGTTTAGGGTTTTGCCCCATGGAAAGTATATGCCCTTAGAAATTCCTTGTCAACCTTGGACCAACATTTCTATGGATTTCATTCTTGGGTTACTTAGGTCTGAGAAAGGCCGAGATTATATTCTTCTTGTAGTTGACAAGTTTTCAAAGATGGCACATTTCATTACTTGCACCAAAATGGACAATGCCACACACATTGCAAACTTATTTTTTAGAGAGATTGTTCGCTTACATGGTGAAGTTCCCAACTTCACCCTAGGATTTTCTGGTCTTCTGGTGTGTTCTGGTGTCACCTGTTTCCTCTTTTCTAGTCTCACCAATTCTGGTCTGATCTCACCTGGTCTCACCGTTCTATTCTGTTTTTCACCGTGGCATGTTTCGGGTCTGCTTTCACCGTCGAACGTTTCTGGTCTGCTCACATTGTCACACATTTATGGTCTGCTTTCACCATCGAATGTTTCCAGTGTGCTCACACCGCAAATGTTTCTGGTCTGCTCTCCCTATTTTCTGGGTGGTTTTGATCTGCTCTCACATTTCCAGGTCTGGTCTTGATCAGATCTTATGTTTCCAGGTCTGGTTTTGATCTGCTCTCATGTTTCCAGGTGGTTTGCTCTCACGTTTCCAGGTCTGGTCTTGATCAGCTCTCACGTTTCTAGGTCTGGTCTTGATCTACTCTCATGTCTCTTCTTCTCCAGGTCTCACATTTTCAGGTCTGGTCTGCTCTATCTTACGGTGGCTCCCCAAAATAAGTCTTGGTTTATATACTTCCTTCTATAAAAGCCCTAGTAGGCTTTACTGTAGCTATGACAAATTTCCTTTCTTGCCCCTCCATGTGGTTTCATATTACTGTTCTATTCAAAATTCAGCATTATCCTCCTTCTTAATTTATTTTTCTCAAGCAATGCTATGTCACACTAAGACTTAAGCAATGCTAAACTCCCTTTACAAGTTCACTCCAAGGAGATCACTTTACAACGTTATTTGACATGCCAGTTTTATCCTGTAATTCCTGAGATATGAAACACTTCTACTTGCACACTTAAATATAGTTGACAACAATTACAACCCATACAAGACTGTGGGAACAACAATTTCCTCCTTTGTAATTGTTGGCAACACTCACAACAAAAACCATTATGCAGCAGTCCTTCATAATCTTCTTAGAGTAATAATCCAGAAGTAGATGGATTACAACTCCCTATAAATATGCACTCCCCCTTCCTTAATAGCTCCCCCTGCAGGGTTGCTTCTCTCCCCCTTTGCCAACCAATTACAAATTTGAAAAACCCACAAAGTAGAGATGGAGGATTCGCCTAAACTTCAAGTTTGAGGAGGCATTTGCATAGCTAGACTAATTTTGTACTTTTCAAACAGCTCTGTGGACAAAGGTTTAGTTAAAATATCTAAGATTTGATCTTTAGTGCCGACATACTCCAACTGAATCATGCCCTCTTCCACTTCATCCTTGATAAAGTGATACCATATGTCAATATGCTTGCTCCTTGAATTTTGAACTAGATTCTTGCTGAGATCAATTGCACTTTGATTACAATAAAGTACACTCACTAGTAACTTCACTTCAACATCCAAATCTACCAATTGTCTTCACATCCATATCACCTGAGTACATACTGCACAAGTAGCCATGTACTCAGCCTCAGTTTTGCTTTCTACTTAACCATGCAACAAACTTTAAATCCAAGTAGAAGTTGCAGGCACTGGTTGATTTTTTGTCATCCGTACTTCGTGCCTAGTCTGCATCAGTGTATGCTCTTAGTTTTACAAAATCCATGGCAGGATACCATAAACCCATTTCCAGTGTCCCTTTGAGGTGTCTTAGGATTCTTTTCACTGTCAACACTTGAGATTCCTTAGGATCAGCTTGGAATTTGGTGGTAATGCACACAGCTTACATGAGATCAGGCCTTGATGCTGTAAGCTATAGAAGGATCCCTATTATCTTCCTGTATTCTGTGGGGCTTGTGCTCCTTCCTTCCTAATCTTTTGTTAACTTTTAGTCCACTGTCATACGAGTATTGACAAGTCTACTATCTTCCATGCCAAACTTTTTCGACATCTCTTTCGCATATTTTGTCTGAGAAATAAAAATACCTTCTTCACATTGTTTTATCTATAATCCAAGAAAGTAAATCATTTCTGCAATCAATGAAATCTCAAATTCCTCACTCATCTTCTGTGCAAATTCTTGGCATAGCTCAGAGTGATCCCCTCCAAAGATGATGTCATCTACATATATTATGGTTATCAGTTGGCCTTTCTCTGAGCTGAACACATATAGGTTATTATCCACTGTTCCACTTCTGAAGATTAACCTTCTCAAATATGTGTCCAACCTGCTGTACCATGCTCTTGGGGCTTGTTTAAGTCCATACAAGGCTTTCTTCAGCTTGCACACGTGTGTCTCATCCTCACTGATATGTACTCCATCAGGTTGTTCAATAATACACTTTTTCTTTCAAGAGCCCATTCAGAAAGGCTGATTGCACATCCATCTAGTAAACTTTATATCTCTTATATGCTGCCAAAGTTAAGAAAAATCTGATAGTTTCCATCCTTGCTACTGGTGCAAAAGATTCATCAAGATCTACTCCTTCTATTTGAGTGTAGCCTTTGCAAACCAGCCTAGCCTTGTTCCTCACCACCTTGCCATCTTCATTGTGTTTATTTCTAAACACCCATTTTTTTTAGGTTCAACTTGTGAGAGTAAAGCAATAGCTCCCGTAATTCTTCTTCTTGTTGTAACTCTTGCTGATGGGTCACCTATGATCTGATTTCTTTAATAAGCACTGGTCCATGTTTTCTTTGTCTTTCTCTCTTGCATAGTCTTAGTTTCAAGAGAATCTCTTTCTTTATCTTTAGACTCACTCTTCTTTAAGTCTGAACTTACTTCTTTTCCCTCTTCTTCATATTGGTCTGATTCTTCATCTATCTTGAAGTCATCTTCTTCACTGTCCTTAGCTTCTCCATTATGCATTGTTTTCCAATTTTTATCTATTCTCACATCATTGGAAGTGACCACTTTTCCCAATTTATACAGAAAGACTCTGTAATCTTTTATCTTTGCTGAGTCTCCCACAAAGATGCCTTCATCTGACCTAGCATGGAGTTTCCCTAAATTTTGCTCCTTGTTCTTCACAAAACATGGGCTACCAAAGATTCTAAGATACTTGGCTGTTGTCTTCTTCCCACTCCATAGCTCATATGGAGTCTTATCAGTATTAGGCCTTAGTAAAACTCTGTTCAGTAGGTACACAGCTGTAAATTTTGCTTCTATCCAAAATCTTGTGTAAAGCTTGGATTCCAGCAGTAGAGTTTTTGCTATTTCAACTACAGCTCTATTTTTCTTCTTTACCACCTCGTTCTACTGAGGTGTTTTTGCTGTTGCCATCTGATGGTGAATACCATGCTTTTCAAGGTAATCTTCAAAGTTTCATTTGTAAATTCAGTGCTTTGATCTGACATTAATACTTTGATCTTCTTTCCATTCTTATTTTCAGCCAATCTTCTATATCTCTTGAATCATTTCAAAACTTCTAACTTGTGTTTGAGGTGTATGATGTAGGTCCATCTGGAATAATCATCAACAAACAAGATGAAGTACCTTTCACCATTCAACCCTTTTGTTCTCATCAGCCCACACAAATCAGTATGCACAATGTGAAGCACTGCTTCAGAACTGAACTCTTTGGTCTTATACTACTTTCTAACCTGTTTCCCTTTAGAGCATGCTGAGCAAACATACTCCCTCTCTCTCTTGAGGTATGGAATGTCTCTGATTACATAAGTAATGATAAGCTTCCTCATATTCTTTTGTGTTAAGTGTCCTAGCCTCCTATGCTAGAGTTGATTTTCTTCTTCTTTTGTAAGTAAATAGTTGTTTGTCTTGTCCTCATCAATCACATATAAATTTCTAGTTGTTCTCTTCTTGGTCGCAATAGTATTGCCTTCTTTACTCTTTACTTGCAACTGTTTTTGTGAATATCACTTTATGGACTTCATTACATAGTTGACTGACAGATGCTTGATTATATCTAAGTCCTTCAATGTGCAAAACAACTTTCAACTTTCCTTTTCCAATATTTATTGACCCTCAACCAATGATGTTGAGCAAATCATCATTGCCAAACTTGACTCTGCCTTCTCTTGATTTGTTCAACTTTGATAATTTACCCTTGTCTCCTACCATGTGTGAAGTGCATCCACTATTAAGGATCCACTGCTTATCCTTGTAGTCTAGCTTTAGTGCAATTTCAACTATATTAGCCTCGTCCTTTTTAGCTTTATATTCCTTCTTTTAAACTAGCTTAATGATAGCTTTCTCCTTTTTCTCAACTTTGACTGTACAAATCGCTTTCATTGTGCCATTAAGTGCCTTCTCTTGCTTAGGGAGAAGTGTCATGCATCTCTTGGCATTATGGCCATCCTACCGCACCTTTCACACTATTCCAAGTCTGCCAATATAGCAAACTTGTTCTTTGAAACCATTGGTTTGGGCTTCCACCAATACTCCTTGTCAGTGTGTCCTTGCTTTTTACAGTATATGCAAGAACTCACGATAGGTGTTCTCCTCTGAATTTTGTATTGTCTCCCCCTATATGTAGCATCATATCTTCTCAAGTTAAAGACATATACTGGCCTTCTCCACTAGCATTTACTTGCCTTATAACCCCAAACTTCTCAATAAAGATAGTAACCTTGAAACTTTCTTCTTGGGTTTAATCATAGCTTGTTTTCTTTTGTTTATTACTTGCTATGTAGGCAAGGTTGCTGGCTTCTTTGCTTGGTGGCTTTCATTTTAGCCACCTACTTCTCCTTCTTCTGTTTACCCATTGCCCTTGGTTGGCTGACTTTCTTTTCTTCAATTTTGTTTGCAACCCTAGGTTGCTTCTTCAAATCTTCTTTATTTTTAGCCTTCACTGTTCCTAGTTGATCAGTCTTTTTTTTATAAGACGTAGCAACTATGGGCTACTACTCTTTAACCACATACATCATTTTTTGCCCTGGCTTTGGTTTGATAACTATCTTCTCTTATTTAGCTATCTTCTCTTGAGTAACAACCTTCTCTTTCAACTTCTGTGGCAAAGTCTCATTCTTTTTAGGCAATGCAGCCTTAAATTGCTACACTTTCTCTTCATTCTTCTTTCCTCTTGCAGAGCTTGTTTCTCCTACCACTTCAAACTTCTGTAAGTTCTCCTCACTTTTTTTGTGTTGTTGCTGAAGCCTTAGGTACTCTCTCTCCATTTCTTCAATTGTTGAAGTCCTTGAGCCAAGCTCGATAGTAAGGTCTTCACATATTTTGATCTGTTCTTCAAATCTTCTCTTCAAGTTAATATGTTCAGCCCTTATTTTATCCTTTTGACTTTCTTCTTCCTCAATCTTTGCTTCAACTTGTTTTATATGGGCCTCTAACTTTCTTCTGGTTTTGCCCCTTTTGATTATCTCCTGTCAAGTTGTTTCTAACTCAGCTTCAAGATCTGGTTCTTCTTCATCAATCTCCTCTTGCTGTCAGAGGCTAAAAAACCACATCGAGTTGATGCCATAAAGGCATGCTAATCTAATGAGTCTACTTCTTCCTCCACATTGACTTCTTTTGTTTGGCTCACATAACTCTTGAATGAGCCTCTCTTCTTCTTCTATGGGATGGCAGTCTTCTTGTTGGACTTCCTTGACTTGATTGATGGTCTTCTCCATTTTGAATTATGCTCATCATCACCATCCTCATCTTTATCATCATGTTTCACTTTACACTGAGAAGCAAAATGCCCAGTCTACCCATACCAATAACATCTTAAGGACAACTATCCTTTTCCCTTCTTAGGCTGCTTTTTGAATTTCCTTGTGAAGTAAGCCAATACTTCACCTTCACTTTCTTCCTCATCACTGTCATCATCCTCACTAGATGATTCTTCCTCTTCTCTTATCTTCAAGTGTGTCATAGCTTTGAAAGGTGCCTTCTTTGGTAGCTTTGATGTTGAGGAGCTTTCAGTTGACTTTATTCTCATCTCATATGCAATGAGATTGCACTGGAAATCATGTAGTGACATAAAATTGAGATCTCTACAATCTAAGCTTGATTAGGTGTAAGTAAAGGCATTTATAATCTATGAGGCATTACTTTAGATTCTGATTGTTTATATGTGATGCATTTATCACAAATAGATTGCGCATCATCATGTTTCATGCTAGGCCAACAAAAATATTCACACAATATGTCTAAAGGTTTTTCCACACCAAAATGTCCCATTAGGCTCCTATGTGTCTCTCTAACCAGCACCTCACGCAAAGAACATATGGGCACACACAATTTATCTTAAACAAAAAATCATTATGCCTATAATATTCACTGAATGCACACTTAGAACATGCATCCCATATTGGCTAAAATCTACGTTTTTAGCATATAGTTCATTACCTAACTAAAAACCAAGTAATTTAGTTTGCAAAGATATAACTAATGCATATTGTCTAGACATTGCTTCAGCTACATCATTTTCCTTCCCCTTCTTCTATTTGATCACATAAGGAAACAACTTTATAAACTTTGACCACTCATAATGTCTTTTATTAGGCTTACATTGGGGTTTCAAAAACTTTAAACCTTCATAATCAAAATGGATTATGAATTCTCTTAGTCATAAGTAGTGTTACAATGTTTGTAGAGTTCTCACCAATGCTAAAGCTCCTCATCATAAGTAAGATAGTCTAATACTGCCTAACTAAGCTTTTCGTTGTAGTATATCAGCTGGGATTCGGTGATTTTATTAATGGCTTGGCAATCCACACATATGTAGAGTTCAAATATGCAGTCACCTATGTAAGAACGATCTTATACCATATTTGGTGTTAGGTTTCATTTACTTATAATTATAGTCCCATATCAATTTTCACATTCCACAACTTGATGACATGTTTGATGAATTGCATGTTGCTACTATTTTTTTGAAGGTAGATCTTTAAAGTGGTTATCATTATATTTGAATGAAGGAAGGTGATGAGTGGAAAATGACTTTTAAAACAAAGGGAGGCCTCTATGAATGACTTGCCATGTCATTTATCTCATGCCTCTAAACACATTAATGGGGTTAACAAGCCATGTTCTAAAATTGTCCAATGGAAAATTTGCTGTTGTGCACTTTGATGATATTCTTGGTTATAGTAGAAATGAGGAAGAACACTTATATCATCTTAAAAATCTATTTGAAGAATTGCTTATGCAAAAACTATTTGGCAATCTAAAGAAGTGTCATTTCTTTACTCTAAGTATTGTATTCTTTACTTAAAGTGTTCATAAAGAAGGTATTGTTGGTCATTTTAGAGTCAATAAGACTTCGACTGTGTTGCAAGAACAGTTATATTGGCCAAAGATGGTGAAAGATGTTTAAAGTATCCTTATGCATTGTGTGACATGCAAAGGACAAAGAGCCATGTTCCTTTGTACGGATTGTACACTCCATTGCCAATCCTTGATATTTCATTAGAAGTTGTAAGCATGGATTTTGTTCATATTGCACCAAGAACTCAATGGAAAATGGATGTTTTTATGGTGCTTGTAGATTGATTCTCAAAACTGGCTAATTTTGTGCCTTGCCACCACAAAACTAATAATGCTTCTCACATTGATTACTTGAATTTTTGTGAGATTATTTCACTCCATGGAGTCTCTCGTACCATCATTTTAGATCAGGATAGTAAATTTTTGAGCAACTTTTGAAAGACTTTGTTGAGTAAAGTTGGATTGAAGCTTCTTTCAACACTTCATGCCAACCACAAACTAATGGACAAACAAAAGTTGTTAATCATAACATAATAGCGATCTTAAGGATTCTGGTGCCCAAAAAATAGAAAGATTGGGATTTAAAGTTTGCTGATGCCGAGTGATATGAATTTTGATTATAACAAACCAAAAACCAATACCAAAATTGATGTCCCTAGGATCATTCTAAGATAGGTTATGAAATAAATAATTTTGACCCAATGATTATAAAGCAATCACGAACTAGAATTATAGAAGGATTAGACATTGCTCCTATGCAACACAAGGTTAAAAAAGTTATATGAAAAACACAATCAAGCATGCAAATCAACAAATTCACAAAGAACCAATGGAAAAAATGCCCATTTGTATTAAAAACTTGAGAGAAAACAATGTCTCTTATAGTTATAAAGTTGTATTATGATGTTCCTTTGCCCCCCAAAGTTATTGCCATATCTATAAACATATACAATACACAAACCCTAGTTACCATATGGGCTTATAACTTATTAGTGAAATACAATACAAGCCCATAAAGTTTCCCAAATAATAAGCCCATGTAAAGTACTAAACTCTATATGCAACGTGAGGTTCAAAATAAGTAAAATCCTAGCCCAATTAGTAGTTAAAACCCCGAAGAATCAGTTTGTCCTAATGCCTATTGATGTCTAGCTGTTAGACTTGCTGTGTTATCAAGGCTGCTGTGATCGTGACACTTGATGCTTGCACGCCTTGGTCCGAAACTTGTTACATAGCCCTGTAACTTCCCCTACACTAAGATCCCAGCCTTTAGCTTACTCATTCATCACATAAAACATGTTAAAAGGCCTTTGGGATGCTTTTGGCCTCAACCAATCATTCTGAGTAACTTCTTGCTCTTGGACTTGATAAATTAAACTATTAAGTGCTTCTTGAGCTTTTTGTGATCTCACCATTGTCATTAGACCCCCAAGATTATGTAAAGCATCAATTGCTTGATTGTTCGATACTGGTACAAGTGGACCTCCATCATTTCCCCTTTCCTCAATAGGATTTGTCCTCAAATTTGAACCTATATCATCAAATAGGGAAAGACCAAAAACATTAAATGTTGAACTCTTACCATACTCATTTGGCAAGTCAAGTTGATAAGCATTGTCATTGAATCTAGCAGCAACTTGAAAGGGACCATGTCCTCTAGGTTGTAACTTGTTCTTTCTATGTTATGGAAACCACTCCTTTTGCATATGCACCCAAACCCAATCTACTAGCTAGAAGATGACATGTTTGTGTCCCTTGTTGGCTTGGGTGGCATATTGTTTTGACCTTTTCTTAATATTTAGTCTAGCCCTCTTATGAAGTTGCCAAACCACCTCAGCCTTTTCTTTCAATCTAAATTGGCATGTTCCTACACAAGCAATAACACTCTAATGGTGTCAAAGGGTTGAAACCATAAACTAATTCAAATGGTGAATAACTAGCGGCACTATGCATAACTCTATTGTAGGCAAACTCCACGAATGGTGTACTCTTCCTAAGTGTTAAATTTTTTTACTGATTATAGCATGCAATAAAGTACTAAGAGTATGATTGACTATCTTAGTGTGACCTTTAGTTTATGGATGGCACATTGTGGAGAAAAGCAATTTTGTACCAAGCTTACCCCTAAGTGTCCTCCAAAAATGACTTAGAAACTTGGTATCACGATCAAGCATAATACTCTTTAGTACTCCATGAAGTCTAACAATTTTCGTGAAAAATAGGTCAGCACTTTTGTGTGGCATCATTTGTTTTATGGTAAGTAATGAAGTGTGCCATTTTGGAAAACCAGTCAACCACAACAAAGATACAATCTTGGCCCTTTTTGGACCTTAGTAAACCAAGCACACAATCCATTGAAATAACAATCCAAGGTTCGCTAGGGACCTCTAAAGGCATGTACTTAGCATGAGGTAATACTTTAAACTTAGCCTACTTACAAGTGGTACATTTTGCACAAATTCATTCAACATCATGTTTCATATGTGGCCAAAAGAAATGTTCACTCAAAACATCTAAAATCTTTTGAATACCAAAATGACCCATCAAACCTCCCCTATAAGCCTCTCATATAAGCAATTCTCTAATAGACCCTTGAGGAATATATAATTTATTTTCCCTAAACAAGTAACCTCATGTCTATAGAATTTACCAAAGCTAGTATCCTGACAAGTAGTATAAACATAACCAAAATCAGCACTTGTAGCATATAGGTCAACAATGTGCTCAAAACCTAATAATCTAATGCTTAAGGTGCTAATTAAGGTACTATAACTCTACTACATCAGCTATGTTTTGGTTTAGGCCCTATAATTCAAGTCCTTATAGTAAGAGTCAAAGAAAAATCTGATGAAAGCTATATTGTACTAGCTGAAATCAACAAGGGAGTTGATGCTTTACAAACCTTGGACCACCAATGATAAGGGCAAGGTCAAAGAAAATAAAGGAAGTACTCAACAACACCAATGTTCGTATAGGCATGAGTTAAGGATGATGGAGGCTTCACTAAGGCTTGTAAATGTGTCATTTGTAGAGGAATATGAAAACCATGGCCTTAGGAAGGAAGTTGGAGTAGGGAGCCCGTGTTTGGGCATTTATATGGGTTATATTATTATATAGTGGGTTGAATTTCAGCATCTTAATGGGTTATTTTCATGGGTTTTTATTATTATTTAGTGGGCTAGATGAATTTTCTTAATAGGCCCATCTTAGCAACTAGGGTTTTTGGGGGTTAGCATATATATATATATAAAGGATGGTTGGACATTGGGGGGGAAGGACAATTTTTATGAGTGTATGATCTATTTTCCTTGGCTCTTTGAGAACTAATTTTGAACTTTCATACTTGAATATGTTGGTTCAATAGACTTATCTTCTTTAACGTTGTCATTGTTAAAAGTGGCATTTGAATCCCATAGTTCTGGTTCTTGGCTACTTATAATCATTAGGTCAAAACTCTAGTCCCTTAACTTGTGTTAAAACAATCCTATATGAACATTGGTGTTGAGTTCCATCTACATATAATTAGAGTTCATATCATTTAGTATCAGAGCTTTAGCTCTAATTCAAGTTAGTTATCCTTTTGTTATCATCCTTTCATGTGTTCTTCTTTGTTGGTTAAATTATCAATAAAAAATTATATGTTTCTTATGTTTCGCTACTGCTATTCATTCTTGTGAAAATACCCATTAGTTAACCAAATAAACGAAAAATATTTTATGGGTTCTTGTGTTTCTCTACTTGATGTGGAAAACCCCAAAAAAGACGTGACTTAGGGACCCAATACACACAAGGAATCAAAGAACAACCAGGAAAGCTAAACCAAAGTTTAATATCACAAACCCTAGACCCACCCTCTAAAGGAACACGAACCTAGGGTATTTAAGAAGGATATGGACGCCACACTCCAGAAAAGAAAAGAATTGGGAGTGATAAGTCAATTAGAATGCCACAACAAGAAGTACCTCTTGATAAGTTCTTTAGTCCTTAAAAGAATCGAGAGAAAAAAGAACCCTTGCTTTCTCACTCAAAGTTGTCTGATTTTTCCAAAGCTTACAAGGGGTGCCTATTTATAGGCTAAGATAGCAATCCTAAAAAGGCACAAATTCTTACTTAGGAGAAATCCTTATTTTGGAGTAATTCCTAAATATGGACAAATTCCAACATACACAATAAACTCCTATTTAGGAGGTAATGCTATTACTTAGTATGACTTATTTAAGTATTCTAATTATATTAATTAGGCATGGATTCTTTGTCAAACTTGAATTTGCACCATTTGAAGCTTGGTTGGCCTGAATGTCCTAAATCAGCCCATTTAGTGCTTCTTTACTCTTTTTGGTTCTAGCTCGTATTATTAGCCCTTTTGGAATGTGCAATGGATCTTTTGCATCCATTGAAGCTCTAGCTTGTGTTGTTGGACCTTCTGGAATGTGCAATGGACCTCTTGCATCCATTGAAGCCTTCCACCAATCATCTTTATGGTTCTCATCATTCCCCCTATGCTCAAATTTATTCATCCCCAAATCATCACCTACATCAAAAGGGGAAAGATAAAAAATGTTAAATGTTGCACTCACATTATACTCACCAGGAAGATCCAACTTATAAGCATTGTCATTAATTCGGTCTACAATTTGAAAGGGACCATCTCCTTTTGGTTGTAGCTTCGAACGCCTCTGAGCTGGGAACTGTTCCGTGTACATATGCACATAATAGTATTCTTAACTATTTACCATCTGCCATGGGATTCGCAAGCCAAGGTAGTTAATTATACTCTTTCTACTTTGTATACTATTATTCAAATGAGATTGAAATGTGGAAGATTGTTTGTTACTTGTAGAACTTGCATATAATAGGAGTATTCATTTTGCTACTAGTTATTCTCTATTTGAAATTGTGTATGGTTTTAATCCTTTGGCTTCTTTAGATTTAATGCCTTTTCCTATTAATAAATGATGAGATCCATGGATGAGCTAATGCATAGAGGGCATCTAAGGATTAATTGAGTGTTCAATAAGAATCAATGATATATTCAAGAGCTGAAAAGACAAAGAGTCACTTAGCAGGTAGATTAAAGAAATTTGGATTGAAGAAGTTAGTTCAAGCTTAAAGGACAACAAAAAATATCTTGATGCTAACTAAGGCTTTATTAATTGTACAAGTATGCTAAATGGTTATATGTTAAGTAATTGTAAGAGTTTTTATGTGAACTAAAAAATAGGAGTAGATTGTCTATCAGCTTATTTAGAATGTTTGTTTTTATCTTTAAGGTTATGGTTGTTAATTAAGCCTATAAATAGATTTGATTTCATTAATAAAGGAGATAGTTCATTAGCAAAACAATAGGTAAGAATTTTCTCCTTCAATTCTTTAAAGAACTAAAGAACTTATGAAGAAGTAACTCCTTTTATGGCATTCAACTTGACTTATTACTCCCAAATCCCTTTTTTGTTCTAGACTATGGCATTCATATATTTTTTTATACTTTAAGTTTGTATTCCTTTGAACGTTTGGTTTAGGTCTTATGTAATTGAAATCTGATTTAACTTTCTTTGGTTCTTGTTTAATTTCTTCTGTGTGCTAGGTTAGGCACTTCTTTTGGGTTTTACATTAGTTAGTATCAAAGTTTGGCTTTAAATCAGGTTTGCTTATCTAAATTTGAGCATTTTTTTCTTTTGTTCTTCTTCTTCGCTATAATCAATAGCCTTCTATTTGTATGAATCCTATAACTTAGTTTATCTTTTTCTCATCTTTAAATTCATGAAAAAAAAGGAAAGAACAAAAAAGAAAAACAAAGAAAGAAACAAACAACTTTGAGAGACTAAGGTAGTAGCTAAATTGTTTGATCAAACTAGCCACAATAACAATATAGTTTCTAGCTCAACTCTAATTTTGCTATCTATTTTGTTGTTTTGTCATCTATATTTCTTCCATATTTAACTTTTTAACTTATTTTCCTTAAGTCTAGTTCATTAAATTCATTTTCATTGATGTTCCTTTTTCATTTTTTAACTTCTTGTTTTCCATTCATTCAATTCTCTTCCATATACTTTATACTGCATATGCTTGGTTCACTTAAGATTAATCTCCTTGATTTTACTTGTTTAGTTCCTTCAAGAGCTGAAAGGAGAAGTTAGAGTGATAAAAGGAATAAGTATGAGCTCATTATGAGAAAATCCACTAAAGAGAAGCAAATAAAAGGGTTAAGTGAATAATTGAAAGACACATATGAAGGAGGAAATGTGAGGTTATTCTTTTTTTGTTTTTTTTGCAAGTGGTGATTTGAGGACAAAGTTTTTAATGAGAGGAGGAATACTTAGATCAATGGAAAAGTTTATGCATAAAGGGCTTTTAAGAATCCATTAAGCATTAAAGAAGACTAATGATACATTTAAGTGCTAAATGGATAAAAGATGCACTTAGCAGACTAATTACAAAAATTTGGATCAAAAAAGCTAATTCAAACTTAAAGAATAATAAATCATATCTTGATTAGTTATTGATGAGGACCTTCTTAGGTTTCACACTAAGAGGTGGAGGGGGTGAATTAAAGTGAGATACTCACTTTTCACAAATGTTTTCAAATTAACTTTTGTGACTTGTTACAGTCGATGATCCAATGTTTTATCTTTCTTTTTTATATGAGAGTGACTAAATGGATATCAATCAAATGCAAATACCAGAGAACATAGAGATTTTTACGTGGTTCACCCATTATGTGTAAGCTATGTCCATAATGTGATAAGATCACTCCTACATTACATAATCCACACTTATTATCATGGGATACAATTATGGTGTGGAAGTATCACTCCTTAACCACTTACAATGATGTCCCGATCACTTGAAGGTTCAATCTCCTGATCACTAGATGAGATGATCTCTTGATCAGTCAATGGACCGATCTCCCAATCACTCCAAGGGTCTCCCACCCTCTTTCAAAAAGTACATAAAAGGTTTATAATGAAAACCTTTTTGGAGAAAGATTACACAATGTGCATAAGTTGCTATTGCAAAAAATTGATCTTCTCCTTCCTTATTGTTGGTCTTTGCTTAAGTTTTGCTAATCTTTTCTCTATAGGTTCTTTATGCTGTAGGTTCTCTTGGTTGTAGGTTCTTTCCCCTTACTGCTGGCACTACCTCCCTTACTGCCTTGGTAGGCTGTCTTCCCTGCTGCCGATGCCGCCTCACCTGTTGCCTTGGCAAGTTGCTTGACCTGCTATTGGTGCTACCTGCCTTGTTGTTGAACGTTTTCTCATCTATTACTGCAAGTTGCTAGACTTATTGTCAAGGCACATTTTCTCCATTGTTGCTGCAAGCTACCAGACCTATTGTCAAGGCATACTTTCTTCTCTGCTGTTGCAAGTTGCCAGACTTATTGCGAGGCGCATTTTCTCCTCTATTGTTGCAAGCTACTAGACCTGCTATTATTGCTACTTGTACTTGTTACTATTGTTGCCTACTACAATTTGCTAAAGGTGCTACTGTAGGTTGTGCTATTGTAGATTGTGTTATTGCAGGTTGTTGGATATGTTGCTGTAGGTTGCTAGATGTGCTGTTGCAGATTGTGCTACTGTAGGTTATTGGATGTGCTACTGCAGGTTGCTAGATGTACTGTTGGTTGTGCCTGCAAGCTACTAGTTTCTCTTTAGTTTGTTGCTTGCCCTTGCTATTATTGCTTACCATTAGTTGTGCTTGCAAGCTGCTAGTTTCTCCTTGGTTTGCTGCTTGCCCTTGCTATTATTGCTTACTACTAATGCTACAATTGCTACTGCTAGTTATGCTTGTTGCTACACTTATTGGTATTGCTACTATTGTTGCAAGCTGCTACACCTCTCCATGAGTGGCTGCTACAACTTCTTCTCCCTTTGGTTTGGATGGCTACTCCCTTTTTTTTCTCCCCTTCGTTCAACTGGTTGTTGCCTTCTTCTTTCTTTGGTATGGCTGCTGGCCACCTTCTTCTCTAGTTGGTGTGGTTCCTGCACACCTTCTTTTCTGGTTTGGTGTGGCTACTGCATGCCCTCTCCTCTGGTTTTGATGGAAGCCATATTGTACCAACTCAAATCAATACGGGAGTTGATGCTTTGCGAAACCTTGGAGGACCAATGACAAGGGAAAGGTCAAAGAAAATAAAGGAAGCTCTCAAAAACTTGTGCAACATTTACTATCAAGAAGTTGATAGGTATGAGTTAAGGATGATGGAGGCTTCACTAGGGCTTGCAAATGTGTCATCAATGGAGGAATTTGAGAACCATGGCCTTAGGAAGGATGTTGGATTTGGGAGCCCATGTTTGGGCATTTAAATGGGTTATATTGTTATCTAGTGGATTGAACAAATTTCAGCATCTTAATGGGTTATTTTCATGGGGTTTATTATTATTTAGTGGATTGGATGAATTGCTTGATAAGCCCATCTTATTAGCTCAGGTTTTTGGAGGTTAGCATATAAAAAGGGCAAAAAGGTTGGCTGGAGGAGGCAATCCCATTTTCATAAGTGTATGAGCTATATTCTTTGGTTCTTTGAGAACTAATTTTGAACTTTCATATTTGAGTGTGTTGGTTCAATAGACTTATCTTCTTCAATGTTGTTGTTGTTAAGAGTAGTGTCTGAATCCTATAGTTTTGGTTTTTGGTTATTTATAATGATTGGATCAGAATTCCAAATCCATTAACCTTTGTTAAAATGATCCTATAACAACATTGGTGTTGGGTTCCATTTACATATAATTGGAGTTCGTATCACTCCTAAATCACACAATTCACTCTTATTATCAAAGGATACAATTATGATGTGGAAGGATCACTCCTTAACCACTCACAATGATCTCCCGATCACTCAAAGGTTTGATCTCTTGATCACTAAATGAGATGATCTCTTAATCACTCAATGGACTAATCTCCCAATCACTCCAAGGGTCTCCCACCCTTTTCAATAAGTACATAAAAGGTTTATAATGAAAATTTTCTTGGAAAAAGATCACTCAATGTGCATAGGCTACTACTACAACAAATGGACCTTCTCCTTCCTTACTATTGTTCTTTGCTCAAACTTTGCTAGTCTCTTTTTTGTAGGTTCTCTATGGTGTAGTTTTTCTCAGCTGCAAGTTCTCTTTGTTGCTAGTTATCTTGCTATAGGTTCTCTCCCTTGCTACCAATGTTGCTTCCCCTATTTCTTTGGCAAGTTCACTTCCCTACTATCGATGTTGCCTCACTTGTTACCTTGGCAGGTTCTCTTCCCTGCTGTCAGTGCTACCTCACTTGCTGCTTTTACAAGCTTCTTCCCTTGCTGTTGGTGGTACCTCACCTGCTGCCTTAGCAAGTTACCTCACATGTTGCCTTGGCAAGTTGCTTCACTTACTACCTTGGCGGGTTGCCTCACCTATTGCCTTGGTAGCTTGCTTCACTTATTGTCTTGGCAAGTTGCTTCACTTGCTGGCAAGTTGCTTCACTTGCTGTCTTGGCAAGTTGCTTCACCTGTTACTGGTGCTACTTTCCCTGATATTGGGGCACATTTTCTCCTTTGCTACTTTAAGTTACTAGATTTGTTATTGGGGCATGTTTTCTCTTCTATTGTTGCAAGTTGTCGAACTTGTTGCTGGGGCATGTTTTCTCCTTTACTACTAGAAGCTATCGAACCTGTTGTTGGTGCACATTTTCTCCTTTGCTATGGCAAGTTGTCGGACTTACTGCTATTGGTTCCTACTACAATCTACTAAATGTGTTGCTTTAGGTTGTGCTGTTGCAAGCTACTAGATGTGCTACTGCAGATTGTGCAATTATAGGTTGTTGGATGTGCTGCTATAGATTATATTGCATCAAGTTGCTAGATATGCTACTGCAAGTTGTGTTGTTGCAAGTTGCTAGATGTACTACTGGTCGTGCCTGTAAGCTGTTAGTTTCTCCTTGGTTAGAGCCTACCCTTGCTACTAGTTGCACTAGCAAGCTACTGGTTTCTCCTTAGTTTGCTGCTTACCCTTCTTACTATTGCTTGCTGCTGGTGCTACAATTACTACTACTGGTTATGCTTGCTGTTGCACTCGCTAGTATTGCTGCTATCGTTGCCAGCTGTTGCACCTCTTCTTAAGTGGCTATTGCAACTTCTTCCCCCTTTGGTTTGGCCTATTGTTGCCTTCTTTTTTCTTTGGTGTGGCTACTACATGCCCTCTCCTCTAATTTAGTGTGGTTGCTGCACACCCTCTCCTATAGTTTGGTGTGGTTGTTGCATGTCCTCACCTCTTTGGTTGGCTGTTGCTGCAACACCCATGGCTTAATGCACCTCTCCTTGGTGTTGCACCTCTTTTTGGTTGCAACTCTCTTGGTCGGCTGCTACTACACCTTCCTTGGTGGTTGCCTCCTTTGCCTTGGTCTATCATCCTCTCTTTTTGGTGGTTGCCTCTCTCTTGGCCGTTCACCCCTCCTTGCCTTTAGGTTTGCCATTCTTTCTCAATTTTTTGTAGCACACATCGATCTTGTAGGATGCATAGGGGTATCTATAGAGCCTTGAGATTAGGGTTACATAATTATCAACAGTTAACATTGATTCCTAAAGGTTGCCTTATATTCAATGGCCAAGTTTGATTTTTAAAATTTAGGGTCAATAGTCAGCCTTAACCCCTAAAATTTAAAGTCAATGATCAACATTGACTCATTGAACTTAGGTTGACCTACCATCATTGGTTTTGACCAACAATCACTTCACATCTTAATGACATTTAATTAACACTAACAACTATGTTAGATGTTAACAACAAATTCAACATTAGTCATCGAAGATAAGATCAACAGTTATACAACTATGCTAAATGAGCTATTATAAAGGTTTCTACAACTCTTAAAAAATAGGAGTAGATTAGTTCTAAGCTTATTTAGGAAGTTTATCCTTATACTTAGAGTTAGGGTTATTAATTAAGCCTATAAATAAGCTTGATTTCATTATTAAAAGAGTAGATCATTGGTAAAATAAAAGGTGTGGATTTTTTTATTTCATTTTTTTCATTAAAGAACTTGTCAAGAACTAATTCTTTTTGTAATGTTTAATTTGACTTATCACTCCCAAATCCCTTTTTTTCTAGAGTGTGACATCTATATCCTTCTTTATACCTTAGGTTTGCATTCCTTTGAACATTAGATTTGGGTTTTGTACAATTAAAGTTTGATTTACCTTTCTTGGGTTATTGTTCAATTCCCTGTGTGTGTTAGATCCTTAAGCCTCAATTTTTTAGGTTCACATCAAAGATATAAAAATTTAAAATAATTTGATGAATAAGAATTGGGATTAAAGGAAAAGCCTTTTTAATGATAAATAAAGTGACTATCTCATTTTTAGGCAATGAACAAATCTATATAAATAAGAAAGCTAAGCAAACTCAATGACTCCTTTCTTTGATGAAATTCAAACTATTTAATGTGTTTTGATGTGGATGTCACATTAAAATTAATATTTGGTTTAAACATGGATTTTAATTGTATAATTAATTTGTATGAATGACTTCTTACAATGAAAATAGAAGACTTATTGCCAAAGAATCAAGTGGTTGTCCATCTCAAGATTCAAACAATGAACAATTACCTCCTAGAAAAGAAAGCTAATCAAGAGTAATAGCTCTATCATTCGATGCACTCCAATAGAATCGGATAACCTATAGGAGAAGTCCTATCATAATATAAAGAGTGCTATTTCAAGCAAAGAATGATTATGTCACAATAAAGGTGATGGAGAACAAGGTGCTAATCAAATGTAACAAAGCAAGTATTCCTAAGATCCTTTGCAAAGAATTAGTGGTTTAATGGCTATGGCAAGGACAAAAAGGATGAAAGATGCTTTACAAGCCTTAATCATAGAGTTGCATGACAAAAAGGGTGCTCTAAATGATTCCAAGGTTGTTCTAAAAGTTTCCAATGCTTCACCAACGATAATAATCATTTATTTTTATGTGCAAGATGATGGACAAGACATAGAACTTAAAGAACAAAATGTGGAGCCGATGTTATAAGTCTAAGCTGTATAACCAACCTAAGCTCAATTTTCATGCTAGGTTGTATTAAATGGAGTATTTTTGTTTTAGGTTGTTTGATTTTAAGTTAAAGCTAAATTATAAGTAAAAAAGGCTTAATTTCTTGGGTTTAGGTTTGTAGGTTCAGTTGAGTCTTGATACATTAATTAGGATTTTTACTTTTTTCTATGCCTAGCTATCATTAGTTGTAGTCTTTTTAAAGATTCCTCATGAAGGCAGATTTATATTCCTTAATTAGAGGGATTTCTAATAATTAAGGTTTTTCCTATATAGGTATGTTAAGAAATACCTTTATCTTATAGGATTGCAATATTTATATGCTTATATAAAGGTTACAACTATGTAAAATGGGAATTGATAAGGTTAATGAAGTTCCCAATTTTGCCCTAGGATCTACTAGTCTGTGATATTGAGAGGAGGCGTGAATTAGTATTGCACCCCTTAAAAAACACACTGATAATTTCAACTAAAGTATTCTAATTATTTAATATTCTAACTCTCGTCAATACGCAGGTATGTGAACAACTTCAAACTCTTTTCAAGTGAACTCTTTCTCAGATTTGACTAAGGTAGATCTTTAGGTCGCCGTTCAAACACCTTTCCTATTAGACAGATGGGATGTTCTTGATTAGGTCTTCTTTAGGTCATGGGTTTGATGATACTTTAGTTGTGTTCACAAATCAATTCAAAATACAAAATGTAAATCAAAGTAAGACACAAGAGATTTACGTAATTTCGTCAATGTGACATACGTCCACAGTGGTAGGGACTCTTCCTTTATCGAGACAATCCACTATACTTAAGAATACAATGTGGTACCCCCGATGTTCACAATGTAGTTACAATGGATGTCTTAATCCTCTATTCTTTTCACTATTGCAAATACAAAGCAAGTATAATACGAAGAGTGTCACTTACTGTGTCTACCCTTCTTCTAGCTTGTCTTGCCTCTATTGAATTGAATAGGCTACTTCATTGCCGCTTAGAAGTCCACCATAACACTCTTTAACCACTCTTGAACAAATCTAGAAATACATTGAGTACTTTCCAATGCTTCACTAAATTTCTTTTTTAGGTTGTTTCACAAAACTCTTGCTTTCACCATTTCACAGCTTCACGGCTTGCACTCACGCTTCTGGTATGCCATTTCACATCTCACAGCCTGCCCCACACTTCTGATTAGTCACGCCATCGCACGTTCTGGTCTCACGCCATTGCACGTTCCAGTCTTATGTCGTCACATGTTTTGGTCTCATGCTGACACACGTTCTAGTCTCACATTTCAGATCTGCACCCACTTTGCTATTGTCCAGCCTCACGAATGACAGATCTGCTCTCTTCTGGGTGGTCTCATGGTTTTCTCTCTCACCATCCAACCGTTCACTCCTTTTGGTCGTGTACCCTCTTTTCTGCCAGTTGTATATTCTCACCATCCACCCCTACTTCGGTTGTATCTTTTTTGTTTTTCTTTTTGGCCGTTTAGGTTTTCTCTTTTGCAATCCACTTGTGTCATTCATTTCTCTCTCTACCTCTTTGTCATGTCATCTCCTTGCCAATCGTTGGTCTTTGGCAGTCTCTGGTTTTCTCTTTTGCAACCCGCTTGTGTCATCTGTTTCACTCTCTTACCATCAACTCTAATTTTGGTCGTCACAGATTTTCTCCCTTTTCTGCCTGTGGTCTGCTTTCCTTTGTTTTGCCATCTAGCTAGATTTCCTTTGTTCTGCTGTCCACCCTTTTTGGTCGTCTTGGAATCTCTCTCTTTTCTACTGGTTATCTATTTTTGCTATTCTGCTTCCCAGTGGTGTATTTGTTGTTTTGCTCACTTTTCGATCGTCTATTGTTTTTCCTTTTCCACTGATGGATTTTGTTTTTCTCGTCAACCCTTCTTCGGTCATTCTTGAGTTTTCTCTCCTTTCTCGTCCTCTCTTCTATGGCCATCTCCAATTTTCTCCCTTTTTTGTCAATGGTCTATTTTTCTTTGTCCACACTTTGTTCTACCGTCCAGCCCCCTTCTTTTGCCATATCGTTCTGCTTTCTCGATGGTGTATTTGTCATTTTGCTCACGTCTCTTGTTTTTTCACCGTATATTTTCTCTCTTTCAGCCATGTAGGGTTTTCTCTCTTGCAAAGTTGTGGTTTTACTTCCATGCCCCTCCATATAGCTTTAAATTACCCTTTTGCCCCTCCACGTGGCTTTACTTCCTTGCCCCTCCATGTAGCTTCAAATTACTCTCTTGCCCCTCCATGTGGCTTTACTTTCTTTCCCCTCCATTGCAAATTACTTGCACACTTAAATCTAGTTGACAACAATTATAACCCATACAAGGTTATGGGAACAACAATCTCCCCCTTTGTAATTGTTGGTAATACTTATAACAAAAGCCATTATGTAGCCATTACAACCCCCCCCTAAATATGCACTCCCCCTTTCTTAACAGCTTCCCCTACACTGTTTCGTTTCTCCCCCTTTGCCAACCAATTACTAAAGAAACTCATAAAGTGGAGATGGAGGCTTCACCTGAACTTTAGGCTTGAGGAGGCATTTGCATAAATAGACTCATTCTGTGCTTTTCAAACAACTCATTAGTGGGTCTTGGAACCAGCTTCCATGTTTCATTCTTTTCAATTTGATCTAGCTCCTCATTGATAACTTTGACCTAGGCTTTGTCTTGTGTAGCCTTTTCAACAGATTTAGGTTCAACTTGTGTGAGTAAAGTAGTAGCTACCACAATTCTTCTTCTTGCTGTAACTCCTGTTGATGTGTCACTTATGATCTAGTTTTCTTGTTGAGCACTGGTCCACATTTTCTTTGTTATTCTTTCTTGCATAGTCTTAGTTGCAAGAGGATCTCTTTCTTCATCTTCAGACTCACTCTTCTCTGAGTCTGAACTTACTTCTTGTTCCTTTTCTTTAGATTGGTCTGATTCTTTATCTACATTGAAGTTATCTTTTTCATTGTCCTCAACTTCTCCATTCTACACTATTTTCCAGTTCTCATCCATTCTCACATTACTGGACGTGATCACTTTTCCTAACTTATTTAGGAAAACTCTATAACCTTGTCTTTGCTGAGTATCCCAAAAAAATGCCTTCATTAAACCTAGCATTGAATTTTCCCAAGTTTTGCTCCTTGTTCTTCACAAAACATGGGCTGCCAAAGACTCTGAGATACTTGGTTATTGTCTTCTTTCCACTCCATAGCTCATATAGAGTCTTATCAATATTGGGTCTTAGTAAAACTCTATTCAGGAGATGTATAGCTGTAAATATTGCTTCTGTCCAAAATCTTGTGTGAAACATGGATTCCAGCAATAGAGTTCTTGCCATTTCAACCACATCTCTATTTTTCCTCTTTACCACCCCGTTCTGTTGAGGTGTTCTTGTTGCTACCATTTAGTGATGAATTCCATGCTTTTCAAGGTAATCTTTAAAAGCTTTATCTATAAATTCAGTGCCTTGATTTGACCTCAATACTTTGATCTTCCTTCCACTCTCATATTTTGCCAATCTTCTGCATCTCTTAAAGCAATTCAAAACTTCTAACTTGTGTTTAAGGTACATGATGCAGGTCTTCTTGGAATAATCATCAATAAACAAGATGAAGTACCTCTCACCATTCAACCCTTTTATCCTCATCTGTCCACACAAATCAGTATGGACAATGTCAAGCACTACTTCAGAATTGAACTCTTTTGTCTTATATTGCTTTTTGGCATGTTTTCCTTTGAAGCATTCTAAGCAAACATACTCTCTCTCTCTCTCTCTACTGAGGTTGGGAATGTCTCTAATCGCATGAGTAGTGGTCAACTTCTTCATGTTCTTCTGCGTTAAGTGTCCCAGTCTCCTATGCCAGAGTTGATTTTCTTCTTCTTTGGTGAGTAAACAGCTGCTTGTCTTGTCCTTATTAGTCACATAAAAATTTCCAGTTGTTCTCTTCTTGGCTACAACAGTATTGCCTTCTTTACTCTTTACTTGGCAACCTAATTTTGTGAATATCACTTTATAGTCTTCATTGCATAGTTGTCTAATAGCTGCTAGATTATATCTGAGTCCTTCAACGTGTAGAACATATTTCAACTTCCCTTTTCCAATATTTACGTACCCTTGACCACTGATGTTGAGTGAATCATCATTAACAAACATGACTCTACCTTTTCTTGACTTGTTTAGCTTTGATAATTTACTCTTATCTCTTTTCTTGTATAAAATGCATCCACTATCAAGGATCCACTGCTTATCCTTATAGTCAGCCTTTAGTGCAATTTCAGCTATATTAGCCACCTCCCTTTTAGCTTTATATTCCTTCTTTTGAACTGGTTAGAAGATAGCTTTCTCTTTTTTCTCAGTTTTGATTGTACCATTTGCTTTCATTATCCCATTGCGTGCCTTCTCTTGCTTAGGGAGAAGTGCCATGCATCTTTTGGCATTATGGCCATCCTACTCCACCTTTCACATTGTTCCAAGTTTGCCAATATAGCAAACTTGTTCTTTGAAACCACTGTCTTGGGCTTCCACCAACAATCCTTGTCAGTGTGTCTTTGCCTTTTACAATATATGCAAGAACTCAGGACAAGTGTTCTCTTCTGAGTTTTGTATTGTCTCCCCCTGTATGTAGCATCATATCTTCTCAAGTTGGAGACATATACTGACCTTCTCCACTAGCAGTTACTCACCTTATGACCCCAACTCCACAATAAAGACAGTGACCTTGAAACTACCTCTTCTTGGGTCTAATCACAACTTGTTTTCTTTTGTTCATTACTTGCTGTGTAGGCAAAGTTGCTGGCTTCTTTACTTGTGTGGCTTGCATTTTAGTCACCTTCTTCTCCTTCTTTTGTTTAGCCATTGCCCTTGGTAGGTTGACTTTGTTTTCTTTTTGAGACATAGCAGCTATAGGCTGCTGCTCTTTAACCACATACATCATTTTTGGCCTTGGCTTTGGTTTGATAACTGTCTTCTCTTCTTCAGTTATCTTCTCTTGAGTCATAACCTTCTCTTTCAACTCCTATGGCAAAGTCTCATTCTTCTTTTCTCTTGTAGAGCTTGTTTCTCATAACACTTTAAACTTTTACACGTTCTTTTTACTCCTTTTGAGTTGTTGCTAAAGTCTCAGCAACTCTTTCTCCATTCCTTCAATTTTTGAAGTCCTTGAACCAAGCTCTATTGTAAGGTCTTCACATATTTTGATATGTTCATGAAATCTTCTCTTTAAGTCAATATGTTCAGCCCTTATTTCATCCTTTTGACTTTTCGCTTCCTTAGACTTTGCTTCAACTTGTTTTATGTGAGTTTCCAACCTTTTTATGGTTCTGCCCCTTTTGATTATCTCCTTTGAAGCTGCTTCCAACTTAGCTTCAAGATCTTGTTCTTCTTTATCAACCTCCTCTTCCTCTTTCGACGTTGAACTACCACTTTAAGCTGATGCCATAAAGGCTTGCTCATCTGATGATTCTTCATCTTCCTCCTCATCAACTTATTTTATCTGACTCACATAACTCTTGAATGAGCCTCTCTTCTTCTTCTATGGGTTGGCAGTCTTCTTGTTGGATTTCTTTGATTTGAATGATGGTCTTCTCCATTTTGAATTTGGCTTATCTTCATCATCAAGTTTCACTTTGCACTAAAAAGCAAAGTGTCCAGTCTACCCACAATGATAACATCTCAAGGACAACTGTCCTTTTCCCTTCTTAGATCCCTTTTTGAACTTCCTTGTGAAGTATGCCAACACTTCACTTTCACTTTCTTCCTCCTCCTCATCATCATCCTCACTAGATGATTCTTCCTCTTCTTTTATCATCAAGTGTTTCATAGCTTTGAAAGTTGCCTCCTTTGATACCTTTGACGTTGAGGTCCTCTCAGTTGACTTTATTCTCATCTTATATGTAATGAGATTGCACTGGAAATCATGCAGAGACATAGAATTGAGATCTCTACTCTCCTCTATGGCTATCACCTTTGAGGCAAACCTATCAGATAGAATTCTCAGAATTTTCTTCATAATAGATGAGTCCTTCTTGTTCTTCCCATGACTTCTAAGGTCATTTACAGCATCAATAACCCTGGTGAAGAACTCTTAAACTGTCTCATTTTTCTGCATTTTGAGAGATTCACATCTCTCCTTGAAAACTTGAAGCTTGGCCTCCTTCATTCTGCCATCACCTTTATAGACTTTCTACAATCTATCCCCCCTCTCCTTAGTAGATTTGCAGTTTATAACTTTAGCATACTCAGCATCTGTCAATGCTGAAATGATAATGTTTGAGGCCTTCCCATTTATCTCAAATGCCCTTAATTCCTCTAAGGTTGGATCTTTACCTTCTTCTAGGGCCATAAAACCCTCCTTTACGGATTTCACCACATTTATGTCCATGGTTGCAAATACCACCTGCATTCTCACTCTCTACATATGGTAGTTGGTTCCGTTGAAGATTGGAACCTTCTTACTATAAGTAGTGCTAGTGTTGGTACCAACATCCATTTCTTAGCATGCTGATAGTAAAAGAGGTGAATCAGTATCACATCCTTTAAAAAACACACTCTGATAATTTAAGCCAAAGTATTCTACTTATTTAATACTCTAGCTCTCATCTAGAAAATTTTTAAAAATACATTATAAATAGAATTAAAATTATTAAAAAATATGTATCTTAATGAAAATAATAAATTTAAAGAATAAAATATTTAATGTTTAGTGTATACTTATAAATATTTAACATATAATTTAAAAATAAGTCTACTAAATATATTCTACTGACAAATTAAACAATTTTTTTTAAAATTTTATAAATGAATGTTTATGAGTTTAAATTAAATAGTATAATTTTTTTATTCAAACTTGTTTCTTATTTATTCAGTTTAATTGTTGAGTAATGTTTGAAAATGATTGAGTGAGTTTTGACTGAATTGAGGCACCAAACCTTAAGCAAACTTCTTAATTTGTTTGCAATCCCTCTTTCAGAGATAGTACAAAGAAAGTTTTGTATCGTCCAAATACAAGTCAACGAAATGTTAGGTGGGTGAGATAAACATTGTGCGGTCATAAGCACTATATGTTTTTTTATTTGAAAATAAAAAATGCAAATATATTGTGTTGGGAATAGACTGTATTGTAATTTTGAAAAATTGCATTGCATTATGAAAAGCATAATTTGTTTTCTAAAATGTGCTTCATTTTCCAATTATATCACTAACCCACATCGTTGTGCCCCAAGAAAGGGAAGGGAATGCATTATCAATCTGTTGTTCTTTACGAATCAACAGTCTTCTTGGGAGTCATGAAGCTTTGTGTATAATGATCCCAACAAAATAGAGTAGATGCCCAAACCATCAATCTGCCTATAAACGGGCATTCCAGTATATAAATGTTTAAATGTTTATGTCAGGGTTCTGGCAAATATGATTACACCAATTTGTAAATCCTTTTACAATTGAAAAGATAAAAATATGAGATTAGGTATTAAATTGTATCAATTAGTCTTCAATTTCATGCTGTAAGTCAACATCTACTTAATCAAGTTTTTCCCTTTTTCCAAGTCAACTATAAAACCAATTCCACATTTATGAATTGGTGGGGAAGATGGCTAGGCCAAATCTAAGGGAATGCTTTGAACTAGAACACCTTACCCACTATGTGAACGCATGTTCTTCTATTTAGAACAAGTCCAGGTCATTAGGGACATCCCATTGATTAGTAAGAAACCTATCTTCTCAGGTTCATAAACTCAAAAGTGATGTAATGAAAAAAAAAAAAAAGCTCTTGATAAGACAAAATGTAGACTTAATATGCACCAAGACCACCTATAGTTTCAATGTAGAAGAACATCAGTGTATGCATCTTTCTTATGTGTAAGGAAATCTAGTTTGTTTGATTCCAATGCAATATGTACTTCAACAAACGTCATTTAAATTATTGCCCCAATATATCAACTTGTCCAAGTGTACCAAGCTTGAGGGGAAATGAAATACAAACGCAAAATAAATAACTCCTCTTTATCTAAATATTTATGGATGTATTATTTAAAATTATAAATTGTTTTTAAATAAAATTATTAGTGAAGTAATTCAAAATATTCTTATTAACTTAACTTAAAGGATCGAGATGTTTAGGGTTGGATAGTAAAAGTAAGAATCCATAAGAATTTATATAAAAAGAAATTATACTTTCAAATAATTAATTGTTATTTTATTAATTATTTAAAGAAGTTTAGAAGATATATAACTATAATTTGAAAATTTTTAGTAATGTAAAATTCATTAAAAATGATAAACTTAGTAGTAGTAATAAATCTTAAAATGTGGATTTGAAATAAATTAAAATGAAAATTTTTTTTATCTATAACATCTGCTAGTTTCTTTATTGCCTTTGCTGGGTTTCTTTCTTACCTCTATCAAGTTTCCCTCTTGCCTCTGCTTGGTTTTTCTTGCACTTTCATGGCTATTTTTCTTCTACTCTCTCTTAGCAGTTTTTCTTAAGCTCTCTTTTTCTTTCTGTCACTACCTATCTTTCTCTTATGCTACTACCTATTGTTCTCTTTTCTATCTCTCTCTCTCTTTTATTCTCTACAGCTCTCTTTTGTTTTTTGTATCTCTTTTTTGTTTCTGCTACTCACCCTATTTTTTTTTTCCTCTTTGTAGTTACATAGTAATTTATATGCCTTAAGTTTAGGGTTGCCCTATCATCAACAATCAACATCAATTCCTTGACTTTAGGCTTGCCCTATCATCAACGATTAGCATTAATTCCTTGAATTTAGAGTCAATGTTTAGCATTGACTCCTTGAATTTAGGGTCAATAGTCAGCATTGACTTTTTGAATTTAAGGTCAACGTTTAGCATTGACTCTTTGAATTTAGGTTCAACTGTTAGCATTAACTTCTACCTAGCAAATGACTTAGAGTGCCACTATTAAACGCAATCCCAGAGGCAACAACTAATACTTTCTTTACAGCCAAAATACCACCAAAAATCTAAATCAACCAGTCATTTTTGGTAGTGAAAGGTGTGTTTGGCACCATCCTGATTTTGGCCCTACTTTCTCTCTTCATTCTTATCATATTCCACCAAAGCTGTCTTCCTTAACTATTGGATAAATCAACTGCCAACACTTTATGAATGCAGCAAACACATCTCAAAGTTACTCACAACATCAAATCAACAAGGATAAATATATGAGATACTGTTGACAACAAATCCATCATTAATCATCAAAGATGGGCCGAACAGTATCATGTCCTTAAACTCTACATAGTATTGCTGTTCTATCACATTAGCTATACTTTTATTCAACCCTTGGAGGGACTTAGCCATGGTTGCCTCCCTATCCTCTTTTACATTTACCTTAACCATAGCAATCTCCATATCTTTATGGTACTCTTCAACATTCTTGGAACTTTGAGTAAGACTCTACAAGTTGTATACAAATCCCTATAATAAGAGTTGTGGACAAATCTCCTTCTCATCATAGTCTTTAACTCATTCCAAGTATCTATGGTTCACTCAAAGTTTCTTCTCCTAGTGGTAACTTGTTGGTCCCACCATACTATAGCATAATCAGTAAGCTCTGTCACAGCTAACTTCACCTTCTTCTCCTCAGAGACATTGTGGCACTCTTATATCAATTCTACCCTTTGTTCCCAATCTAAATACACATCAGGGTCAACTTTTCCTTGGAAAGAAGGTATTTTCATTTTAATACTACAAAGAATTTTGTCTACCACTTCTTGCCACTTAGTCCTCCGCTTATGGTTTTCAACATACCTATCATCCTTAGTTCCACTACCATGGATTCCTCTACTTGTTCTACTATCTCAACCCCCTCTAAAGCCCCTTCTATAACTTCCACTAATGTTATTTCCCACTTTATACTCATCTTCATCCTCTTCACCAAGCTTCGGTCATAATAGCGCATGTATCATTTTCCTAGCTACCCTCCCAAATCTCTCGCTAGACTCCTTTCAATTCTCTCCACTTTATCTCGCATATCACAAACATAAACTCCATTCTCTCAAACTTCCCCTTTAGGGCTTTCATAAAACATTTAAGGTCTGGTAAGGCAAATTCCTCCTCCCCCTTAGTAGGGCTATTAGTCTTATCATATGACATCTTTACAATAGCAGAAAATGATAAAGAATAAAAATTTTAATCATAAATCAGCTGTCGACACATTGTAAATACAACAAACACATCTCAGTGGCACCACAACATCAAATTAACAAGGACAAATATATGAGATACTGTTGACAACAAATCCAACATTAGTCATCAAAGATGGGTTCAACAAGAAGTACTCCTTCCCTTAAGCTACCTCTCAACTATAATGGCAAAGTGTGAGATACTTACTTATTACAAATCTATCCAGCTTAAATCTCTATAACCTATTAAGGTCAATGATTTATTTTTATCTTGTTTCTTTATGTGAGAATGACCATATGAATATCAAGTAAGTACAAGCATCCAAAAACACTCAAAAGTTTTACATGGTTCACCCACAGTGTGGAAGCTACATCCATAGTGTGATAGGATCACTCCTAGATTACACGATCCACTCTTCCAATCAAGGGACACAGATGATATAGTGAAAGGATCTCTCCTCAACCACTTACAATGATCTCCTAATCACCCCAAGGGTTTCTTACCCTTTTTCAAAGAAGTAAATAAAGAGATTATAACAAAAAGCCTCTTGAGAAAGATCTCTCGCATGTGCACAAGTTGTTGTAGGAAACTGACCCTCTCCTTTCTTTCTATTATTCTCCCCTCATTGTTGTTCTCCACTCTCTACCATTCTGCTCAAGCTTTCAACTATTTTTTCCTTCCTCACTACGGATATTTGTTCAAGCTTTATAATTGCTGCTCAAGCTTTCTGTCGTTCTCTCCTTCCTTATTATCGATCCCTACTCAAGCTCTACCAGTCTTTACTCAATCTTATGCCAAGCTTCTCTCTTGCCTCAACTGGGTTTCTCGCTTGCCTTTGCCAAGTTTCTCTCCTGCCTCTGCTAGGTTTCTCTCTTGCCTCTATCAGGTTTCTCTTGCACTTTCTTGGCCACTTTTCTTTTGCTCTCTCTTTGTAGTTTTTTACTGCTCTCTCTTATCTTTCTACCGCTACCTTAGGTTCTCTTTTGTTGCTACCTATTGTTCTCTTTTTTGCCTCTCTCTTTCATTTTCTGTAGTTCTCATTTCTGTTTCTACCACTCACCCTATTTATCTTTTTCTCTCTTGGCAGCTGCATAGGTATTCATATGCCTTGAGTTTAGGGTTGCCCTGTCATCAACAACCAACAATCATTCCTTGACTTTAGAATTGCCTTATCATTAATGGTCAACATTGATTCCTTGAAATTAGGGTTGACCTACCATAAATGGTCAACATTAATTCCATGAATTTAAGGTCAATGCTCAACATTAAATCTTTGAATTTAAGGTCAACATTCAGCATTGACTCTTTGAATTGAGGGTTAACAGTTAGCATTGACGCCTACCCAACAAGTGACTTGCAGTGGCACTATTAAAAGCAATGCCAGAGAAAGCAACTAGTCCTTTCCTTATAGCCAAAACACCACTAACAATCTAAATCAACTCATCATTTTTGGTAGTGCAATGTGGGACTGGCAGCATCATAATTTTGGCCCTACTTTCTCTTCTCATTCTCATGACATTCCACCAATGTCATTTTCCTTAACTCTTTAATAAATCAGTTGCCAACAACACTTTGTAATTGTGGCTTGGTCATTATATCACCTAAGGAACCATTAGTCCCTCTTTGAATATTCTTTGGAAGTCTGAATTATGTCCTTGATTCCTAAATATTCAAGACTAAAACCCTTGCATAATAGGCTTAGGAAAAATCCTAGTCCTTGGATAAAAAATCACTCTACTATTGTTTAGCAGGTGAAATGGTGGTATTCTAAAGCAAATTTAAGATGACAATAAAAGAATTGTCCAATTCACTTTAAAACATTGGAATGATTTAAAAAAAAAATTATTCCATGATTAAAAAGGAAATTCTTTTGATTGTCATGTGCATTCAAAAATTCCAATGCGATTTACTCAATGTTTATACTTCGGATTAATTGCAAATTGGCAAAAGAATTCCTCCAAAAGGATGTTCAAAATTTGGCATCTAAGCAAATCTTTGTTAGATGGTAAGCAATATTATCAGTTTTTGACTTTGATATTGAATTCATAAAGAGAGAGAAATTAGTTCCTAATTTTCTAACCTAAGAATTCTTTCAAGAAAACCCAAAATCATGCCCTAAAAAAACAAAAGAAAAGCAATCCTAACGCAAAATGAAAAAGCCTATTCTTATCCAAAAACCAAGGCCCAGCTTACCTAAAAAACCATAAAACCAAAACCAGTTACCCTGAGCTAAATAATCTTGGCGAAACCCATAAAAACTTAGGCTAACATGGTCGAAGAGGATGAAAAAGCCCAACAACTCCAAAAATGGTTAAAAAACCTTGACTTAGACTGATAACTATGCAAGGTCGTTCAAGAAGTTTACATTCTCAAAACCCCTATCTTAAAATGATTTTGAAAATCTCTCTTTAAAAGTGATTTCCTCACAAACACACACAAAAACACTTTAAATATTTTGAAAAAAGTGATTTTCAAAATGTTTTGCCTATGGAGAAAGGTTTCTTCCATGAAAACCCATCAATAGCCATATGAAATGCTTTCCCCATTAGATGACATTATAAACCCATTGATAGCACAAAACCCTAGAAATACTATATAGCAATCCTTGAATACACCAAGTCTACCAAATTCAAACATTTCTTGCAAGAAGAACTCTGTAGAGCTTGGATATTTAACTTGTCAAATCCAAAAAATCCTTAACCATCAGATTGGGGACAAGCCTTCACAAAATGTAAACTATTCCCAACAAATTTCAAAACAAAGTGTGACCATTTTTTATTCTTCAATTATTGGCATTACCAGCAAGTATGGTTCAATACTTTCTTTATCCAAAATGAAAAGAATAAGCATTCATGGCTATTCTATTTCAATATAAAAAATGATTATTCAAAAATACCAAACTGGTTCAAAAAATGGTGGCAATACTTTGGATCTACTCCTGAACTCCTCAAGGAGCAAGTAAGGGAAGGCTATGAATTGTTCAAAACTAGTTATGAACCTACTAAGGATGAATCACAATTTTCCCCTTTGTTTCAATTCTATGTAAAATTCTTTTTACCATGGGTATTATCTTGGTATTATGAATTTTAGGCTCAAAAAGATACCCTTATTGTAATAAGAAAAGTCAAGATAAAATGGTGGGATGTCTTTAGAAATTCAAAAAATCTCACCAAGGAACCTGTACAAAAATGGTTGGAGAAGAACCAAAAGGTCCATCAATGAAACCTCGTTCTTGCAAAAGCTAATACATTCTTCTTGGCTCAGAAGTTGCATGCAACGACAAGGTTAGACTAGGCCTAAATTGTAGAAGAATACTTTCTAATAATGAAATAGATATTGCAGTCCAAAACCTGTTTAGAAGGAACTTCAGTCCAAGTATCAAAGACCCAGAACTCAAGCTTAGTTAGAGATGAAGATTCAATGGACATGCTTTAAGATAATAAAGATGATTATTTTGGAATATTAGCTCTAATAAAGCTAAGAAAATGAAAAATTTCTTTCAATGGAAAAGTAGATTCCCACTAAAGAAAATCATCACAAAAAAAGACAAAAACTCCTTTCAGTGGAAAAGCAAATTCCTAATAAAAAGACCATTATCACAACAAAAACCAAAACTACTTTAGGTGGATAGTAGATTCCCACCCAAATCAAAAGCTTCTTTTGATGAAGAAGATTCCACTTGTTTGCCATAAGTGTCAGAAGAAAACAAAATAGCTAATGATGACTCCCGTTTCAAAAAGCTTCTCAAGCCCCTATAAAAGAGAACATTCAAGAAAAAGGAAGGCATCTAGCTCAAACCTTTATGTATCTGGTTGGAAACCCACAAGTGTATCCCTTAGGAAACTTTTATTCTCTCTTTCTTTATGTATCTCTCTCTATAAACTATCCTTGTAAAACATCCATCGTTAGTTCAATAAAAATTCTTTCTATCTCTCTCTTGTATTTGTGTTTGTTCTCTCTCTCTCTCTCTCTCTCTCTCTCTTATGTTCTCACCATACATGTTAATCCAGTGTGTTATCTCACCCTTAGATTTGGCATTTTCTAACACTCTGGAAAGCAAGAAGAATGGGCTTCTTCTTTTTTAGGTTAGAATTTCTTTTCCTTTGTATTTTTAAGGTATGTTTTTGGGCTTTCCTGCTAGAATTCTCAGGTTAAAAAATCAGAAACTAAGTTCTTCTCTTTCTTTAAGAATTCAATATCAAAGTCAAAGATTAATAATATTGCTTGTCATCTAGCAAAGATTTGCTTAGATGCCAAGTATTGAACATCCTTCTATAGGACCTTTTTTGCCAATTTACAATCAATTTGAAGTATGAACTTGTTATTGAGTAAATCGCTTTGAAATTTTTAAATGCACATGACAATCAAAAGAATTTCCTTTTTCATCGTGAAATAATTTTTTTGGGAATAATTCCAAAGTTTGAAAGTGAACAAATCCATGACAACTTTGCTCCATAAGTCCAATAAAGGAAAAGGGAAGATGAGTGAAATCCAGCCAAACACTACATTTTTGAAACATAACGCAAAAGACTTGGCCACTCTATGCTAAAATTTTCTAATTCCCTTCAAAACAACAACCCAAGGATGTTTTTCTTTGGAAAAATATACCTTGAAAACTTTTCATAAGAAATCCCAGACATGATTTACTATATACAGCACCAACATTTCAACAATAGATTACAGGAGATCCAACAATTTCTCAAAAGCATCATGACATGTGAAATCTCAATACCAGGGAAAATGGTCTCCACATCACCCATACGACACATCAAGGGCATGTATAAAAGGTTGCAAATCGGGATTTTGGCAAATTCAAATTCATCCAAAAGTCCATTACAAAACTACATTCATTGTTCCATTTGGATAGTACAAATGGAATATCATGCCTTTTAGTTTGAATAATGCTCTTTTTGAATTCCAACGGATCATGAATGACATTTTTCATCCCCATTCAAATTATGCATCATTTACATTGATGATGTTTTACTTTTCTTAAAATCCATCAATTTTCTTTTCAATTACTGAGAAAAATGGTCTTGTGGTTTCTTAATGAAAGATCTCTATATTCCAAACAAAAATTTGGTTTCATGGTGATTATATCACCCAACGAACCATTACTCCTATTGAAAGGTCTTTGGCCTTCTCCGAGAAATTCCCAAATAAAATCACGAACAAGACCTAACTTCCAAGATTTCTTGGACGCCTGAATTATGTTCATGATTTTATCCCAAATATTAAAAACCTCATAAAAACCTTGCATGATAGATAAAGGAAAAGTCTTAGTACTTGGATAGAAAATCACTATACTATTGTTCAGCAAGTGAAATCCTTGGTTAAAGAGATTCCTTATCTTCAAATTGCAAACCCAACTCTTTAGAAAATTGTTGAAACTAATGCCTTTGAAGCTAGCTATGATGGTATTCTTAAGTAAATCTAAGATGACAATGAAAGAATTGTCCAATTCACTTATGGACATTGGAATGATTCCCAAAAACATTATTCCACAATTAAAAAGGAAATTCTTTCAATTGTCATATGCATCCAAAAATTCTAAAGTGATTTACTTAATAAGAAGTTTATACTTCTTATAATTCTTTTAATTCTCATATGCATCCAAAAATTTGAATTAATGATAATGCTTATAAGTTGGACCTTCCCGGTGAGTATAATATGAGTGCAAAATTTAACATTTTTGATCTTTCCCATTTTGATCTAGGTGATGATTCAGGGACGAATCCTTTTGAGGAGGGGGAATGTTGAGAACTGTAAAGATGATGGGTAGAAGGCTTTAATGGATGCAGGAGGTCCATTGCACATCCTAGAAGGCTCACGAGCTAGAGCTTCAATGGATGCAAGAGGTCCATTGCACATTCCAAAAGACCCAATAACACGAACTAGAGTTTCAATGGATGTAAGAGGTCTATTGCACATCCCAGAAGGCCCAATAACACAAGCTAGAGCCAAAAAGATTGAAGAAGTACTAAATGGGCTGATTGAAAACATTCAGGCCAACCAAGCTTCAAATTGTGCGAATTTAAGTTTGACAAAGAGTCCAAACCTAATTAATATAATTGGAATACTTAATGATCATACTAAGTAATAGTATTCACTCCTAAATAGGAGTTTATTATCTATGTTGGAATTTGTCCACAGTTAGGCATTCCTCCAAAATAAGGATTTATCCTAAGTAGGAATTTGTACCTCTTTAAGATTGCTATCTTAGCCTATAAATAGGCACCCCTTGTAAGCTTTGGAAAATCAAGCAACTTTGAGTGAAATAGAAAGTAAGGTTTTTTCTCCCTCAGTTCTTTTAAGGACTAAAGAATTTATCAAGAGTTATGTTGTTCCCACAGTCTTGTATGACTTGTAATTGTTGTCAACTAGCTTTACGTGTGCAAGTAAATTGAAGCCACATGGAAGGGCAAAAAGGTAAAACCACACAGAAGGGCAAGAAAGTAAATTGACTATGTAAGCCCTATTAGGGTTTCATGGAGTAGAGTATATAATGGTCTTGAAAGACAAAGAACAGCGTGTTGGCAATATTGAGTATTCAGCAAAACCTAGACAACCGACCAACCAAAGAGAACACCAAACCCTACACAAAAGAACACCACCGGAAAGGACAAAGAGAGTGAACAGTGCAGCCATGAATAGTATTCTCTGTGAACAGTACCCCCCCCCCTCGAGTGAACAGTAACGCACTGTGAAGCCGTCTTCAAAGATAAGAGAGAAATAGACATAATGACAAGACCAAATTAGGAACCGGGGAGACCAGGTCCAGATGAGATTCAGGTGAGACGAGGCCAGATCGAGAATAGGTGAGAGAGATTCGGCGGCTAGACCATAGTAGAGAGAGAAACAGTCGGTCGAGAAAACAAAGAAATGGAGTGACGGCTAGATGAGGCTGGACGGCAGGACGAAGAAAAGCGGACCACCAACAGAAAAGAAAGGAAATCTGGCCAAGTGGGTGAACGAAAAAGAGAAATCCGACTGGAAGAGAGAGAAATCCAGTGGTAGGAGAGAGAAAGTCCGCTGGGACCATGTGACGGTGAAAGTAGGAATTGTGTGAAACAACATAGAAAAGCAATTCGACAAAGCAAGTAAACAACTCAACATATTTTCAAATTTCTTCAAGAGAGGTAGAGAGTGTTGTGGTGAACTTCTAAGCGGTAGTGCAGCAGCCTTTGAATGTAACATAGGCAAGACAAGTTAGAAGAAGGGTAGACACAGTAAGTGACACTCTTTTTATTGTTCTTGCTTAGTAATTACAATAGTGAAAGGAGTAGAGAATTAAAGACATCCATTGTAACCTATATTTACAAGTATAATGGATAGTCTCGGTAGAGGGAGAGTCCCTACCACCATGGATATACGTTACGTTGACGGAACCACGTAAATTTGTGTGTCCTTAATTTGCTTTATGTTCTGTGTTTTGAATTGAGTTGTAAACATAGCTAATGTATCAGCTAACCCATAACCTAATGAAGACCTAAACAAGAACATCTGTATTGTCTATTAGGCAAGGTGTTTGAAAGGTGACTTTGGGGACTATTGTGATTAGTAGGTAGCAATAGATCTACTTTAGTCAAATCTAAGAAAGAGTTTGCTTTTAAGAAGAGGTTAAAGTTGTTCACTTACCTGTAAATTGCAAATTGTGGTGATACTAATTCACCCCCCTCTCAATATCACAAACTAGTAGATCCCAGGGAGATGTCGGGAATTTCAATTGGTATCAGAGCACTGGTTCACCAGTTTGAAGCTTAACAGCTTGATGTACTAGTTTGAAAGGATCTAAAAGTTTGACTTGTTCAACAAACTGAGAAATGGAAGCCGATACCAACACTAGCACCACTAACAAAAAGGTTCCAATATTCAACAGAACCAACTACCATATGTGGAGAGCAAGAATGCAAGTGGTATTTGCAACCATGGGCATAAACGTGGTGAAATGCGTAAAAAAGAGTTTTGTTGCTCTAGAAGAAGGTAAAGACCCAACCTTAGGGGGGCAGTTTGAGATAAATGGGAAGACCTCAAACATCATCATTTCAGCATTGACAGATGTTGAGTATGCTAAAGTGATGGATTGCAAATCTGCTAAGGAGATATGGGATAGATTGCAGAAAATCTATAAAGGTGATGGTAGAATGAAGGAGGCTAAGCTTCAAGTGTTCAAGGAGAGATATGAATCTCTCATAATGCAAAAGAATAAGACAGTCCAAGAGTTCTTCACCAAGGTTATTGATGTTGTGAACAACCTGAGAAGTCATGGGAAGAACAAGAAGGACTCATCTATTGTGAAGACGATTCTGAGAATTTTGCTTGAGAGGTTTGCCTCAAAAGTAGCAGCCATAGAGGAGAGTAGAGATCTCAATTCTATGTCTCTGCATGATCTCCAGTGCAATCTCATTGCATATGAGATGAGGATAAAGTCAGCTAAAAGCTTTACAACAACAAAGGTATCAAAGGAGGCAACTTTCAAAGCAATGAAGCACTTGAAGATAAAAGAAAAGAAAGAATCATCAAGTGAGGAGGATGATGATAAGGTTAAGAAAGAAAGTAAAGGTGAAGTATTAGCTTATTTCACAAGGAAATTAAAAAAAGGGGTCTATGAAGGGAAAAGGACAATTGGCCTTGAGATGTTTCCATTGTGGGCAGACTGGACACCTTGCTTCTCAATGCAAAGTGAAACTTGATGATGAAGATGATGATGGTGATGATGAGCCGAATTCAAAATGGAGAAGACCATCATTCAAATGAAAGAAGTCCAGCAAGAAGACTGCCAACCCATAAAAGAAGAAGAGAGGCTCATTTAAGAGTTATGTGAGTAAGATAAAAGAAGCTGATGAGGAGGAAGATGAAGACTCATTAGATGAGTATGTATTTATAGCATTAGCATAAGGTGGTAGCTCAACCTCTGAAGAGGAAGAGGAGGTTGATGAAGAAGAGCCAGATCTTGAAGCTAAACTGAAAGCAACTTCAAAGGAGATAATCAAAAGGGGTAGAACCATAAAAAGGTTTGAAGCTCATATAAAACAAGTTGAAGCAAAGTCTAAGGAAGCTGAAAGTAAAAATGATGAGATAAGGGCTGAACATATTGACTTGAAGAGAAGATTTGAAGAACAAATGAAAATATGTGAAGACCTTACAATAGAGCTTGGCTCAAGGACTTCAACAATTGAAGAAATAGAGATAGAGTTCTTGAGACTTCAGCAACAACTTAATAAGAGTGAGAAAAACTTGCAAATGTTTAAAGTGGTTGGAGAAACAAGTTCTGCAAGAGAAAAGAAGAATGACACTTTGCCACAGAAGTTGAAAGAGAAGGTTATGACTCAGGTGAAGATAACTGAAGAAGAGAAGACAGTTATCAAACCAAAGCCAAGGCCAAAAATGATGGATGTGGTTAAAGAGCAGCAGCCCATAGTTGCTACATCTCAGAAAGAAAAGAAAGTTAGCCAGCAAAGGGCTACAACTGAACAGAAGAAGTAAAAGAAGGTGATTGAAATGAAATCCACATAAGCAAAGAAGCCAGTTGTGCTGCCTACACAGCAAGTGATGAATAGAAGAAGACAAGTTGTGATCAAACCCAAAAAGAGGCAGTTTCAAGGTCATTGCCTTTATTGTGAAGTTTGGGGTCATAAGGGAATTAATTGTTGGTGGAGGAGGCAAGTATATGTCTCCAACTTGAGAAGATACGATACTACATACAGGGGAAGACAATACAGAATCCAGAAGAGAACACCTGTCGTGAGTCTTGCACATACTGTAAAAGGCAAGGACATACTGACGAGGATTGTTGGTAGAAGCCCAAACCAGTAGTTTCAAAGAACAAGTTTACTATATTAGCAGACTTGGAATAGTGTGAAAGGTGTGGGGAGGATGACCATAATGCCAAGAGATGCATGACACTTCTCCCTGAGCAAGAGAATGCACTTAATGGCACAGTGAAAACACGTGGTGCAGTCAAAGCTGAGAAAAATGAGAAAGCTATCTTCTAACTAGTACAAAAGAAGGAATATAGAGCAAAAAGAGAGGTGGCTAATATAGCTTAAATTGCATTGAAGGCTAATTGCAAGGATAAGTAGTGGATCCTTGATAATGGATGCACCTCACACATGACGGGAGACAAGAGTAAATTGTCAAAGCTAAACATATCAAGAGAAGGTAGAGTCAAGTTTGGCAATGATGATTCACTCAACATCAATGGTTAGGGGTCAGTAAAAGTTGGAAAAGGAAAGTTGAAAGATGTTCTGCATGTTGAAGGACTCAGATATAATCTAGCATCTGTTAGCCAATTATGTAATGACGACCATAATGTGATCTTGACAAAAACAGGTTGCCAGGTAAAAAGTAAAGAAGGCAATACTGTTGCAGCCAGGAAGAGAATAGCTGGACATTTATATGTGATTGATGAGGACAAGACAAGCAGCTGTTTACTCACCAAAGAAGAAGAAAATCAACTATGGCATAGAAGGCTGGGACACTTATCACAAAAGAACATGGGGAAGCTGACCACTACTCATGCAATCAGAGACATTCCCAACCTCAGGAGAGAGAGAGAGAGAGTATGTTTGCTCAGCATGCTCTAAAGGAAAACATGCCAAAAAGCAGTATAAGACCAAAGAGTTCAATTTTGAAGTAGTGGATATTGTACATATTGATTTGTGTGGACTGATGAGGACAAAAGGGTTGAAATATGAGAGGTACTTCATTTTTTCTTGTTGATGATTATTTGAGAAGGACCTGTCTCATGCACCTTAAACACAAGTCAGAAGTTTTGAATTACTTCAAGAGATACAGAAGATTGGCTGAAAATGAGAGTGGAAGAAAGATCAAAGTATTGAGGTCAGATCAAGGCACTGAATTTACAAATAAAGCTTTTGAAGATTATTTTGAGAAGCATGGAATTTATCATCAAATGGCGGCAGCAAGAACACCTTAATAGGACGAGGTGGTGGAGAGGAAAAATAGAGCTGTGGTTACAATGGCAAGGACTCCATTGCTGGAATCCAAGCTTCACACAAGATTTTGGACAGAAACAACATTTTCAGTTGTGCATCTACTAAACAGACTAGTACTATAGCCCAATATTGATAAGACTCCATATGAGCTATGGAGTGGGAAAAAGACAACAACCATGTATCTCAGAGTCTTTGACAGCCCATGTTTTGTGAAGAAGAAGAAGAAGCAAAACTTGGGAAATTCAATGCTAGGTTTGATGAAGGCATCTTTGTGGGATACTTAGAAAAGACAAAAGGTAATAGAGTATTCCTGCATAAGTTGGGAATAGTGATCACTTCCAATGATGTGGGAATAGATAAGAACTGGAAAACAATGTAGAATAGAGAAGCTGAGGACAAAGAAGAAGATAACTTCAATGTGGATGAGGAATTAGACCAACCTGTAGAAAAGGAACAAGAACTAAGTTCAGACTTGGAGAAGAGTGAGTCTGAAGATAAAGAAAGAGATCCTCTTGTAACTAAGATGAGGCAAGGTAGAAGGACAAAGAAAATATGGATCAGTGCTCATCAAGAAGATCAAATCATAGGTGACCCACCAGTAAGAGTTATAACAAGAAGAAGAATTGTGGGAGCTATTGCTTTACTCTCACAAGTTGAACCTAAATCTATTGAAGAGGCTATTCAAGATAAAGCCTATGTTAAAGCTATCAATGAAGAGCTAGATCAAATTGAGAAGAATGATACATGGGAGCTAGTTCCATCACCCATTAACAAAAATGTCATAGGAATGAAATGGGTGTTTAGGAATAAACACAATGAAGATGGTAAGGTGGTGAGGAACAAAGCCAGGCTGGTTTGCAAAGGCTACACGCAGATAGAAGGTGTAGATGTTGATGAAACTTTTACACTAGTAGCAAGGTTAGAAACTATCTGAATGTTCCTAGCTTTGGCAACACATAAGAGGTATAAAGTCTATCAGATGGATGTGAAATCTGCCTTCCTGAATAGGCTTCTGAAAGAGGAGGTGTATATTGAATAACCCGATGGAGTACAAATCAGTGAGGATGGGAATCACGTGTGCAAGCTGAAGAAAGCCTTGTATGGTCTTAAGCAAGCCCAAGAGCATGGTACAGCAGGCTGGATGCTTACTTGAAAAGATTGAACTTCAGAAAAGGAATGGTTGATAATAACCTATATGTGTTCAACTCAGAGAAAGGCTAGTTGATAACCATAGTATATGTAGATGACATCATCTTTGGAGGGGATCACTCTGAGCTATGTCAAAATTTTACACAGAAGATGAGTGAAGAATTTGAGATGTCATTGATTAGAGCAATGACATACTTTCATGGATTATGGATAAAGCAGTGTGAAGAAGGTACCTTTATTTCTCAGACAAAATATGCCAAAAAGATGCTGAAAAAGTTTAGCATAAAGGATAGCAGACCTGTCAGTACCCCTATAACAGTGGGATGCAAGTTAACAAAAGATCAGGAGGGAAGGAGTACTAGCCCTACAGAATATAGGAAGATGATAGGGAGCCTTCTGTACCTTACAGCATCAAGGCCTAATCTTATGCAAGCTGTGTGCACTGCCAGCAGGTTCCAAGCTAATCCTAAGGAATCTCATGTGTTGGCAGTGAAAAGAATCCTAACGTACCTCAAAGGAACACTGGAAATGGGTTTGTGCTATCCAGCCATAGATTTTGTTAAACTACAAGCATACACTGATGCAGACTGGCCAGGAAATATAGATGACAAAAAATCAACCAGTGGCTGCAGCTACTCGAGTTCAAAGTGTGTTGCATGGTTAAGTAGAAAGCAGAACAATGTTACTTTGAGCATAGTTGAGGTGGAGTATATGGCTACTTGTACAACATGTACATAGGAGATATGGATGCTAAGATAATTGGTAGACTTGGGTGTTGAAGTGAAGTTACCAGTAAGTGTACTTTGTGATAATCAAAGTGCTATTGATCTCAGCAAGAATCCAGTTCAACATTCAAGGAGTAAGCATATTGACATTCGGTATCACTTCATCAAAGATCAAGTGGAACAGGGTACAATTCAATTGAAGTATGTTGGCACTAAAGGTCAAATTTCAAATATTCTAACTAAACCTCTGTCCACAGAGTTGTTTGAAAAGCACAGATTGAGTCTATCTGTGCAGATGCCTCCTTAAGCCTGAAGTTTAGGTGAATCCTCCATCTTTACATTGCGAGTTTTTCATATTTGTAATTGGTTGGCCAAGGGGGAGAGAAGCAACAGTGCAGGGGGAGCTGTTAATAAAGGGGGAGTGCATATTTAGGGGGAGTTAAAGTTGCAATTGCTGTATAATGGCATTTGTTATGAGTGTTGCCAACAATTACAAAAGGGGAGATTGTTGTTCCCACAGTCTTGTATGGCTTGTAATTGTTGTCAACTAGCTTTACGTGTGCAAGTAAATTGAAGCCACATGGAAGGGCAAAAAGGCAAAACCACACAGAAGGGCAAGAAAGTAAATTCACTATGTAAGCCCTATTAAGGTTTCATGGAGTAGAGTATATAATGGTCTTGAAAGACAAAGAACAGGGTGTTGGCAATATTGAGTATTCAGCAAAACCTAGACAACCGACCAACCAAAGAGAACACCAAACCCTACACAAAAGAACACCATCAGCAAGGACAAAGAGAGTGAACAGTGCATTCGACGGACGAAGACAATGAACAGTGCAGACGTGAATAGTATTCTTCATGAACAGTACCATTGAGTAAACAGTACTGTAAGACGGTAAAAGTACGAATTGTGTGAAACAACGTAAAAAAGAAATTCGGCAAAGCACGTGAAGTAATCAACGTATTTCCAGATTTCTTCAAGAAAGGTTAGAGAGTGTTGCGGTGAACTTTAAAGCGGCAGTGCAGCAGCATTTCAATTCAACAAAGGCAAGACAAACTAGAAGAAGGGTAGACATAGTAAGTGACTCTTTTTATTGTACTTGCTTAGTAATTGCAATAGTGAAAGGAGTAGAGAAGTAAAAACATCCATTGTAACCTATATTTACAAGTATAGTGCATAGTCTTGGTAGAGGGAGAGTCCCTACCACCGTGGATATACGTTACATTAACGGAACCACATAAATCTCGTGTGTCCTTAATTTGCTTTATGTTATGTGTTTTTAATTGAGTTGTGAACACAGCTAAAGTATCAGGCAACCCATAACCTAATGAAGACCTAAACAAGAACATCCGTATTGTCTATTAGGCAAGGTGTCTAAAAGGTGACTTTGGGGACTATTGTGATTAGTAGGTAGCAATAGATATCTACCTTAGTTGAATCTGAGAAAGAGTTCGCTTTTAAGAAGAGGTTGAAGTTGTTCACTTACCTGCAAATTACGAATTGTTGTGATACCGATTCATCCCCCCTCTCAGTATCACAAACTAGTAGATCCTAGGGAGAAGTCGGGAACTTCAAGGTACTTCTTCTTGTGGTGTTCCAATCGACTTATCACCTTCAATTCCTTTCTTTTTTGGGGTGTGGCATCCATATCCTTCTTAAATACCCTAGTTTCGTGTTCCTTTGAAGGGTGGGTCTAGGGTTTATGATATTAAACTCTAGTTTAGCTTTCCTAGTTATTCCTTGATTCCTTTTAAGGAATACTTATGGAAATCCCATCCTGTATAACCAATCAACAAATAGACAATTGATAAGTTATACACAAAAGAAAGGACTTAGAATCTACTAAGATCTAAAACTCCAAAAACACTTCAAGTGGGAATTTAAGCAATCTCGCTTTGAGGCAAGTACATTCTATCAACAATTTGGCTTAGAATTTCCTAAATCTTCTGGACCTTTAAATCCAAGATTAAATCCTCTTCTAAACTTTCTTTAGAAACTAAAACACAACCTACTTCAAAACCCACAAAACCAGAATCAAAACCACAAACAAAATAACCTCAGCAAAACTCATTAAAACTTGGGCTGATATGGTCCAAGAAGATGAAAATGCCTAGCAATTCCAAAAATTGGTTACAAGACCTTGACTCAGACCCAGAACTATGCAAGGATGCTCTAGAACTTTACATGGAGATGGAAAACCTCATAGGTAAAGCCCAAGAACTCATTTCAATAAAGGAGACAAGTTCTTCTTCAAAATCCCTATTTCAAAATGTTTTTTAAACTTCTTCTTTAAAAGTAGTTTCTTCACAAACACTCACAAAACACTCAAAATATTTTGAAAATAGAGATTTTCAAAATCGTTTGCCTATGAAAGAAGGTTTCATTCATGAAAATCCAATAAAGGCTATATGAAATGCCTTCCCCACTAAATGGCATTTTAAGCTCATTGATACCACAAAAACCCAGAAATATTATATGGTCATTCTTGAATATACCGAGTCTATAAAATTCAAACATTTCCCACTAGATGAAAACCCTGTAGAACATGGATATTCAACTTGCCAAATCCAAAAAATCCTTAGTCAATCAAATTAGGAACAAGCCCTCACAAAACCAAAACTTTTCTCAACCAATTTCAAAACAAAGTATGACCATTGCTTATTTTTTAACTACTAAGATTACCAGCATGCATGGTTCAATATTTTTCTTATCCAAAACCAAACGAATAGACATTCGTGACTATTCTATTTTAATATAAAAAAATAATTATTCCAAGACATCAAATGGGTTCAAATAGGGGTGGGGATACTTTGGATCTACCCCAGACCTCCTTACTAAAAGGGTGAGAGAGGGGTATGAATTATTCAAAACCAGTTATAAACCAATATAGGATGAATCTTGATTCTCTCTTTTGTTTCAATTTCATGCTAAATTCTTTTTACCATGGGTATTAGCCTGGTATTATGAGATCCAGGTCCAAAAGGATACTCTTGTTATAATTAGAAAATTGAAATTGAAATTATGGATGCCTTTAGTAATTCCAAAAATCTCACCAAAGAAGTACAATGATACGAACTTCGATTATATGTAAATGGAACCCAACACCAATGTTGGTATAGGATCATTCTAACAAAGGTTAAGGGATTTGGAGTTTTGACCCAATGATTATAAAACAACAAAGAACCAGAACTATAAGATTCAGATGTCACTCCTAACAACAATAACAACGTTGAAGAAGATAAGTCGATTGAACCAACACAACCAAGTATGAAAGTTCAGAATTAGTTCTCAAAGAAACAAAGAAAATAGCTCATACACTCATGAAAATGGGTCTGCCTCCTCTTGCCACCCTTTTTGCCCTTTTTATATGCTAACCCCTAAAAATCCTAATTAACAAGATGTGCTTATTAAGGAAATTCGTCCAACCCACTAAATAATAATAAAAACTAATGAAAATAACACATAGATGCTGAAATTCGTTCAACCCACCACATAACAATATAACCCATGAAAATAATTCGTTTAAATGCCTAAACATGGGCTCCCAAATCCAATTTCTTTCCCAAGGCCATTGTTCTCAAATTCCTCCATATATGACACATTTGCAAGCCCTAGTGAAGCCTCCATCATCCTTAACTCATACCTAGCAACTTCTTGATAGTAAATGTCACACAACAAGTTGTTGAGAGCTTCCTTTATTTTTCTTTGAGCTTGCCCTTGTAATTGGTCCTCCAAGGTTTTGCAAAGCATTAACTCCCTTATTGATTTGAGTTGGTACAATATGGGTTCCATCATTCCTGCTCTCCACAAAATGATTTGTTCTCAAATCAGCACCTACATCATCAAAGAGAAAAGGAGAAAGGTCAAAAACATTAAATGTTACACTCATATTATACTCACCTAGTAAGTCAAGTTTATATGCATTACTCTTGCCCCCACTTGAAAAGGACCATCTCCCTTTGTTTGCAACTTTGATTTCCCTTGCATAGGAATGTTGGACTTTTCTAGAATTTCTCTTTATGAAATTCTTATTTCTATAATATAGGATCTTTCTTTATGCGAATACTAGTAATAAAACTGTAATTGAAATCAACATACCATTGTCTATTATGCTGATATCCCGCTGCGGAGATGAGAATCCTCTTTTCGTTTGGTTCCTGAATGGTTCTCTCTTTTCTCCTACTCTTCCCTTTCTTTTCTTTACGTTTTCTCTTTGATGGTTGAGATCTTAGGAAAGGTCTGTAATAGTATATATATATATATACACACATTATTCCTTTCTTGTAACCGTTACCTTTTTACGAAAATCCTCCTCTTCTATAACTGTCATCTTAAATAGGAAGATACTTCTCTTCCTGTAATGTTTATCTTTAATAGGGAGGGTGGACGGATTTTAAACCCGATGACCCAAATTACCGTTATGCCTAACCGACCATCATATTAGGCCTTTTATTTTGGGTCATACTTAAATAACATGGGTCACTCATGTTAATTAATTTAACAATCTCCCACTTGGCCCATATTATGACTTGATGAATCAATAACAATTAAGCGCACACAATTCTTAAAGATCATCAAATCATAATACTTGATTGAATTAAAATGATTGGATCATGGCGGTCACACATCTTATAATGACATGATTGCTTCCATGTATCACATAATCATCATAATTCATAATAACCTTACTAAGGAAGATTGAAACTTTAAATTATCATTCCCATATATGCTATTAGTTATCTCAGAAACCATAATTGTATACATCTAAACAGAGATAACAAAGCACAAGCAAAACCATAACTTTAATTGAATTCACGAGTGTCACAATGATATGAGCATCATAAATATTGGCTTTCAAGCATATGAGGACCTGTCCATAATGCCCATCCAATCAACGAGTCCAGTAAATGTTTTCGGTGGCAAACCTTTAGTTAATGGTTCTGCTATCATCAACTCAGTGCCAATATGCTCAATGGACACTCTTTGGTTTTGCACTTCTTCTTTAACAGATAGGTATTTCAAATCCATATGTTTCGTACCTTTAGAATACCTATCATTCTTAGAGAAGAAGACTACTGCAGAATTATCACAGTAAATTCTTAATGGCTTTTTTATACTGTCGACCAAACCAAGCCTTAAGATAAAATTCCGCAACCATAAAGCATGAACAATAGCCTCAAAGCATGCTACAAATTCAGCCTCCATAGTGGAAGTAGCAATGACAGACTGCTTCCCACTTTTCCAGGAAACTGCTCCTCCAGCTAGGAGAAACATGTAACCAAATGTAGATTTCCTTGAGTTTACACATCCAGCATAATCTAAATTTAAGTAGCCTACTACTTCAAGATGACTTGATCTTTTATAAGTAAGCATGTAATCTTTGGTGCCTTGTAAGTAGCTAAGTACTTTCTTTCCAGCTTTCCAATGATCTATTCTAGGATTACTTTGATATCGGACTAACATTCTAACTGCGAAACTAATGTCTGACCGAGTACATGTTTGCGCATACATTAGGCTTCCAACCAGTGATGCATAAGGAACTGATTCCATCTCTTTCCGTTCCAAATCATTCTTTGGACATTGTAATTTACTGAACTTATCCCCTTTCTGAATTGGAACTATTCCTATTGAGCAATTTTCCATTCTAAATCTCTCTAATACTTTATTGATATAGCCTTTCTAAGACAATCCTAACAATTTTTGTGATCTATCACAGAATATTTCTATTCCTATCACATAGGATGCCTCATTCATATCTTTCATTTCAAAAGTTTCAAAGAGAAATTTCTTTACATTATGTAACAAACCTATGTCATTAGTAGCCAAAAGAATGTCATTGATATATAGGACTAATATAATGAACTTGCTCCCACTGACCTTCATATAGATACATCGATCAACGGTGTTTTCTACAAAATCATATGACGTAATGGTATTATTGAGCTTAATATACCATTGTCGGGAAGCTTGTTTCAGTCCATCTATTGATTTCTTTAATTTACACACCAAATTTTCTTGCCCGGTGGTGATGAAACCTTGAGGTTGGTCCATATACACTTCCTCTTCCAAGTCACCATTCAGAAAGTCGGTCTTTACATCCATTTGGTGGAGCTCTAGATCATTATAAGCCTCCAAAGCCATAATAATTCTTAAAAAGTCTTTCTTAGAAACTAGAGAGAAAGTCTCCTTATAGTCAACACCACCCTTTGAGTGAAACCTTTGGCAACAAGTCTGGCCTTATGCCTTTCGACTTTCACTTGGTCTTGAAGACCCACTTATAGCCAACTCATTTTGATCCTTCAGGTAACTCTACTAGCTCCTAGACTTGGTTTACATCCATCGATTTCATCTCTTTCTTCATGGCATTGAACCACCATTCAGAATCATTACTTTCCATGGCTTGTTTAAATGAGACTAGATCTTTATCAATGCTCAATTCCGATTCATACTCAAGTGAGTAAACACATAATCATTTGAAACTGTTGGTCTTTTCTGTCTTGTAGACCTCCGTAATGTCATTTCTTGTGGTATCACTTATTCATTTGTAAATTGAACATTGTCACTTGGTTCATCTCTTATGTGTTCACGTTGCGTGTTTCGACTATCAATTTGTTGTCCTTGCATGTCACGTGACTGTGATGCAACATAAGGAACAACAATTTGAGTAGAAACACTGGGTGTGGGGATACCGATGTGAGTAGGAGTACTCACTGTGGATCTTTCATTTTGTAATTCTTTAATATCCATCTTTCGTGATTCCACACTCCCACTGAATTGACCATTTTCAATGAATCGAGCATTACCAGACTCAACTATTCTAGTACTATGGTTAGGGTAGTAGAACCTATACCCTTTGGACTTTTCAGGATAGCCAATGAAATAACCACTAATGGTTCTCGCATCAAGCATGAAGGTGTCTCAAATTGGGTTTCCTCCTTGTCCCCTTGTCCATAACTCGTAAGGAGTTTTACGGACAACTTTACTAGGAACCCTATTCAGTATATATGCATCAGTTCTTAATGCATGCATCCACAAGGATAAGGGTACAGTACTGTAATTCAACATGCTCCTAACCATATCCATAAGTGTGCGATTCTGCCACCATTCTGTTATGGTGTACCAAGCATTGTATACCGTGCACATATGCCTCGACTTTCAAGAAGTTTTGCAAATGGACCAGGACATTGTCCTCTTTCATTGAATTTTCCATAACATTCACCCCCCTGTCTGACTGAATCACTTTTACTTTTCTAACTAACTGCCTTTCCACTTCATTAATAAACACCTCTAGGATGTTTACTAACTGTGACTTTTCATGTAGTAGATACAAGTAACAATACTATGAGTAGTCATCTATAAAGGTGATGAAATATTTCTCACCACCCCAATTGAGGCAGGACATCACCTTTCACCAACCTCAATATCCTTTCTTTGGATATATGACCCAATCTTTGATGCCATAAGAAAGTAGAACTTTCATCATGCACATTACGTTTGTTACCTATACTATGATCAACAAGAAATATGGAATTAACATACATAACATCAAGATTAAAATGGTACAAATCATCAATCAAAGTACCAGATCCATAATAGTACGAATATCTATACAATGAAAATGCATCGTTTCCAATCCTAAGGTTAAATCCTTCTCATCCAACTTTGCAACAGAAACTAAATTTCTAGCACATTCAGGAACATAAAGACACTTTTCTAGATCCAAATGACACTTAGTGTCCAACATCAATCTGTACCCAATTCCTTCTATTTGTGCCTTCATTCTGTTTCCTATATAGAGGAACTTCTCAGTTCCTATTATGGGCTGGATTGAAAGGAATCCTTGCATAATATGTGACACATGAATAGTATCTTCAGAATCTAACCACCAAGTATTATTGGGCACTTCAATTATGTTTGATTCAAAACATACTGATATACAGTATGTACCTTTCTTTTCGAACCAAGCCATTCCTTTTGGGCAATCATTCTTGAAGTGACCCATCTTTTTGCAGAAGAAGCATTTCTGATCCTTTTGGATCTGACCTCCAGTGACTTTTATAGAGGCTTTGTCCTTCTTCTTACTTTTCTTATATGGTTTAGACCTGCTACCACTAGCATCATTACGAATGATGAGATGAATGGAGTGATCCTTCATCTTCTTTAATCTCCCTTCCCTCCAGAACTAACATGGCCTTAATTTCTTAAAAGTTCCATTTCTCTTTAATAGTGTTATAATTCACTTGGAACTAGCCAAATTCAGGAGGCAGTGAGTTTATGATAAATTGAACTAGAAATGATTGACTCACATCCATGCCCATTGTCTTCAACCTTATTTCTAGATTAGCCATACTGGTCACATGATCATGAATGGGCTGTGACCAATCAAATCATGAATGGCTTGACATTTTCACCTATCGTCATCCGCATCAAATTCAAACTTAGCCTATTAGATCGTACCCAAGCCTCATAAAATGACTTATCAGATTTTGTACTGGTCCCTGTAATGCCTTTGAAAGTTGCATCCTTTGATACCTTCGTTGTTGCAGAGCTTTCAGCTAACTTTATCCTCATTTCATCTAACTTTATCCTCATTTGATATGCAATGAGATTGCACTGGAGGTCATGCAGAGACATAGAATTAAGATCTCTACTCTCCTCTATGGTTACTACCTTTGAGGAAAATCTCTCAGGCAGAATTCTCAGAATCTTCTTCACAACAAATGAGTCCTTCTTGTTCTTCCCATGACTTCTCAGGTCGTTCACAGCATCAATGAAGAACTCTTGGACTGCCTCATTTTTCTATATTCTTAGAGATTCATATCTCTCCTTCAACACTTGAAGTTTATCCTCCTTCATTCTGCCATCACCTTCATAGATTTTAGGCAATATGTCCCATATCTCCTTGGCAGATTTGCAGTCCATAACTTTAGCATAATCAGCTTCTGTCAATGCTGAAACCATGACGTTTAAGGCCTTCCCATTTATCTCAAACTACCTTAACTCCTCTGAAGTTAGGTCTTTACTTTCTTTCGGAGCCACAAAACCCTCCTGTATGCATTTCACCACGTTCATGCCCATGGTTAAAAATACCACTTGCATTCTCGCTCTCCACATATGGTAGTTGGTTCCATTGAAGATTAGAACATTCTTGTTGTAAGTGGTGCTAGTGCTAGTACCGGCTTCCATTTCTTAGTATACTAAACAAGTCAAACTTCTAGATCCCTTTAAACTAGTACACCAAGCTATTAAGCTTCAAACTGGTGAACCTGTGCTCTAATACAATTGAAGTTCCCGACTTCTCCCTAGGATCTACTAGTTTGTGATATTGATAGGGGGTGAATCAGTATCACTACAATTCACAATTTACAGGTAAGTGAACAACTTCAACCTTTTTTTAAAAGTGAACTCTTTCTCAAATTTGACTAAGGTAGATCTATTGCTACCTACAAATCACAATAGTCCCTAAAGTCACCTTTCAGAAACTGTGCCTAATAAAATACGGATGTTCTTGTTTAGGTCTTCATTCGGTTATGGGTTGGTTGATACTTTAGCTGCGTTCACAACTTAATTCAAAACACAGAATGTAAAGCAAATTAAGGATACACGAGATTTACGTGGTTCCATCAATATGACGTACATCCACGGTGGTAGGGACTCTCCCTCTAATGAGACTATCCACTATACTTGTAAATATAGGTTACAATGGATGTCTTTAATCCTCTGCTCCTTTTCACTATTGCAATTACTAAGTAAGTACAATACAAAGAGTGTCACTTATGTGTTTACCGTTCTTCTAGATTGTTTTGCCTCTGTTGAAATGAAAGGCTGCTATATTGCCGCTTTGAAGTTCACCGCAATGCTCTCTAACCTCTCTTGAAGAAATATGGAATACGTTGAGTTCTTTATATGCTTCGCTGAATTTCTTTTCTATGTTGTTTCGCACAATTCCTACTTTCACTGTCTTACAGTCTTACTCGTCTCCTTGTCCCGCAATCTTACTGTCTCATTGCTCGCTTGTCATACCTAAATGAAATTGAATATGCTCAGACCATTCTGCATAGTTCAGCCCATTGAATTTAATCATCGAATTGCATAAGGCAAACACATTACTGGAAGCTACAAACATAATCCAAATGTATACGTTAATGCTTTGAGTAAACTCTAATGGATTCAGATACATTACAAACTTTAATCATGTATTTACGACCTTTGGGTGATCCTCAAATACATAACTCTAATCAATAATGCTAATTTAAATATACTTTAAAAGATCAATTAATCATACTAAAGTTAACATGAATGTCATCTTTGGATATACAATCACGTTTACCCAGTATATCAATTAATCCCTTTTAGTGTCATTAATTACAAGTAATGATTCATCTTTGGATGATCTCCTAGCTTCATAATTAATAACCATAATTGTTCATTTCAAAACATTTTATTAGCATCCAAAAATTGAACAATTAAAATTCACAATCAACTATTTAAATCCATTCAAAGCCAGGCCACTTTGGTGACTAACAAGCTTTTAATATTTGACTCATGTTGATGTGAATTCAATAATCTTCAATTACGAAGATTAAATTATCTTTTATGTGGGAATCAACACTGTCTGCGTTGGTGTACTGTTCTAGTAACTGGCCCACTTTACATAGTGATATCCATTTGAAAATTTCTTTTCCATCACCGATCGAGGACCCGCAACAACACCATACTATAGGCAACTCAACCCACGTGTTGCCTCTGACCAGGGACCCATGATGATAGCACCGTCGTGCTGCAGGCAATGGCCGAGTGACACACGGTGGCAGCACCACTGTTCTGCGGGCATCGCCCGCATGCTACCTCTGGGTTGTCTCAGACGGGTTGACAAAGCCCCTGCTTGACCACCGATGCAGAGTCCAGCGACCGGCGCACATCCCTCACCGCGAAGCCCGACGTCGCAGTCTAGACCCACGCCCAATCCGGTCGTTTGAAGGGATCTCCAATAGTAACCAACCCCTGTGCATTGGTTCTTCCCGACGTTGCCTCTAACGGACGAATGTGGGGACGAACCGACCTGTTTGGGTCGGATCTCCCAAGAAATCTGGGTCTGTAGTGACACCCAGAATCGCAATTCCTTGGGAGACCGTTCTGTCACACCTACTCGGCTGACCTAGATCTCGGCATCACCCGGAAGAATGCTCTTCCCCATTCTGCCGTACCCACAAGACCGGATCGATCTGTGTCTCCAGTAAGCCGAAAGAGAGAACCCAAATCGATTCAGGTCTCCCACCAACAACGAAACATAGCCTTCATCGATCAGTACCAAAATCCATTTGGGTCCGACAGCTGTACCCGAAAGCATTGCCTACACAGTAAGGCCGATCCGGCCGTACCCAGATCCATTCGGGTTTGGCGGCATACCGTCATCGTGCCAATTTTCCTTTTTCCTTTCAATGTAGGCCGTTTTGCCGGTGCAGGCCCTCCATGGCCGGCGTTTCTCCTTTCAACGCCGGCCGTTTCGTTATTCGCAAAACGCAGCAAATAACAAAAGAGAGAAAAATAATTGCACACCGTTTTCCATTTCGATGCAAAACATAAAAGAAAACAATCATTCGATGCAAAAAAATAAAGTAAAACAAATTGCAGTATTCGCTGACTCGCTCTGGTACCAATTGTTGGACTTTTCTAGAATTTCTCTTTATGAAATTCTTATTTCTATAAAGCAGGATCTTTCTTTATGTGAATACTGGCAATAAAACTATAATTGAAATCAACATATCATTGTCTATTATGCTGATGTCCCGCAGCAGAGATGAGAATCCTCTTTTCATTTGGTTCCTGAACGCTTCTCTCTTTTCTCCTACTCTTCCCTTTCTTTTCTTTACGTTTTCTCTTTGATGGTTGAGATCTCAGGAAAGGTTTGTAATAGTATATATATATATACACATTATTCCTTTCCTGTAACCGATACCTTTTTAGGAAAATCCTCCTCTTTTGTAACGGTCATCTTAAATAGGAAGATACTTCTCTTCCTATAATGATTATCCTTAATAGGGAGAGTGAAGGGATTTTAAACCCGATGACCCAAATTACTGTTATGCCTAACTGACCATTATATTAGGCCTTTTATTTTAGGTCATACTTTAAATAACATGGGCCACTCATGTTAATTAATTTAACAAGGAAATCTATGCTTTTGCAAATGTACTCAAACCCAATCAATCTGCTAATCAATGTGTACCTAGGTGACAATGTGTTAGCAACAACATTTTCCTCACCTGACCTGTATTGAATTACATAAGGAAAAGTTTCAATAAACTCAACCCATTTTGCATGTCTCTTATTCAACTTACCTTGCCCCTTCAAGTATTTTAAAGACTCATGATTAGTATGAATTACAAACTCCTTGGGGCAAAGGTAATGTTACCATGTTTTTAAAGTCCTAACAAATGCATACATTTCATTATCATAAGTTGGATAATTCAATGTTGCCCCACTCAACTTCTCACTAAAGAATGCAATAAGTCATTTTTCTTGCATGAAAACTCCCCTAATCCAAATGAATGATGCATCACATTCAATTTCAAAAATCTTAGAAAACTCAGGAAAAGCAAGAAGTGGTGCATTACACAACTTAGACTTATGCAAATCAAAGGCATCTTATTGTTCCTTACTCCACTTGAAACCCACACTCTTTTTAATCACCTCAATCAATGGTGTAGATATGGTACTAAAATCCTTAATAAACCTCCTATAAAAGCTAGTCAAACCATGGAAACTCCTCACATCACCCACACTCATAGTTGTAAGCCATTCTTGAATTGCCTTAATCTTTCCTTTATGTTTATGCCATGAGTAGACACAACATAACCTAAGAAAATGACATTATCCTTGCAAAAATTGCATTTCTTCAAATTGGCATACAATTTCTCTTTCCTCAAAACATCAATCACACAATGCAAATGTTCAACATGCTCTTTAAATTCTTGCTATAGACTAATAAGTCATCAAAATAAACCATAACAAACTTTACTAAGAAAGGTCTCAAAACCTGATTCATTAATCTTATAAAAGTACTAGGTGCATTAGTCAAACCAAAGGGCATAACTAACCATTCATACAAACCACGCTTGATCTTGAATGCAATTTTCCATTCATCTCCTACCCTCATCCTAATTTGATGATACCCACTCTTAAGGTTAATTTTAGAGAAGTAACAAGCACTATGTAATTCATCTAGCATATCATCAAGCTTGGGTATAGGATGTCCATACTTAATTGTTATTTTTTTGATAGCTCTACAATCAACACATATCCTCCAAAATCCATCTTTCTTTGGCACAAGCAACACTAGCACCACACATGGACTCATGCTTTCCCTTACATGTCCCTTCTTCGTCAACTCATCAACTTGCCTCTGAAGCTCCTTTGTCTCCTCATGATTACTTCTATATATTGGCTTTTTGAGAATTGGAGCTCCAAGAATAAGATCAATGTGATGTTCAATCCCTCTCCTTAGTTGTAAACTATTTGGGATCTTCTTAGGGAATACATCATTATATTCCTACAACAAAGATGAAATAGCACTAGGTAAAGATGAATCAAGGTTAGTGTTAGGGAAATAAGAATTCTTATAAAGGATCAAAGATCATTTATTACCTAGCTTGGAAGGTAACCTTAACATTTGTTCCTTTTGCAAACACACTCACTTGTTTTCTCTCATCTTCACTCTTGTGAACATGACTACTTTTGTATTTAGCACTGTCAAATGCTTTCACCTTGTTTTTCTCTCCTTCACTTTCTTTTCTCTTGGCTCTCTCTTCTTTTCACTCCTCCTCTTTTGGTCACATTCATAAAGTCTCACTTGGTCCTCATACACCTATTTTGGAGTTAATGGAAAAAGTGTGAATGGTTTTCCATTCATGTTGAAATAATAATGGTTCTTCTAACCATCATACAAAACTTTTCTATCAAATTGCCAAGGATGCCCCAATAACAAATGCCCGGCCTGCATAGGTACAACATCACAAAACAACTCCTCTTTATATCTACCAATGGAAAATGGAACCACAACCTTTTTAGTCACTTTCACCACTCCACTATCATTCAATCATTGCAAATTATATGACCTAGGATGTTTGGTTATAGGCAAGTTCAATTTTTCCACCAATTCTGTACTTATTACATTAGTGCAACTACCTCCATCGATGATCATACAATAGATACTATCTTGAACTAAACATTGAGTATAGAAAATATTTTCCTGCTACATCTCAACATCATCCTCCTCCTTAACCTGCACACTAAGGGCTCTCCATGCTACTAAAAGCCTTCAACCATGCTCTAGATACTCTATATCCCTTCATCAACATCACTAGCATCCTCTAGTGGCATCATTTGGTCTTCATCACTAGCATCACTACCAAACACATAGTCACCATTCTCTTTAAGGTATATGGTTCTCTTGTTAGGGCATTATGAAGCCACATGATCCTTACCCATACATCTAAAGCGTTTAATATCTCTAGTTTTTCCTTGGTTTCCCTCATGTTTTTCTTCAAATTTCCCCTTATCAGTCTTGGGTCTATGTGAATTGGTTTTAAGCTTATAAGTCATCTTCTCTTCCTTCATCCCCCAGTTTGACTTCCAAAAAGATGAACCTGAGTTCTAATTATATTTAGAAGTGCTCCTTCCCTTAAGTTGCCCCTCAACTTTTATGGCAATGTATACCATGTCTTCATGCTCTACATAGTGTTGTAGTTCTACCACATTAGCTATGCTTCTATTCAACCCTTGGAGGAACCTAGCAATGGTTGCCTCCTTATCGTCCATTACATTTGCCCTAACCATAACAATTTCCATCTCCTTATGGTACTCTTCCACACTCTTGGAACCTTTCATAAGGTTCTATAACTTGTTATACAAATTAAAGTTCCCGACTTCTCCCTAGGATCTACAAGTTTGTGATACTAAGAGGGGGGTGAATTAGTATCACCATAATTTGCAATTTGCAGGTAAGCAAACAATTTCAACCTTTTCTAAAAAGCAAACTCTTTCTCAAACTTAACTAAGGTAGATCTATTGCTACCTACTAATCACAATAGTCCCCAAAGTCACCCTTCAGACACCTTGCCTAATAGACAATTCAGATGTTCTTATTTAGATCTTCATTAGGTTATGGGTTGGCTGATATTTTAGCTACTTTCACAGCATAATTCAAAACAAAAAATATAAGCAAATTAAGGACACACAAGATTTACATGGTTCCATCAACGTGACATACATCCACAGCAGTAGGGACTCTCCCTTACTGAGACTATCCACTATACTTAAGAATTCCAGTTACAATGGATGTCTTCATCCTCTGCTCCTTTCACTATTGCAATTACTAAGCAAGTACAATACAAAGAGTATCACTTATTGTGTCTACCCTTCTTCGAACTTGTCTTGCCTCTATTGAATTGGAAGGCTGCTCCACTACCACTTAGAAGTTCACCGCAATGCTCTCTAACCTCTCTTAATGAAATATGGAAATACGTTGAGTACTTTTCAATGCTTTGCCTAATTCCTTCTCTAGGTTGTCTCACACAGCTCCTGCTTTCACTATCTCATGGTCTCACCCATCTCCTATTTCACGTCTCATGGCCTGCCTTACGTTTTTGGTTTGATGTTACACGTCTCACACACAATTCTGGTTTGCACCCTTTGCTGGTCACACACCTTATGTACGCTTCTGGTTTGGCATTTCATGTCTCATGTACATTTTTGGTTTGCACGCTTTGCTGGTCACACATCTTACCACCATTTTGAGTTTGCACTTGTCTGTTTCACACCTTCGGAAAAGCATGGTTTGCTCTCCCCGTGGTCTCCTTTTTCAAGGTTTTTCCTCTCTTCCCTTATGGATGGTGTGCTGTCTTCTCTCTTATGTGAGTCACAAGGTTTTCTCTAGCCGTCACACCTCTTTGTCGTGTTTTCTCCCTTGCTGTCCAGCCTTGCTTTGGCCATTCTCCTCCTCGCTTGGCCGTCCACCCCTTTGCTGTTGGTTGTGTTCTAAGGCAATGACCTTGAAACTACCTTTTCTTGGGTCTGATTACAAATTGTCTTCTTCTATTCATCACTTGTTGTGTAGGCAAAAAAGCTGGCTTTTTTGCTTGTGTGACTTTCATTTTAGTCACCTTCTTCTCCTTCTTCTATTCAGTCGTAGCCCTCTACTGGCTGACTTTCTTTTCTTCCTTCTTTTTTGCCACCCCAAGTTGCTTCTTCAGATCTTCTTTATTCTTAGTCTTGTTCTTCTGAGTCATAACCTTCTCTTTCAACTTCTGTGGCACATTCTTATTTTCTTTAGCCAATACAGCTTCAGATTGCTGCACTTTCTCTACATTCTTCCCTCCTTTTGTAAAACTTGATTCTCCTATCATTTAAAGCTTTTGCAAGTTCTCTTTGCTACTTTTGAGTTGTTGCTAAAGTCTTAGCATCACTTTCTCCATTTCATCAGTTTTTGAAACCCTTGAGCCAAGCTCTACTATAAGGTCTTCAAATATTTTGATATGTTCCTCAAATCTTCTCTTCAAGTCAATATGCTTATCCCATATTTCATCCTTTTGACTTTCAGCTTCCTCAGACTTTTTTTCAACTTGTTTTATATGGGCCTCCAACCTTTTTTATGGTTTTGCCCTTTTTGATTATCTCCTTTGAAACTGCTTCCAGCTTAGCTTCAAGATCTAGCTCTTCTTCATCAACCTCCTCTTCCTCTTCAGAGGTTGAGCTACCACCTTGTGCTGATGCTCATTTGATGAGTCTTCATCTTCCTCCTCATCAACTTCTTTTGTCTGATTCATATAACTCTTGAATGAGCCTCTCTTTTTCCTCTGTGGGTTGGCAATCTTCTTACTGGACTTCTTTGATTTGAATGATGATCCTTTCCAGCTTCAATTCTGCTCATCATCACCATCCTCATCTTCATCATCAAATTTCACTTTGCACTGAGAAGCAAGGTGTCTAGTCTGCCCACAACGATAACATCTCAAGGACAACTGTCCTTTTCCATTCTTAGACCCCTTTTTGAATTTCCTTGTGAAGTAAGCCAATACTTCACCTGTACTTTCTTCCTCATCATCATCGTCATCGTCATTGGATGATTCTTCCTCTTCTTTTATCTTCAAGTGTTTCATAGCTTTGAAAGTTGCCTCCTTTGATACCTTTGACGTTGACGTGCTCTCAGTTGACTTTATTCTCATCTCATATGCAATGAGATTGCACTAGAGATCATGCAGAGATGTAGAATTGAGATCTCTACTCTCCTTTATGGCTACCACCTTTGAGGCAAACCTCGCAAGCAAAATTCTCAGAATTTTCTTCATAATGGATGAGTCCTTCTTGTTCTTCCCATGACTTCTAAGATCATTTATAGCATCAATAACCCTGGTGAGGAACTCTTAGATTGTCTCATTTTTTTGCATTTTGAGAGATTCATATCTCTCCTTGAACACTTAAAGCTTGGCCTCCTTTATTCTACCATTACCTTTATAGACTTTCTGCAGTCTATCCCATATCTCTTTAGCAGATTTGCAGTCTATAACTTTAGCATACTCAGCATTTGTTAATGCTACAATGATGACGTTTGAGGCCTTCCTATTTATCTCAAATAGCTTTAATTCCTCTGGGGTTGGATCTTTACCTTCTTTTAGAGCCATAAAACCCTCCTGTATAAATTTCACCATGTTCATGCACATGGTTGCAAATACCATTTGCATTCTCTCTCTCCACATATGGTAGTTAGATGCGTTGAAGATTGGAACCTTCTTATTGTAAGTAGTGATGGTGATAATATCGGCATCCATTTCTCATTATGCTGAATAAGTTAAAACTTTTGAAACCCTTCAAACTAGTACACCAAGCTATTAAGATTCAAACTAGTGAACCTATGCTCTGATACCAATTGAAGTTCTCGACTTCTCCCTAGGATCTGCTAGTTTGTCATACTGAGAGGGTGGGTGAATCAGTATCACCACAGTTCACAATTCGCAATTCACAGGTAAGTGAACAACTTTAACCTCTTCTTAAAAGAGAACTCTTTCTCAGACTCAACTAAGGAAGATCTATTGCTACCTACTAATTACAATAGTCCACAAAGTCACCATTCAGATACCTTGCCTAATAGAGAATTCAGATGTTCTTGTTTAGGTCTTCATTAGGTTATGGGTTGGGTGATACTTTAGCTGCGTTCACAACTCAATTCAAATCACAGAATGAAAAGCAAATTAAGGACATATGAGATTTACATGGTTCCATCAATGTGACGTACATCCACAATGGTAGGGACTCTCTCTTACCAAGAGTATCTACTATACTTATGAATTCCAGTTACAATGGATATCTTAATCCTCTGCTCCTTTCACTATTACAATTACTAAGCAAGTACAATACAAAGAGTGTCACTTACTGTGTTTACCCTTCTTCTAGCTTTTCTTGCCTCTGTTGAATTGAAAGGCTGCTCCAGTGCCGCTTAGTTGAGTTGGAAATACATTGAGTTCTTTCCAATGCTTCGTTGAATTCCTTCTCTAGGTTGTCTCACATAGCTCCTACTTTCACCGTCTCACATAGCTCCTGCTTTCACCATCTCACAGTCTCAACCGTCTCCTATTTCACGTCTCACGGCCTGCCTCACATTTCTGGTTTGACGTTACACATCTCATGCACATTTCTAGTTTGCACTCTTTGCTGGTCACACACATCATGCACTCTTCTGGTTTGGTATTTCACTTCTCACACACGTTTCTAGTTTGCACACATTTCTGGTCACATGCCTCACCATTGTTTCTGGTTTGCACTTGTCTGTTTCACACCTTCAAACAGCTTGGTTTGTTCTCCCCATGGTCTCCTTTTTCAAGGTTTCTCCTCTCTTCTGTTATGGACGGTGTGCTGTCTTCTCTCTTACTTGAGTCACACAGTTTTCTCCAACCGTCACACCTCTTTGCTGTGTGTTCTCCCTTGTTGTCCAGCCTTGCCTTGGCCATTCTCCTCCTTTCTTGGCCATCCACCCTTTTGCCGTTGGTTGTGTTTGGCTATGTAGATTGGTTTAGACGTTTACCTTGTTTGGCCATGTAGGTTGGTTTGGACATTCACCTTTGGCCCTGTAGATTGGTTTGGATGTTCATCTTTGGTTGGCCAGTTGTCTCCCTTTGGCTGTCCCTTTGTGTTTTGCCATCCAGCTCTTGCTGTCCAGCAGTTCCTTCCTTGTTTTCTCTCTTTGGCTAGTCACCCTTTGTGTTTTGCCGTCCAACACCTTCTGATTTGTGATTTGCTGTTCACTTTTGGTTGCTGTCCAGTCGTGTCTTCCCTTGTTTTCTCTCTTTGGCCAGTCACCCTTTGTGTTTTGCTGTGCAACACCTTCTGATTTGTGATTTGCCGTTCACCTTTGGTTGCTATCCAGCCGTGTCTTCTCCTTTGTAGGTGGTGGTTTGATGTTTTCTCCTTTGTGTTTGCTGAGTGGTTTGCTTTGGATGTCTTTTTGTTTGGCTGACTCCTTCCTTACATTTTCTCTCTTTGGTCGGCTGGTTGTCTAGGCTTTTTGTCCATTTTGCTCAATTGTTGACTTCACTTTGTTTGTTGTCTTCCAATGACCCTTGTATACTCCTCCATGAAACCCTAATAGGACTAACTTGCGACGAATTTACTGTCTTGCCCTTCCATGTGGCTTTTACGTTCATGCCCCTCTATATCGCTTTAATCTTCTTGCCCTTCCATGTGGCTTTACTTTCTTGCACACTTGAACCTAGTTGAAAACAATTACAACCCATACAAGGTTATGGGAACAACAATCTCCTACTTTATAATTGTTGGCAACACTCATAACAAAAGCCACTATGCAATGGTTTCAATTCCCCCTAAAAATGCACTCCCCCTTTCTTAGCAGCTCCCCCTGCACTGTTGCTTCTCTCCCCCTTTGCCAACCAATTACAAATTTGAAAAACACGCAAAGTAGTAATGGACGATTCACTTGAACTTTAGACTTGAGAAGGCATTTGCACAGATAGACTCAATCTATGCTTTTCAAATAGCTTTGTGGATAAGGGTTTAGTCAGAATATCTGAAATTTGATCTATAGTGCTAACATACTCCATCTAAATTATACCCTGTTCCACTTGATCTTTGATGAAGTGATACCAGATGTCAATATGCTTGCTCCTCGAATGTTGAACCAGAGTCTTGCTGGGATCATTAGCACTTTGATTATCATAAAGTACACTCACTGGGAACTTCAATCCAGCACCCAAGTCTATCAATTGTCTTAGCATCCATATCACCTGTGTACATGCTGCACAAGCAGCCATATACTCAGCCTTAGCTGTGCTTAAAGCAACACTGTTTTGCTCTCTACTTAACCATACAACACACTTTGAACCCAAGTAAAAGTTGTAGTCGCTGGTTGATTTTCTATCATCTATACTTCCTGCCTAGTCTTCATCATTATATGCTTGTAGTTTAATAGAATCCATGGCTGGATACCACAAACCCATTTCCAGTGTTCCTTTGAGGTACCTTAGAATTCTTTTCACTGCCAACACATGAGACTCCTTAGGATTAGCTTGGAATATACTGGCAGTGTACACAGCTTGCATAAGTTCAGGCCTTAATGCTATAATGTACAAAAAGCACCCTATCATCTTCCTGTACTCGATAGGACTTGTACTCCTTTACTCTTAATAATTTGTTAACTTGCAGCCTACTATCATAGGGGTATTGACAGGTCTGCTATCCTCCATGCCAAACCTTTTTAGCATCTCTTAGGCATATTTCGTTTGAGAAATAAAGATACCATTTCACACTGCTTTATCTGTAATCCAAGAAAGTACGTCATTTCTCCAATCAATGGCATCTGAAATTCCTCACTCATCTTCTATGCAAAATCTTGGCATAGCTCAGAGTGATCCCCTCCAAAGATGATGTCATCTACATATACTATGGTTATCAGCTGGCCTTTCTCTGAATTGAACACATTAGGTTATTCTCAATCGTTCCTTTTCTGAAGTTCAACCTTCTCCAGTACGCATCTAGCCTACTGTACCATGCTCTTGGAGCTTGCTTAAGACCATACAAGGCTTTCTTCAGCTTGCATATATGTGTCGCATCCTAACTAATTTGTACTACATCAGGTTGTTCAATATACACTTCTTCTTTGAGGAGCCCATTCAGAAAGATGGATTTCACATTCATCTGATAGACTTTATACCTCTTATGGATTGCCAAAGCTAAGAACATTATGATAGTTTCTAACCTTACTACTGGTGCAAAAGTTTCATCAACATCTACCCCATCTATTTGAATGTAGCCTTTGCAAACCAGCATTGCCTTGTTCCTCACCACCTTGCCATCTTCATTGTGTTTATTCCTAAACACCCATTTTTCCCTATGACATTCTTATTAGTGGGTCTTGGAACCAGCTCCTATGTATCATCCTTCTCAATTTGATCCAGCTCCTCATTGATAGCTTTGACCCAGGCTTTGTCTTGAATAGCCTCTTCAATAGATTTAGGTTTAACTTGTGAGAGTAAACTAGTAGCTCCCACAATTCTTCTTCTTGTTGTAACTCTTGTTGATGGGTCACCTGTGATTTGATCTCCATGATGAGCACTGGTCCATGTTTTCTTTGTCCTTCTTCCTTACACCGTCTTAGTTGCAAGAGGATCTCTTTCTCCATCTTCAGACTCACTCTTCTTTGAGCCTGAACTTACTTCTTGTTCCTTTTCTTAAGGTTGGCCTAATTCTTCATCTACATTGAAGTCATCTTCTTCATTGTCCTCAGCATCTCCATTCTACATTGTTTTCCAATTCTCATCTATTTTCACATCACTAGAAGTGACACTTTCCCAGCTTATGCATGAAAATTTTGTAACCTTTTGTCTTTGCTGAGTATGCCACAAAGATGTCTTCATCAAACCTAGCGTTGAATTTTCCCAAGTTTTGCTCCTTGTTCTTCCCAAAACATGGGTTGCTAAAGACTCTGAGATACTTAGCTGTTGTCTTCTTCTTACTCCATAGCTCATATGGAGTCTTATCAGTATTACAACTTAGTAATACTTTGTTTCGTAGGTGCACGACTGTAAATGTTGCTTTTATCCAAAATCTTGTGTGAAGCTTGGATTCCAGTAGTAGAGGTGTTCATGCTGTTACCAATTGGTGTTGAATTCCATGCTTCTCAAGATAATCTTCAAAAGTTTTATTTGTAAATTCAATGCCTTGATCTGACCTCAATACTTTGATCTTCCTTCCACTTTCATTTTCAGCTAATCTTCTGTATCTCTTGATGCAATTCAAAACTTCTGACTTGTGTTTTAGGTGCATGATACAAGTCCTTCTCGAATAATCATCAACAAACAAGATGAAGTACCTCTCACCATTCAACTTTTTTTTCCTCATTGATCCACACGAATCAGTATGTACAATGTCAAGCACTGCTTCAAAATTGAACTCTTTGGTCTTATACTGCTTTCTAACATGTTTTCCTTTAGAGCACACTGAGCAAACATTCTCTCTCTCTCTCTCTCTCTCTCTCCCCCATAAGGTTGGGAATGTATCTGACTGCATGAGTAGTGGTCAGCTTCCTCATGTTCTTTTGTGATAAGTGTCCCAGCCTCTTATGCCAAAGCTGATTTTCTTCTTCCTTTGTAAGTAGATAGCTGTTTGTCTTGTCCTCATCAATCAAGTAAAATTTTCAATTTTTCTCTTCCTGGCTACAACAGTATTGCCTTTTTTACTCTTTACTTGGCAACCTATTTTTGTGAATATCACTTTGTGGTCATCGTTGCATAATTGGCTGACAGATGCTAGATTATATCTAAATCCTTCAACTTGTAGAACATCTTTCAGCTTTTATTTTCCAATATTTACTAACCCCTGACTATTGATGTTGAGTGAATCATCATTGCCAAACTTGACTCTGCCTTCTCTTAACTTGTTCAGCTTTGATAATTTACTCTTATCTCTTGTTATGTGTCAAGTGCATCCACTATCAAGGATCCACTGCTTATCCTTGTAGTCAGCCTTTAGTGCAATTTCAACTATATTAGCCACCTCCCTTTTTGCTCTATATTCCTTCTTTTGAACTAGCTGGAAGATAGCTTTCCCCTTTTTCTCAGCTTTGACTGCACCACTTGTTTTCACTGTACCATTGAGTGCCTTCTCTTGCTCAGGGAGAAGTGTCATGCATCTCTTGGCATTATGGCCATCCTACCTACACCTTTCACACTATTCCAAGTCTGCCAATATAGCAAACTTGTTCTTCAAAGCTACTGGTTTCGGCTTCCACCAACAATCCTCATCAGTATGTCCTTGCCCTTTATAGTATGTGCAAGAACTCACGACAAATGTTGTCCTCTGAGTTTTGTATTGTCTCCCCTTATATGCAGCGTCACATCTTCTCAAGTTACAGACATATATTGGCCTTCTCCACCAGTAGTTACTTGCCTTATGACCCTAAACTCCACAATAAAGGCAATGACCTTGAAACTACCTCTTCTCATCACTTGCTATGTAGGCAAAGTAGTTAGCTTCTCTGCTTGTGAGACTTTCATTTCAGTCACCTTCTTCTCCTTCTTCTGTTCAGTCGTAGCCCTCTGCTAGTTGACTTTCTTTTCTTCCTTCTTGTTTACCACCCTAGGTTGCTTCTTCAGATCTTCTTTATTCTCAGCAATCTTCTTCTGAGTCACAACCTTCTCTTTCAACTTTTATGGCACATTCTTATTTCCTTTAGCCAATGCAGCCTTAGATTGCTGCACATTCTCTACATTCTTCTGTCCTTTTGCAGAACTTGTTTCTCTTACCATTTCAAGCTTCTGCAAGTTCTCTTTGCTACTTTTGAGTTGTTGTTAAAGTCTCAGCAACTCTTTCTCCATTTCTTCAATTTTTGAAGCCCTTGAGCCAAGCTCTACTATAAGGTCTTCACATATTTTTATATGTTCCTCAAATCTTCTCTTCAAGTCAATATGCTTAGCCCTTATTTCATCCTTTTGACTTTCAACATCCCCAGACTTTGCTTGAACTTGTTTTATATGGGCCTCCAACTTCTTATGGTTCTGCCCCTTCTGATTATCTCCTTTGAAGTTGCTTCCAGCTCAGCTTCAAGATCTAGCTCTTCTTCATCAACCTCCTCTTCCTCTTTAGAGGTTGAGCTACCACCTTGTACTGATGCCATAAAGACATGCTCATTTAATGAGTCTTCATCTTCCTCCTTATCAACTTCTTTTGTTTGATTCACATAACTCTTGAATGAGCCTCACTTCTTCCTCTATAGGTTGGCAATCCTCTTACTAGACTTCTTTGATTTGAATGATGATCCTCTCCATCTTGAATTCTGCTCATCATCACCATCCTCATCTTCACTACCAAGTTTCACTTTGCACTAAGAAGCAAAGTGTCCAGTCTACTCACAACGATAACATCTCGAGGACAACTATCCTTTTCCATTCTTAGACCCCTTTTTGAATTTCCTTGTGAAGTAAGCCAATACTTATCACAAAAGAACATGAGGAAGCTGACCACTACTTGTACCTTCAAACAGCTTGGTTTGCTCTCCCCGTGGTCTCCTTTTTCATGGTTTCTCCTTTCTTCCCTTACGGACGGTGTGCTGTCTTCTCTCTTATGTGAGTCACATGGTTTTCTCCAGCCATCACACCTCTTTGCCGTGTGTTCTCCCTTGCCGTCCAGCCTTGCTTTGGCCATTCTTCTCCTTGCTTGGCGATCCACCCATTTGTCGTTGGTTGTGTTTGGCCGTGCAAATTGGTTTAGACGTTTACCTTGTTTGGCTATGTAGGTTGGTTTGGACGTTCCCCTTTGGCCCTATAGATTTGTTTGGACGTTCACCTTTGGTTGTCTGGTTGTCTCCCTTTGGACGTCCCTTTGTTTGGACATTTACCTTGTTTTCTGTCTTTGGCCAATCACCCTTTGTATTTTGCCTTCCAGCACCTTCTGATTTGTGATTTGCCGTTCACCTTTGGTTGCTGTCCAGCCGTATCTTCTCCTTTTCAGGTGGTGGTTTGCTATTTGCTCCCTTGTGTTTGCCAAGTGGTTTGCTTTGGATGTCTTTTTGTTTGGCCGGCTCCTTCCTCATGTTTTCTCTCTTTGGTCAGCTAGTTGTCTAGGTTTTCTATCCGTTTTGCTCAATTGCCAACTTCACTTTGTTTGTTGTCTTCCAATGGTCTTTATATACTCCTCCATGAAACCCTAATAGGACTTATTTGTGGCAAATTTAATTTCTTGTCCTTCCATGTGGCTTTTACGTTCTTGCCCCTCCATGTGGATTTTACCTTCTTACCCTTCCATGTGGCTTTACTTTCTTGTACACTTAAACCTAGTTGACAACAATTATAACCCATACAAGGTTGTGGGAACAACACAAATCCCTATAATAAGAGCTGAGAACAAATCTCCTTTTCATCATAGTCTTAAACTCATTCCAAGTTTCTATGGTTCTCTCAAAATTTCTTCTCCTAGTGGTAACTTGCTAGTCCCACCATACTACAACATAATTAGTGAACTCTATTATAGCTAACTTCACTTTCTTCTCCTTAGAGAAGTTGTGGCACTTATATATTAATTCTACCCTTTGTTTCCCTTGGAAAGAAGTTATTTTCATTTTAATACTACTACGATTTTTGTCTACTCCTTCCTCCACTTTATTTCCATTATCCCAACCTCCATTGTACCTATTATAATCATTTCCAGTGCCTCTTTTTCCTCTACCATTCATACTATGATGTCCTCCTCTAAATCTACCTTTGAAGTTTCTACTAGCATTATCACCATCATCATAATAATCATCACCATCTTCACCAAAATCATGTTCAAATTGCTCTTTCACAACCCTCCCAGTTGGCCTCTTAGGATTGACACTCGATTCCCCTTCTATTTTATCCATCTTGTCTTGCACTTCCCAAAACATTTGATCAATCTTATCAAACTTCTGCTCTAAGGATTTCATAAGCAATTTGAAATTTGAAACAACTACTTCCTACTCTTTATATGGGAAATTGCCTTCTTTAACATTAGACATTGTACGTGCAAGATTATTAGTAAATAAAGAATATACCTCACAAAACTCACTCCTTTTTATGTTTGCTCTCTACTCAACGATAATAGTCCTCAACTCTAGTGTTTCACACAATGAATTGCAAGATTCTAAGAGATCTTTCAATAGTTCCAAGCAAACTAAATTCAAAACAAAAAGAACATGAATATATGAATCCAAGACCTATCTCTTTAAAGAAGTGACATGATAAAAAAAGATGGGCAAATAAAGTAAACTGAATGACAAGGAACTCAATGATATGAGCAGTGTAATTAGACAACAATCAATTATCAAATATAATTGAATAAATGACCAATGGAGCAATGAAGTCCCTTTTTTTTGGGTTAACTAATGGGTATTTCTATATAAGGAATAATTAGTAGAAAGGCAACCCAAGAAATACACAATTTTTTTTTTTGGTTAACTAATGGGTATTTTTGCAAGTTGAATGACAGTAATGGCCAAACACAAGAACACAAGAATTTCTTCTTTTCTTTAGTTTTCTTTTTTTGTTTATTTAACTAACAATGAAGAACACACAAAAGAGATGATAACAAAAGTATAACCAACCTTAGTTAGAACCAAGGCTCTGATACCAAATGATACAAACTTCAATTATATGTAAACAAAACCCAATAACAATATTGGTATAAGATCTTTCTAACAAAGGTTAAAGGATTTGGAGTTTTGACCCAATGATTATAAACAACCAAGAACTAGAACTATAAGATTTAGATGCCACTCCTAGCAACAACAACGTTGAAGAAGATAAGTCTATTGAACCAACACACTTAAGTATAAAAGTTCAGAATTAGTTCTCAAAGAACCAAAGAAAATAACTCATATACTCATGAAAATGGGTTTGCCTCCTCCAACCACCCTTTTTGCCCTTTTTATATGCTAACCCCTCAAAACCCTAGCTAATAAGATGGGCTTATTAAGGAAATTCGTCCAACCCACTAAATAATAATAAAAACCCATGAAAATAACCCATTAAGATGCTGAAATTCGTTCAACCCACTACATAACAATATAACCCTTGAAAATAATTCGTTGAAATGCCCAAACATGGGCTCCCAAATCCAACTTCCTTCCCAAGGCTATTGTTCTCAAATTTCTCCGTAGATGACACATTTGCAAGCCCTGGTGAAGCCTCTATCATCCTTAACTTGTGCCTAGTAACTTCCTGATAGTAAATGTTGCACAACAAGTTGTTGAGAGCTTCCTTAATTTTCTTTGATCTTTCCCTTGTCGTTGGTCTTCCAAGGTTTTGCAAAGCATCAACTCCCTTGTTGATTTAAGCTAGTAAAATATGGCTTCAATCACAATGCAAAATTGACTTAAAAAGAACCAAAAGATTCAACAGCTAGACTTAGTTCTTGCAAAGGCTATTTCACTATTCCTGGGCCAAAAGTCCCATACAATAGCAAGATTTGCCCAGGCTAAAATCAAAGAAGAGTACTTTGCAATAATGAAATAAATATTTCAATCCAAAACCTTTTTAGAAAGAACTTCGGCCCAAAACTCAAGCACATTTGGAGACAAGGAAGATTTGACAGACCAACTTCATGACAACAAAGATGATTGTAGTGGATTTTTCTCTCCAATAAACCCAAAAAGTAAAGCCCAAACCATCCAAAATGGCCCAAATCCACAAAAAGACAAAACCTCCTTGGATTCTTGTCAAGAAGCACTATCACAAAAAGACAAAATAGGTGGAATGCAGATTCTCCATCAACTCAAAACCTCCTTTTGATAAAGCAAGATTCCCGATTAACTCAAAAACTTCTTTCAAAGAAGTCATCATCACAAAAGGTCAAAATGCTTAGGTAGAAAGTAGATTCTCTATCAACTCAAAAACCAACTCAAAACTTCTTTTAATAAACTGGATTCCATTTAGTTGCCACTTCACCAAAAGAAGACAAAAAAACCATGATGACTCCATCATAAGTGAAGCTCCCTTGGCATCTATAAAAGGAGATGTCCAAGAGGGCATTTGGTTTTCTACACTCAAAATTGTATACCATATGGTTTCCACCCAAAATTGTATCCTATCCCTTACTATTCTCTCTCTCTAAACTTCGTGTGCTTTCTATCTTTATGTAAACAACCCCTATAAAATGTCTTACATTAGTGCAATAATACTTCTTTCTTCACTTTGTGATCTTTCCATTTGAGTGCTTCATCTTTCTTTCTCTCTCTTGTGTGTCTATGTGTGCAACGATTGAAAAATGGGAAAATGAGGTTTTGTGATTTTGTTTTAAAAGTGATGCCATCATAATTAACAGAATAGAAAGTTATTAGATTTATGAAAGGAGTCCCTAAAGTGACAATATGATGCATATTTTCAACAAGAACAAAACTTGTCTTGATTTTGAAATTTTGGTTTTCAATGAAAGCAGTAGTTTTGCTAAAAATCACCATTTTGGAATCATTGGTAACACCCAATTTTTCACTTATTTTTTCTTGAAATTTAAATTTGCATCAGTCTCAAAAAGAGCAATAGTATCTATTCCAAAGTCATCAGAACAAATAAGAGAAATTTTTATTAAATATTTTTTAGAAGTAACCTGTTCAAGAGCAAATAAAAAGTCTTCTCGTAAATATTCAATTGCAACATACCATATCTCAATGGATTCACGTAATTTTTCTACTGCATGTACATTTCCATAATGATAGTGTTTTTCCAAAATCAAACTTTGTTGTTCAACATCTTGGACTAGCCATCCCTTAGAAGGTATTGTTAAAAGATCATCAATTCCCAATGAAATGGATGTAGTAATGGCTTTCTAGAAACCCAGAGTGTTTACTTGATTAGGATCTATAATGTATATGCCATCTTGAAGTGATCTATTAATCTGCTAATAAATTGTTTAATGGCAGTTCTATCTATCACTTTATTGTGAAAGACTAGATTGGCTCATTCGGTAATAACCTAAATACCTTCATATTCCATTAAGTAGGGTTTGACAATGGATTTGAGTCAATGATTAGAAAACCTCCTTTTCTTGATCTTGATTCATATAGAAATTTAGGAACTATGGTCCTAGTTGAACCGAGAAGATCTGGATTCATGTTGATGTCATAGAATTACTTCGCTTAGATTCCTATGATTTGGTTAGATTAGGTATCGTCTGATCTAAGTAAGCTTGACAAAACCCTTGTATAACTTCTTTGATTTCTCAATAAAGAAAGATATGACCAATAGTGGTTTGAATCTATATACAAAAAAATGTCTTGTTTTTATACTCCTTACTATTAGATAGTGTCCATAAATCTCATGATAGGTACCCAAAGATTCATAGTGCACTTCGATGGGAACTTCTCTTAAAGTAATAACAATAACACATTGGTCTACTTGCCATCAGATCCACAAAAGACTATCTAAATTGATTCTTTTATGTTGATATGCTCCAATTCCATCATAGGAATTACAAAAAAAAAAGAGTTCTTTTGTATACTTATCATTATTATCGTCAAGTCGTTCATTTTGGTAATTTCTGTAATTACCCAAATTATACCTATTTGCAAAAATACCACGACGATTCCTGCTTGTTAATACATAGAGCCTAATAAATATATCATGAGTTGGTACCGAAACGGGATCTCCAATAGTTGGAGACAAGAGATTCATATGAGAAAACATAAGTAAACAAGCCTCTGCTTGTGCCTCTCATGATAAAGGTATAGGAACAGCCATTTGATCCCCATCAAAGTCTGCATTGAATCCGTTACAAACTAATGGATGTAAACAAATAGCACGCCCTTCCATTAAAATGGGTTGGAATGCTTGCATCCCTAATCTATGCAGAGTGGGGGTTCTATTCAACAATACAAGATGCCCCTGCATAACTTCTTGAAGTATTTCCCATACAATTGGCTCTTTTTCTCGAATTTTACTCTTGGCAACTCCTATGTTCAGAACAGGATGTTGTCTAATTAGACCATGAATTACAAATGTTTGGAAAAGCTTTATGGCTATTTTGTGAGGTAATCCACATCATGTAATGAAAGTGAGGGACTTATGACAATGACAAAATGTCTTGAATAATCAACCTGTTTGCCAAGCATAGTCTCATGAAATCTGCCTTCTTTGCCTTCAATTACATCTGAAAATGACTTATAAACCTTATTATGACCATCCCTCATTGCTTGTCCACGGATTCCATTATCAAGAAGTGTATCCATGGCTTCTTGTACCAATTTCTCTTCACACATTACTAATTCCCCTAGCCTAGATCGACTTGTTGTTAATAGATCAATAAGAGTATTGTTTCGACAAATAACTCTTCTATAGAGTTCATTAATATGTGAACTCATTACTTTAACCCCATCTATATGAATGATTAGTCTCAACTCGGGAGGAAGAGCGGGTAATAGACATAAAACCATCCATTCTTGTTCTATATTTGTTCGAATAAAATGCTTAGCTAATTCCACGCATCTAACCAAAAAATCCTTTCTTCTTCTAACTTTTTGACCTTCCCATTCATTCCTTGCAGGCCTTTCTTCCCCTAATTCTTTCCATTCTACCACTGAATAATCTATAATAATTAATAAATCTAGATCAGCTAATTGTTCTCAGATAGCCCCCACTCTAGTAGAAATTTCACGATTTTGAAATGTATTAAAGCCTTCAGTAGTAAAAAAAACTGGAATATGTATTTTCAGGATTGGATTCCATATTTAAATGAACCTTGTGATAGTAAGAAAGTAGGTTTTTTAGCAATGGGATATAATTCTATAGTATAAGATTTCCCCCCCTTTAAAATCAGACATAAGGGTTTCCCTTCATCTAGCTCAAGTAGTTACACCAAATAAAGATATAAAGATAAAGGGTTCCCATTTTCAAAATTGATAGCCCCCTGATGTAGAAAACCCTAAAAGGATGTGGCTTAAGGACCTAATGCACACAAGGAATCAAAGCACAACCAGGAAAGCAAAACCAAAGTTTAATAACACAAACCCTAGACCCACCATTCAAAGGAACAAGAACTTAGGGTATTTAAGAAGGATATGGATGCCACATTCCAGAAAAGAAAGGAATTGGGAGTGATATGTCAATTGGAACACCACAAGAAGAAGTGCCTCTTGATAAGTTCTTTAGTCCTCAAAAAAATTGAGGGAGAAAAACCTTTGCTTTCTATTTCACTCAAAGTTGTCTAATTTTCCAAAGCTTACAAAGGGTGCCTATTTATAGGCTAAGATAGTAATCTTAAAGGGGTACCAATTCCTACATAGGACAAATCCTTGTTTTGGAGGAATTCCCAACTATGGACAAATTCCAACACAGACAATAATGTCCTATTTAGGAGTGAATGTTGTTACTTAGTCTAACCATTAAGCATTCCAATTATATTAATTAGGCTTGGATTCTTTTCAAAATATGAATTTGCACCATTTGAAGCTTGGTTGGCCTAAATATCCTCAATCAGCCCATTTAGTGTTTGTTTAATCTTTTTGGCTCTAGCTCATGTTATTGGGCCTTCTGAAATGTGCAATGGACCTCTTGCATCCATTGAAGCTCTAGCTCATGTTGCTTATGTTATTGGACCTTCTGGAATGTGCGATGGACCCTTGCATTTATTAAAGCTCTACCTCATGTTATTGGGCCTTCTAGAATGTGCAATGGACCTCTTGCATCTATTGAGGCCTTCCACCATCATCTCTACAGTTCTCATCATTCTCCCTCTCCTTAAAAGGATTCGTCCCCGAATCATTACCTACATCAAAATGGGAAAGATTAGAAATGTCAAATGTTGCACTCTCATTATACTCACCAGAAAGGTCTAACTTATAAGCATTGTCATTAATTCGTGCTACAACTTGAAAGGGACCATATCCTCTAGGTTGTAACTTTGAATGCCTTTGAGCTAGAAACCATTCCTTATGCATATGCACCTAAACCTAATGACCAGGTTCAAACACCACCTTCTTTCTTCCTTTGATTTTAAATTCCTAATTTCATTTTTGTAGTGTTATTCTAGTTATGTAGACATTTGAATAGGGCGTGCTTTTGTGGGGATTTGGTTTTCACTAAGTTTGGCTCATATGATAAGTCAATCAGGTGTTGTTTTATCCTAAAAAGCATTTGGTAAATCTAAACAAAGTTCAATGTGCAAAAAGGGTTTTGAAATTTTCAATTCTCTTTTAAAGAGAAGAGTTTTGTAATTCTTTCTCAATTTTCTTATGAGAAATTTGGTTTTGGAGTTCAAAAAGTTGAAAACACTTTTGAAAGTATTAGATTGTGAATCCTATTCTCATAAAGTAAATTAGCTTTTATGAGATTAAGATTTCTTGTCATGTGCTTTTTTAAAAATGGGAAAACGAGGTTTTGTGATTTTGTTTTAAAAGTGATGCCATCATAATTGATAGAATTGGGAGTTATTAGATTTACGAAAGGAGTCCCTAAACTGACAATATGATGCATGTTTTCAACAAGAACAGAACTTGTCTTGATTTTAAAATTTTGGTTTTCAATGAAAGCAGTAATTTTGCTAAAAATCACCATTTTGAATCATTGGTAATAGCCAATTTCTCACTTATTTTTTCTTGAATTTTTTTGGGTACTATGCTCTATTTAATGCAATTCAAATATACACCAATGTCAAAAAGAGCAATAATATCTATTCCAAAATCATCAAAAAAATAAGAGAAATTTTTATTAAATATTTTCAAGAAGTAACTTGTTCAAGAGCAAATAAAAAAGTCTTGTGGGATTTTATCTAGGTTTTCAATATTTTGTGATTCCTCTGATTTATCTGGTTCATTGGGTTTAGAGTTTTCATCATGGTAGAGAAGTAATTGAATGACTTCCTCTCCCTTTTTCTTGTTTTCTTTAAGTTATTTGAGCTAAATTTTGATAGTTTTGATTTCCTTTTAGAGGTCTTGAAGGGTAGGATTCAAAAATTTTGATTTTTGTTTTGAAAGTATCTTAGTAAGATTATAAGGAACCTTATTAAGGTTTGGGTGTTCAAGTGATTTGGGTTGGTCTCCAAAGGTTTTGAGAAATTTTTCAAGGTATTCCTTTTGTAAAGAAGGGTAAGTAATTTGCTTAACAATATCAAGTAATAATTCATGATCTTTAGTAAGCACGTTTACCTATTTTGGGGCAATCCCAACTTTAAACGAAGATGTCTGGAAATCATCTATTTGTTCTGATTCCTTATTTGTGTTACTTGTAAGCTTAGATTCAAAGTTAGTAACAAATATGTTTTGGAGTCTTTGAAGGGTTTATTCCTCAAGATCTAATTCTTGGAGGTTTTTAGGGACTCTACAGTACTTTGCAGTATGTCCCTCTCTCCCACACTTGCAACAAGTGATATCATCGAAGGTTTTAAAGGAAGGTTTTTTAGCTAATTTTTTCGGCTGAGTAAAAAGCTGATTTGCTTTGTTTAGCAAATTTTTTGAAAGGCTTGGACAAGGTTTCTATCTTAGATTTCAAAGATCCAAAAGATTTAGGAAATCCTAAGTCAAACTATTGACAAAACTTACCTGGCTCAAAGTAAGATTGCTTAAGTTCCCACTTGAGGTGTTTTTGAAGTTTTAGATCTTGGTACATCTAAATCCTTCCTTTTGTGTATAACTTATCAATTGTCCATATGTCAATTGGTTATACGAGATAGGATTTTCATAAGCATTCTTCAATGTATTATTGACTCTTTCCCCTAAAAGTGTAGGAAGCCTTGCCATGAATTTTTCTTTCCAGAAAAGTTGGTTGGAATCATTCTTAAGCATGATTATGGTAAGAAACGTGGTTTTGTAATTTTGGAAATCAAAAAGTGTTTTGCACTTGAGATTGCTGAGTAATTTAGCATTTTTTTTCTTTAAGGTGAGAAGGATCTCCAAGAAAATGAAGAGATATGGTGAGAATGAGATAGGTTACTGCATCATCGATGGTATTTCCATTTAAGTCAAGGATGGGTATATTTTCTTCTGTGGTTTTGAAGCATTAGGAATCTTTGACTTTTGCTCATTAGTAAGGTGAAAATCCGATTATCCTTTGAGTTGTCCTAAGAATCCTGTAAATAAGGTACTCAATGATGTCTTTATCAGAATCTCTACTTTGGATTTTGTAAGCTTTGGCAGCCATAGTCATTTGTTGAAAGACTAAGGATGTTATATTCAGACATGCCATCAATGTTCCATTCATAAACAGAAGAGGCATTGATTTTATATTGAGCAAAGGTGTTTGTCTAGTGAGAAAATATACAAAACCCATTCTTCTTGCTTTCTAGAGCATCAAAAGAGTTGTAAAACCCATCTGCCTAGTTACATACTAGGCAAGGGTTTTGTAAATGGCACATTTGCAAGCCCTACTGAAGCCTCCATCATCCTTAACTCATACCTAAGAACTTCTTGATAGTAAATGTCACACAACAAGTTGTTGAGAGCTTCATTTATTTTCTTTGACCTTGCCCTTGTCATTGGTCCTCCAAGGTTTTGCAAAGCATCAACTCCCTTGTTGATTTGAGCTAGTACATATGGCTTCCATCATTCCTACTCTTCTCAGAATGATTTGTCCTCAAATCAACACCTACATCATCAAAGAGAAAAGAAGAAAGGTCAGAAACATTAAATGTTCTTGGGTCTCATGCTATAAGGGGAAGGGGGTGAATCAGTGTGAGATTTTTACTTTTTACAAATTTGTCCAGATTAAACCTCTGTGACCTACTAATGTCTATGATCCAATTTTATCCTGCTTCTTTATGTGAGAATGGCTGTATTAATATCAAGCCAGCATAAGTACTCTGGAGCACACAGAATTTTTACTTGGTTTACCCATAATGGGTGAACTATGTTCACGACGTGATAAGATATCTCCTAGATCACATGATCCACTCTTGTTATCAAAGGATACAACTAATGTTGTGGAATGATCTCTCCTTAACCATTATGGAATGATCACTCCTTAACCACTTATAATGATCTCTTGATCACTCCAAGGGTTTCCTACCCTTTTTTAAAAAGTACATAAAAAGGTTATAACAAAAACTTGCCTGAGAAAGATCTCCCAATGTACACAGGCTACTATTATAGAAAATTGATCTTCTCCTTCTTTACTGTTAGTCTCTACTCAAGCTTTCTACTGTTCTCTCCTTCTTCATTACTAGTTTCATAGCTTTCTTTTTACTATGCTCCCTTCTCTCTCTATCGTGTTTCATAGCTCCTTGTTTACCTCTGCTATGTTTCTCTTTACCTATTTCTATAGCTTTTTCTGCTTGTTTCTGCAGCTCTCTCTGCTAATTCTCTCCTCTACAGGTTTTGCTCTACTATATTAGTTCTCTCCTTTTCTTTTTGCCATTGCTACTATTTCTCTTTTGCAAGTTCTCACCTTTTTTTTTCTACTACTACTACTATCTCTCCTTCGCAGGTTCTCTCCTCTACAAGTTCTCTCCTTTGTAGGTTCTCTCCTTCTTTCTATTGCTATTATTGTCTCTCCTTTATAGGTTCTCTTTCCTATAGCTTTTATCCTCTACATGTTCTTTCCTTCTTTTTGCCTCTGTTGCTATCTCTCCTTTGTAGGTTTTCTCCTCTGTTGGTTATCTCTTTATAGGTTCTCTCATTCTTTCTACCACTATTGCTATCTTTCCTTTGCAGGTTCTCTCCTTTGTAGGTTCTCTCCTATTTTTTTTGTTATTGCTACTTTTTCTTTTCTGCTACTTAATTTCTCTGTTGTTTTTATCTACTGGTTTTTTTTACCCCTTACATTCTCTACACTTTTTCTATCTCTCTCTATTATGCCCTAGCTCCCTTTTGGCAACTACATGAATATTTACAAGCCTTGTCAACAATCAACATCAATTCCCAAGGGTTGCCCTACAATCAATGATCAGCATTGATTCCTTGAATTTATGGTCAATGGTTAGTATTGACTTATAGTGCCATTGCTAAATGCAACCCTAGAGGCAGCAACGACACATGTCTTGTCAAAGAGATTTTATCTGTGCCACATGGAGGGCAATCTTACAAACATCCAATTACAACAAATAATGTTTTCTTTACAATCAAAACACCACCACCAATCTGAATTAACCCATCATTTTTGGTAGTGCAAAGTTGGGCTAGCAACATCTTAATTTTGGCCCTGCTTTCTCTCCTCATTCTCATCATATTCCACCAATGCCATCTTCCTTATCCCTTGAATTAATCACTTGCCAACACTTTGTAATTGCTGCAAACATATCTCAATAACACTCCCAACATCAAATCAACAAGGACAAATATGTGAGATGCTGTTGACAACAAATCCAATATTAACCATCAAAGATGGACTCAAACACATAATTTTTAAGTGGTTTACCTATAATGTGTGAACTACATCCATAATGTGATAGGATCTCACGATCCGTTCTTGCAATCAAGGGATATAGTTGATGTAGTGGAAGGATCTCTCCTTAACCACTATAAAAGGATTACTTCTTAACCACTTATAATGATCTCTCGATCACCTCAATGATTTTTCAACCTTTTTCAAAGAAGTTTATAAAAAGATTATAACAAAAACTCTTCTAAGAAAGAACTCTATGTGCATAGTTGTGGCAGAAAACTGATTTTCACCTTTCTTTTTGCTATTTTCTCCTCACTGCTGTTCTTTGCTCTTTGCCATCATTCTCTCTCTATTATTTTGCACTCTTTATTGTTGTCTCCTTAAGCTTTTTGCCGTTCTCTCCTTCCTCATTGCTGGTCTTTGCCCTCTCCTCAAGGTAAGGAAAGGCTCAATTTGCATGATATGTTTTGTTAGAGGGCTTGTGTTTGTTTTGAGTTGCTAGATTTAAGTTAAGGCCGAATATATATGTAAAAAGGCTTTACTTTTTTGATTTATTTAGGCTTATAGGTTCAGCCAAGTTTTTGATACATTAGTTAGTTTTTTTTTTTGCTTTGACTTTTATGCCTAATAATCAATAGTTGTAGCTTTTTAAGGATTCATACATCAAGACAAATTTGTATTTCTTAATTAAAGCATTAATTAAGGTCTTTTCTATATAGTTATGTTAAAAAACACTTTTTTCTTGTAGAATTATGAAGTTTGCATCCCTATATAATGGTTACAACTATGTAAAATGGGAATGAACAATATTAAGGTATTTCAAATAAGTTTTGCCTTGCTTTCCTATATTATTGGAAGAATACATTGTTTTGACTTATCAAAGGAGTGATCAACCCTTATGGTTTCATAAGATTAGAATTTTAGGACCTAGTTTGCTTAGGGTTTTGATTTTATCAGTCTAACTTGTTTCTTAGCTTTCTAGGTGTGCATAACAATTTGATTTAAGGGTCCTTAAGGCAGGACTCTAGCACTAAATAGACTTCATACTTAGTGTTGCCATACCAAATTGACCTACCTCTAGTGCTAATCCTAAGGAAACCAAGGAAATTCAAAGACAAGTGGATGAATTAGTGCAAAAGAGATTTGTAAAGGAGAATCTTAGCCCATGCATGGTTCCTATCATTTTAGTCCCAAAGAAAGATGAAACATAGTGCATATGTGTGGATTGCCAAGCCATCAATAAGATCACTACAAAATATAGACATCCTATCCCTAGATTAGATGAAATGCTTGATGAGTTGCATGGTTCATGTGTGCTTTCAAAAAATGATTTAAAGAATGGTTAGTATAACATGAAGGACGGAGATGAATTAAAAACAACATTTAAAATTAAATATGTATTATATGAGTGGTTAGTAATGCCTTTTGGATTAACCAATGCACCTAGTACATTAATGAAGTTAATGAATCATGTCTTGCGTACTTTTATAGGGAAATTTGTAGAAGTTTGATGATATTTAGTTTATAGCAAAATTTGGATGAATATGTGAAACACTTGCATGCAATGTTTAGTGTGTTAAGAGAGAACCGATTGTATGCTAATTTCAAAAAGTGCACATTTTGCATGGAATCAATTGTATTTCTTGGCTATGTTATTAGTTTGCAAGGTATTAGTATAGATAGGGAGGAGGTAAAGGCGATAAGGTATTGGCGTACACCTAAGAACACAAACGAGGTAAGAAGTTTTCATGGTTTAACCAGTTTTTATCATATGTTTGTTAAGGATTTTAGTTCCATTGCTACACCTTTGAACAAATTTGTTAAAAAAATGTTGTTTTTAAATGGGATGATGTGCATGATCGAGCTTTTAGTACTTTGAAAGAACAATTTTTCCCAAAAGGAAAGTCCAAATGGCACACCTTCAAGGAGATGGAACTTTTTAAGTTTTAGAGAGGATTAATGTCAATGTTTACAAGCTGGATTTATCAAGAAATTATGATAATGTAAGTGTTAGTTTTAATGTTGCCAACTTATCTTTGTTTGATGTAGGTGATTTGAAGACGAATCCTTTCAAGGAGGGGGGAATGATGGAGAACAAGGTGTTGTTCAAGTGCAACAAAGCAAGTATTCCCAAGATCCTTTACAAGGAATTGGTGGTCTAATGACTAAAGCAAAGACAAAAAGGATGAAAGAGGGTTTACAAAGCTTAATCATGAAAATGCATGACAAAGAGGCTGCTTTAGAACATTCTAAGGTTGTTCTAAAAGTATCTAATGCTACACCAAGGATATCACTTATCTTTATGTGTAAGATGATGGACAAGACTTAGAACTTGAAGAACAAAGTTTAGAACCCATGATATACGTCCAAGTTGCATAACCAACTAAAGAGAGGCTTGGTCCACATGTTAAGTTGTATTAAAGCATCTTTTTTTTTTTTTTGGTTTATTGGATTTTAAGTTAAGGTCAAATTACATGTAAAAAAGGTTTAACCTCTTAGGTTTATTTGGGCTTGCAAGTTCGACTAAGTCTTAATACATTAGTTAGGGTTTTTGCTTTGACTCTTATAGCTGTAGTCTTATAAGGATTCCAATATCAAGGAAAATTTGTCTTCCTTAATTAAAGGGATTCCCTTTAATTAATGTTTTTTCTATATAGGTATATTAAGAACATGCCCTAATCATAGGATTGTGATGTTTATATGCCTATGTAAAGGCTACAACTATTTAAAATGGGAATCAATAAGATTAAGGCATTTTCAGCAAGCTTTGCTTTGCCTTCTTGTATTCTTGGAAGAATACATTGTCTTAACTTATCAAAGGAGTGATCAAATTTTTTGTCATCTAAAGATTAAGGCTTTTAGGACTTTATTTCCTTAGGGTTTTGATTTATTTAATCCTATTTGTTTCCTAACTTGCTGGGGTGTACATAACAATTTGATTCAAGGGTTCCTAGGGTAGGTTGCCTAACAGATTATTTATCATTGCCTTTCTAAACTTCAAAAGTAAAATGAAGGAGTTGTTCTTTAGAATTAAACCATTGCTTTAAGTCCAGCATAACCTTTGTCAAATGCATTTATCTTTACTATTTTAAAGGTTTTTGGATGGGGTATAGTTAAGTGAGGGAGCTCTTTGGCTCTTTGTTTGACCATTCTTACAATTTGAGTATGTTCATCCATCCATTTAGGAAGATATTTTCTCAAGCAGTCAAACAAGGGTTGAGCATCATAAGCTAAATCTTGATTTAAATAAGAAATATAATTTAAGTTTCTCAAAAATCTTTGTAATTGCTAAGGGAATGATAAAACTATTCCAAATGAAGTGACCAGGGAAACATACCTTAGTTTGAAATAATTTCGCTTTTCTTATGAAGGTAACTAGCCCTACTCTTTTCATTGCATTAAGAAATAAATGTAAATGCTTGAAATGTTGTTTGATGGTACTAATACGTCATTAATATAAGCAATCATGACTGCTATTTAATCATAAAATATTTCATTCATAATTTTCTTAAATTTAGAAGGAGCATGTCTTAGACCAAAGGGTGTCACATTCCATTCATAATGCCTAAAAGGTAATGTGACAACTATCTATCCTTTTCATGTATTTAGAGTTACCAATAATCAAATTTCATATTGAATTTTAAAAAAATTTTGGCTTCATAAAGTTGATTCGACAAATCCTTTTTACTAAGAATTGGATATCTAATCCATCTGAATGAAGGCTTATAATTGATAACCAATCTTTTCTTTTATTAGTACTTTCTTAAGGAGCTCTTGAATTTCCTTTATTCAAATTTCTAAGTGCCTAGGACCTATAGCTATAGGCCTGGCCCTAGTACAAATCTAACTTTCTTTAAAGTCTTTCTTATAAGGCAATTCAACAATATGTCTATTTCTTTTTCAAAAAGCTATGCGAATTTTAGCACATATCATTGATTTCACATCTTTCTTTATTTCCTATATTTGAGCAATAATAATAAGAGAATACAATCTTTCTTAAAGATGCTTATAAGCTAAGTCATTTAAAAGGGAATAAATAAAATTCTCTTTTCTTTGAATTCTTTTTTGAATTATGTCTATCTCTCAATAATTAGGGACATATATAAATTTAAATTTGATAAGCTTTTCATTAATTTTTGAAAAATACCCTAATCATTAATCTCTTTTATAAGGTATAACATATGCAAAAAGGGATTACCTAAAATCACATGTTGAAACAAGTTTTTAACCATGACAAAAGGAATTTCAAAGCATATTCCTTCATGACTAATAATAGCCTTAGATAACTTGTACTAAATAACAAGTTTCCTTTTATTAGCAGTTTTTAACACTTCTATTGTCTTTAAAAAGTATTTTGAGGATATTAACTCTTTGTTAATACAATTCATATCTATACCTGAGTCAATTAAAGTGACAGTAAAAAAGACATATTCTTTGTTGATTACTATAGTAATCTTAGTTTACCATTTGTGAGTAATAATTCCAATAATAGTATTAAGTTCATGATAACCTATTATATTCTTTAAGGATGCTTTGGGAGAGCTTTTTTCTTCTTTAGTTTCTTTTATCTATACTTTCAAAGTAAACGTTTATGCTTTAAGCTCTTTATTGGTAGCATCTTCCATTAAGAAAGAATCTTTTGTGACTTTATAATTTTGGCATTTAAGCCATGACTCTTTAACTCTTCACATTTGTCTTCTAAATTTAGAATTTTATCAATAAGATCCAGGCTTAAATTACCTTCTTTTTTTAAGACTAATAAGTCATGTTTCTCTATAAGGCAATCATGCTAACTATTATTATTTTCTTTTCTTCAAAAGTGGAAGAAGAACCACCTTTGGAAGTAGGAGTGTTGTTCTAGATCTCTTGTCTCTAAGTAGAATGCTTTAATAAGAATATCTCTTCTTGGGTTTTGGTATCAAATTTATACTTTTTTTTATTAGTTGGTTTAACTTGCACTATTTGAAGTATACAGGTATCTTTTTTTAGGTTTAACCTGATATATGTTTTTTCTTCTTTCTTTAGTTTAACTAGAGGTTTAGGAATGATTTCCTAACTTGGTTCAATTAGGTTATAAGGTCAAATTCCCATATCATTGAGTATAAATAAATGTGCCAATTAAAACTATTAAAGTTTTAATTACTATAACTTTATTAATGTATTCTAAAGGATTAATGAAATTTATATGAGAAAAATTTACAAATTCTTGAGTTTTTACCTTAAGAGTTTCTACTAATTCATTTTTTAAACTAAATAAACTATGATGAGAAAAACAATCAATCAAACATAACTTTTCATAAAAGGATTCTATAAAAGAGGGCATTAGTAATAAGGAAAATAGCAAGAAGACACATAATCGCAACTTAAGGACTAGAAATCAATGACAAATTACACTTTTTTGTCCTACATGCTCTTCTAACAATGCGACTTTGCTCCCCTTTCAATCACAACTATATCTACTTTACCTTGACACAAGACCTTCTTACTAAAAGCAAAAGATTCAAAATAAAAGATGAATGGTTCACCAAAATTAAGGTATAATCAACAACGGATTACACCCACTTAAGGACAGCGCGACTATTTTCCCTTGAGGCCAACTACTACCTTCTCCCCCTAACTTTAAATCAAATGCTCGACTTTAACACCATTGTTAAGCCTAGCTATTCTACCACTAAGGATGTAAACAGAAGCAAGAACATTCAAATATAACATACTTATAAAATTATAAGAGCAAGAAGAAAAACTTGGAAGCATTTGCTTTAAAGGAGCTATCTAGATGAAGAGTATTGAGCAACTTGAATATAAGTCTACCTTTAAGCTAATTTGAATGTGCAATGTGACTTTTTCCCTTGAGACCAACTACCTTCACCCCTAACTCTAAATTAGATGCTGGCCTCTAATCCCATTCTTGTGCCTAGCTGTTTTAACACTAGGAATGCTAACAAAAGCAAGCACATTCAAATAAAATACACTTGTAAAATCTACACAAATAATTTTTGTAGAAATATATAAATTAAAAGAAAGGAAAAATAAAAGGTAAACATACAAATGGAGGGAATCATTATTTGCATGACATTATACATTACAAAGAAGAAAATATATACATGAAAGAATTCTAAGAGTGGCAGAGAATTCTTCAACTTCAAAATTCACAACATGTCTTTTTTCAAAAGTCTGCCACTCTCTTTCTGACATTTGGCCTTTTATAGAAAGGCACTAAGGATTTAGCCCACCTAAGATGTTTACCATCAAATGCCTTGTAGGTCACATGACTAAAGTAACTTTAATAAAATTATCTTTTACAAAAGAGATTTCTAACATTGACAAAAGCTATGAAAGAAATTTTAACAAAGTGGAAAAAATGGCCATTGCCTTTTTTTTTTTTTAAAGTAGCTTTATTAAAAGCTGTCTCTCACTATGTCTTCATCCTTGATTGGATTCTCTTTGTCTTGTTTTATCTTGATCTCTTGCTTGGCTAGTCTTAACATCTGAATATTGAAAAGCAAAAAAGAACCTAAGGCTAATAAGCTTTCGATTAATTTCTTGTAAAAATACCTTGATCATTAATTTCTGTTATAGGGTATAACATATGTAGAAAGGGATTACCTAAAATTACATTTTGAGTCAAGTTTTTAACAATGACAAAAGGAATTTTAAAATGCATTCCTTTATGGTAGATAGTAGCCTAAGATAACTTGTATTAAACAAAAAGTTTCTTTTTATTAGTAGTGTTTAACACTTCTTGGATTTCACACTAAAAGGGGAAGGGGGCAAATTAGTGTGAGATGTTTACTTTTCATAAAGCTGTTTAAATTAAACCTCTGTGACCTATTAAAGCCTATGATCTATTTTTATCTTGCTTCTTTATGTGAGAATGGCTATATGGTTATCTAGCAAGTGCAAGTACTCGATAACACACAAATGTTTTACATAATTCACCCATAATATGTGAGTTACGTCCACAGTGTGATAAGATTACTCTTAGATCACACCATCCACTCTTGTTATTAAGGGATATAGCTGATGTTGTGGAAGGATCTCTCCTTAATGACTTAGAATGATCTCCTGATCACTCTAAGGGTTTCCGACCTTTTTCCAAAGACGTACATAAAAGGTTTATAACAATAACTCCCTTGAGAAAGATTTCTCCATATGTATAGGTTGCTGTTGTGAAAAACTGATCTTATCCTTCCTTGTTACTAGTCTCTACTTAAGCTTTTTACCATTCACTCATTCTTAATTGTTGGTATCTAATCAAGCTATGTAGGTCTCTCCTTCTTCATAACCGATTTCATAACTTTCTCTTTGTTGTGCTCCCTGCTCTCTCTCTCTCTCTCTCTATTGTGTTTCATAGCTCTCTCTTAGCTATTGCCAATCTTAACTCTTTGCCAACTCTCAGTGGCTGACACTTTCTGCTAATTCTGAACACTCAACCACTCACATTTTCTATTGTTTTTGAACTTTTAGCCTCTACTAGTCTCAGCTCTCTACTTCTGCCGGGTTTCTCTCCTACCTCTATAGGGTTACTCACTTGCCTCTGTAGGGTTTCTCTCCTACCTTTGTCAGGTCTCTCTTTTATAGGTTCTCTACTTTATAAGTTCTCTCCTTTGTAGGTTCTCTCCTTTGTAAGTTCTCTCTTCTATAGGTTCTCTCCTTTGTAGGTTCTTTCCTTAGTAGGTTCTCTCTTTTTCCTTCTACTACTATTGTTGTCTTTCCTTCTTTCTTTACCATGCTCTCTTATTTTGTTGTGTTCTTTGCTTTCTCTTCGCTATAGGTTCTTTCCTCCGTAGGTTTCTGCCCTTTTTCTTCCTTTTCTATCACTACTGTTGCCTCTTTTTTTGTCGTGCACTCTCTTTTCTTTTTGATGGCTACTCTCTATCATTCTGTTTCTTTATTTTGTTTCTATAGCTCATACCTTCTCTTGCCAACTTCATGGGTGTTTATATGCCTTAAGTTTAAAGATTGCCCTACCATCAACAGTTAGCATTAATTTCTTAAATTTAAGGTTGCCCTACCATTAACAATCAGCATTGATTCCTTGAATTTTGGGTCATTGGTCAGCATTGACTCCTTAAATTTAGGGTCAATAGTTAGCATTACTCATACCTAACAAGTGACTAAGCACCACTAGATCCATACTTCTTTCCAACCACGATCAACTACAACTTGTTGTAACCAGCAAGCATACCAGCACCAACAATGGCACGAAGGATGTTTGAACCAGCACCCCTAAAGAGAGATGTAGCACCCTCATTCTCCAAGATCTAAGCAAATGAATTAAAAGAGCTATTATACTTGATAGCTTCACCAGAGGTCATCATCATTCTTTTATGAACAGTGTCAATGGGGTAGGATGCAAGACCAACACCATTGGTAATAAGAAAACTGAAGTTCCTGACTTCTCCCTAGGATCTACTAGTATGTGATACTGAGAGGGGGGTGAATCAGTATCACCATAATTTGCAATTCGCAGGTAAGTGAACAATTTCAACATCTTCTTAAAAGCAAACTCTTTCTCAGACTTGACTAAGGTAGATCTATTGCTACCTACTAATCACAATAGTCCCCAAAGTCACCTTTCAGACACCTTGCTTAATAAACAATTCAGACGTTCTTGTTTAGGCCTTTGTTAGGTTATGGGTTGGCTGATACTTTAGCTGCTTTCACAACTCAATTCAAAACACAGAACATAAAGCAGATTAAGGACATATGAGATTTACGTGATTCTATAAACGTGACGTACATCCATGGTGGTAGGGACTCTCCCTTACCGAGACTATTCACTATACTTGAGAATTCTAGTTACAATGGATGTCTTAATCCTCTGCTCCTTTCACTATTACAATTACTAAGTAAGTACAATACAAAGAGTGTCACTTACTATCTCTACCCTTCTTCTAGCTTGTCTTGCCTCTGTTGAATTAAAAGGCTGCTCCATAGCCGTTTAGAAGTTCACCGCAATGCTCTCTAACCTCTCTTGAAGAAATATGGAAATACATTGAGTTCTTTCTGATGCTTTACTGAATTTCCTCTCATGGTTGTTTCACACAATTCCTGCTTTCACCGTCTCACAGTCTCACTCGTATCCATTTTCATAATCTCACTGTCTCACAGCTCGCCTCACATTTCTGGTTTGTCGTTCCACGTGTCACGACCTATCTCATGTTTCTGGTTTGGCATTACACATCTCATGCACGTTTTTGGTTTGCACACTTTGCTGGTTTCACAACTCATGTATGTTTTCGGTTTGCATGTGTTTCTCGTTTGCATGCCTTGCTGGTTTCACGACTCACGTACATTTCTAGTTTGAACGTCTTGTTGGTCACATGCCTCACGCATGTTTCTGGTTTGCGCTTGTCCATTTCACACCTCCAGACAGCTTGGTTTGCTCTCCCGATGGTCTCCTCTTTCACAGTTTCTCCTCTCTTCCCTTATAGATGGTGTGTTGTCTTCTCTTTTACGTCAGCCACACAGTTTTCTCCAGCCGTCACATGGTTTCTCTTACTGTCCAAGGTATCCCTTGGTGTTATCTCCTTTTGTTGTGTGTTGTCTCCTTACCGTGCTGTCTCCTAGCCGCCCACCTTACTTTTGCTGTCCACTCTTGGTTGGCCGTACTCCTCCTTGCTATCCACACCAATTTGGCCATTCACCTCTTTGCTTGGCCGTGTAGGTTGGTTGGACGTCCTCTCTCTTTCAGCTGGTGGTGGTCTTGCCGTCCAGCACTTGCTGTCTAGCCATTCCTCCCTTGTTTTTCTCTCTTTGGCCAGTCACACACTAGGTTTTCCACTCTTTGGACGGTTTTTCTCTTTGGCTTTGGACGGTTGCTCTAGGTTTTGGCAGACTCCTCTTGCTTTGCTTTGTCTCTTTAGCTGTCCAGCACCTGTTTTCTGTCGTGTATACTCTTTTGGCTTGTCACACTAGGTTTCCATTCACCTTTGGTTGCTGTCCAGCTATGTCATCTCCTTATTGTCGTTCACCTTGCCTTGGCCATTCTCCTCCTTGCCTAGCCATCCACCCTTTTGCTGTTGGTTGTGCTTTGCTGTGTAGGGTTGTATGGATGCTCACCTTGTTTGGCTGGTTATCTCCTTGCTTGGACAGTTTCTCATTTGTTTTTGGCCAGTTGTCTCCTTGCTTGGACGTCTCTTCTTTGTGTTTGGCTGGATGGTTTTGCTTTAGGTTTTGCCATTTTTTGCTCAATTGCTGACCTCCTCTTTTGTTGTCTTCCAATGGCCTTTATATACTCCTCCATGAAACCCTAATAGGGCTAACGTGGTAGATTTATGTTCTTGTCTTTATGCAGCAAATTTACTTTATTGCCCCTTCATATGGCTTTACTTTTACTTTCTTACCCTTCCATGTGGCTTTACTTTCTTCCCCTCCATGTGGCTTTACTTTTACTTTCTTGCCTTTCCATATGGCTTTACTTTCTTACACACTTAAACCTAGTTGACAACAATTACAACCCATACAAGATTATTGGAAGAACAATCTTCCCCTTTGTAATTGTTGGCAACACTCATAACAAAAGCCACTATACAACAATTTCAACTCCCTCTAAATAAACATTCCCACTTTCTTAACAGCTCCCTTTGCACTGTTGCTTCTCTCCCCCTTTGCCAACCAATTACAAATTTGAAAAACTCGCGAAGTAGAGATGAAGGATTCACTTGATTTTCAGGCTTAAGGCGGCATTCGCACAGAAAGAGTCATTCTGAGCTTTTCAAATAGCTCTATTGACAGAGATTTAGTTAGATCTTATGTAGCCTCTTCAACAGATTTAGGTTCAACTTCTAAGAGTAAAGCAGTAACTCTCACAATTCTTCTTCTTGTTGTAACTCCTGTTGATTGGTCACCTATGATTTGATTTTCTTGATGAGTGTTGGTCCATGTTCTTTGGATTTCTTTCTTGCACAGTCTTAGTTGCAAGAGGATCTCTTTCTTCATCAATCACATACAAATTTCCAGCTGTTCTCTTCTCAGCTACAATAGTATTGCCTTCTTTACTCTTTACCTAGCAACTTGTTTTTGTGAATATTACCTTATGGTCTTTATTGCATAGTTTGTTGATAGGTGCTAGATTATATTTGAGTCCTTCAACATACAGAACATCTTTCATCTTTCCTCTTCCAATATTTACTGACCCCTGACCATTGATGTTGAGTGAATCATCATTGCCAAACTTGACTATGCCTTCTCTTGATTTGTTTAGCTTTGATAATTTGCTCTTGTCTCCTGTCATGTGCGAAGTGCATCCACTATCAAGGATCCACTACTTATCCTTGTAATCAGCCTTTAGTAGAATTTTAGCTATATTAGCCACCTCCGTTTTTGCTTTATATTCCTTCTTTTGAACTGGCTGGAAGATAGTTTTCTCCTTTTTCTCAGCTTTGACTGCACCACTTGTTTTTCCTGTGCCATTGAGTGCCTTCTCTTGCTCAGGGAGAAGTGTCATGCATCTCTTGGCATTGTGACCATCCTACCCACACGTTTCACACTATTCCAAGTTTGCTAATATAGTAAACTTGTTCTTTAAAACCACTAGTTTGGGCTTCCACCAACAATCCTTGTTAGTGTGTCCTTGCTTTTTACAGTATGTGCAAGAATCCACGACAAGTGTTCTCTTCTGAATTTTGTATTGTCTCCCTCTGTATGCAGCATCAGATCTTCTCAAGTTGGAGACATATATTGGCCTTCTCCATCAGCAATTACTCGCCTTATGATCCCAAACTCCACAATAAAGGCAATGACCTTGAAACTGCCTCTTTTTAGGTCTAATCACAGCTTGTCTTCTTCTATTCATCACTTGCTATGTAAGCAAAGTAGCTGGCTTCTTTGATTGTGTGACTTTCATTTCAGTACCAAATCTAAAGGAGTTAATGGATAAACCATATAGAATTTCAAATAGAGAGTAACTAGTAGTAGAATGAACCCTCTTATTATATGCAAGCTCGACATGTGGTAAACAATCTTCCCACATTTTCAAATTTGTATGAATAATAGCATGCAAAAGAGTAGAAAGAACTCAATTAACCACCTCAGCTTGCTTATTAGTTTGTGGATGACAAGTAGTTGAAAACAATAACTTAGTACCTAACTTACCCCACAAAGTCTTCCAGAAGTAGCTTAAAAACTTTGTATCTTAATTTGAAACAATGCTTCATAGCATGCCATACAAGCATACTACTTCTCGAAAGAATAAGTCAGCCACATTGTTTGCATCATCAGTTTTATGGCATGGGATGGAGTTTGCCATATTTGAAAATCTATCAACAACAAATACAAAATCCCTGCCCCTTTTTGTTTGTGGCAATCCTAGTATAAAGTCCATAGATAAATCAACCCAGGGATGACTAGGTATGGGTAAAGGGGTATATAAGCCATGGGGTAAAACTTTAGATTGAGCTTGTTTGCATGTTATGCATTTCTCACATATCCTCTCAACATCTTGTTTTATGCGTGGCCAAAAGAAATGTTCATTTAGGACATCTAGGGTTTTCCTAACTCCAAAATGACCCATTAGACCACCCTTATGAGTTTCTCTTACAACCAACTCCCTCAAAGAACTCATAGGCATGCATAAACAATTTTCCCTAATTAAGAAACCCTTATGCTATAAAACTTTTCAAAGGCTGATGTCTCACATGCTCCATACACATTAGCAAAGTTAGGATCATTCACATATAAATCCTTAATAGTTTCAAATCCTAATAAGTTTGCAGTAAGTATTGAGATAAGGGCATACTTGCGAGATAATGCATCAGGTACCACATTTTTCTCACCTTGTTTATATTTGATGATGTAGGGAAAGGTCTCAATGAATTCAATCCACCTGACATGAATTTTTTTTAACTTTCCTTGTACCTCTAAGGGTTGTACTAATGTTGCTAGCACAACTATGGTTAAGAAGATAGATTTACCTAATATGAAGCATCCTAGGCCATATAAGCTTCAATGGTTGAATGAGAGTGGTGAAGTCAAGGTAAATAAGGAAGTGCTAATATCATTTTTTATTGGAAGGTACCATGATGAAGTTTTATGTGATGTTGTACCTAAGCAAGTGGGTCATATTATATTAGGAAGACCATGGTAATTTGACAGGCGAGTTATGCATGATGGCTTCAAGAATTAATATTCCTTTGTAATGAATGAAAAACCTATCACTCTTGTACCATTATCACCTCAACAAGCTTATAATATTAAAAATGAGAGTGAATAGAAAAAAGAGATTGATAAAAAAGAAAAGAGAGAAGAAAATGTGAGGACATGAGAGAAGGAAAAAAAAAAAAAAAAAGTCTCTATGAAAAAGAAAGTGATGTCAAAAGAGCATTCTACGCCAAACAACCTATGATTGTACTTTTGTACAAGGAGGCTTATTTTAACACTAACAAGTTTGACTCATCTTTGCTTAGTTTGTTTTTGCTCTATTGTAGGAATTTGAAGATGTATTCTTTGACGATGTCCCAAGTGGATTGCCACATAATAGATGAATTGAACATCTAATTGATTTCATCCCAGGTGCATCTATCCTAGTCGGCTAGTATATAAGATTAATCCTGAGGAGAAAAAGGAACTTCAAAGGCAGGTTAAGGAGCTTATTTCGAAAGGATATTTAAGGGAAAGCATGAGTCCATGTGCTGTTCCTATCTTACTTGTACCCAAAAATGATAAGACTTGGAGTATATGTGTTGATTATCAAGCAATCAACAAAATCATTGTAAGGTATCGTCACCCCATACCTAGATTAGATGACAAGTTGGATGAATTGCATGGTTCATGTGTCTTTTATAAGATTGATTTGAAAAGGGGATATCATCAGATTAGGATGAGAAAGGGAGACAAGTGGAAAATAGCTTTCAAAACTAAGTACGGTTTGTATGAATGGCTTGTTATGCCTTTTGGTCTCACTAATGCACCAAGCACTTTTATGTGACTAATGAATCATGTTTCATCATTAAATTTGTAGTTGTATATTTTGGTCTATAGTAAAACCCTAGAAGAGAATCTTGATCATTTACATTCTGAGAAATTGTATGCTAACTTACAGAAATGTTCCTTTTGTACTAATCAGATCACATTTCTTGGCTATCTTGTCAGTGCTAAAGGTGTTGCGGTTGACAAGGAAAAAGTTAAGGCAATTCAAGATTGGCTTACTCCTAAGTCAATTAGTGATGTGCATAGTTGTCATGGTCTAGCTAGTTTTTATAGATGCTTTGTTAAGGACTTTAGCACCATTGCTGAGCTTATCAAAAAGAACAAGAGTTTTAGGTAGGGTAGTGACCAAGACAAGGCTTTTAATTACATCAAGCAAAAATTAAGTTTTACACCTATACTTGTTTTACCTAACTTTGCAAAAGCTTTCGAGATTTAGTGTGATGCTTCAGGTATTGGCATTGGAGCTGTTTTGATGCAGGAAAGGCATCCAATTACTTACTTTAATGAAAAGGTAAGTGGAGCAAGCCTTAATTATCCTACTTATGATAAGAGATGTATGTATTGGTACGAGCTTTGGAGACATGGCAATATTACCTTTGGCCTAAGGAGTTTGTCATCCATACTGAGCATGAATCTTTGAAGCACTTGAAGGGACCAAGAAAGTTGAACAAAAGATATGCCAAGTGGATTGAATACATTGAGACCTTTCCTTACATCATCAAATATAAACAAGGTAAAGAAAATGTGGTAGCTAATGCATTATCTCGCAGGTATGCCCTTATCTCTACACTTATTGCAAACTTATTAGGATTTGAACATATTAAGGATTTATAAGTGAATGATACTGACTTTGCTAATGTTTATGGAGCATGTGAGACGTCAACGTTTAAGAATTTTTATAGGAATAATAGTTTCTTATTTAGGGAAAATCGTTTATGCATGCCTATAAGTTCTTTGAGAGAGTTGGTTGTAAGAGAAGCTCATGAGGGAGGTCTAATGGGTCATTTTGGAGTTAAGAAAATCATAGATGTCCTAAGTGAACATTTCTTTTGGCTACACATGAAATGAGATGTTGAGAGGATACGTAAGAAATGCATAACATGCAAACAAGCTAAATCTAGAGTTTTACCCCATGGCATGTATACCCCTTTACCTATACCTAGCCATCCTTGGGTTGATTTATCTATTGACTTAGTACTAGGATTGCCACAAACAAAAAGGGGTAGGGATTCTATATTTTTTGTTGTTGATAAATTTTCAAAGATGGCACACTTTATCCAATGCCATAAAAGTGATGATGCAAACAATATGGCTGACTTATTCTTTAGGGAAGTAGTATGTTTGCATAGAATGCCATGAATCATTGTTTTAGACCAAGATACAAAGCTATTGTTTTCAGCTACTTGTCATCCACAAATTGATGGGCAGACTGAGGTGGTTAATCGAACTCTTTCTACTCTTTTGTGTGTTATTATTCAAAAAAAATTGAAAATATGGGAAGATTGTTTACCATATGTTGAGGTTGCATATAATAGGAGTGTTCATTCTGCTACTAGTTACTCTCCATTTGAAATTGTACATGGTTTTAATCCGTTAACTCCTTTGGATTTGGTACCTATACTTGTCAATGAATATGCAAGCTTAAATGGTGAACGTAGGGCTGACATGATAAAAAATTGCATGAGAAGGTGAGACAACAGATTGAAAAATGAACTAAGCAATACGCATCCCATGTCAATAAGGGATGAAAGAAGGTGGTGTTTGAACCTGGTGATTAAGTTTGGATGTATATGTGCAAGGAATGGTTTCCAGCTTAGAGGCGTTCAAAGCTACAAGCTAGAGGAGATGGTCCCTTTCAAGTTGTAGCATAAATTAATGACAATGCTTATAAGTTGGACCTTCTCCATGAGTATAATATGAGTGCAACATTTAATGTTTTTGATCTTTCCCATTTTGATGTAGGTGATGATTTAGGGACGAATCCTTTTAAGGAGAGGGGGAATGATGAGAACCATAGAGATGATGGGTGGAAGGCTTCAATGGATGCAAGAGGTCCATTGCATATCCTAGAAGGCCCAATAATATGAGCTAGAACTTCAATGGATGCAAGAGATCCATTGCACATTCTAGAAGGCCCAATAACATGAGCTAGAGCCAAAAAGATTGAAGAAGTATTAAATGGGGTAATTGAGAACATTTAGGCCAACCAAGCTTCAAATTGTACGAATTTAAGTTTGAAAAAAAGTCCAGGCCTAATTAATATAATTTGAATACTTAATAGTTAGACTAAGTAATAGCATTCACTCCTAAATAGGAGTTTATTGTCTATGTTGGAATTTGTACATAGTTAGGAATTCTTCAATAATAAGGATTTGTCCTAAGTAGGAATTTATGCCTCTTTAGGATTGCTATCTTAACTTATAAATAGACACCCCTTGTAAGCTCTGGAGAATCAAACAACTTTGAGTAAAAAAAGAAAGCAAGGGTTTTTCTCACTCAGTTCTTTTAAGGACTAAAGAACTTATCAAGAGATACTTCTTCTTGTGGCATTCCAATCGACTTATCACTCTCAATTCTTTTCTTTTATGGAGTGTGGCGTCCATATCTTTCTTAAATACCCTAGGTTCATGTTCCTTCAAAAGGTGGGTCTAGGGTTTACGATATTAAACTTTGATTTAGCTTTTCTAATTGTTCTTTGATTCCATGTGTGCGTTGAATCCCCAAACCACATCTTTTTAGGGTTTTTCTGCATCATAATGGAACCTAGCCATGGTTGCTTCCTATCTTTCATTTCATTTGCCCTAACCATAGCAAACATCATCTTTTTAAGATACCCTTCTACATTCTTAAACCCTTGCATGAAACTCCATAACCTATTATACAAATCCTTATAATAAAAATCAGTGACAAACCTTATCCTCATCATAATCTTCAACTCATTCCAGATCTCTATTAGTCTTTCAAAATCCCATTTTGGTAGTAATTTTTTGGTCCCACTACATTATTATATAATTAGTAAACTCAGTCACAACTAACTTAACCTTTTCCTCAAAGAAGTTATGACAATTGAATAGTAGCTCCATCCTTCTCTCCTAGTCTAAGTACACATCTAGGTCAACTTTATTTTAATGCTATTCAAATTTCTATTTACTCCTTCCTTTACTTTATTTCTATTATCCAAACTTCCATCATATTTATTACAACCATTCTCATTGCCTCAAACTTTCCTTTACCATTCCTACTCCACGTCCTCCTTTAGATTTACTTCTGAAGTTTCTACTGGTATTATCACTATCATCATAGTCATCATTGCCATCATTTACCTAAATCATGTTCTAATCGTTCCTTCACAACCCTCCTAACTAACCTCTCAGATTTTACACTTAATTCCCCTTCTATTTCATCCATCTTGTCCTTAACTTCCCAAAACATTTGGTCAGTCATGTCAAACTTTTGCTTTAAGGATTTCATAAGAAATTTAAAGTATGGAAAAACTACTTCCTCATTTCCATGTGAAAAATTGTCTACTTTATCATTAGACATTGTACCTGCGAGATTGTTAGTGAATAATGAACAAGTCTTAAAAAACTCACTCCCTCACATGTTTGCTCTCCACTCAACTCTCATGTTTCACATAATGAAATGTAATATCACACTCTAAAAGCTTTTTCAATAGTTTTAGGCAAATTAAATTAAAAATAAATCAAAACTTAAATATACTAGCCCTAAAACAATCTCTTCAAATAAGTGGCACAATCAAGAAAAGCAATGAATAAAACTAGGATTCAACTAAGGTTAATAGAAATAAGGAATATAATTGATGTGATTAACTTGTTAGGATAAAAGAATAGTCAATGGGAGTAAAAGCTGGAATTGTGAATTACTCAAAAACAATTTAGGGTTCAATTTTTTTATGACATGAACCCTTAATTTTTAGAAATAACAGCCCCATAATTGATAGTTAGCAATTCACTATGCCAATTAACACAAGATACCTAATGACACAAGAATAAAATTAAAATAGGGTAACTAAAATTAGAACAAGTGCTTTGATACCAAATGATACAAACTTCAATTATATGTAAATAGAACTCAATACTAATGTTGGTATATGATCATTCTAACACAAGTAAAAGTATTAGTGTTTTGACCCAATAATTATCAAACAACTAAGAATTAGAACTATAAGATTTAGATGCCACTCCTAAGGTATTGGGTTAAAGAGCTCTTAAGTTCATAATTAGTTCTCAAAGAACCAAATAAATTAGCTCATTTACTCATAAAAACGTTCTCCCCTCTCAAACTATATGTTACCTACTAAAACCCCAATTGATTAGTTTTTTTAAACTAAACAACTTGGTGATACAAAAGCTACCAAGATGGGCTTATTAATAAAATTCATCCAGTTTATTACATAACAATAAAAACCCATTAAAGTAACCCATTTAGATACTGAAATTTGACTAGTCCACAACATAATAATAAAATCCATGAAAATAACAGGTTGCTAGTTCCAATTTCATCCCTAAGGCCATGGCATTCCATATTGCTCCTTCTCTTTTGTCAACTTTCATAAAGTCTCACTGGGGGAAGCCTTGAAAAGGGAAAATTTGAAGAAAAACTTGAGGGTACCCAAGGAAAAACTAGAGACATCAAATGCTTTAGATGTTTGGGTAGGGGTCATGTGGCTTCACAATGTTCTAACAAGAGAACCAAGTACTTTAATGAGAATGATCTATATGACTGATAGTGATGCTAGTGATGAAAACCAAATGCTGCCACTAGAGAATGCTAATGATGTTGATGAAGGAATAGAGTATCTAGAGCATGGTGGAAGGCTTTTAGTGGCAATGAGAGCCCTTAGTGTGCAGGTTAAGGAGGAGGATGATGTTGAGATGCAATGAGATAATATTTTCCATACTCAATGTTTAATTCAAGATAAAATTTGTTGCTTAGTCATAAATGGAGTTAGTTGCACTAATGTAGCAAGTACAAAGTTGGTGAAAAAAATTGAACTTGACTACAACCAAACATCCTAGGCCATATAATTTGCATTGGTTGAATGACAATGGAGTTGTGAAAGTGACTAAACAAATTATGGTTCCATTTTCCATTGGTACATATAAGGACGACTTTTTTGTAATATTGTACCTATGTAGGTCAGGCATTTGTTATTAGGTCATCCTTGGTAATTTGATAGAAAAGTTTTGCATGATTGTTACAAGAACTGCTATTCTTTCACCATGGATGGAAAACCATTCACACTTGTTCCATTGACTCCAAAATAGTTGTATGAAGACTAAGTGAGAATTTATGAAAGTGGGCAAAAAAGGAGGAGCAAAATGAAAGAAAAAATAGAGAGAAAAGAAAGCGAATGAGAAAAACAAGCTAAAAGCATTTGAGAGTGATAAGTACAAGCATTTTCAAGTTTATAAGAGTGAAGATAAGAGAAAACAAGTGAATTTGTTTGCAAAAGGGGGCAGTGTTAGGGTTGCCTTCTAAGCTTGGCAACAATTGACCTTGATCCTTTACAAGGATTCTTATTTCTCTAGCACTGACCTTGATTCATCTTTACCTAGTGCTATTTCATCTTTGTTGGAGGATTATAATGATGTATCCCTTGAGGAGATCCCAGATGGTTACCACTAAGGAGAGGGATTAAACATCACATTGATCTTATTCCTAGAGCTCCCATTCCCAACAAGCTAGCATATAAAAGTAATGCTAAGGAGACAATGGAGCTTTAGAGGCAAGTTGATGAGTTAATGAAGAAGGGACATGTAAGGGAGAGCCTGAGTCTATGTGTAGTGCTAATGTTGCTTGTTAAGAGAGAGTAAAAGAAAAAGGGCTAAGAAAGTGCTAGAGAAACCTGATAGAGGCAAGAGAGAATCCTAACAGAGGTAGGAGAGAAACCTAGCAGAGGCAAGAGAGAAGAAACCTAAAAAATGTAGGAGAGAAACCTGGCAGATGCTTGAGTAAAGATTGGTAGAGCTTAAGCAAGGAAGGGTAGTGAGGAAGGAGGGAATGATAGAAAGCTTGAGTAGAGACGACAAAGCTTAAGCAGCGACCGATGGTAAGGATGGAAAGAATAGTAGAAAGCATGAGCAGAGTGTAGAGAATAGTAGTAAGGATAGAATAGTAGGAAGAAAGGAGAAGATTAGTTTCCTACAACAATAACCTATGCATGTAGAGAGATCTTTCTCAAGGGACTTTTTGTTATAATCCTTTTATGTACATTTTTTAAAAAGGGTGGGAAACCCTTAGCATGATTGGGAGATCATTGTAATTAGTTAAGGAGAGATCCTTCCACTACATCATTTGTGTCACTTGATTGCAAGAGTGGATCATATGATCTAGGAATGATCCTATCACACTATAGATGTTGCTTACATAGGTGAACCATGTAAAATTTCTGAATGGGTGCTTGTGCTTGCTTGATATTCTTATGGTCATTCTCACATAAAGAAATAAGATAAAAATAGATCATAGACCTTAATAGGAAAGGTTTAATCTAGATAGATTTGTAAAAAGAAAGCATCTCACACATTGCTATGAAAGTTGAGAGGCAACTTAAGGGAAGGAGTACTTCTTGTTGAACCCATCTTTGATGACTAATGATGGATTTGTTGTCAATAGCATCTCATATATTTATCCTTGGTTGATTTAATGTTATGAGTGCCATTAAGATGTGTTTGCTACTTTTACAATGTGTCTATAATTGATTTATTAAAAAGCTAAGGAAGACAACATTGGTGGAATATGATGAGAATGAGGAGAGAAAGTAAAGTCAAAATTAAGATGCTGCCAGTCCCACCTTGTGCTGCCAAAAATAACGAGTTGATTTACATTGTTAGTGGTGTTTTGGATGTAAAGAAAGCATTAGTTGCTGCCTCTGGCATTACATTTAGCAATACAAGTCACTTGCTAGGTAGGAGTGAATGCTAACCGTTGACCTTAAATTCAAAGAGTCAATGTTGAACCTTGACCTTAAATTCAAATAGTTAATGTAGAACGTTGACATTAAATTCAAAGAGTTAATGCTACCCATTGACTCTAACTTTAAGGAATCAATGCTAACCATTGATGGTAGGGTATCTATAAATTCAAGGAATCAATACTGATCATTGATGATAGGGAAACCTTAAACTCAAGGCATATAAATACTTATGTAGCTGCCAAGAGAGAAAAAAATAGGGTAAGCCATAGAAACACAAAGAGAGCTACAGAAAACAAAAGAGAGAGCTACAGGGAATGAAAGAGAAAGAGGCAGAAAAGAAAACAATAGGTAATAGCAAAAGAGAAAGAGAGGCAAGAGCAAAAAGAAAAGATGAGAGCAAGAGAAATACTGCCAAGAGATCATAAAAGAAAAACGGCCAAGAAAGTGTAAGAGAAATCCAGTTGAGGTAAGAAAGAAACCCAACAAAGCCAAGAGAGAAACTTGACAGAGGGAGCAGAGAAACCTAACAGAAGCTTGAGTAGAGACTGGTAGAGCTTGAGCAAGGACTTACAGTGAGGAAGGAGAGACTGATAGAAAGCTTAAGCAGAAACCAGTACTGAAGATGGCAAGAATAGTAGAAAGCTTGAGTAGAATGGCAAAGAGTAGGGTATGACAGTGTGGAGAAAATAGTAAAAAGAAAGAAGAAGATCAATCCTATAACAGCAGCTTGTGCACATAGAGAGGTCTTTCTTAAGGGACTTTTGTTATTATCTTTTTATGTACTTTTTTTGAAAAAGGGTGGGAAACCCTTAGGGTGATCGGGAGATCATTATAAGTTGTTAAGGAGAGATCTTTCCATTACATCATCTGTATCCCTTGATTGCAAGAGTGCATCGTGTGATCTAGGAGTTATCCTATCATATTGTGGATGTAGCTCACACAAGTGAACCACGTAAAAATTGAGTGTTTTAGGTAGGAGTCAATGCTAACTATTAACCCTAAATTCAAAGAGTGAATGCTAAATGTTGACCTTAAATTCAAAATGTCAATGCTGAGTGTTAACCCTAAATTTATGGAATCAATGCTGACCATTTATGGTAGGGCAACCCTAAATTCAAGGAATCAATGTTGACCATTGATAATAAGGCAATCCTAAAGTCAAGGAATCAATGCTAACTATTGATGATAAGGCAACCCTAAACTTAAGCCATATAAATAAATACCTATACAATTGCCAAGAGAGAAAAAGAAAAATAGGGTGAGTGGTAGAAATAAAAAGGAGAGCTAAAGAAAATGAAAGAGAGAGCTATAGAGAATGAAAGAGGGGCAAAAAAGAGAACAATAGGTAGCAACAAAAGAGAAATTGCGGTAGCGATAGAAAGAAAAGAGAAAGCAAGAGAAAAGCTGCCAAGAGAGAGCAAAAGAAAAGCGACCAAGAAAGTGCAAAAGAAACCTGATAGAGACAAGAGGGAAACCTAGCAGAGGCAAGAAAGAAACCCAGCAAAGGTAAGCGAGAAACCTAGTTAAGGTAGGAGAAAAGCTTGGCATAAGCTTGATTAAAGACTGGCAGAGCTTGAGCAGGGATCGACAATAAGGAAGGAGAGAATGACAGAAAGCTTAAGCAAAGACTACAAAGCTTGAACAAAGACCGATAATAAGGAAGGAAAGAATAGTAGAAAGCTTGAGCAGAATGGTAGAGAGCAAAGAATGATAGTGAGGAGAGAATAGTAGAAAGAAAGGAGAAGGTCAGTTTCCTACAACAACAGCTTGTGCACATAAAGAGATCTTTCTTAGTAGGCTTTTTATTATAGTCTTTTTGTTTACATCTTTGAAAAAGGGTAGGAAATCCTTGGGTTGATTAGGAAATGATTGTAAATGGTTAAGGAGAGATCCTTCCACTATATCATCTGTGTCCCTTGATTGAAAGAGTGGATCGTGTGATCTAGGAGTGATCTTATCACATTGTGGATGAAGCTTACACATTATGGGTGAACCACGTAAAACTTCTAAGTGTTTTTGGGTGCTTACGCTTGCTTGATATTCATATAGTCATTCTCACATAAAAAGAATAAGATAAAAATAAATCATTGACCTTAATAGGTTACAAAGGTTTCATCTTGATAGATTTGTAATAAGTAAGTATCTGACACTTTGCCATTAAAGTTAAGAGGTAGCTTAAGGGAAGAAGTACTTCTTGTTAAACCCATATTTGATGACTAATTTTGGATTTGTTGTCAACAGTATCTCATATATTTGTTCTTGTTGATTTGATGTTGTGAGTACTATTGAGATGTGTTTGTTGCATTTACAAAGTGTTGACAACTGATTTATGATTAAAATTTTTATTCTTTATCATTTTCTATTATTGTAAACATGTCATGTGATAAAACTGATAGCCCTACTAAGGGGGAGGAGGAATTTGCCTTACCATACCTTAAATTTTTATGAAAGTGCTAGAGGGGAAGTTTGAGAGAATGGAGTTATGTTTGTGAAATGCAGGATAAAGTGGAGAGAATTGAAAGGGAGTCAAGCGAGAGACTTGGGAGGGTAGCTAGGAAAATGATACATGCACTATACATGAGGGCCATAACTTCTTTAAGGAGAAGAAGGTGAAGTTAGTTGTGGTAGAGCTTAGTAATTATGCTATAGTATGGTGTGACCAACAAGTTATCACTAGGAGAAGAAACTTTATAGAACCATAAAAACTTAGAATGAGTTAAAGACTATGATGAGAAAGAGATTTATCCCCAACTCTTATTATAGGGATTTGTATAAAAAGTTGCAAAGCTTTACGCAAAATTCCAAAAGTGTAGAAGAGTACCATAAAGATATGGAGATTATCGTGGTTAAGGTAAATGTAAAGGAGGATAGGGAGGCAACCATGGCTAGATCTCTCCAAGGGTTGAATAAAAGTATAGCTGATGTGGTAGAACAACATTATGTAGAGTTTGAGGACATGGTACACTGTTCAGCCCATCTTTGATGGCTAATGTTGGATTTGTTGTTAATAGCATCTCATATATTTGTTCTTGTTGATTTGATGTTATGAGTGCCTTTGAGATGTGTTTGTTGTATTTATAAAGTGATGACAGCTGATTTATCCATTAGTTAAGGAAGATAGCATTGGTCAAATATGATGAGAATAAGGAGAGAAAGTAAGGCCAAAATCAGGATGTTACTAGACACACCTTTCATTGCAAAAAATGACGAGTTGATTCAGATTGTTGGTGGTATTTTGGCTATAAAGAAAGCACTAGTTGCTGCCTTTGGGATTGTGTTTAGTAGTGGCACTGTAAGTCACTTGCTAGGCAGAAGTCAATGCTAACCATTGAACCTAAATTCAAAGAGTCAATGCTAAATGTTGACCTTTAATTCAAAAAATTAATGTTGACTGTTGACCTTAAATTCAAGAAGTCAATGCTAAGCGTTGACCCTAAATTCAAGGAATCAATGTTAACCGTTGATGGTAAGGCAACCCAAAAGTTAAGGAATCAATGTTGACTGTTGATGATAGGATAACTTTAAATTTAAGGCATATAAATACCTATGTAGCTTCCAAGAGGGAAAAAAAATAGGGTGAGCAACAGAAACACAAAAGAGAGATAAAAAATGAAAGTGAGAGCTACAGAAAATGAAAGAGATAAAGACAGAAAAGCATACAATAGGTAGCAACAAAAGAGAAAGAGAGGCAGTGACAAAAAGAAAAGAGAGCTTGAGAAAAACTGCCAAGAGAGAGCAGAAAAAAAAAACAACTATAAAAGTGCAAGAGAAACCCAACAAAAGCAAGAAAGAAACCTAACAAAGGTAGGAGAGAAACTAGTAGATGTTATATTACTCTTACTAAGTTTATCATTTTTAATGAATTTTACATTACTAAAAATTTTCAAATTATAGTTATATATCTTCTATTAATAAAATAACAACTAATTTTTTGGAATTATAATTTCTTTTTATATAAATTCTTATGGATTCTTACTTTTATTACCCAACCCCAAACATCTCAATCCTTTAAGTTAAGTTAAGAAGAATATTTTGAATTACTTCACTAATAATTTTATTTAAAAAATAATTTATAATTTTAAATAATACATTCATAAATATTTAGATGAAGAGGAATTATTCATTTTTGTTTGTATTTCATTTCCCCTCAAGGTTGGTACATTTGGATCACTTGATCTATTAGGGGAATAAATTAAATGACCTCTGTTAAAGTACGTATTGCATTGGAATTAGACAAACTGGATTTCCTTACATGTAGGAAAGATGCATACACTGATGTTCTTCTGTAGTGAAACTATAGATGGTCTTGGTGCATGTTAAGTCAAGACATTTTTTCTTATCAAGAGCTCTTTTTTTTTTTTTTCATTACATTGCTTTTGAGTATATGAACTTAAGAAGATAGGTTTCTTACCAATAGATGTGCTATCCCTAGTGACCTGGACTTGTTCTAAACGGAAGAACATGTGTTTATGTAGCGGGCAGGGTGTTATAGCTCAAAGCATTCCCTTAGATCTGACCTAGCCATCTACCCCACCAATTCATAAATGTAGAATTGGTTTTATAATTGACTTGGAAAAAGGGAAAAACTTGATTAAGTAGATGTTAAATTGTAATACGAAATTTAAGACTAATTGATACAATTTAATACCTAAACTCATATTTTTATCTTTTCAATTGTAAAAGGATTTACAAATTGGTTCAATCATATTTGCCAGAACCCTGAGATAAACATTTAAACATTTATATATCAGAATGCCCATTTGTAGGCGAATTGATGGTTTGGGTATCTACTCTATTTTGTTAGGATCATTATACAAAAAGCCTCACGACTCCCAAGAAGCTGTTGATTCATATAGAACAACAAATGGACAATGCTTCCATTCCCTTTGTTGGAGCACAACGATGCAGGGTTGGTGATATAACTAGAAAATTAAGCACATTTTAAAAAAATTACGTTTTTCATAATATAGTGCAATTTTTCAAAATTATAGTACAGTCTGTTCAAAATGCAATATATTTGGATTTTTTATTTTCAAATAGAAAAATACAGTGCTCATGACTGCACAATATTTCTCTCACCCACTTAACATTTCGTTGACTTATATTTGGATGATACAAGACTTTGTTTGCACTATCTCTCAAAGGAGGATTGCAAACAAATTAATAAGTTTGCTTAAGGTTTGGTGCCTCAACTCGATCAAAACTTACTCAATCATTTTCAAACATTACTCAACAATTAAACTGAATAAATAAGAATCATGTATGAACTTTAATAAAGAAATAGTCCTACCAAAGCCTTACCCAGCGCAAGTCATAACTAGTAATAACCTCCAAATTGGAAAAAGAGCACAAAAAAGAAAAAAGATAATAAAGACTTATTTGTTAGCAGTTATAAATTCCTAAATCTTAGGACTAAAATCATGTGTGGGAACATGGAAGAGTTGTGCAAGGAAACATAAATGTTGCTCGTAGTCAATCTATTTGTAAACATATTCTTGATTTTAAAGATTTCTTTTATGGACATTTATTCTTTAAAAGTGTTATTAGATAATTAGTTGAAAATGAATCCTTATTTAAAAAATAATAATGCTTATGAGAAGGAAAAAAAAATGACCATTAGGCATTTTAAACTTTAAAATTGTGCAATTAATTGGTGAAATGATATTTAATTTTATTGATTTAAATTTGATAAGCCACCAATTTATTTATGAGTAATTATGACAAATTTATTAGTATTTGAATTTTATATGGATAATAAGTTTGATAAAATTTTAGATTTGGTTGAACCAATTCTTAATCTAAAGGGGATGAAGGAAATAAGTCAAATTATTGATCAAAAAAATTATTGATTATTGATGTTGTAGTTGAGCCAATTAATTTTTTGTATGCTAGTGAAGATTCTAATTATAGCACCAAGTGATCACTTTATCAACAATAAATTCTACTAAATCAAAAATGAGTTAATAACCCAGAATTCAAAGAATCTTGTTAATTATTTACCTTTTGTGCAAAATTTTTTACATTTTATTGGGATTGAGAAATTTAGTCATAAGTGAATGGCAATTGTTGATATGTTAAGATTCATTTGAAAGAAGCAAGTGTAAATCAAACAGATCAAACACTTTGGTTTATTTGAAGTATTTGATTTTGTGGTATGAAAGACATTAATTTTTCATTGTCAATTTGAGAATAAGTTTCTTTTAAGTGATGCAATCTAGTTTACAATACATTATGAAAACTATTGCATAATTTAGGAATTATGAATATTGTTTAATAATTATTTAAACTATTGATTTTTTTTTATTTTGATTTGTCATGAAATATTTTTCTATTTAGTTAAAATATTTTTTCATTTAGTCATTAAGTATTTTCAATTTTAGGATAAAAGTGTTTTCTTAATTAATTAAATAATTTTGATTATAAATACATGTGTAAGCTTAAAGGTCAAATAGTAAATTATCAATAAAAATATTGTTTTAAAAATTATCTTCTCTAATGAATTCTAGAATTCTTTTTAAAAATTAAATAAATGTCACTTTTTTGGTACTTTTTCTTTTATGCTTCTATCTTACTTTAGCAAATTTAATGGACCAATAAGCATATTTTGAGCATAAAAATATTCTCATAGTAATTATCTTCTTGATATAGCAATAGACATATAGAAATTTCAAAGGCATTACCCTTTTTATGGACTAACAGGACATGATTTTGAATTTTTCATATCTCTCTTGGGATTTATATAATCTGATTTACAGTAGAAGAAAATAAAAATACAACAAAGAGTTTATATGAAGTTGTTTTATAGGAGTGTGCAAAATAGAAAAATTGTTAAAAGTGAGTAAAAGGGTAAGGAAAATTTTGTAAATATTTTGAAAGTGTAAAATTGAAGTTCCTAACTTCTCCCTAGGATCTATTAGTTTGTGATACTAAGAGGGCAGATGAATCAATATCATCATAATTCACAATTTGTAGGTAAGTGAACAACTTCAACCTTTTCTTAAAAGCAAACTCTTTCTCAAACTTGACTAAGGTGGATCTATTGCTACCTACTAATCACAATAGTCTCCAAAGTCACCTTTCAGACACCTTGCCGAATAAACAATTTGGATGTTCTTGTTTAGTTATTCGTTAGGTTATGGGTTGGCTGATACTTTAGCTGTTCATAACTCAATTCAAAACATAGAACATAAAGCAAATTAAGGACATATGAGATTTACGTGGTTCCATCAATGTGACGTACATCTACAGTGGTAGGAACTCTCCCTTATCGAGACTATCCACTATACTTAAGAATTCCAGTTATAATGGATGTCTTAATTCTTTGCTCCATTTAATATTGTAATTGTTAAGCAAGTACAATACAAAGAGTGTCACTTATTGTGTCTACCCTTCTTCTAGCTTGTCTTGCCTCTATTGAATTGAAAGGTTGCTTCACTGCCACTTAGATGTTCACTGCAATACTTTCTAACCTCTCTTGAAGAAATCTGGAAATACGTTGAATTCTTTCAATGTTTCACTGAATTCCTTTTTAAAGTTGTTTCACACAACTCCTACTTTCATCGTCTCATTGTCTCCCCTGTCTCCTTGTCTCACAGCTTGCCTCACATTTCTGGTTTGCCGTTCATGTTTCTCTCTCTCTTGTTGTCCCACCGGATTTCTCTCTCTTACCATCAGATTTCTCTCTCTTACTGTCCAGCCATATCTATCTCTGAATTTCCTTTATTTTGCTGATAGTCTCTCTCTCTTCGTCCGCCCCTCTTTGGCTGTTCTAGATTTTCTTTCCTTTTCCCTTATTTGGTAGTGTTTTATCTCTCCTTCCCATCGACTTCTCTGTTCTGGCATTGGCTCACTTGGTTGGCTAAATAGGACATTGCCGTTGTGCTCTTCCAGTCTGCCGTCCAGTCGTTCAGCCTCTTATGCCGTCTCCTCTTTTCTCTATTTTGGCCAACCACGTTCTTTGTTTAGCCTGACCATCTCCTTTTTCTCTCTCTCGATTGTTGTTCTTCGTTTAGCCTGGCTGTCGACCGTCTCCTCTTTCTCTCTCTCTCGACGATTGATTTCTTTGTTGCCGTTGGTATCTCTTCGTTCAGCACCTCAATTTTTGTCACTCGACACTCACTGTGCTGCCACTGTTCACTCAACAACTACTATTTGCTCAATTACTTATCTCTTTTTTTTCTATTTTTCCATCCCTTGTTCTGTTGTGTATTCAATTGTGTTGGCCCTTCCACCTTTACATTTTCTCTCTTTGGCTGTCCCTTTGTGTTTTACTGTCCAGCACTTGCTGTCCAGCCGTTCCTCCCTTGTTTTCTCTCTTTGGCCAGTCACACTAGGTTTGCTGTTCACCTTTGGTTGCTGTCTAGCCATGTCTTCTCTCTTTGGACAACCCTCTCCTTTGCCGTTTAGGGCTTTGTGTTTTTGCCGTGCTCTCTTGTGTTTGTTGGTGATGTGTGTTGTGTTTTCTCTCTTTGTCGTGCCACACACTTGCTATCCAGCCAAGGTCTTGGATTATATAGCCATTATGAAAACCCTAGTAGGGCTTACTTGTGGCGAATTTACTTCCTTGCCCTTTTATGTGACTTTGACCTTCTTGCCCTTCTAAGTGGCCTTTACTTTCTTGCACACTTAAACCTAGTTGACAACAATTACACCCATACAAAGTTGTGGGAACAACAAAATTTGAGATATTAAGAGTTGGAGAAATACATTTATATGAATGTGTTGTAATAAAGTTATGAATTTTTATATATCTATGATCGAAGATGACATTATTTGATGGAAGCCATATTGTATCAGCTCAAACCAATAAGGGAGTTAATGCTTTGCAAAACCTTGAAGGACTAATGACAAGGGTAAGGTCAAAGAAATTAAAGGAAGCTCTCAACAACTTATTGTGCAACATTAACTATCAAAAAGTTTCTAGGTACGAGTTAATGATGATAAAGGCATCACCAGGGCTTGCAAATGTGTCATCTATAGAGGAATTTGAGAACCATGGCCTTGGGAAGGAAGTTGGATTTGGGTGCCCATGTCTGGGCATTTAAATGGATTATTTTTTTATGAGTTATATTGTTATGTAGTGGGTTGGACGAATTTTAGCATCTGAATGGGTTATTTTCATAGGTTTTTATTATTATTTAATGGGTTGGATGAATTTCCTTAATAAGCTTATCTTATTAGCTAGGGTTTTTGGGGGTTAGCATATAAAAAGTGCCTTTGGCTCTAACTCAGGTTAGTTATACTTTTGTCATCATCTCTTTCGTATGTTCTTCATTGTTGGTTGAATAATAAAAAAGGAAAACAAAACAAAAGAAGAAATTCATGTGTTTGTTGTGTTTGGCCACTGCTATCATTCATTTTGCAAAAATACCTATCAGTTAACCAAAAAAAAAAAAAGACAAAACAGCTTCATTGTTCAATTAGTCATTTACTCAATTATATTTGATAATCGATTGTTGTCCGATTACATTTCTTATATCATTGAATTCCTTGTCATTCTATTTGCTTTATTGTCCATCTTCTTTGATCATGTCACTTCTCTAAAGAGGTAGGTCTAATATTGATATATTCTAGTTTTGTTTGTTCTGAATTTAATTTGGTTGGAACTATTGATATATTTGAGTTGAGGACTATTATAGTTGAGTGGAAAGCAAACATGCAAAGGAGAGAGTTTTGTGAGGTATATTCTTTATTTACTAACAATCTTGCATGTACAGTTTCCAATGCCAAAGAAGGCAGTTTCTTACATGGAGAGGGGGAAGTAGTTGTTCCAAACTTTAAATTGATTATGAAATCCTTAGAACAGAAGTTTGATAGGATTGACCAAATATTTTAGGAATTTGGGATATGATAGATAAAATAGATGGGAAATTAAATGTGAATCCTCAGAGGCTAGCTAGGAGGGTCGTGAAGGAGCAATTTGAACATGATTTTGGTGAACATGGTGATGATTATTATGATGACGGTGATAATGCTAGTAGAAACTTTAGATGTGGATTTAGAGGAGGAGGTGGTAATAGGAATGGTAGAGGAGTAAGAGGCAATGGAAATGTTTATGATAAGTATAATAAAGGTTGGGATAATAGAAATGGAGTAAAGGAAGGAGTAGACAGAAATCGTAGTAGTATTAAAATGAAATACCTTCTTTTTAAGGGAAAATTGACCCTAATGTCTATTTGAATAGGAAATAAAGTGTAGAATTAATATATAAGTGCCACAACTTCTTTAAGGAGAAGAAAATGAAGTTAATTATGACAGAATTCACTAATTATGTTGTAGTATGGTAAGACCAGCAAGTTACCACTAGGAGAAGAAATTTTGAGAGAACTATAGGAACTTGAAATGAGTTGAAGACTGTGATGAGAAAGAGATTTGTTCTCAGCTCTTATTTTAGGGATGTATAACAAGTTACAAAGCCTTATGCAAGGTTCTAAGAGTATGGAAGAGTACCGTAAGGAGATAAAGATTGCTATGGTTAAGGCAAATGTAATGAAAGATAGGAAGGCAACCATGGCTAGGTTCCTCTAATGGTTAAATAGAAACATAGCTGATGTGGTAGAACTACAACACTATATAAAGCTTAAAGACATGGTATACATTGCCATGAAAGTGAAGAGGCAATTTAAGGGAAGGAACACCTCTAGATATAATCAGAACTCATGTTCAACTTTTTGGAAGCTGAACCGGGGGAAGAAGGAAGAGAAGATGACTCCTAAGCTTAAAACCAATTCACAGAGGCCTAAGAATAGTGGGGGCAGCCTTGTAAAGGGCAAATTTAAAGAAAAACTTAAGGGCAACCAAGGACAAACTAAAGACATCAAATGCTTTAGATGTCTAAGTAGCAGTCATATGGCTTCATAATGTCCTAACAAGGGAATCATGTACCTTAGGGAGAATAGTGACTAGGTGTCTGGCAGTAATGCTAGTAATGAAGACCAAATGCTACCATTAAAGGATGCTAGTGATGTTAATGAAAGTATAAAGTATCTAGAGCATGGTAAAAGGCTTTTAGTAACAAGGAGAGCCCTTAGTTTACAAGTTAAGGAGGAGGATGATGTTGAGATGCAGCAGGAAAATATTTTCCATACTCAATGTTTAGTTTAAGATACAATTTTTTGCTTGGTCATAGATAGAGGTAGTTGCACTAATGTAACAAGTATAGACTTGGTAAAAAAATTGAACTTGCCTATAACCAAACTTCCTAGGCCATATAATTTGCAATGGTTGAATGACAGTGGAGTGGTGAAAGTGACTAAACAAATTGTGGTTCCATTTTCCATTTGTAGATATAAGGATAAGTTGTTTTGTGATGTTGTACTGATGCATATCAAGCATTTGTTATTGGGTTATCCTTGGCAATTTGATAAGAATGTTTTGCACAATGGTTACAGGAACTATTATTCTTTCACCATGGATGGAAAACCATTCACACTTGTTCCATTGACTCCAAAACAAGTGTATGAAGACCAATTGAGACTTTATCAAAGTGAGCAAAAGAAAAGGAGCGAAAAGAAAGAGAGAGTAGAGAGAAAAGAAAGTGAAGGAGAGAAAAACAAGGTGAAAGACTTTGAGTGTGCTAAGTACAAGAGTGGTTAGGTTCACAAAAGTGAAGATAAGAGGAAACAAGTGAGTGTTTTTGCAAAAGGAGTTGATGTTAAGGTTGCCTTCCAAGCTAGGAAACAAATGATCTTGATGCTTTACAAGGATTCTTATTTCTCTAACACAAACCTTGATTCATCTTAACCTAGTGCTATTTCATCTTTGTTGCAGGATTATAATGATGTATTCCCTAAGGAGATCCTAGATGGTTTACCACCAAGGAGAGGGATTGAACATCACATTGATCATATTCCTAGAGCTCCTATTCCCAATAAGCCAGCATATAGAAGTAATCTTGAGGAGACAAAGGAGCTTTAGAGGCAAGTTGATGAGTTGTTGAAGAAAGGATATGTAAGGAAGAGCATGAGTCCATATGCAGTGCCAATGTTGCTTGTGCCAAAGAAAGATGGATCATGGAGGATGTGTGTTAATTGTAGAGCTATCAACAAAATAATAGTTAAGTATCGACATCCTATACCTAGGCTTGATGATATGCTAGATGAATTACATATTGTTTATTACTTCTCTAAAATTAACCTTAAGAGTAGGTATCATTAAATTAGGATGAGGGAAGGTGATGAATGGAAAACTGCATTCAAGACCAAGCATAGTTTGTTTGAATGGTTAGTTATGCCCTTTGGTTTGACTAATGCACCTAGTACTTTTATGAGATTAATGAATCATGTTTTACGATCTTTCCTAGGAAATTTTGTTGTGGATTATTTTGATGACACATTAGTATACAACAGGAATTTAGAAGAGCATGTTGAACATTTGTATTATGTGCTTGACGTTTTGAGGAAAGAGAAATTGTATGCCAATTTAATGAAATGCAATTTGTTCAAGAATCATGTCATTTTCATAGGTTATGTTGTGTCTACTTATGGCATAAAGGTTAAGAAAGAGAAGACTAAGGCAATTCAAGAATGGCCTACACCTAAGAGTGTGAGTGATGTGATGAGCTTTCATGGTTTCGCTAGCTTTTATAAGATGTTTATTAAGGATTTTAGTGAAATAGCTGCACCATTGATTGAGGTGATTAAAAAGAGCATGAGTTTCAAGTGGAGTAAGGAACAACAAGATGCCTTTGATTTGCTTGAGTTTAAGTTGTGTAATGCACCACTTCTTACTTTAATTAATTTTTCTAAGATCCTTCAAATTGAATGTGACATATCAAGCATTGGGATTGGGGGAGTTCTTATGCAAGAGAAAGGACCTATTACATTCTTTAGTGAGAAGTTGAGTGGGGCAATATTGAATTATCCAACTTATGATAAAGAAATGTATGCACTTGTTAGGACTTTAGAAACGTGGCTGCAATACCTTTGGCCCAAGGAGTTTGTAATTTATACTGATCATGAGTCTTTAAAACACTTAAAGAGGTAAGGCAAGTTGAATAGGAGACATGCAAAATCAGTTAAGTTTATTGAAACTTTTCCTTATGTAATTCAATACAAACTAGGTAAGGAAAATGTTGTTGTTGATTGTCACATTGGTACACCTTGTTTAGCATTTTTAGCATTAAGTTGTTAGGGTTTGAGCACATTATTGATTTCTATGTTAATGATGTTGACTTTGGTAATGTGTATAATGCATGTGAGAAAGCTACCTTTGGTAAGTTCTATAGACATAAGGGCTATTTTTTTAGAATAAATAAGCTTTATACTCCTTAAGGGTCTATATGAGCATTACTTATGAGAGAATCTCATGGGGATGGATTTATGGGACACTTTGGCATCTAAAAGACTTTTGATGTTTTAAATAAACATTTCTTTTGGCTATATATGAAAAGGGATGTTGAAAGAGTATGTGCCAAGTGTATTACTTGTAGACTAGCTAAGTCTAGGGTTTTGCCCCATGGTAAATATATGCCCATAGAAATTCCTTGTGAACCTTGGACCAATATTTCTATGGATTTTATTATTGGATTACCTAGGTCTAAGAAGAGTCGAGATTGTATTCTTGTTGTAGTTGACAAGTTTTCAAAGATGGCGCATTTCATTGCTTGCACCAAAATGGATGATGCCACATATATTGCAAACTTATTTTTTAAAAAGATTGTTCGCTTACATGAAGTGTACTGTAATGTAAAATTTTTCAGCCATTTTTGGAAGACAGTGTGGGGTAAGCTTGGAACAAAGTTGTTTTCTACAACATGTCATCCATAAATTGATGGACAAATTGAGGTAGTAAATTGAACTCTTGGTACATTGTTGTGTGTTGTTATTGGTAAGAACTCTATAACCTGGGAAAAATGTTTGCCTTTTGTGGAGCTTGCCTATAATCGTGTTATTCATAGTGCTAGTTATTCTCCTCTTGAACTTGTTTATATTTTTAATCCATTATCTCCTTTGGATTTATGAGTTATTTTCTTTAGTTCTTTGAGAACTAATTTTGAACTTTCATACTTGAGTCTGTTGGTTCAATAGACTTATCTTCTTCAACGTTGCTGTTGTTGTTAGGAGTGGCATCTAAATCTTATAGTTTTGGTTCTTAGTTGTCTATAATCATTGGATTAGAACTCCAAATCCCTTAACCATTGTTAGAACAAACCTATACCAACATTGGTGTTGGGTTCTGTTTACATATAATTGGAGTTTGTATTGCCCATGTAGTTGCCAAGAGAGTAGAAAATGAAATAGAACAAAAGAGAGAGTAGTAAAAAATAGAAAGAGAGAGCAACAAGAATAAAAGGGGAATGGTAGAGAGCATAGAAGTGGTAGAAAAGAAAGAAAGAGATAGTAGAAGAAAAGAAAGAAAGAGGCAGTGACCAAAAAGAAAAAAGTGGTGGTAGCAGAAATAGAAGAAAGAGGCAAAAATAGAAAAAAAAAAAAAAGAGAAGCAACTGTAGAAAAGAAAAGAAAGATAGTGGTAGAAATAAAAAGAGACAACAGTAGAAAGGAAGGAGGGAATAGCAAAAAGCAATGAATGCAAGGAAGAAGAAAACGATAAAGAGCACAGAACATAAAGAAGGGGAAAATGGTAAAGAGCAGAGAATGTGAGGAACCAAAGAATAATAGAAAGGAGAGAATAGCAAAAAGAAAGGAGAAGATCAGTTTTCTACCACAATAGCTTGTGCGCATGGACAGATCTTTCTTAGGGGAGCTTTTGTCATAAGCATTTTATGTACTTCTGTAAAAAGGGTAGGAAACCCTTAGGATGATCGGGAGATTACTGTAAGTGGTTAAGGAGAGATTCTTCCACTACATCATTTGTATCCCTTGATGGTAATAGTGGAATGTGTGATCTAGGTGAGATCCTATCACACTGCGGATGTAGGTGATGGAAGCCATATTGTACCAGCTCAAATCAACAAAGATGTTGATGCTTTGCAAAACCTTGGAGGATCAATGACTAAGGCAAGGTGAAAGAAAATAAAGGAAGCTTTCAATAACTTGTTGTGCGATATTTACTATCAGGAAGTTGCTAGGTACGAGTTAAGGATTATGAAGGCTTCACCAGGGCTTGCAAATGTGTCATCTGTGGAGGACTTTTAGAACCATGACCTTGGGAAAGAAGTTGAATTTGAGAGCCCATCTCTTTTTATTCCTCTTCAATTGATTCCTTATCACTTAAGGATTTTTTTTTCATCATTTACTTGTTCAACCAACACATTTTTTGTAGCAGCATAATTATAATCATCATCAATTTCTTCTTTAGAATCTTCTTCATCCAACTTGCTTTAGAAATTTCTTCTTTTAGATCTAAAGAATTTCTTTTTCCCTTTCGTACTTGGATTCCCAGCTTTAGAATAGCTGGATTTCCTTGTTCTTCTCCTTAGGGCCAGCTCATCATCATCATCATTACTATTTGGTTCTTTTCTCTTTAGGTAGTCTATTACAAAGTGGCCAATGCCTCTACAACTAAAGCACTTCAAGGGTAATTTTCCCTTGTACTTCCCTTTTCCTTTCCTCATATTTTTGGTGATATATGTTATAACTTTATCAAATTTAGTATCACCATCTTCTTCATCAAAGAGATATTGTTAAATTCTTCTTCTTATTCATTAATCTTTAATTTCTTCATTGCCTTAAAGACCAACTCCTTGTTCATTAATCTTTAATTTCTTCATTAAGGCTATTATCATTTCAAAACCCACCAATATGCTATGTAAATCATCCAAGGGCAGCCTATCCAAATCCCTATCTTTTATGGAGGAAACTTTGGCATTAAAAGCTTTTGGTAAGGTTCTAAGTATCTTTCTTACCATAGTAGCATCATTAATCTCTTTTCCATAGGCTCTAATGGAGTATACAATTTCATTTAATCTTGTAAAGAAAGCATCCACCAATTTATCATTCAACATCTTTATATCATCAAATCTACTCCTTCAAATTTGTAGCTTGACTTCCTTCACAACCTTGCTTCCTTCATAAATATTCTTTAATTTATTCCAAGTTTGTTTGGCTATGTTGCACTTCATTACTTTTGTGAATCTTTGTCCTATATGGAGGCATATAAGGCATTTCTAACCTTTCCATCATACTCTAAATACTTCTTATCAGTAGGCGTCATAGCAACACCTTCAGCATCAGGAGTGAAGTCACTAACAACAGATTCAAACACATCCAAACTAAGTGATAGTAGATATAGGAGCATTCTATTCTCCTATAATTGATAATTTTGTACATCAAAAGTGGGAATACCTTTGCCATTAACACTATTTAATCTCTCCATGATATTAATCAGTAGTAGATGTAAAAATTTACAACAGCAACAAAAATTTCAGATCTAAGCAAGTAGAATGGATCAATAAAGGAATCACTTTCTGATACCAATTGATAAAGACCTTTTTAAGTCTCACACTAAGAGGGGAAGGAAGTAAATCAGTGTGAGATTCTTACTTTTTACAAATCTAACAAATTTAACCTATGTGACCTGTTAAAGTCTATGATCCAATTTTATCTTGCTTCTTTATGAGAGAACGGTCATATCAATATCAAGCAAGCACAAGCACTTAAGTATATACAAAATTTTTACATAGTTCACCCACAATGTGTGAGCTACATCCACAATGTGATAAGATCACTCCTAGATCATTGAGTTCTCATACAGAATGACTTATTGCATATAGAATTTGGATTAAGGGAGTTCTCATGCAAGAGAAATGACTTATTGCATTCTTTAGTGAGAAGTTGAGTGGGGTAACAATGAATTATCCAACTTATGATAAAGAAACGTATGCACTTGTTTGGACTTTAGAAACATGGCAGCATTACCTTTGGCCTCAGGAGTTTGTAATTCATACTAATCATCAGTCTTTACAACACTTAAAGGGGCAAGGCAAGTTGAATAGAAGACATGTAAAATGGGTTGAGTTTATTGAAACTTTTCCATATGTAATTCAATACAAATTAGGTAAGGAAAATGTTGTTGTTGATGCATTGTCCCATAGGTACTTTGAGCATTAAGTTGTTGTTGATTAGCACTTTAAATGTTAAGTTGTTAGGGGTTGAGTGCATTATTAAACTTAAGGAATTAATGCTATCATTGATGGGAAGGAAATCTTAAACTCATGGCATATAAATACCCCTGTAGCTACAAAGAGAGAAAACAATGAAATAGACAACAAAGGAGGCAATGGCCAAAAAGAAAACAGAGGTAGTAGGAGAAGGAAAAGAGAGGCAATGACAAAAAGAAAGGAGAGATCAATAGAGTAGAAAAGAGGGAGAATGGCAGAGAGTTGAGAAAACATGGTAGGAGAGAAACCTAGCCAAGGCAAAGAGTTGAGACCGGTAAAGGTAGAGATTTAAGATTGGTAATGAGGAAGGAGAGAATTGCAGAAAGCTTAAGGATAGACTTGCATGGAAAGGGCAAAAACCAATAGTGAGGAAGGAGAGAACAGTAGAAAGTTTGAGTAGAAACTAGAAAAGAGAGGGTAAATACCAGTAGTGAGGAAGGAGAGAATGGCAGAAAGCTTAAGGAGACAATTGCAAAGAGAGTAGAATGGCAAAGAGAGCAGAACAACAGAGAGCAGAGAATGATAGTAAGGAGAGAATAGCAAAAAGAAAGGAGAAAATCAATTTTCTGCCACAACAGCCTGTGTATATGGAGAAATCTTTATCAAGGGAGTTTTTGTCATAATCTTTTTATGAACTTCTCTGAAAAAGGGTGGGAAACCCTTGGTGTGATTGGGAGATCATTTCATAATGGTTAAGAAGAGATCCTTCCACAATGGTTAAGGAGAGATCCTTCCACTGCATCAATTGTATCCCTTGATTGCAAGGGTGGATCATGTGATCTAGGAGAGATCTTATTACATTGTGGATGTAGTTCACACATTGTGGGTGAACCACATAAAAATTTTATGTTTTCTAAGGTGCTTGCGCTTGCTCGATATCCTTACGACTATTTTCATATAAAGAAGCTAGATAAAATTGGATCATAGACTTTAACAAGTCACAAAGACTTAGTTTGGATAGTTTTGTAAGAAGTAAGCATCTCACTTTGATAAGGACCTTCTTAGGTCTCACATTGCGAGGGGGAAGAGGTGAATCAATGTAAGATGTTTACTTTTTACAAATATGTCCAAATTAAACCTCTGTGACCTGTTAAAGTCTATGATCTAATTTTATCTTGTTTCTTTATGTGAGAATAATCATATGTATATCAAGTAAGCATAAGTACCTGATAATACATAGAATTTTTACATGGTTCACTCATAATGTATAAACTATATTCATGGTTTGATAGGATCACTTCTAGACAAATTATCCACTCTTGTTACCAAGGGATACAACTGATGTTATGGAAGGATCTCTCCTTAACTATTATAAAAGGATCACTCCTTAGCCACTTATAATGATCTCTTGATCACTTTAAGGGTTTCCCACCCTTTTTCAAGAAGTTTCATAAAAAGAGTATTACAAAAACTCCCTTGAGAAGGATCTCTCCATGAGCACAAGCTATTGTTGTAAAAAATTGATATTCTCCTTCCTTACTGCTGGTCTTTACTTATGCTTTTGACCGTTCTCTCTTTCTTCACTGTTGGTTACACAGCTTTCTCTTTGCTGTGCTCCTTACTCTCTTTTTTTGTTGTATTTTATAGCTTTCTCTTTGCCTCTACTGGGTTGTTTTGCCTCTACTAAGTTTTTCTTTACCTGTTTTCGTAACTCTCTCTACCTATTTTTGTAGCTCTTTCTCTATCGCTCTCTCTACTTGTTTTTGTAACTCTCTTTGTCTGTTTTTGTAGCTCTCTCTACAGATTCTCACCTCTATAGGTTTTGCTATAGTGTACAAATTCTCTCCTCTACAAATTCTCACCTTTTCTTTTCATCGTCGGTGCTGTCTCTCTTTCTTTTTGCCATTGCTGTTGTCCCTCCTATGTAAGTTCTCTCTTTTATGGGTTCTCTCCTCTACAAATAGCGAGAGCAACACATGCGGATAGAAGCAGTAGCGCGTGTGGACAGTAGATGCAGTGCATAAGGACAACAGTAGCAAGTGTGGCAGCAATAACAGTGCATGCGAATAGTAGTAGCACGTACAAATAGCAGTAGCGCACACAGATAGTAATAGTGCATATGGATATCATTGCAACACAATGGGTAGCAATAGTAGTGCATGTAGGCATCATGGGCAGCAAAGGAAGGAGAAGATCTGTATTCTGCACAAGTAGCTTGTACACATTGAGTGATCATTCTCTAGGAAATGTTTCACTATAAACTCTTAATAAATTTGCTAAAGAAGAGTAGGATTGATCAAGAGATCAACTCCTTGATCAGGAGATCATTGTAATAGTTAAGAAGTAGTCCTTCCACAAGTGGTTGAGGAGTGATCCTTCCACAACATTGTTGTATCCCTTGATAACAAGAGTAGATTGTGTGATTTAGGAGTGATCCTATCACATGGTGGATGTAACTCACACAATATGGGTGAACCATATAAAAATTGTTGTGTGTTCTTGGGTGCTTACGCATGCGTATTGATTTTTTATTCATACAGTCACGCTCACACAAAGAAGAAAAATATAATTGGATCATTGACTCTAACAAGTCATAGAGGTTAAATTTTGATCAATTTGTAAATAGAGGATATCTCACACTAATTCATCCCTCCTCTTAGTGTAAGACCTAAAATGGTCCTTATCATTGAGTCTCCCCTTAAATTCTTACTTCGCATTCCATTTTATTATAGGTCCATTACTCCAATATACACTAGTCTTGTGCCTATACTTACCACAGCTCTAGCAAAATCCTCAAAATCTAAATTTTCTTCTTTCACCAAGTTCATGTCTCCTATCTTCAGCAATAGTTATGGCAGCATTCTTTTCATCTTTGACAACCTATCTCTTTTGTATGGGAGTTTTTGTCACATCTTTCCAAACCCATTTTAGCTTGGGTTGGGTTCTCTTCTTCATAAGGTCATTGTGTTTGCTTTTAGGCACAAACATAATTTTCTTCCTTTCTACTACCCTTTCATTTGGCTTTTTAATATAGCCAAGTCTTTTCTTCCCCATGGAATGAGATCTTTGTTTGCTTAGACACTCATCCAACTTTTTGGTAGCATCCTCCTTGATAGCATTTATTGAAGAGTGCCCTCCTCTTACATCCATGGCCTGCACAAAGCTTTCTTCATACTTTTTCAATTTAGACTCAGCCTTGTGGAGATTAGCTTGCAAAATTAGCACTTCTTGCTTTTGTGCAATCACCTTAGCACCAAAATCTTCCTGCATCTTGCTTTGTTATGCCTCAAGTACATTTAACTCCACAATTCTCTACAAGTACTCCTCTTTTGCTTCAAACTCCTTTTCTTTCACCTCCAGATCAGATTATTAATAGCAAAATTTTTATTCAGCTTCTTGAGATGCTTTACCTCCTTTTTTAGCTTGCTGTTTTTGTGCAAACAAGCTCTTAATTCATTCTCAAGTTATTGCATAAACTCTTTCTCTTCATCTTCGACTGATTCCTTATCACTTGAAGATTCTTGTTTAACATCTACCGATACAACAAGCACATTTTCTACGGCATCATTATCGAAATCATCATCAGCTTTGGCAAAGACCTTCTTAGGTCTTACACTGAGAGGGAGAGGGCGTGAATTAATGTGAGATACTTACTTTTTACAAATCTATTCAGATTAAACCTCTATGACCTGTTAAAGTTGATGATCCAATTTTTATCTTGCTTCTTTATGTGAGAACAGCCATATGGATATCAAGGTATATAGCTGATAAGTCACAGAATGTGTTAGCTACACCAATAATGTGATAGGATCACTCCTAAATCACACAATTCACTCTTGTTATCAAAGTATACAATTGATGTTATGCAAGGATCACTCCTAAACCACTTACGATGATATCTCGATCACTCGACGGATTGATCTCCCAATTGCTCCAAGGGTCTCACACCCATTTTAAAGAATTACATAAAACGTTTAAGACAAAACATCCCTAAGAAAGATCACTTAATGTGCGTAAGCTAATGTTGCTAAAAATGAATATTCTCTTTCCTCACTATCAATTTCTCTCCTCAAGCTTTGCTGGTCTCTCCTCTATAGATTCTCTTTGCTATTGGTTCTCTCCATTGTAGGTTATCTCTGCTGTAGGTTTGATGAGGACCTTCTTTGGTCTCACATTGAGAGGCGGAGCGGGTGAATCAGTGCAAAATGTCACTTTTTATAAATCTTTTTGGATTGACCTCTATGACTTTATTAAAGTTGATGATCCAATGTTTTATCTTTCTTTGTATGAGAGTAACCATATAGATATCACTCCTCTATTGTTGATGTTGCCTCCCTTGTTGCCTTGGCACTAGTGCACGTTTTCTCCTCTGTTGTTCCAAGCTATCGAACTTGCTACTGAGGCACATTTTCTCCTTTGTTGTTGCAAGCTGCCAGCCCTATTGCCAGGACATGTTTTCTCATTTACTGCTACAAGCTGCTAGCCTTACTGCTATTACTAGGACTTGGAGGATGTGTGTTGATTGTTGAGCAATCAACAAAATCATTGTAAAGTATCGTCACCCCACACCTAGATTAGTTGATTTGTTAGATGAATTGCATGGTTCATGCATCTTTTCTAAGATTGATTTGAAAAGTGGATATCATCATATTAGGATGAGAAAGGGAGATAAGTGGAAAACAACTTTCAAAACTAAGTACAGTTTGTATGAATGGCTTGTCATGCCATTTGGTCTCACTAATGCACCAAGCACTTTTATGCGACTAATGAATCATGTTTTGCATCCATTCATTGGTAAATTTGTAGTTGTGTATTTAGATAATATTTTGGTCTATAGTAAAACCCTAGAGGAGCATCTTGATCATTTACATTTTATTATACATGTTTTACGTTCTAAAAAATTGCATGCTAATTTATAGAAATGTTCCTTTTGTACTAATTAAATCACATTTCTTGGCTATGTTGTCAATGCTAAAGGTGTTGAGGTTGATGAGGAAAATGTTAAGGCAATTCGTGATTGGCCTACACCTAAGTCAATTAGTGTTGTATGTAGCTTTCATGGTCTTGATAGTTTCTATACAGGCTTTGTTAAGGACTTTAGCACCATTGCTGCACCATTGACTAAGCTTATAAAAATGAACATGAGTTTTAGGTGAATTAATGACCAAGATAAGGCTTTTAATTGCATCAAGAAAAAATTAAGTTCTGCACCCTTACTTGCTTTACCTAGCTTTGCAAAAGCTTAAAAGCTTTTAAGATTGAGTGTGATGCTTTAGGTATTGGCATTAGAGCTGTTTTGATGCAAGAAAGGTGCCTAACTACTTACTTTAGTGAAAAGTTATGTGGAGCAAGCCTTAATTATCTTATTTATGATAAAGAGATGTGTGCATTGGTACGGGCTTTGGAGACATGGCAACATTATCTTTGGCCCAAGGAGTTTGTCATCCATACTAACCATGAATCTTTGAAGCACCTAAAAGGACAAGGAAAGTTGAACAAAAGTCATGCCAAGTGGATTGAATTCATTGAGACCTTTCCCTACATCATAAAATATAAACAAGGTAAGGAAAATGTGGTAGTTGATGCATTATGTCATAGGTATACCCTTATCTTTACACTTACGACAAACTTAATAGGATTTGAACTTATTAAGGATTTATATGTGAATGATCCTAACTTTGCTAATGTTTATGGAGCATGTGAGATGTCAGCCTTTGAGAAGTTTTATGGCATAAGGGTTTCTTAATTAGGGAAAATTGTTTAGGCATGTCTATGAGTTCTGTGAGGGAGTTGGTTGTAAGAGAAGTTCATGAGGGTGGTCTAATGGGTCATTTCAAAGTTAGGAAAACCCTAGATGTCCTAAATGAACATTTCTTTTGGCCAAGTATAAAATGAGATGTTGAGAGGATATGTGAGAAATGCATAACATGCAAATAGGCTAAATCTAGAATTTGACACCATGGCTTGTATACCCCTCTACCTATACCTAGTCATCCCTGGGTTGATTTATCTATGGACTTTATACTAGGATTGCCACAAACAAAAAGGGGTATGGATTCTATATTTGTTATTGTTGATAGATTTTCAAAGATGGAAAACTTCATCCCATTCTATAAAACTAATGATGCAAACAATGTGGCTGACTTATTATTTCAAGAAGTGATATGCTTGTATGGCATGCTACAAAGCACTATTTTAGACTAGGATACAAAGTTCTTAAGCTACTTCTAGAAGACTTTGTGGGGTAAGTTAGATACTAAGCTATTGTTTTCAACTACTTGTCATCCAGAAACTGATGGGTAGACTGAAGTGGTTAATTGAACTCTTTCTACTCTTTTGTGTGCTATTATTTAAACAAATTTGAAAAAATAGGAAGATTGTTTACCACATGTCGATTTTGTGTGTAATAAGAGTGTTCATTCTATATATTGGTTACTCTCTATTTGAAATTGTATATGGTTTATCCATTAACTCCTTTGGATTTGGTACCTATACCAATCAATGAGTATGCCAGCTTAGATGGTGAACGCAAGGCTGACATGATAAAGTGCAGCAATATATTGAAACACAAACTAAGCAATACACATCTTATGTCAACGAGGGACGAAAAAAGGTGGTGTTTGAACCTAGTGATTGGGTTTGGGTGCATATGCACAAGTAACAGTTTTCAGCTTAGAGGCATTTAAAGCTATAACCTAGAGGAGATGGTCCCATTCAAGTTGTAGCACAAATTAATTTTAATGTTTATAAGTTAGACCTTTTCGATGAGTATAATGTGAGTGCAACATTTAATGTTTCTTATCTTTCCCCTTTTGAAGTAGGTGATGATTCAGGGACAAATCCTTTTAAGGAGAGGGGGTATGATTAGAACCATGGAGATGATGGGTGGAAGGCTTCAATGGATGCAAGATGTCCATCGCACATTCTAGAAGGCCCAATAACACGAGCTATGGATGCAAGAGGTCCATCATACAATACAAAGAGTGCCACTTATTGTGTCTACCCTTCTTCTAACTTGTCTTGCTCTATTGAATTGAATAGGCTACCTCATTGTTGCTTAGAAGTCCACCACAACACTTTCTAACTTCTCTTGAAGAAATTTGGAAATACGTTGAGTTCTTTCCAATGCTTCACCAAATTCATTCTCTAGGTTGCTTCACACAACTCCTGCTTTCACCATCTCACAACTTCATGACTTGCCCTCATGCTTATGTACGTTCTGGTTTCATGTCGTCGCACATTTTGGTCACTCGCTGATTATTGGTGTTTGGCCGCCTTCGATTTTCTCTTTTGCAAGCTGCTTATGTCATCCATTTCTCTCTTTTGCGTCCACTCTAATTTTGGCTGTCATGGATTTTCTCCCTTTTTTGCTAATGGTTTGTTTTTCTTCGTCTTGTCATCCTGCCCCTATTCTATCGTCACACTTACTTTGGCCATGTCGTTCACTTGTCTCATGCCATCACAAATCTGCTGTCTTCTCTTCTGGGTGGTCTGTCTCTCTCTTACGGTGGTCGCTTTCTCTCTTATAATGGTGACTTTCTCTCTTACGGTGGTGGCTCTTCATTTTAGTGGTGTCTCTTCGTTTTCTCTCTCACCGTCTACTCTTCGTTCTGCCATCTAGCCCCCTTTTTGTTGTCTCCGATTTTTCTCTTTTGCAACCCCTATTCTGCCATCTTTGGCTGTCACACTTTGTCATGTCAGGTTTTTCCTTTTTTCAGCCAGTGGTCTCTATTCTTTGGTCGTTTCTCTTTGCTGAGAGTTCTAGTGTTTCATCGCGCATTCCTTTGCCGTCCACTCTCCTCTTTGTTTTGCCATCCAGCCCCCTATTGCCATTTTTCTCTTTCTAGTGGTATATCTTTTGTCCTGCTGTCCAATCCCCCTTTGGCCGTCTCTGGCTTTCTCTATTTTTCTACTTATGGTCTTCGATTTGGCCATATATGATTTTTCTCCATCTTCCAACGGCTGATATGTTTGTGCTGTGTAGGGTTTCTTTTGTTTTCTCTTGCAAATTTGTGGTTTTACTTTCTTGCCCCTCCATGTTAAATTAATTGCACACTTCAATCTAGTTGACAACAATTACAACCCATACAACGCTGTGGGAACAACACTCTCACATAAAGAAGTAAGATAAAAATTAGATAAATTAGTAAAAAGTAAGCATCTCACACTAATTCACCCCCTTCATCTTTTAGTGTGAGACCGAAGAAGGTCCCAATTAAGTGGTATCAGAGCTTGGTTCCTTTATTGATCCATTTTGTCTACTTTGATCTGAAATTGTTTATTACTGTTATGAATTTTTATGTTTACGATTAATATCATGGAAAGCATGAACAATGTTAATATAAGGGCATTCCCACATTTGATGGACAAAATTATCAATTATGGAAGAATAGAATGCTTCTATATCTGAAGTCACTTGGTCTGAATGTTTTTGAATCTATTGTTAGTGGCTTCACCACTATTGCTGAACTCGTTGCTATGATACCTACTGATAAAAAGAATTTGGAGTGCGATGGAAAGACAAGAAATGCCTTATATGCCTCCTTATTAGACAAAGAATTAACTAAAGTAATGGGGTAAAATACAGTCAAACAAATTTGGGACAAATTAAAGAATATTTACGAAGGAGACAAGGTTATGAAGGAAGCCAAGCTAGAAATCTGGAAGAACAAATTTGAAGACATAAAGATGCTGAATGAAGAATCTGTGGGTGACTTCTTTACAAGAGTAAATGAAATCGTATGCTCCATTAAAGGCTATGGAGAGGAGACCAATAATGCTACTATGGTAAGGAAGACACTTAGAACCTTACTGAAAGCTTTCAATGCCAAAGTTTCCTCCATAGGGGATAAAGATTTGGATAGGCTGCCCCTAAATGATTTACATAGCATATTAAAGGCTTATGAAATGAGAATAGCCCAATGTTAAGCCTAACTTTGATGGCTAATATTGGATTTGTTGTCAATAGCATCTCATATTATTGTTCATGTTCATTTAATGTTTTGAATATCATTGAGATGCATAGAAGTCATTGGGCAAACTGGTGATGGCAGGTCAACCTAGAGTCAATGAATCAATGTTAACTGTTGACCCTAAATTTTAATGGTTAAAGCTGACCATTGACTTTTGACCACTGACCCTAAATTTAAGAAATCAAATCTGGTTGTTGATTGTAAGGCAACCTTTGGAAATCAATGCTAGCTATTAATGAGTGTGCAACCCTAATCTCAAGGCTTTATAAATATCCCCATGCACCTTGCAAGACAAGTGTGTGTGCTACAAAATTTTAAGAGAGAATGACAAACTTAAAGGCAACCATAAGTAAAGGTGAATGACAAAGAGAAAGGTAGCCACCCAAGAGAGTGTGATCAGCCAAAGCAAAGAAGGCAACCACTAAGGAGAGTGTAACTGACCAAGGAAGGTGCAGCAGCAGCTGGGCAACATAGGTGCAACCAGCCAAGGAAAGGTGTAGCACCAAGAAGAGTGAAGCAGCTAGCCAAAGAGGAGGTGACAACGACCACCAAAGAAGGAGGTAGTCACACCAACCAAAGGTGGAGGTGTAGCAGCTAGCATTCATACCAAACTAGTAGAGGAGATGTGCAGTAGCCACA